>JAITYX010000015.1:2400000-3000000 GCA_021018815.1 Talinum fruticosum | reverse complement strand
GCGGTGGCCGCCTGAACGGTGAGAGCGCCGTGGCCGATGAGCGAAGGAAGGGAGAAGACAGGACCCGAAACAGAGGAGAAAAGCAAGGCGCGAAGGACAGAGGGCCCGAGGGTAGCGACCGGTGAGCGAAGAAAGGAGTGAGGGGCCGGGACCGAACGAGAGGCGGAAGAAGGACCTAGAGCAGAGGCAGAGAGTGCGGAGAGTAGAGGAAGCAAGAAACGCTGAACCAAAAGCAAGAGGAAGTGTGAGTTACCTAAAACCGAACGCGTAACGCAAACATAAGCAATTATCCAAAACCCTAGAATTCGAGGTGGGTAGTCCTATACTCTAAACTATTAGCACTTTCGAAACCCAATTGAATTTATCATGATTATGGAATGTGATTGTGAATGTTGAATATGTATGCTATTGAACGAGTTTAGTAGTTGCTGAAAGTGGAATTAGGAGTCTTGAGGAGTTTATCGTGATTGTTGAATATGATTGTGAATGTTGAACATGTATGCTACTGAACGAGGTTAGTGGTTGCTAAAAGTTAAATCAGGAGTTGTGAAGGGAATTGGTAGTGTTTAGGCCTCGAAATGAGAAACCAGGGAATTCGAGACGGAGTTGGCTTGCTTGGGTATAATGAGTAGTATCGGGAATTTGGTCGGTTGAGGATGGGGATGAGCACGTTGTGGTTTGGGTATAAATTGCGAATTAATATTCGAGATTGAGCCTTAGAGATTTACTCGAGATTGCGGCATTAAGAAAATGATTGCTAGTATCGGGAAATAATGAGGGAAGTACACAGAGGAGTATGAAGTCATATTAAGTGATGCACAATTGAGACCAGAAGTGGGTGATTATGAGGTCAATTAAGTTTGAAAGATAATTAAATCCTTGAGGTTAAGCTAAACTCGAAGATAATCGGAACTAGCGAAAGTAGAGCGATAAAAAAGAATTAAGAACTCGTATGATTGAGTTGGGCAAGAAAGTACGATTAATGGGATAGAAACCTAAGATGAGAGCAAGTTACACTTGGAGATAAAGGGGATTAGAGGAACTTTAGTAGTGAAGTAAGAATGAGAGCTATCTGACTAAGTATGAGTAAGAAGAGATCGATTAGTGATGTGGAGGCGTAGTCGGAAAACGTTGAAGCAAAGATGGTAAATTGTGAGAAGTTGGGTATAAAGTGGAGGCATAAAATAAGGAATTGAGGTAAAGGAAATGAATTGTGAAAAGTGAGAATGTTGAATTAGATGATATCTACTCGTGGTTATTGTGGCTCGTAAAATGGAAATTAATCGTACTAAAGTGATGGATTGAGAAAGGTATAGTTGGAAAGAGTTGAGGATGATTGCTTGCATTGAATGGTGGCTATTCGTGCTATGTGATTGCTTTACGTGATGCTCAAAACTAGTTTTGAAAGGCGTTTTGTACTTTACATGAAATTATCCTTGAATGTAACTTTTTGTGAATTGCCTTTCAAACGTGATTCTGTTTTAAAGTATCTTGAGAAATTGAATTTGGAGGGATGGCACGTAGTGCTATGCCTTCCAGAGTGTGTCAAACTTGTTTGAGAAAGTGAATCGGATCCGAGAAAGTGAATTTAGAAGGGTGACACGTGTGTCATGCCTTCTACGATGATAAATTGATTGAGATCTTGGTTAGAAACCAAGTTTGATAAGTGATTGTGATCACTTCGGTTTAAATGAATTACGGGCTAAGATTGTTTGGACCGGAGGAAGGAGGTGGTCGTGCTTATCCGGCCACGGGTTCTCGATATGCGTATCAGGATGCCCATCAACCGGAGAGGTTGATTCTTTCCTGACGAGGAAAGCGGAGCCTTCCGTGTATTTGACTAGAGATAGGTCCCGGAACTCGAGTCGGGGTCACGCCCCGTAACCGCCTGGTGCTAGTTCAATCGTCGAAAGCCCCGAAAGAATTTTCGAAAGTATTTGAAAGAAAGTGCAGATGATTCCACCTTGTTTAATGTGATTCCATTCCTAAAATGATTGCAAATCGTGCTTCCAAATGATTAAAGTGTTATGAGATTTATGTTGCGAATGATTTCAAGAGATTTTATTGAAAAGTATATAGATTTGTATTATATTGTTATGCTTTCACCGATTTCATTATTATGAGTATTATATGTAAAGAATTTTCATTTTAAGGGTATAGGACTCCGGTGAGCCCGTGGTTTATTGCTCACCCCCATAAATCCCCCTCCCAGTGTTGTAGGTGCATTCTCAGGTGTGTTGCTTAGCTTACTCGGACCCCGTTGATTGTCGTTTGTTGGTTGCTCGCGCGATTGAATCGCGGATGTGCATTTCTTATGTGTCTTAAGTATTGTACTTGTAATTTAGTTCATGTAGTTTGTACCATATGTATAGTAAACCCTTTTAGATTGTTGTAAGTTTTATCGCATGATTGGTTGGACTCCGCGTGTGGCCGTTGAGTTGTATACTCCGAGTGGGTGGCTCGTTGAGTTATGTTATGCTTTTTATGCAGGGTCTTAGGGCTTTAAGCCTAAGGGTTAGTCCGCTTTACAAACGGAACTCTGCCGAAATTTTTAGGAATCTCATATTCTTTTGGAAACCACCCTTAATATCTTTAAGTTGAATTTAGACAGTCAAACCGACACCGTAAAGAGCCTTAGGAGTTTATTTAAGGAACTCGGCGATGTAATACTCCCGGGGGTGTTTTGGGGTGTTGCAAAATTCTAGAGGATTCCGGAGCGTTCCGTGACATTCTCCCCCACCTAATCCGGCGATGTCTTCATTGCCTTCTCGTCCTCAAATGCTTTATTGTTGTTGAAGAGACTTAAGGAACCGAGCTTCTTCTCCATATCTTACTTCTCATACCTCATAACAAGAGTCGACGAGTTAGCTTCGCTCGGACGGTCGAATGTTCAATGAGGTCCGTTGCACGCCTCCTCCCGAGACTTTCCCTTTTCCTTATGGACGTATAGCTTGTCTTCCTTTGTAGGATGATCTCATTCTCCCCCACCTTTGTCATCACTATTTGATTCTTTGTTTCATCCTTGGAAAAGCTTGAACTCATACAAGGATTCTATATCGGTGATAGTGGAGGCAAGGCCACTCGCATAGGCCATCGAGGAACCAAATAAGGCATTTTGTTTCCCATGCTGGGAATCTCCAAGAGTAGCTCTTGGAATTCCTTCACGTACTCCCGAATATGACCCTCCTTGTGTTGGAGGTGTCGAAACTTGACCCGTGCTTCATGTTGGGCATCCTTGGGGTAGAACCGCTTCTTGAGTTCTCCCTTGAATGCTTCCCACATGGTGACGGGATCGGACCCTCTATTGACATCGTCACACCGACGTCGGCACCATACAAGAGCAATGTCTTTAAGGAAGAGGGAAGCGTTACTCACCTTGAGATTGTCTCCCTCAATGCCCGAGGCTTTAAAGCCTCAAGTCCCCATAGGAAGTTGTCAATTTCCCTTGCGCTCCTCGGTCCCTTAAAGTCCGGAGGCTTTGGTGCATTCATCTTTGGGGCGTCGCCACCTAGACCCTATGTTAAGAGAACCAGATCGGACGGTCGGTCGGACCGGGAACCAGTCTCTTTAACGGTCATGTTAATGTGTTGGCTCTTTCAGACAATTGAACCGGAAAAGACTGTCCTCAACCGGTCGACCCGATTGAAACGCGTGACCCGTTTTAACCGCGGTTGGACTGTGGATTTGCAGTTTTGAAGCACCTTTTTCTTGTTGTATGCCTCTCTCTCTCTCTCTCTCTCTCTCTCTCCTCACACGAGCCATCTACCTCACGCCCGCATATTACTCCTCATGCTCTCTCTAACCGACCGGCGATCGACGAGCCTCCTCTCCTGGGTCGGCGGCTAGCCTCCTCTCCTAAGTCGGCTTTGGTGACTGATATCAACAATGGAAGGCAACAATTGTGGCTCAAGCAGCTTTAGAGGAGAGAGAGTGGCTGCTTTAGAGGAGGGAGAAAGTTAGAGAGATGCCGATGTAGAGTAGAGGGAGAATTAGAGGAGAGATAGAGAGAGGGTGACTGCTTTAGAGGAGAGATAGAGAAAGGGTGACTCGCTTTGGAGGAGAGACAGAGAGAGAGAGTTAGAGCTGGCGTGACAAAGAGGGAGGTTGTAGCATTGATTGAGGGGAGGGGAGGTTTAAAAACAATTAGGGTTTTTTCTTTTTCAAGATATAAAAAGCTAAAAACATTAGGAATTAGATGAGTTTTTGGCCCATAGTTCTTTTTGTAAATATGGGTTAAGTTTATTTTATTTTTATTTAAATATATACTGAGTCCGATTGGTTTAACCCGGTTCAATCATCAACCGGGTCAACCGATCTAATCCGAGGTAAGCGGTCCAATCGGTTGAACCATTAACCCACTTTGCCGACCAGGTCGATCATCGAGTCGGTTCTCTCAACATAGCCTGGACCGACCCATGTTGGTCATCGTGGCTATGCACAACTTAAGCCGTGCTTTGAATTCTTCCATTTGCTCGTTGATCATTGAGCGGCCTTGAGTTTACCATTTGTTCTCGTTGATCATTGAGCGGCCTTGAGTTTACCATCCTTAGCCTCCATTGTGGCTTTAAGGGCTGCCACCTCCTTGGCAAAGTCCGTGACTACCGCATTCAAGGCCTCCTATATTTCCACCTTGAGTTCCGAGTCATCCTCCTCGGACTCGAGCTCC
This sequence comes from Talinum fruticosum, assembly GCA_021018815.1. Lineage (NCBI taxonomy): Eukaryota > Viridiplantae > Streptophyta > Magnoliopsida > Caryophyllales > Talinaceae > Talinum > Talinum fruticosum. The sequence goes on along the minus strand of JAITYX010000015.1, from coordinate 2,995,334 downwards.
TTAACACGCCGAGTTGGGGTGTCGACTTCTTCCCTTAAGCCGTCAAGGAAGTTGTGCAGCTAGGCGACTCTTTCCTCGAGTGCGGCAATCGCCTCCGGGGACTTCTCCTGGCCCTTCTTGCTACCTTGTGGTTGTTGGCTTCATTCGAGTGACGCTCGACATTCTTACCCAAACTTAAACCTTCATACCAAGCTGTCACGAGACGATAATTCACTCAACCGGATTCCCGTGCGGCCCTAGCAAACTCTACTCAAGAATCTTCTTAAACTTGCTAGTAAGTCTAAAGAATACTTGACTTAATCTTGAGAGAGCTAAGTAAACAAGGATAATTAGAGAGAGAGTTTGAAAGAATACTTTATATTGATTGAACTCTTGGATGGATGAGTGGATGATTACAAATGAACCCTTGGGGTATTTATACTTGCTCACCTCCTTAATGGACGGTGAAAATCTATCTAATCTTACGTCCTATATTTATTCTTTAGAATCCTCTACACAAATATCTAAACTTCAATACAAATGTAGAACATTATGAAATGTTACAAAACATTATGGAACTTTATGAAAAGATAGGGAAAATTCTAGAGAGTTTCAAAGCGTTCTGTGACATATAGCATACCACCCTAATTTATCCTAAAAATATAAAATAAAAAAATAGTAGAAGTATTAATTGCACAAAATCCCAACCATAAAATTACATTCCCATCTCCAAATATATTCCAAGTACACCCAAACTGGAGACTTAGAACACTCTAAACATCAGAAACTATAATTTCCTTTCAATACGAGCTTAATCAAAGTGAATTTGTGGCCAATAAGATACCTATCTTCCATTATGTACAGCACATTAAACAAAAAAGGTATACATCAGCAAACAAAGAGACCGCATATTCGGTCAGTTTGGTCATCTTAAGTAAGAAATCAAGCAAAATAAACTAGAAACACCCAACTATATTTCATAGCTAAAAACACAAGATGGCTTGTCTCAGCAATGGTTGTCTTGTCACGAATGAATGTTCAAACCCTTATCATCTGCATTCTATCCTCTGCAATCCAAAAGCCTACATGGGTAACCAATGATCCTATAACTAATGTTTACAATTAAGTATCACTATAGAGCACTCAATGCTACACCTGTATATTTTATAATCTAGACCAAACCAAGGCATAATTGCTTATGTCAGAGCTGCTTCATCTGTCAATAGTTTTGAGTGACTCAGCCCCGAGAGATGTTGTGACATGAAGATTTTTCTAAAACCATACAAATCTGACACTTTTCAAATACTCATCCAGAGCTTCTACTTGAGTATGAGTAACATCCGTTGTAGTTATGTGAGAATCCTCTATGTATGAACTAGGAGAAGTTTTTCTCACGCATATATCTTTCTATCTTTTCTACATCTTCAGGGACATCAGCGCCATGAGCTTCATGCTCAACCTTTATAACCTGCACATTTAAACACAAAGAACGACATGCAGAGCTTGAAACCCAGAATGCAGAAGTACATAGTAAGAAACCACATCATGAATCAAAGACGTTAATTTTGAAGGTAAAAAATAACCCTAACACACAAGAACATGTACATTATGGATGCTCAAACCCATGGTAAACATTTCAGTTCAAGGCAGTCCATGTACCAAGATCACAATCCAAAACCTAAAATAGACTAAATAGTACAACTAGGTAGTGAAATGTGTGTGTCAGGGTGTGATCTACCAAAGGGGAGATCCACGATCCTGATAACTTTTTCAATATGTATTAGTCACTTTTCAAGTTAAAATTCTACTTGGTTAGGAAAATTGAAGGTGAAGACGCAAGCACAAGCTTGAAGGATGCTAAATCAGAACTTCTTATATCCTTATAAACCAGCCTACAGCTTACTCATCTAGGTGGGAAATAAGGACAAACAGTAAAAGGGATATGCAACAAAAGGTGTGTCAGATACCTTCATCTTGTAGCCATTCTCTAGAACCTTGAGTTGTTCTAGATCTTCTTCTAGCTGCAAGGGTGTAGGAGCTAGCTCTGGGTATATTTTAAGGAAATTTGCATCATAGCTCTGCCCATAAATCAGAAACAAAGTGTAAACAAAGTAACAATAAAATGGCAAATAAATAATTTTAGTAGTTAATTAATATATACCAGGACAGAAAAGTGCATTCCACAAGTCATTGTCAATTAATTGGACCCTTTGTGAAATGGTAAGGTGAAGGATGCCTACCCCACCCTCCCAAAGGAGGATATGACACCCTATTCGAGACCCTCAAAGGAGGATATGATGCCCTATTTGAGACCAGGAGTCGATGGTAGAATACTCGACGACTTTTCTGTCATACCTGAATACCAAGATGAAGCAGATATTGGAAACTTGGATTGACCTTTCCAGATCTGGATGAAATAGATATAACAAGGGTATTAGAAGCAAATGATGATAACTTTGTTTTGAAAAGGAAAAAAAAAACTATTGTTAGGAACAACTAACTTGTTATATGGGATGAGTCCTCTAGAGAAGTAGATAGCATAACCATGATTGTCAATAACGCATTTCGCACGATTTGGATCAAAAGCATCTTCAGGCTTTAAAGATGTTACCGCCGTGCTGAAGACAGCATCAGGAGCAAACTGCAGGAGGCACAATAATTGCATGTAAACTAGACCATGGAAAACAAAAACATGATTGCCATCACTTGCCAGGGAAAGCATATGTATCAGAATGTTTCATGTACTAGCAGATTCAAGAAATCTTGCAATTAGGATAATTAATTAATTAATTAATTATATGATAGACCATAACTGTTCATGGTTCAAAACTCACCAATCACAACATTTCAACTAAATTTGCACACCTCTCGCAAACAACCCCTATACCAAAAATGTGATCTCATGGCACACAGCCACATAGCAAAAAGTGTGGCCGGGAGGTGGGCAATTTTTCTTTACTTCCCAAAATGTAAATTATATGTAATTAAAAATTATAGATGACTCAAACAATCCTCATGTTTTTCGACTTTTCATCTTCCTGGCTCGAAACTTTTAGCTGATTTATAGAATGCAGTATCAATTATCAAGGTGGTCCCCCCCTTTTCATATAACAAGCATGACTACAAGAATTGTAGCTATATCAGGAACAAAGAGAGCGCTTCATAGTGCATCCACAAGAATAATAGTAATGACCTGTTTGAATTATTATACGACAACAGGCTATGTCGAACATAGCATTAATGACATGAGTGACAAAGACGCATCAAGTGGACCGAGAAAAATCAAGAACGAGTTCCAATCTAACATAAATGGAATAGGATTTCTCCAGTACAGAATGTGTAACAGAAAGTTGAAAGGAAAAAACAAACCAGCATACCTGCAAGGCTTTAACGATCCCATCTATTATCTCAGGTTCAATCAGAGGCTCATCTCCTTGAATATTGACTACGATGTCATACTTCTTGTTGAGCTTCTGCAGTGCTTCACTGCAACGCTCAACACCTGCAAGATTTTAGCAGGCAAGACGATCAACTAGAAATCCATCTCAAACTCAACACCACATTACATGGTCATGCTTGTAGTTTGAGAAAGTCACGAGGGAAATAATATGTTGGCAACCATTTCGACAAGATTCTGTGGTCATTATCACATCAGCACCAAATCCTCGACAACATTCAGCAATCTTGCCATCGTCTGTTGCTACAACTGCCCCACAAGAAAACAAAATTTCAATTATCATGGACAGAAACAGAAATAATTATTTGCAGCTCCTAAAAGTACTCTCAAACAACAAGATAGGCTGACCCCGACCAACATAACAGTTTTCAGCGTTAAATTATCTAAGATTGCCCTTTGATAATGCATACAAACTTAACATAAAATCTTCTGGTTTACATGAATTAAACTACTTCATATGTTGATAATGTGAAAAAATGAACTATAATCCTTACAATGGGATTATAGTAAAATAATCGAAGTTCCAATGTTTCGAGAAGTGCATATTACAACGGGATTAAGAAGGGAAACTGATGAGAGGGGCTTTTCTCTGAGCGACTAGCGATTGCTGATAGACAGCTCAGTACGAAAAAACATGGAAAGCCGCCAAAGAAACCAAGTCTGAATGTGACTGAGGGAACGATCTACTGATGCAACAAGAGGAATGCTTGAATTGGAAGATCAGGAGGTTTCCACTGTTAAGGTAAACCCTAAATTGCTTGCGGCTATAGCTTCAAATTTTAAATCTAGGGGTAGTAAGTCGTGGTTGGATATGGCGGATGCTGCAGATGAAAAGAACCCTGAAATTGTCAACCCGGGGACGATGGGGTTCCAGTTATTGCTCCAGAGGTTCGAAAAATGTTTAAGGAGTTATTCAAGGATAATCAGGATCCAGCACAAGGCTTGCAATTAGATTTTGTTGCTCCAGAATTTGAACAAGATCAGAAAGTTGTGCAAATTACTTTGGAAGATGTTTCTAAGTAGATTGTTTTTTGAGAGACGACTTTAGTAGGGTGTATGATTGGGTCCCATGCCCAAGCTGAATGTCATTCGAGATTTGTTGCGAAAAGGTGGGGGCTCGCTCGTCGACAAGTTTTGGTTCACCCGAAAGGTTGGTATATTTTTAGATTCACCAGCAAGGATGATAAGGATTTGATTCTTTGAGGAGGTCCATGGATGGTTTGCACTAAGTCTTTGATTCTTAAGCCTCGGACACCTGTTTTTTGGTTTGATCAAGGTATGCTCAGCATTGATCCTGTCTAAATTTCCAAATTTTGATTTGCATTTTTGGTCCATCGCTGGTTTGAGTAAGCTCGCTAGTTTTCCCGGCCAAACATATAATGCTGACAAATGCACTGCATTCAAAGAACGTATATCTTATGCTAGAATGCTCGTGGAAATGGATCTCTACCAGGATTTTCCAACTTTAATTCCTTTATATGGACCTTCTCGGACCTGTTCTTAACAAGTACATTATGAATGGGTCCCTTTCTATTGCAAACATTGTAAGAAGCATGGGCACACTCAGGATCAATGTCCTTCTGTCACAGTTTTATATGGACTTTCTGGGACCAGTTTTCAACAGGAAGTACATTATGAATGGGTCCCTTTTATTGGGTCCCTAAACCAGGTCAAGAAAGACTGGCTGTTGGGGAGGATGTCCCAACAGTTTTGACTCCAGAGATAGGTTCTTCCCCTGTAGTGGTAGATTAGGGTGTGCAGAAAAACCGAAACCGAAAACCGAAAAATCGATAAAAAAGCGGTTAACCGATTAATTTTTGTGAAAATCGGTTCGGTTAACCGAACCGGATTTTTTCGGTTAACGGTTCGGGTTCGGTTCGCGTTTTGAAAATTTTCGGTTAACCGCCGGTTAACCGATCCGAATTTAAAAAAAAAAAAAAAGCGCTTGAAATTGGAATTGGAAAGGAAAACGAAACCCTCGTGCCTGCGCTTGCGCCGTTGTCCTCTCACTCTCTCGCTGCTCCTCTCTCTCTCGCTCTTCCTCCCCCTCTGTTCTCGTTCTGCGGCAGGCAACCGGCGACCTACCGGCGATCTGCCGACGATAACCGGCCCGGCGTCGCTCCTCTCACTCTCTTGCTGCGGTTCTGTCGCCCAGTTGTCGCTCCCGCTCCCCTCCTCTCTCTCTCCCTCTACCTCCTCCTCTGTCCTCGTTCTACGGCAATCGGCTACCTACCGGCGACCTACCGACTATTACTGGCCGGCGACGCTCGACTCAGGTTCCCCCGCTCTCTCCTGTTTTTTTTTTTTTTTTTTTTGCAGAATTCGTGTTTTTGGTGTAGACGGCGAAAATCAGTACTTTGATAATATAGACGACTCAGAATTCATGTGCATTGCATTGATAATGAATTTTTTTATTTATTCTATCCGAAAATCAATGATTATAGACAAAATTCGTTACCCCTGCTACTGATTTCTTACTTGTATTGAGTCCTTGTACTGATTATGGACGAAATTTTCTAGTAAATGAACTTGTATTTGAATTTTTTATGGACGAAAATCAGTACTGATTATGCTTGAAGCTGCCGCCACTGCTGCTGCCGCCACTGCTGCCTGAATCTGCCCACTGCTGCTGCTGCCTGAAGGCTGAATCTGTCCATGAATATGCTTGAATGTGCCTGCTGCCTGCTGCCAGAAACAATTTGTTTTGCTGTAACTTGCTGTAACTGCCCACTGCTGCCTAGTGTTCAAGAACAATTTGTTTTGCTACTATGATTTTTAGATTTCATTTGCTGTAACTTGCTGCCAGAAACAGATTTTTAGATTTAATTTTGCAAAACTTTGAAAATTTTTTTTCAAATAAAGGCTAACCGTAAACCGATCCGATTTTTCCGGTTAACCGGACTTTTCGGTTCGGTTACGGATCGGGAAATTTGCGATCCGAAAATTCGGTTAACCGAAATATCGGTTAACCGGAAAATTCGGATCGGTTAGGTTCGGGTTTTTCACTATCCGAAATTCCGGTTAACCGATTTTCAGTTAACCGAAAACGCGGTTAACCGGTTTTGCACACCCCTATGGTAGATACTGGCATTGTGAATGCAACCCAGGTAAGACTTAGCATTCAGCAGACCCAGTCTGTTAGAACTGTGACCAGAAGTCCCTTCAAAGCAAAGAAGGACATCGACTATAAAGCATGGACCTCAGTTATCGTCGCTGTCAATCACAAATCCCTTTCATGTTTGACAAGATACTACTGGGAGTAATGCCAGGAAGAATGCAACAACTGTGATGAGTAAATTTGACAAGGCTAGCAGTATGGGGTGAGGAGAGCTGGTAGGTTTGTTGTATGATTGTTCAATGTTGGAATGTGAGGGGACTAAATGATCCTCTCAAGCATACAGATATCCAGACTGTGAATTAACATAATCCTAGCACTTTTGCCTTAGTGGAAATTCAAGTTAAAGTGGAGAAATCTTCCAATCTTGCAAAAAGTTATTTCCTCAATATTCTTTTATTGCAAATTATTCTAGTCATTATAATGGAAGGATATGGGTTTTTTGGGACCCTATTCTCAGAGTTTGGGTAAGGAATTCATGGCTCTATTCTAGGGGCGTAGGGGTATTTTATAGGGGATATTAGTTTTGTCTATGGTATGAGTGCATGAGTATAACTGGGCCCTAGATGCTTTTAGGGGATTTCAATGTTGTTCTAGCACAAGGGGAAAACATCTCAAATGTGGCAGCTTATCAGGGTAACATTGATAGTTTTTTTCATTGTTGTGATAGAAATAGTCTTGGGGATGCTAAGACTTCTGGTCATTTCTTCACTTGGAGTAATAAGCAAGGAGGAAGGGGGATAGAGTCTGGACAAAATTCACAAACATCCACACTCAAATGCTCTTCATCAGCTTGAGAGAGAAATCAAGGCAAAGATGTTACTCACAGGAAAGCTGAAGAATCCATCCTCAAACAAAGAGCGAAGGAACATTTTATCAAACATGGGGATGAAGATAGTGCCTATTTGCACCCTAGTATCAATCAGAAGAGGAATTTTAATACCATTCTCAAAGTGATAGACTTTGAAGGTATTGAAATAAAACTCAAAGTTGGGATTGCAGCTCCTTTCGTTGATTTTTTTAAAGGATCTTCTTGGTACTAGGACTACAGTACACCCTTTAAATCTCCATTGGATCTCAAATGACTCTTTCTTAACTGCTGATCAACAAGCTCTTCTTTGAACTGATCTCTGCGGAAGAAATAAAGCTTGTGATTTTTGGGATGGATGATAATAAGGCTCCTGATCTAGATGGTTTTGCTGCTCGTTTTTTCAAGAAAATTGGAGTATTGTAGGCCCAGATAATTTGCAATGCAGTTCTGGATTTTTTTCCAAAATGGTAAGTTTTTGAAACAACTTAACAACACTCTCATTACTCATGTGCTTAAAAAGCCCAATGCTACAAAAGTTTGGAGTTTAGACCAATTGCTCTTTGCTCTGTCCTCTTCTTAATAATGAGAAACAATTTGTAAGAATCGAGTTGACTACATAAAGAGGACAAAGTTATATCCAAGCTGTTAGGCAAATAAGATTCAATTGATTTTTCCTGCTATTGTGGGGCTTTCTCAAAATGCTTTCATCAAGAATAGCATACCAGCTAGTAAAGCAATATGAAAGAGAAACTATATCTCCTAGGACTATGCTGAAAATAGACATCTGAAAGCCTATGATTCAGTTAATTGAAGTTTTTTGAAGGGTGTTCTGCTGGCTCTGGTTTTCCTGCTTTTTCCTGCTGTTTTTGTGAAGAAAACTATGACATGTGTGACTACTCCCATGTATTCCATAAATGTAAATGATAAGCCCAAAGGTTTCTGTATTGGTGCTAGAGATTTGAGACAAGGGGATCCACTCTCCCCTATCTCTTTGTGATCTGTATGGAGATTCTAACAAGAGCTCTTCAGAGGGACAAGATTTATAATATCTGGCTCTTTTGGGAGGAAAAAACAAAAAAAGGTCTCCTAATTCACTTAAATCTAAATTGGTTGTCTTATATTTATATTTCCTTATTTGGAGGCTTATCAAGTTTGCTTAAACCCTAATCCTAGTATCCTCTATTTAATTATATCATCCTTTCTGCGTCTGTTAGTCAAAAGGAAACAGCAGAGAGAGAGAAAGGGGAAATTCGTTGCTGAAGAACCTTAAGGTAGGTACTCATTCTTTTCTTCTAATTATTGTTTCTAGTTGATTAGGTTGTCAATCGTAGATTAGTAAGTTGACCAAAATTGTTTCGTGATTTTCAGTTGTTTGTTTTGATACCCTGCTTCGTTTGTGATGAAAGCAAAATTTCTGTTTGCTAATTTAATCAATTTCTCCTCCACACTAGCTCATTATGTTATCTCCAAACCAACTCTCGATTTAAGGTCTGTTCGTTTCCGCTGTTAAAACTAGCGGATATAGCGTTTATAGCGGTTATGAGTTGTTATGAGCGGTTATAAGCTGCCATAGCCGTTATGAGTGGTTATAATGGTAATAATATTAATAACTTTTTCTTAATAATAATAATACTATTATTGTTATTATTATTATTATTATTATGGAGTAATGAGAGCAATAATAATAATAATAAAAAATAATAATAATAACAATAATAATAGTAATAACAAAAACAACAGCAATAATAATAATAATAATAACACTATTATTATTATTATTATTATAGAGTAATGAGGGCACGCTCAAAGCCACGAATTGGTTGGCGACTCGGAGCGAATTAGTGCACCCACGAATCACGTTTCGAGTCGCCCAACCCAGTTCTCCACACATAGGGGTGGTAGCGAATCTGGTAACTATGTTTCTGATTGATTGATTCTACTGTATTTAATCTTCTTCGAAACCCAACCTTATGGTTCTAGAATTAGATTGATTTTCTATGATTTAATACCTCTACATTGATTTCTGGAAATAAAATTATTAATCAAAATTTGTTTTTGCTTCTATTCTCCAAACACCGATCAGGATATTTTATAATTATGGCCAGTGCTTGGCTCTTCAAGCAACTATGGTTTTCTTAGCTAAGAGAGGCCGTAAGTAGGGTTTTAAATCAACTTTCATATGTTGCTTTTAGCCTATGATGTTTTCGTGGTTTTTACTTCATCGTCAATCTCTTTCTGCCTTGAGTTTTACTTAGGCATTTAGGACCTTATATTTCTTACAAGCCACGTTTCCATCTACTCAAGTCTGAGAGTGTTGTAGACTGCTATACTTTGGGTCAAACAAGTCATTAGTAAGAGTGTGTGCAGATTCCTAGACGTTTTATGGAATATAGGTGCATTCTGAGCCGTTAAGAGTCAAATTGGTAATGTCGTTTGCTCATGATATTTTGCATTTTTCCAGAGGGGATTTTGGTTCTATACAGTGAGTTTTTCCAAGATTTCTCTCTGATGTGTGGACTTTATGTTAGTTCTGAAAAACCTGAGATTTATTTTGGAAGGGTGGATGAAGAGGAGTAGAATAATATTTTGAGGTTAGCTGGTTTCAACAAGGGGTGTTTCCATTTAGATATTTGGTCATACCTCTCTCCACTAGAAAAGTGTCTCACAAAGTGTGTCAGCCTCTGATTGATAAACTGAGACAAAAGATGAGTTCCTCGCAGTGAAGAAATTATCCCACGCTGAAGACATGTACTTCTTTCTTCTGTAATTTTAACTTTCTAGTGTTTTGTATTTTTCCTACCTATGCACACAATTTTTTTTGATTGAATCTCTCCGCACGAAATTTCTCTGGAGTAGGAATCTGAAAGGCAAAAGGTTGAGTTTGGCTAGTTGGAAATTTACATATCAGCCTTTGAAAAATGGAGGTTTAAACTTTAAAGAGATCTTGGCCTGGAACAAAAGTCTATGCTGTAATGGCTTTGGAATTTAAAGCATAGGCATTCTGTTTTTGTGACGTGGGCTAAGGCTAACCAAATACAAGGAGACTCAATGCTCATAATAGAGGTTAAGTCTAGTGATGCTGGAGGCTGGAAACAACTGCTAGCACTTAGGGATGAGCTCATACAACAATTTGGGAGGGTCACTCTTGCTAAGGAATGGTTGGACTCATGTCGGTCCGGAGGGAAGCAATGTGCAGAAATGTTATGAGCGGTTGGGTACTAAAGCTCGGAGTGTGTTTTGGTGGAGGACAATATGGAAGAACCGGGCCCGAGATAGGTATAAATTACCCTCCGGCAGGCTGCTTACAACAGAGTCTACCACCGATTTGTCGTGTCATAGAGAGATTGGAGCTATTAATGCTTGCTTTTTGTGTGCTCGCTCCTGGCAAAGACTCTTGCTCTCATTTGTTTTTCAACTACTAAGTTACAAATTCAGTTTGGTGTCACATATTGCATTGCTCGAGTCAAAGGAGGAGAAGTTGGCGGCTTGCTCAAGAGCTCAAATGGTTTACTTTCGGATGTAAGGGGAACTCCCAATCTTGTGGAGGAAAACTCTTTTTGCTACTACGGTTTATATAATTTGGCAGGAAAGAGACAGAAGGAAGCATTTCCTGATTAGTAGTAGCATTGAGGCCCCGATCTCCCAAATTCGATATTTTGCTTGTGTTTGTGTGATAGCCGATATGTTGTTGAGTGGCCTTTCCAAGTGATGAAATTCAGCAAAGGAAAACTGCAAAAGATGAGTGGGAAAAGATTATTTTAATCGAGGAAATTTCTTGGAGACAAAATTCTAGAGCTTTATGGCTTAAGGAGGGTGATTGTAATATTAAGTTCTTCCATCGAGTGACCACTCTTCACAGGAAGTTTAATTATATGCCTTTGTGGTGGTGAATGGGGCCCGTTTTGATGTTCTTCAAGATATGAAGTCCGCAATCCGTGACTTCTACAAATTGTTGTTTACTAGCCTCAAACATGGAGACCTAAGTTGATGTTTTGCCTTGACTTCTACAAATTGTTGTTTACTCGTCCTCAAACATGGAGACCTAAGTTGATGTTTTGCCTTGCCCTCATTACATGACTGTGATAGGGAGATTATTGAGATGCCTTTTGGCGAGGAAGAAGTAAACAAAGGCTCCTGGACCGGATAGCATGGCCTTCCTTGAATCCAATTGGGTTACGGTCAAAACCAATGTGATGAGAATGTTTTCGAGTTTTTCTCTTCAAGGAAATTTGTGGTCGCCTTAAATGCCATGTTCATTGGACTTATTCCCAAGAAAGCAAATGCCGAGGATATAAGGTGATTTCAGACCTATCAGTTTGGTGGGGTGTATGGTGGTTGCTAGTAGATTGAGGGGTGTCATCGGGAACCTTATTTTAGATAATCAAAATGCTCTTGTTAAGGGTTGTCGATTCTTGATGTTGTGCTCATCGCAAATGAGTTTATTGATTCCAAGCTCAAGTCCGAAAAGCCCAAAAAGCTAGGAGTTCTTTGTAAGTTGGATATTGAGAAGGCTTATGATCATGTGAATTGGGACTTCTTGATTTACGCGATGGAAGGAATGGGTTTTAGGGAAAAGTGGGTAGGATGGATCCGTCATTGCATCGCCTCTGTTTCTTTCGGAGTCCTTGTGAATGGTTCTCCAACTGAGTTCTTTGTGGCTTCAAGAGGGCTTCGACAAGGAGACCCCTTATCCTCCCTTCTCTTTTTGTTGATCATGGAAGCTTTCACCAGGACAATTATTGCAGCTTCTAGTGAGGGATTCATATCCGCGTTTTCTATCACCCGTTCTAACTCAACCGTGATTGATGTTTCACATCTTCCGTTTGCGAGATGGCACCATTGTTTTTGTGATAATGATTGTGGGCAGATGGTGAACCTTCATTGTGTCCCTACTTGGTTTTATGCGGTTGAGGCCTCGGAGTGAACTTGGCCAAGAGCTCAATTCTTCCAAGTGGGACAAGTGGACAATATTCCTTTGCTTGTGTTTTTAGGTGTTTTAGGTCTGCTTTAGGATGCAAAACCGAATTGTTTCGATCGCTTATCTTGGGCTCCCTCTTGGTGCAAAATTTAAGAAAGCCATTTGGGATCCCGATTATCGAGAGGTTTGAGCGAAGACTATCGAGTGGAGATCTAAATACTTATCAAAAGAGGGGAGATTAACTCTCATCAAAAGTGTACTCTTAAGCATTCAACTTACTTCTTCTCCCTCTTTCCGTTACCATCCCCCATGGCTAAAAAGTTGGAAAGGGCCTAGGTATAAGGGACTTATGGCTCTTCAATGAGGCCCTTTTGGGAAAGTAGTCATGGAAATTTATGAATAACAAGAACAATCTATGGCGAAAGGTGGCCCAATCAAATATGGTGAGAGTGGTTTCGGTTGGTCTCCTTCGTTACCAAATGGGACAAATGGTCAAAGTCTATAGAGGCATATAGTTCAAGGTTGGCAGACACTTTTCTTTTGAGGTTGGTGAAGGATCCACCATTTATTTTTGGCATCACCAGGTGATATGATGGGGCCCCGTTGATGTCTTCATGGCTAATTATCGTGACCGAGTGTCTAACCTTAATGTTTGGTCACCCCTTTTTGTGCGTGATGGGTTTACATATGATGATAAAACTAGGGGATCCTCGGAATAATATGGTGAAATGGGACTTGAACTCTAAGGGGGTTTTCACGGTTAGATCATAATTATTTGAAGCTTCTTCACTCAAAGTTCCCATCTCCAAGCAGTATCATATGAATGGAGGTTTCCCTTCTATGCTCATTTGGAAGTTGTTAGCACCAATAAAGGTGTCCTTTTTGGCTTGGGAGGCTACGCATGGGAGGATTTTGACTTGTGATAACTTAAAAATAAAAAGGGAAGATCTTGGCTAATAGATGCTTTATGTGCAAATGGGATTGTGAATCATCGAATCACTTATTGCTTCATTGCCCTTTCGCCACGACTCGCAAACTCGTCTTTAGCTACTTGGGAATCTCTTAGGTGGCTTCCAATTCCATCCGGAATCATCTTTTAGCTTGGGAAGGTTTCTTTAGAAAGAAAGCGAAGGAAAAGAAGGCGGCCACGATTTCACTACATGTGATTTTTGGAGTATTTGGAGAGAGAAATAGAAGAGTTTTTGAGGGTGTCGAAATTACTCTCCAACGCTTAAAGGATGACTTCATTAAGACTATTTTTTAGGAGAATGGGAAATTCTGCTCTTCAAGTTTTGAGGTAGCGAGACTTTGTGGATAGTTTGTATTTTGGTTGTGTATAGCCTTTTGTATGATGCTAGCTTTGCATCTTTTTCTTTTGCTCATTCATTATATACACTACTTTTTCCTTATCAAAAACAAATGTTATTGAGTGCGAGATCTAATTTCCACATTGTAATCTCCCTTGTTATTGACTTTTAGGTTGGAGTAATATAATTATTTACTTTTCCTAAAAAATTCAAAATAATTAGAAAAGACAATTCGATAAATAATATATTGAAGAATAGTCAATACTTGTCAAAAGCTAGTTCCACATAACATCACACGGAAACATCATTTAAGCAAGATATGTTGTTCATTTCGAGTTTTCGACTAGAATAATAAATTTTCTAAGATTTACGAACATGTCCAAACGTTGAGGAAGAAGAATGGCTACGGAACAGAAACAAGCTCAACTTATTTACTCAAAAGCACAATATGAAGAAAAAGGAAAAACAGTAACTTGGCCTTGTATAAACAAAACCTTAAGTGGAAAAATAGTAGACGCATCTTTTTCATCATTGAAAGAATATCCGACAGGAGGTACCAAAAGACACCTAAAATCATATCAAAAAAATTAATAATATTCTGCTAACATAGCTCAACTCAGGAAACATACCAACATGATCCAACATAGAAGCCAGCTTTGCTCTTTCCCATGTCCTCTCGAATGAATAGAGAAGCAAACAAAAGTGAAAAATGAGAATTTACTAAGAATTCCTCAATACAATAATCTTCAACAAATCCATGATTCTATCGGCCAACTATAGGACATGGTTTTATGGAGTAAAATAGATGGCAAAGAAGAATTCTCCATCACAAATGTTGTAGGATTTCTCCCATTTTAAATCCCGATCCTGAATGAATAGACAAGCAAACGAACTGAAAAATGAGAATTTACTAAGAATTCCTCAATATAATAAACTTCAAGCAAATGGAATGATTCTATTGGCCGACTATAGGACATGGTTTTATGGAGTAAAATAGATGGCGGAGAAGAATTCTCCACCACAAATTTTGTAGGATTTCTCCCATTTTAAATCCCGATCATTATATATATATATATATATATATATATATATATATATATATATATATATATATATATATATATATATATATATTCTCAAACTTCAACTCAATTTGTATGTCAAATTCTAAATCCAGATTCTTGGATAGTCGTCAAGACAGCTTCAAGTAGCTATTTCATTCTGCAGACTTTACGAGCAATTTCATTCTGAATCCCAAATCACTCAATCACGTAAACCAATTTCCATTTTCACGGATGGACTCCTACTCGCTGCTTCAAGTGCATCACACACAGATATAAGCAGATCATCAACCAAACATAATCACAAATTCTTTTAGAAAACCATTGTGAAGAACATTGATGACTTTTGTTTTATGTATTTTATTTTAAGTCAGGTTAGAAATTAGTTAGACATATCAGCTTGAGGTTGGGGTTAACTAAGACAGACTACGAGATGTTTTTCTTCTCTGTTTTTGGAGGTGCAAATATATCCCTTTCTATACCGTTCATAATACACAACCGACGTAACACCCCCCAAATAAAATAAAAAAATCTTGTTCATAAGTCTTCCATCATGTTTTTACATGGTATCACAGCTTTTAGGAATTTTGCTTCCTGATTAATTCTTATCTCGATTGATTCAATCTTCTTCTCATTCTCCTCTCTCAATTCGTGTTATGGAATTCTGAGAGTTGGTTCCAAAGAGGTGTTCTTTGGCCAGGATCAAAACTCGTATGATGTTCCTTTTTCCTCCGGAGTTTGCTCAGCCTAAAATACGAGTTAACCACAAGGAAATTTGATGGAAGCAACTATGTTGCTTAGAGTAGATCGGTGAAGAGAGCACTAGGAACCAAGACAAAATTAGGGTTCATCAATGGTTCTTGTCAAAGGCCCGATGAATCTTCTCCTTTAGTGATGAAATGGATTTGTTGTGACAAGTCTGGATCTTGTAAGCTGGATTACGCCTGAATTTGCTCGAAGGCTTAATGTACATCGAGACCTTGAAAGAACTTTGGGATGAAGCTCATAGCGTTTTGACCAAATCAAATGGTCCTCTCATCTATCAATTGAAGAGAGAGATCACAAATTCCATGCAAGAAAATAGCACAAATAGCTGCTGAAAAGTAGGAATTGAAGGTCGGGAATCATTTGATGCAGTTCCATATGGAACTCGAGTGGTAGCTATGAGCCTTTGATCTAGAGGTGAAATCCTCTATATGGACCCCTGCCTTATGTTCATTGTGCCTACTATATCTTCCAATAAATTGAGAAGCGGCTCCAAGTCGCAGATGTGTGTAATGTAATGAGTGATCGTTGAAGTATTTGTTGTAACCAAACTTCAAGAAAAAAATGCTGGTAGGAAGAGATATCTCAAGCGAGTAAGTTTGATAAATTATGTGGTACCCAAGCCTCAAGGAAAAATCCTGGAAGCCAAAGACCACACACGTGATCAATGTTTCAAGATTCATGGGTTACCCCGACTAGTACAAACTATGAAGGAAACGAAGGCAGGAGTAAGCAGCAAGATTGCAGCTCAAGTCACAAGTAATCTGACTGATCTTCAAGAAAGTCCTTTACTTTCGAGAGAATAAGGTGGACTCTCCTGTGCTGCGAACAGTTTGTCTAGAGATGATGAGAGATTCGCTTCGATTCTAACGAGTAAACTCAAGCTACCTCTGGTATTGCCGGTGTTCTTGATAACTTCAATGCATCTAGCTTGATAGTTGATACGGGTGCATCAAATCATATGACACCACATTTGCATCATTTTATTGCCAAGAGACATATACCTTCCCCAATTATGGTTGGTCTTCCCGATGGCACTCTTAAGGCGAGTCAAACTGGTTGAGGATATTAAGATACATCTTGATATTGTGCTACGATCTACAAAAGGTGTTGTATGTTCCTGTATTAAATAACCTTGTTTGCCAAGTTTGTGGCTAGTATCCATTTAGCAACTCTGTTCACTACAAATTGATTTCTGTTTCAGGACCTTGCCACTAGGGTCGGGGTGCAAGCTTATACAAGTTTACAAGTTTGCTTGCTGTTATTGGTGACATTATCAATGCCACTAAAATTGTTGCAGATAAGGTGATTTTGTCTAGTATTCTAGGTTGTAATAATGTTTCCAAAAGGAGGATGTTCATCTTTTACATGCATGGTTTGGGCATTATTCTTGGTCCAAGCTGAAACATGTTCATGCTTCTAACTTGCAAGTCACATTATCCCGAACAATTTCAATGTGATACCTGTATGCTTTCAAAGTTTCATATACTTCCTTTTGGAAGATGTGATTCCATGCCTCGAAGCCCTTTGATCTTGTTCATATGGATTTGTGCGGACCTTATAATTTTCCTCATGCGAGTGGAACACATTGCTTTCTTACTATCCTTGTTGACTGCACTAAAACAACCAGGACTTCCTCATTACATGACAAACTACAGGCTGCATTACATGTCAAATTTCATTGGTTATGTTAAGAATCAATTTGATACTTGTGTCGAAACACTTAGATATGATAATTGAACCGAATTGATTCAGTCACAGTGTCATCATTTGTTTGGGGATAATAGAATCTTGCAACATAAAAGTATGCCCAAGACACTACAACAGAATAGTAAGGTAGAAAGAAAGCATAGACATCTTGTAGACAGCTCTTAAGGCTCATGCTCAACTACCGAATAAGTTTTTGGGTTGGTGCTTGTGTCCTTGCTGCAACCCATATCATTAACAAACTCCTTACAACTGTTTTGGAATGGAGATCACCACTGAAGAAGTTATACTATAACTTAGGGTCATTGGTCGTTTCTGCTACATTTTGGATACTTGTACTAGAGACAAGATTGGCGCAAAAGGAAGAAGGTGTATTCTCTAGGGATATCATCCACATTAAAAGGCCTATAGACTTTATGATTTGGACGACCACACGGTGTTCGTCAGTCAAGATGTTAAAATTATTTTTGAAGATATACTTCCTTTCAGGACCACAACAAATTCCATTAATGGGACAGTCTTCCTCATATCTTTCTCTCTTCCCTAATCATCCTACTACTTGTGTTGGATGATTTGAGAGATTCTAGTTCCAAGCCTAACATTCCTGCAGAACATCGGATAGATCACATCAAACCTCTCATGACTTATATTGTTCCCAGAAAGTCTTCCAAGGCTATCGAATCCGCTTGGTTACGAGGATTGTGTGTGTGCATTCCGTGGTTACATATCCTGTTTTAAGTCTACAGATTGTGATCACTTGTCTAGTGCTTACATTGCTCCTTTGTGCAATGTCCTCTCAGTTCATGTTCCTTCATCTATAAACAAGCCAAAGGGGATCCTAGGTGGGAAGAGGCAATGCAGAAAGAAATAGAAGTCCTGGAAGCCAATGAAACCCGGGATGTGACAGATTTAACCTCTAGGAGCAGAGCTTTTGGGTCTAAGTGGCACTACAAGATCAAGTTTAAACTTGATGGGATCAGCTTGACTCAAAGGAAATACATCTTGGACATCTGCCATGTGGACTACTTCAGGATTGTCAACTCTCTATAGACTCTAGAGAAACTAGAAAATCCAAAGAAATATAGAAGATTCATAAGGAGGTTGTACTTAAATCTTACAAGGCCTCATTGTTCAACATCTTAGTCAATTTTTTAGTGAACCCAGGGAATCTCATTTGGATGTTTTCACACTTTTGAGGTACCTTAAGGAGGCTATGAACAAGGGTTTATTCTATTCAGTCAAGTCCTCACTTCATCTCAAGGGCTCCTCTCTTATGCAGACTGGGCAAGAATTAGCCGGAAATCAATGTTAGGATTTTTGTGGAAATTCTCATGTCCAAGAAAAACAAGACACAAAAACCACCTCCAAATCCTCTCCTAAATCATAGTACAATGGCATGTCTCGAGACTTCTAATGAACTTGCTTGGTTTGGCTGGTTTGCTCAAAGATTTGCAAGTCCAAGTGGTTTATCCTGTTTCTTTGGGTTGCGAGTTGTGATAATCGGGCTTCGAGCACATAGCTCCTAACCCTGTTTTTCGTAACCACACTAAGCACCTAGATGTGGATTGCCAATATGTTAGTGACAGGGTACAAGAAGGCTTCCCCAAACCGCACATGTTCGGTTTGGGGTGGGTCCCAACTTCATTATGTTTCTTTCAAACTAGCCTTGTCGATACTTCCCAAAGATGATGATTTTCAGTTTTAAGTATTTTATTTTAAGGTGCTTAGAAATTCGTTACACTTCAGCCTCGTGGTTGGGGGTAGCTAAGATAGTTACGGATACTTTTCTTCTGTTTTGGAGGTGTATGTATACATATCCCTTTTCGTATTGTTCACGAGTACACAATTGAAAGAACTTTCCCTCCATTTTTCTTCTTTAAAATTCTCCTACCATGTTTCTACAACCCTTTAAAAAAGGCATTATCACCACATCTCCGGAGGAAAAATCAACCATTAAACAATTTTAACGAGTTACAACGCAAAATCATCACAGTCGCATTAACATTCAACAATCAGCATAGTTGAGATCAACCCCACACAATGACTTCTTCTATCATTACGGGTAATTAGCGATCAACAAATACTATAAAGAAATAAGTGAAATCCATCGACTTAGCCTAAACCAACCAAAATGTCCCAAAATAAAATCTTCCACAAAGTTATTATTGTTCCTTTTTTGGAAAATTAAGAAGAAGCGAGAAATGGAGTGAACCTAGATCATAGGTTTTCCAAGGATGTCGACGAGAGGTTTTCCTTCGAAGCGGGAGGAAGCGAGCGAGCGGGGATAATGCTGATGACTCGGGACCGGAATTTCCGGAACGGACGACGGTGAACGCACGGAACCCAATCGCCACCGCCGCCAACGCTACTCCGGCGATCAGCCCATGACCAATCCAAGCTTTTGACGGTGATGACGAAGAGGAAGAAGTCGACATCCGATGCACCTAGGGGTGTAAGCGAGCCGAGCCGGCTCGCGAGCCCTCGCGAGCCGGCTCGTATAAAAGCTTGCCAAGCCGAGATTGTGACGAACCCGAGCCGAGCACTGGAAAGTTATCCGAGCCGAGCTCGAGCTTGCAATGTTGGAGCTCGTAAGCTCGCCGAGCCTACACGAGCCCATTACATACGAGCCGAACAAACGAAAGAGTAAACGAGCCGAGCAAACGAGCCGAACGAGCCTACCAAACGAGCCTAAACAAGCTCGGCTCGTCGAGCTTACACAAGCTAATTACAAATGAACCTAAACAAATTGAAACAAATGAGCTAAATTTGTGGAGATTAGTATGTGAAGAACTTTTTTTAATCACCGATCTAGCAATTAATTTAAATTTTTTAATTTAGCATAATTATTTTGATTTATATTTCTTAAGTAAAGCATTTGGTTATACCTAATCTATTAAAACTTTTGTTTACCAATTACTAACATTTATATACATGAAAACCCAGAATCAAGATAGATGAAATGTTGATAATGAATATATGATTCACATTAATCTAGTGCAGGAGGTAGAGTGATTGATCCATATCGTAACTCGTTAGATCCTAAAACGGTGGAAGTTTTGATATGTGGAGGTGATTGGTTCCATCATCTACATGGTGTCACAAAAAGAGGAGGAAGGTAGTTTTTGTCAATTTAAAGTATAAATTAAAATAAAGTTGTATTAATGATTTAGTTGTAACTTTTATTTATCTCCCCTTTCTCAGGTGTCAAAAGAAGACGATCAACCTAAAGAGTTCATATTACCAATGTCTAATGAAGGATCGACGTGCCCACTTTGATAACATTTTGCTATATTGGAAATGTGAAATAAAGAGCCTTTTTTTTTAGTGAATGATAGATGTTATTGTTACAAGGATTTTAAATTAAAATTCAAGTTTTTAGTAATTTGTATTTCATTATCAAAGAGTCAAATGTTTTATTTATGTTTTATACTATTTTTTTAAGTGGTATATTGTGATTGTTGAGAAAAAGAGTCTCAATTAAATTTAATTTTATATTTTTATAGCAAGTATATATAAAAGATGACTTTGAACCTAAAAACAGGAGTTTAATAGAAACTTTTGACGAGCCAATGACGAGTCGAGCTTGGGCTCGAGCTTTTGGCGAGCCGAGCTTAGGCTCGAGCTTTTGGCGAGCCGAGCTCGAGCTTGATTGTGCCGAGCTTGGCGAGCCACGAGTCGAGCTCGAGCTACAAATGATACTCACGAGCCGAGCTTCGAGCCCGGCGGGTTTGGGCTCGGCTCGGCTCGAATACACCCCTAGATGCACCCAATCACCCCTCGGCTCTCTCCCCACTCTCTAGCTTTTCGCTGCCACCGTTACAAGATTCCGCCATGTCTGCGAACACATATGGGCCCGTTTGGTATGCAAAAGTGGAATGGAATGAAATTAACGATAATAAAGTAGGAATTACGTTGAATATTCTCTTCAAGTGTTTGGTATACAATATAAATGAAATCAATTTTCAATTCTTATTATTTGGTTCTTAACCATGTAATGAAATTAAAATTATTTTACTTTTTAAATTATTTTATATCATCGTAAATAACAATAATAATAATAATAATAATAATAATAATAATAATAATAATAATAATAATATTATTATTATTATTATTATTATTATTATTATTATTATTATTATTATATGATTTAATAAAAGTTGAAACTCGTTATTATATTTACTAATAATTGAGTCTTGTATTTATTTACTTTTTTAATTAACTATCTTGTAATTTTTTCAATGATTAACAAATTTTATTTATAATTTTTAGTAAACCCATTTTCAAACTATAATATTATATCAAACAATATGACAAAAAAATTATATAAATAAATAAATAAATAATAATAATAACAACAACAACAACAACAATAATAATAATAATAATAATAATAATAATAATAATAATAATAATAATCATAATAATATAGCAAATAGACTAATTTTTCTTTTTTAATAATTATAAAGCTGATTCCTGAGGGATTGAGAATTGATCCCCTCCTATTTGGGGATTCAAATTTCCTTATTTTGAGTGGAACTTGAAACACTGTAAAGTTCCACTTTCAAAATACTCAACCAAACAAATGAAAAATGAACTTGAAACAAGAGGAATCAAGTTTCATTCCAATTTTGCTCAACCAAACAGGGCCTTAAAGACCGGTGTTTTTTGTTTTTGTTTTTGTTTTTTTCCTTTGCGATGGGGAGCTGGACATAGGTGGAGTGTGTAAAGTCGGTTAAGCTGGACTTTCGGTTATCCGAAAATCGGCTAACCGACTTTTCTGTTCACCAAAAGTTGAACCGTAACCGAACCGAAATTTACGGTTAACCGATTTTCGGTTAACCGAAAAATCGGCTCGATGAGAATTTGATCCAGTAACCGAACCGAAATAACCGGTTAACCGACTTTTCGGGTCGGTAACGAGTACCCATTATGGAAAGTAAAAGCAACTAATAAAAAAATCCAACAAGCAAAATCATGTAAAAACGCAACCAATTGTGTATCCGTCAAGCATCGGTACAAAAATCCGAGGCATGAACAACATCCACAAATCGATTCAAAAGTAAAAGCAAAAACAAAAACAAAAAAATTACAAAAATTAAAATGGAGCAGACATGGGCCGGATGATGAATAAAAGGGATGATTGTAGAAGACTGGTGAATTCTTGGAGCAGAAGGACATCGGAGAGGTAAAGAAGACAAAAACCTCGAGCAGCGGCCATCGGCCATCAAATCCGCACGGAAGGAAGCAATTACTCGACGTCGGCTCCGGGAGGGTCATGAAGAGTGTCGATGGAAGAGAGAGGGAGAGAAGAGGAGAGAGAGAAAGAGGTGGGAGAGGAGTGAAGACGACAGAGAAACGTTGAGTAGCAACCGTAAGATCTACCGGTAAGGAAGTAGTCACCACGACGCTGGAGCCGGGATGGTTAGGTGGAGTGGTCGACGGGAGAAAGAAGGGGAGGGGAGGGAAGGGGGAAGGAGAGGAGAGAGAGATGTGGGAGAGGGGGCGAGCGGCAGGAGGAGCAATTAGGGTTTTCCAACGCTTAAGCTTAACCCATAAGATCTATTTATACTCATGTTTTTTTATAAAAAAAAAAGTTCGGTTCGGTTCGGTTAACCGACGGTTAACGGAATTTTCATTTCTTCAAATCGAAACCGAACCGCGAACCGAAAATAATTTTCGATTCGGTAAACCGATCCAATTCTTTAAAAAATCTATCCAGTTAACCGCTTTTTATTCGGTTTTTCGGTTTCGGTTTTTACGCACACCCCTAGACATAGGGGATGTAAACGAGTCGAGCTGAGCCCTAGTCGGCCAAGCTCAACTTCAGCTCGGTTACAATTTAGCTCGGTTCGGACTCAACCTCGAACCTCACTGAGCCTTTAAAGTTTAGGCTTGGAATCGGCTCGTGTGACTCATACTCAAATTTGGGCTTGGCTCGGACTTGGCTCGATTTTTTTTTTAATTTTCTTAAAAAGTGTTTAAATTTAATATTATAATCGAAGTTAAATTATATATAATTTATATTAGATTTCAAAAATAAGGGTTTGAATAAAATCTTAATGATTTTAAAGGTAACTTTATACTCTCCACATAAGTATTTTTAGAAAAAAAAACGGAATATTAACATTTACCTCCCTCGAGGTATTTGGAAATAATTTTTTACCCTCCATATTCATTTTTACCAACCTTGACCGGAGTAGTTATATTTTAGTGATGCATTGACTTTGATTGTTAATAATAAACAATGCTCAAAGATGATATGTTTGTAGACGTGACATAAGAATAAGATGTACGAGTGCCACTATTGCCCCTCTTTCGCTTTCTCTCTCCTCGAAGCAAGAGCAATAGCCATGGTCGAAGTACTTATCGCCTCAATTTTCACTCTCCTCGTTGTCTCGGAGTTGACTCGGTGATCGATCGCCGCTCCGGCGTCGCCAAGTCGTCAATGGCCACGGCCAAGGCTTCTACTCCGGTACCGGTGGCTGCTACTCTACCAACCGTCTCTGTTTCTCTGGCAACAACTCCACTCTCATCACCACCTACTCCCCGATCACCCTAGTCTCCACCACTGTCATCGCGGGCTCCCCGCCGGTGCTCCTTCCGTCGGCCCCAACGTCAATAGCCCTATTGGTGCTCCTACCTCTCCCACTCCAAGCATTGCCCCTGCTTTGAGCAGAGTAGTCGTTGGATCCGCCGCCATTCGACCTTGGCCTCCGTTTTGTTCTAGATCGAGATCTAGAGATTCTCTCTTTCTCTCTCCACTTTTAATTTTCTTTCTGTTTCTTTTTTATTTGGAATTCGGACTTTATTGGGAGGATTAGCCTGAATAGTTTTCTTTCTCCTCCACTTTTTTGATTTGTTGTTATAGATCGGTTTTGTTGTTTTTCAAGGCGCCAATTAATAATGGGGTTAGCAAAGTCATTCTATTTTAAAAATCATTAACAAATTTATCCTTTTATAATTCCTATTAGCCATTTGCCGTTTTATATTTTTTATCTCTAAACTCGGTGTGGGTACAAATGAATACAAATACCGGAGGGTTAATAAATTATCTCCAAATATGTCGAGGAGGTAAATGTTAATATTCCAAAAAAAAAATTATTTAGCTTAAATCGAGCCTTGCTGAGCTCGGGCTTTACTTGATATGCCTTTGAGCCGGCTCGAGGCTCGGTTTGACTCGAGCCCGAGCCAAGCCCGAGCCGACTTGATTTGTTTACACCCTTACCTAGAACACAGTGCTGTGACTCTATCAAGCACGAGGAAAACTCCGTCCGATTCGACTAACCAAATTTGTTTGATGCGAAAAAATTAGGCCGGGTCACAAAATTTTTGTACGAATTTAAAATTCGATAATCGGTCATGTCCGAAATAAAATTCTTGTAGGATTAAGTTTGGCAATTTGGATTCAAATTGTTCGAATTACGTGACTAACTCGAGTTGAGATAAATTCGGACAATTAGACAATCGAGCTCGAAAATTCGGTTATTCGGATTTAGGTATAATTATGCCTAGAATCTACAAAATTTTCAATAATAAATTTAGACATTTGGGTTCGGATATCAAAATTTTGGGTTCGGGTTCGGGTTCGGTCAAAAATATAATTTCATTTCAATTTTCAAAAGTTCATAGCACAAATTCGGACATTTGGCTTCGGACATTGGTTATTCCGGTTCAAGTTTAATCAAGATGTCCAAATCGTAATTGGAATAGGGTTTGCATATAGTGTTTTTGTTTGAATGTCTGAATTGTCCAACCCTAAATTGACGTATCCACTTCTACAATTGTAGTCTATCAAGAGATAAATAGATTACATGAAACGATTACCGCACAAATGTGCGGTGGAGGCGGGTACACACTCGATCAAACAGTTATGTTTTGCACGATATTCATGAGGCGCCCAACAAAGCACAATAAATTAGTTTGTCAATATTTCTATATAGTAGTGAAGTTAGCCGAATGGCGGAGAAGTTGTATTTAATTTGTCTAGAGAAGGAAAAAATAATTCGACACGATTACCGACATGAACCCGACACGAAATTAAGCGAGGTTTGGGTAGAGATTTTCAACCCGTTTACTTAAATGGGTGGATACGTTTAACCCGTTTAATTAATTTGGTTAGGTTCGATTGATATTCTCAACACTACATTAACATGTTTAACTCGTTTATTTTTAAATGTCAAAATAAAAAATATTATGTAATTTATGAAAATGGAGAGAATTGAAAATTAAGGGATAGGGTCATTAAGGGAAATAAAAATGTGAAAACCAAAAGCTTCTTATATATTCATGGCGAGAGGTATGTATGTTTTTAGAGTTATGAAGTATATATAATGGTCTTATGGTGATGAACGAGATTTGAAGGTTTGCTCGGGAGAGTCCGAGTCACCCTAGAGGGGGTGAATCGGGTGATAGAAAATTCTTTCCGGAATCACACACTTTTGTGCGAGAATAGAGACGAAGACAGATTACGAGTCTATCAACGAGGTCGAAAAGATTGGACTCGAAGGCAATTAATCGGAAAGAACAAGAGCGAGTAAAGCCATGCCGAGTCTAGAATGAACTCGGAAAGATAACACTTAGATTTTACGTGGAAACTCTCCTGGGGCAGAAAACCACGGACCGTGTCAATCCGGACACGAAGTCAAATCCACTATTTTGAGTCCACAAAATACCATGAACTGACCGAACCTGAGTTGCTCCCTTAGACAACTCTATACAAGTTTTCTTAGAATCAGAAATTCCCTTATCCGATCTAGTACTTCCTAACCGAGATAACCCTTACAGCTAGGGACAACTAAGCTGAGTTAACCCTTACAGACTTAGTCAAGGGACCTTACAAAGAATGTAAGAAAGAGTTTGTAATCGAGTACAAGACCTTACAACTCGAAAGTAATGAATTACAGAGTGGGAGTTGTAAGTTGAAGATTGAAAGTAAATACAATAACTTTGAGCAAGTATGTGTATAAACAATATGTTCGGCAACCTTCAAGTCTTGTGAGATGGCTTCTATTTATAGATGATCGGGCAGAGTAGCCGTTATCTTCATCTCGCTGACCGAGAGTCCTCTCGTGACCGTTGATAGAAGCTTTCGAGTCACTCGGAAAGTATCCGTTGTAATATTACGTTGGACAACGGTTTAACTCTCTTGGAAGTCCCAAAACCATTAGCGGTGTCTTGAAAGATAAGGTAGAAACCACCGTTAAGCATGGCGTTCCAGTTTTCCAGATTTGGAAACAGACAGCCCCGACACAATCTATCGTGACTGGAGCGAGAGAAGGTGAAGAGCCATGTCTCGCTGGTGATTTGACGTTCGAAGCCGGTTACTTTTGTAGTTTGAAAAGTGTATCCTCGATTGAATAACCTACAAAAGTAAATTAATTTCGGTTCTCAAAGTATAAAATACTTTGGCCCAAGATTAGACACGAGATAATAAAATAATTTCGATAAATAGACCAACCGATTATCTCGAGTCGAAATGAAATGGAATTTTCTGAGTCCAATATCCATGATACTCGAATTCCATCCGACTTAGTCTAAACGAAGAATCAAGTTCAATAAAGAATATCGGAGAGGATTAACTTGATATAGACTCAAGCATGAAATGAGCTAAGAATACTCACTATAATAAGATAGGACTTATAACCACAAGTCGATTCGAGTGAGAAAAGACGAAATACTCGGTATATTCAAACTGCGATTAATCCGAGTAAAGCTGGACTCGGAACAAAGAGCCGGTTTTTGAGTCGCTTACGGATAAGCAATAAATATGATAAGTGAGAGCTGTGTTACTTAGAGAAGATACTATGTTAATCAAATAAGTTTCGAGACACAGAGAATGCCTTGGAATCAAAACTCTATATGTATGAAATTGTTATACTCGATTCCTTTTATATAACTCGAGAAAAGTATTGAGCGAGTGTCCGAGTCTTCAAGATTCAAATATTATTTCTAATCTAATTGATTATATTAAAAGGAAAAATATGTATTTAGTTAATCTAAACTTGAAGTAAACGGGTCAGTTTTAGGTTAACTCATTTAAAAAATAAACGAGTACAAGTTAGGATTTTCAACTCGTTTAATAAATGGGTTAGGTTCGGATCAACCCGTTTAAGTCCAACACGAATATGAACCCGAATCGACCTAACTTATTTACCAACTCTAAATTTGTCGGGTCATGAGTTTAAGGCTTAATACTCACCAATCTATATATTTCTTTTTAAAAAGACTTTCTCTTTCTTTGGGCCAAAAATTACTTTGTTGTCTTTTTTAATATTATCTATTTAGGTGTTGTTTGGCCTAGTTTATAAAAAAAAATTTTGTTTCTCAAAAACAGTTTTTCTAAAAATAGCTTTTGAATAAGTTATGAAATGTTGGCCTAATTTATATGAAAATATTTTTGAATAATAAGTTGTTTGGCCTAGTTTTGTCTACATTATTATAATATAAGTTAATATTATTTTTTTATTTACATTATGATTATTATTTAATATTTATTTTTTTATAAGATAATATTTATTTGCTAGAGTAAGAGATTGTTCATTTTTCTGTATAACAACAAAACTTGAGTAGACATAAAATTAAAAATAAAAACCTTTAGCGAATTGAAATATAATATCAATTATTTAATACAAAAATATTATAAAATAATGTACTTCAATTTTTTGTCGGACAATAAGAAAAAGGGCAATTATTTTCTAGTCATTAGAGATCTAACAATTTTATTGCGAAAAAAAAGGCATATCATTATCATCCAACGATCCACCATGCTCTAGTGAATAATCGGTTTGATTGCTTTGTAGCTCTTCCTCATCTCCTTCTACTAAAGGCATATTGATCACACTTATAGAACTCTTCGTCTTCAATGGCATATTTTCTAACATAATTATGAAGAGTCATGGTTGCAACCACAATTTTGCATTGTGTAGAAAATTTGTAACTTGGCATGTCGATTAATATTCTCCATCTATTCTTCCACACCCCAAATGTTCTTTCAATAACATTTCTAAGAGATGCATGTGCATAATTAAACAATTCATAATATCCCATCGGAGGTTGACTGGAACGTCTAAAATCGGGTAGATGATACCGATGTTGTGGTCCCTTAAAAGGCGCTAGATATCCTTTCATATTTGGATAGCCAACATCTACAAGATAATATTTGCCCTACAAAAAAAATAACTCAATAAATGTAATATAAGAAATTACACAATGTAATACTAATGCACGTGAACAAGTAAACCAACACATATCTTGCGAGAGGGTATGGAAATATATTTGAATTCTTCTACTTTTTCAATGTCGTAGTAAGGATGCGTGTGTCATATGCAAATCCTTCCCAACCAGCTTGAACGAAGGTAAACAATATGTCAAAATTGCATATTGCCATCACATTTTGTGTAGCATATCTTTTTCTACCTATGTAAGGGATTTCATTATCTTTTGGAGTTATGACTTGCACGAATGTGAGTACCATCTATAGCTCCAATTGCACCTTTGAAATGTGGCCAAAATCGATAGTCATCTCTAATTTTGTCTGGAATGTCTTCAAATTGACGATTAGGTGGTTGTATAATATCTCTAGAAAATGCAATTAAAGACTTCAAAACTTCGTCAAATTTTCTACTTACTGTCTCTCCGGAATGCTTAAATCTAGATTGAACATTACGATTCGAGAGTCCATGAGCACAAGTCCAAAGAAACATAGCCAATGCCTCTTCAGCGTACATTGTCCCGGTTGGATGTAAGTCGTAATTATCTGCCAATATTTTTGCTAGTCCAACAAATACATGTGGCTCCATTCTAAACATCTTATAACTTTCTCCGGGAGTATTAAGCACCTCAATGACAAATTGCCACCCGGAGCATATAGAAGTTCTAACCTTTCTCTTCATTAAGTACTTCATACAATATTGAGTATATAATGCTGCTCCCAATGCCACAAATAAAACCATTATTCTCTTATTGAATTCATGTTGAAGCAATGATTTTTCATGATCATCATCATCATTTTCGTAGTCCTTATCCATTTCATCTTCTTCAGTTTCATCCTTAGAGCCATTATAATCCATTGTATCTTCCTCACTACTATTATTTTCCATTTCATTTATATCAACCATGATGTCATCCTAACAAAAATAGAATAATATTTTCATGTCAAAACAATTAATAATTTAATATGAAATATATATCACTTGAGAATATATATATATATATATATATATATATATATATATATATATATATAACACAAATAAAAAAAATCCAAGCTCATCGTAATATATATAACAGACCAAAACTATAAAATTTTCCCCAAAATAATAGAAAGTCACATGTTAAGTGTAAGTAAAACACGCTATAGAAAAAAAACAAACTAATATCTTTGCATAATTAATAGTATGCATTATTTTATTTTTTTTAAAAAAACACTAACGCCTCGGAGTATGTTTGCCTTCTTTTATTAACCGAAGCTCATCCTCTAGCCAAGAAACTCTCACATCATCATCTTCTAATACAATAAACATCTCCCTATATTGTAGCTTGATAAATAAGCAAGCACCTAGCATGTATAGCTCACTAACATGTTCAACAAATGAAAGAGCCTTTAGCAATCTCATACATTCTGCTATGCTACACCCCGAAGGATCACTTGACATAGAAGTAGCTGTAAGATGAGGGACACAACTTTCTCCAGCCTCTATAATGCGATCCAAATGACTTTGCGTACTTGCAGCGAGTACCTACTTTTGACTTATTATTCTTTGTTGCCTTTCCTCTCCCTTCTTTAGAACTAGATGTTTTTTTCTTCTTGTTGCTCTCTTGTTCAACATGTTTCCAAACTAATATTGGTGCCCCCATAATCATCATTTCCATTATCTTCAATCCTTATCGTTGTACCACCTTCTCTATTCTCCTCTTCCTCCACTTGTTCTCCCACCATCTCAATTGTTTCATTAACTTGTGACATATAAGGATCCCATGAATGTTCACCAGTTGCAGATGTGTTAGAAAACATTATATCCATTTCTGTTAAATTATTCGGACCACCCTCGCGAAAATTAGCATACTCGGGATTATCCTATAAGTAAAATAACGAAAACGCATCGATTAGCTCTTCAAATTAATAGGTAAATAATAATATTTTTTAAGAATACTAGAAAGTTGTACTAACCTTTATTTTTTCTTCCCACCAAGATTCATTAGCAACAACAATATTTTTATCCGGATCCCATCCTAAACCGGTTTCCATTAGCAACGTTTTCCATGCCTTATACTCGACTTTTTAGATTTTCCCACCTATTTTTTAGTTGCTTGTAATCATACTTCCTTCCACTTCTTTGCTGGAACTTTGTAACCACATTATTCCATCCTATCTTATTGAAATGTGTATTTGGTCTATTTCCAATATGAACCTCTTGAGCACAAATTTGACGAGAAAATCTCTGTTACTACGGGATCACAAGTTGCCTTTACTTTGTTAACAAGTGCGGGCAGAGAGGCGAAAAGAAGTTTGACAATGTCCTTTCATAAGTTTTTGATGAGCAATCTAACAAGAGTTTAGATATAAATATGTAAGAGAAAATTGATTAAAAAATGCTATATAAAGAAGACATACACAAAATAAAAAAAATATATCGGTATTAAATTGTGAATGTCTGCCATATCTTACCAAAAATTTGATAATATGATAATAAAGTTACTTGCTCGATCATGCACCGATGGATTAGATTGTGCATGGAGCTGTCTCGATGAAATGTCGGTGACAACATTTAGATTCAATGACCGCTTACTCTCTAATATTAGGAAAAAAACTCCTTTTATAATTAAAACATCAAATAAAAATAGAAATTTATTAGTTGATAAAGTTCACCAACCTTATTCGTAGTAGAAGAAGCATTCTTCGACAAAGTTGGTTTCTTTTCGGATGGTATCGAAGCCATCTAGATCAAGACCAAAAAAATCATTTAAGAAGAAATTAGTTTAGTATGTATGTTGTGCAAGTAAATTAGTAGAGATTGAAGTAAATTAGTAAATTAGTAGAAATTGAAGTGAGATCAAGACCAAAAAAATTATTTAAGAAAAAATTAGCAATTATAATATTATAGATTTAGTGTCAACCATTGAACCTAATAAAT
This sequence comes from Talinum fruticosum, assembly GCA_021018815.1. Lineage (NCBI taxonomy): Eukaryota > Viridiplantae > Streptophyta > Magnoliopsida > Caryophyllales > Talinaceae > Talinum > Talinum fruticosum. The sequence goes on along the minus strand of JAITYX010000015.1, from coordinate 2,964,079 downwards.
TTTTTATACATTTTTATGTGGCAAACAATAAGCCACGAAAATTTTATGTGTCTCATTCACACATAAAAATAAATAAATAAAATAAAATAATCTCAGCTAATTTGTAATCATGGATACCACTTAAAAGAAGGGGGATCTAGACTCATTATATAAGGTTATTTTGTTACATTAATTTAATATACCAACTCTCCAAATGCAGTAAATTATACAAGCAAGTAGATCATTTAATGAAACCAAACTAGGAGGTTTTTATTTAGGATAAATAAATGAATAATAAAGAAGGGGGCAGGGGATGGTCATGGTGTGACTTGTGAGTGGGATCGAGGAAAATTGGAGTGGGGATAAATGAATTTGGAGTGGGGATAAATGAACAACAAATTCAAACTTCCCATCTTCTTCCTCTTCCTCTTCCTCTCGTGCTCGCAACGTCCTCTTTCTCCATCTGATCCACAATCTCCCTCAACAAAAATCCTCTCTGCTGTTACCTTTTGCTTGTACGATTTTTCTTTCCTCTCCTCTAATCGCAATCGAAATTCAAACTCTCCATCTTCTTCCTCTTCCTTCCCTTTTTGCATCTCCCAATTCAAACCCGAAGCTCGAAATATCATTCATCAATCTTCTTGAAAGACACACAAACTTCGCATTGAATAGCGGTGTCGATGATCCGCCACCGAGGATCGATCACCGGACTACATTGCAGATCCCGCAACGCGCCTCCGTGACGTCTTTCTCCCTCCTCTCGACATTCTTGTTCCTCTTTCTCCTCATCTTCTCCTTCGCACCCTTGTCGAGAATGGCACCGTCTTCGTCACCTCCTTCATCGATCGTGACCCTTCACTCGGGCCCCTTCTCTCACGCCTTGACCTTGCCGCCGAAACGCCAACACCAACAATCCCCATTCTTCGTCGTCTTCCGATTCTCTCTCCTCCTTCCGCCACCACCACCACCAACACCAACAATTAGAAGATAGCATTCATAAAGAGAGAAAATTTGAGACCCGAAATAGAATCACAAAATTAAGAAGATTAACCAAACGACACACAACAAGTAGAAATTTAAAAGTTTGAATTAATATACCTCGCCGAAATCGTCTAAAAGAGTTGAAATTGCCGGTGGAGTTTGATGAATTTCAGAGACTCCAATTTGAGAAAGAGACAGAGACTCGGAAAGAGTGTAAAGCACTGGTGGAAACAAATTTGAGATGTACAGATTGTATCCGCAAAGATAGAGAGGGGAAGAACAAGAAAGAGAGAGGGGAAGAAAAAGAAAGAGATGTATAACAATGGTAGAAGAAAGAGAAGGAAGAAGATAGATAGAAAGGGGAAGATGAAAAGCGTCTAGAGATATGAGATGAGAGAGAGAGAGACAGAGAGAGGAAGACAATTTATAATTGATGGGTAAAATAATGGAATTAATGCAATTCCCTAAGGGTAGATTAGTTAACATGCTAAAATCACTTAAAATCCTTCCCTTCTACGCCTCTGTTTCCTGAAAAGCTAGAATTAGAAACCAAGATTTGTAGTTTCTGTTTCTAAGGCAATTTTTATAAAAAGTGTTTTTAAAAAATATTTTTGAGTTTTTAAGGAGGTAGTGTTTGGCCTAAATTCCGATTTTAGAGTCTAAAAATTCCTAAATAATCTAGGCCAAACAGGTACTTAATTAAGTTTTCTATACTTGTACAATCAAACTTTTTGTATGTTGATATGTTCTTTTACAATATTACTTTGTTTCTAATATAGTATATTTAAGTCGGGATTAATTTACACATAACAAAGACGTATGTAATGTTCATTATATTTAAATTGAGACAATACTAAAATGCATGCAATTACCGAAGAATATAACAACGTTTATCATGATATTATAATCATACAAGTATAAGTAAATAATTAAAAAAATACCTTTTAATGATTTCAAGCGAGTTTAGCTTGAGTGTTGACTTAGTGACAAATACTCCACACTCGTCAACCTCTTTTCTAATATTCGAACCTTGGAAGAAACAATTTTCTTGGAAGTTGTGTAAAAAAATTGTGTTGAGTTGTGGTTATGTGCTTGATATCTCTAACTTTCAGAGTTTTCAAGTGTAACTGAAATTACCCCTAAAATAGAGTCCAGTTAAATAGCTTACATTTATGCTAAAAAATGATTTCAAAGGATAAAAGAAGAATATCATTTAGTAAGAAAAATTTTCAAATTCTAAGTCAATAATTGGTTAACTTTTTGTTAACAATAAAATATATATTTTGTATATTAAACAACATAAAATGTCTTTTATTGAACTATAGGATTAAGTAAATATTAGTTCATAGTATATATTAGAATAATATTTAGTGTATTATAGAGGTCACTGTTTGAATTAAAAGCTAGAATACTTTATACATTAATAGTATTGTGATTTTAGTTCTTAGTTTTAGTGTATATTATGACTTTTTTTAGTGTATGATAAATCAATGTTTAGTGTTATATATTAAATTAGCAATATTGTGGTTTTAATTCTTAGGGTCCGTTCGACCTTACATAGAAAACAACATTTATTTATATTTTATGTTCGTTTATGTTTGTTCTGTTTTAGGTCATTATATTATTATTATTATTATTATTATTATTATTATTATTATTATTATTATTATTATTATTATTATTATTATTACTACTACTATTGATAGAAAAAGAACTCTCATTTATAAAAAGCCATGTGACCATTTACAAAAATAATTTTCTAACAAGAATAAATCTAACATATCAAAACAGATCTCTATTTTGACAAAATTAATGGTAAATATACTTCCATTCGACTCTATACTTGCAACATCAATCTGGTTACAAACCATGTTCTTCGATTTCAATCTGTCTTTCTCGAACATCGACAAGCTATTGTATAACTTCATGGAATAGATCTCTGTGTGATATAATAGATCCAACTCTGAAAGAAATATCACTTTGATCGAGTCATATGAAATTCCATTATTGAATCATTCCCAACCAAAGTCGAGTAAAATTATTAATAAAAATATAAAAAATGTACCTCCAGATCAACCTCAACAATCCTAAAAACCTTGCACATATTGGCAAGAGAAATAACTCGCACAAATGTGAGAAACAAGACACTCATAAGAAAAAGAGAAATTGTAACTCTCACATAGGAGAGAAACTCAAACGCTCATAAGGAAAGAAAATTTAGTAGAAAGAAAATAACAATATCTTATTGGAGAAAAGAGGTTTAACATTGGCTATAGTTAGGTCCGTAACAACTCCAACATCTAGAAAAGAAAAAAAATAGTGGATACAAAATTAGGGTTTAGAGAGGAGGAAGGCGAGAGAAGAAAAGGATTAGGGGGATTGCGATTGTAGAATTACTGCTAGATTTCTCTTTGAAGCATGAGTGTGTTTTACTTTTTGCTTATTTATTATTATTATTATTGTGATTTTATTATTATTATTATTATTATTATTATTATTATTATTATTATTATTATTATTATTAATGTGATTGTTGTTATTATTATTATTATTATTATTATTAATGTGGTTGTTATTATTATTATTATTATTATTATTATTATTATTATTATTATTATTATTATTATTATTATTATTATTATTATGAAATGGGCCACTAAAATGATCATATGTGAAGAGTTAAAATTGTGGATATTGTAAGCGCACACAAAACTTACTAATATAATATTAAAAGTTACAACCGTGAATCGGAGAACATCCCCAACTACACCACTAATCATATACACTATTTCATAACTAACGACATTCATTATTTGTGTGTTAATAGGATTGTGCAGTGCTTTTATTGATGGTATTTCATACATAATATTAGGTCTAGGGAAATTGGAATTATGTTTTTATGCATCTGGATAAAATTATGGAATTGGAGTTTTTTAGGTTGTTTTGGATAGTATTTTAATTTTATTAATTTTTTTCTCAAACTATAAACTATCATTTTTATTATATTTGAGAAAAATGATAATAAAAATTTTCGGTATTTGAGAAACATTATAATAAAAATTATTTTTCTTATAAAAATAAAATATAATATTTTAAAATAATAATTTTTGAAATATTCATTATTCATGAAATATTAGATATTGCAAAATACTATATTTAACAACTCATTTCTGTTTGTTTATGTTCATTTTTGTATCATTTCTGTTCGTTTATGTTCGTTTATGTTTATTTATGCTCTTTTATATTCATTTCCATTCGTTTTGTTTCTATTTCGTTTATGTGTGTTTTGTATGTAGGTTCAAACAGGCCCTTAGAGTATATTAGAATAATGTTTAGTGTATTATTGATAAGTACTTACTAGGTTGGATAAAAGGCTAGAATGCTTTAAAGATTAACAATATTATGATTTTAGTTCTTAATTTTAGTGTATACATTACTATATGAAACACTTTTAATGACAGTCTTTAATGACGGTTAAAATGACGAATCGTCATGAAAAATGGACCGATGGCAATTTCATAAAAATGCAGTTTTTATTGTATATATGACGACAATTCACTATCAAGAACCGTTGTCTAAAGTTTCTATCGAACCTTAGACTACGGTTCTTTTACTCGAATCGTCATCCTAGATACATCTATGACGATGGTTCGATAAAAAACCGTCGTCTAAGAACTTTAGACGACAGTTCTTGGTAGTGAACCGTATTCTAAAGTTCACGCACAAAAACCCCTGGTCTCGTTTTTTCACTCTTTCGATCCTACACACTCTCTCTTCGGTTGCTCTTCTCTCCGCGGTTGCTTGGTGGTTTCCGTTGGCTTCCCACTCATTCTCTCTACGGTTTCCGGTCGTGGTTGCACTCCCCCACTCACTCTCTCTACATTTCCGGTTGTGGTTGCACCACTCTCTCGCCGACTTCTTTTTCGACCTCACTCTCTCCGCATGGCTGCACCTCTCTCGCCGACCTCGGTCTCTCCGCATGGCTGCACCTCTCTCGCTAACTTATCTTTCCGGAACCACCAGGTTTATCTCTTTCTCTTCATATTTAGCATTTTGCCCTCAATTCCATGGCGGGTTTTTAATTCCGTTAGTGTTTGCCTTGTCATTTTTGTCATTTTTATGAAACTCGAAAGTGTAAATAGTGCTTTCCAATTTCGGATCTAAATTAGAAAATGTAATTTAGGAGTCTTATATTTCGTGGTGTTTTAGAGAAAATTTGTAAATTAATCTTATAATTGACTGAATGTGAATTGATAGAATATGAGAACTATTGTACATGTTTATTTTATCAAGATTTATATAATTGCTTGCAGTATAAAATAGATTCTTTCAAAAGTACAAAAAATCGAGAGGGCGAACTATGATGAACAAAGAGAAGTTGGTCCGGAGTAGAGACGATCCAACCATCCTTAAATGGGTCAATTTTGATAGGAACGAAAATGCCGTAGGTGAGCACAAAACTCCCTTTATGAGCTATGTTGGTGTGACAACGCGCTCATACGTGAACGTCAACTACGAGAAAATGGGCCGACGTCCCCGATGCCAACCTATGGAACGATATTCGAGTAAATGCACTACATCTCAGCTTATATTGTAAATGGTTAATATATATGTACTAATGCATATATATGTATTAATGAATATTGTTCTTGTGTTTCGGAGAACGTTCAACTTAAACGTTAACTACGTAAATATTGGATTTTGTGACCGTAATTTTGTGACCGAATAAAAACAGATCACAATTTGTGACTATTTTTGTGACCACTTAAGTGGTCACAATTTATGACCAAATTTCAACTGTGAAAAATTCAGTCACATTTTACGACTATTTTTATGACCATTTTAAAATCAGTTACAAAATTAAAATTTTAAAGTTAGGTGACTAAATTTGTGACCATAAAATAATTTAATTATGGTCACAAAATTGGTTAAGCGTGCTTATTACCTATTATTCATTTTCAAGGGCTTTCACACAAAACCCTCGCAATTCTCTCGCCCTCCATCTCTCGCCTTCACTCACTCTCATCGTCAGGGCATTGTGCCCGGCAACTCCACGGCAGGCGACTCCTCCAGTGGCTGGCGGCGACTACAGAGGCAGGTGTGTCCCCCACACCGTCTCTCGCCCTTCATCTCTCTCTCACACTCGATCTCACCTTCAGGGCATTTTCATGCCCGGCGACGCTGCGACGGCCGGCGACTCCACAACGGCCGGAGATTCTGCGGCTGGTGGCGACTCCAGTGGCAGGTGTGTCCCCCTCCTTCCCTCCCTCTTCAGTCTTGATCTGAATCGAGCTTTTTCTCACGCTCTCACCTTCAGCGGCATCGTGGTCGAAGACTCCACCGGCATCGAGCGACTCCACGGCAGGCGACTCCTTTAGCGGCAGGTACCTCCCTTCCTCCCTCCCTCGTCTGTCTCGATCTGAATCGAACTCTCGCTTTCACCTTTAGCTTCAGCGTGGCAGGAGACACCAGCAGCGTCTGGCGACTCCACAACGAGTGATTCCTCCAGCAGCAGGTATCGTCCTCCCTCCCTCCCTCTTCTGTCTTGATCTGAATTGGGTAGGTTTTCTAGGTTTTTGTCGGTTCTGTCTTTAATTCCTCTTATTGTGGTTAATTGCCGATTTTGGTTAAGAAAATATGTAATTCTTGAGCACATATTAATTTTAACAATGATGTTAGACTTGTGGTTGAATTGGTTGAATAATAAGTAAGGAAAATGGTTTGTTGTTGTGTGATGGCTGGAAACTTTATGGTCTGAACTCTGAAATGTTATGTAGAGGGTTACTTTACTCCCCATTTCAGATACTTTTTGGTCAAAAGGAGGAAGCTTGTATTCAACTGGCAATGCAAATATACACTTTAGTTTTTGGGTTTTGCAATTTATTTATGGAGTGAGGAAGGTGATATAGTAAACTTTAGTTGGCTAAAAGATACTCTAATTGTGAAAGTATTAATTTAAGTATTATAGGTTTTCAATTTTGGTGTTAAAAGTTTTATAATTGGTGGAGATGTAGCTAGTTTGGATATAAGCAATTACATGTAAGTGATTCTAGGGTTTTAATTTGTTTAATTTTCAATTGTAGTGTTTTAGGTTTTTAAAATTTGTGTTGTATTCTTAAGCATTTTTCAATTGTATATGATTGTGCTTGATTGAGGCATGCGTCTTGATGGTGGTAATTGAATATGAGGATCATTAAGCTGCTAATCACTAAGGATGAACTAGGGGTTAAAGAGATATTCATATATTTGGTGAGACACTTTTAATGAGTTATTGTGAAGGAAATATTTGGAGAGAACAAAGCTATTGTGAGATGCAATCTAGATCTTGTTGTCTATGCTTGGTTTGAGTACTTGGTTGTTGTGGTAGGAATCGTTACATGTATGTATCAAAGGATTGCACTTGAAATGTATCATTACTTGTCTTTTGAGATTAGAGATAGTTTCTTATCACGAGGATCTATGTCATTATGGTGTAGGCTTCTAGCTTGTTTTAATTATGTCTCTCGTTTTTTCAGCCTTGGTGGTGAGGACGTATGTCAACCTGACATATTACATGTGGATTTATGAGTGCAACGATACAATAAATGTCTTGTAATTCTTAACAGACTGCTTGTGAATTAGAACTTTCTGATATCCCAAAGTTGACATTTTAAATGTTATTTATAGCGCATTATGTTGCGGTCCAACTAGCAAAATCTATGCATTCAATACATTTTAGTGAAAACAAGTTAAGTGTAATTAGAAGGTGATATGAAAATAATGGAATTCGACTTGTAAGTAAAATAGAGTTGAAGGTAACTTATTTCATAGACTAAAAAAATTAAAGCGATTCTACATACTTAAATTCATGTAAAAGTAACTTATTTTACTACAATGAAGGGAACAACCAAAGACAAGTTAAAAGATCAATTAAAATAAGGAAACATCCCACACATAATACATCATAGATTAGATATAGCCTCGAGATGAGAGAAGCAAAGCCATGATTAAAAAACCCTCATGCAAGTTCAATAATAAAATCTCATATCAAATATAAAACTTACACAAAATCAGCCTACCTAGTCATATTTTATTGCACACTCCATATTCATGTTCCCCACAACGCACTTGGAGACTATGGAGTTAGAGTTTGTATGATATCAATATATATGGACTATGAAGTTAGAATTTGTCCTTTTTGGTAAAAAAAAAGAGACGAATTTGTTTGCTTAAGGAAAAAGACAAAGACGGGGTGACAAACCTCAATTTTTAAGTGCAAAGCCAATATATAGATAGGAAGAGAGCCTTTTTTTTTATAGGATCAATTTGACTAAGTTTATGACTAGGTTAAGGTTTAAACCTTATGACTAAGTATAATGTTTGTCTTATTGATATTTTCTTTTTGTACCAATAAATTCTTTACCATATTGTAAAACTTTATGACTATTATTTTTCATGTAGGAAACATAACTCCAAGGGCTCTTATAATTGTAGTTTGATTTGGAAGCTAGTGTTTGGTGTGCACTAAAGGTATGTCTTCTATATGGCTAATATACTTATTTTTTAATTATAAATTTTATTGTGATTGTGGCGTAAGGGATTAATTGGCCGGCATCTATCTATACGATCGGTATGGTATGACCTGATAATGTATATCTTGTTGTGGAACCGAACCAATTGTGTTGTGGTTGATTGATGATTTGCATGTTGGGGTTCGGTTCCCTGTGCGTGTGTGATTGTTATTACGTGTAAATAATGTGTATGCTTTTGTATAATAGTGTACATTGTGTTTAATGTAAATGGTATATCATTGGTTTACTTGATATAAATGATTTTTTTATGCAAATAGCATATGCTTGAATTACATTCGGTTTACGTTGTATGTTATTAGTGTAGGAAATTAGTCTATTTTAATTATTTAATGATTTAGCCTTATCTTATTGCTCATACTTGCACGAGTAAATTAGGAAACTAATGAAATAGTTTGCTTAATTTCAAACAGAATATGGAAATACCGAAACATCGTAGGTGGATGGTTAATAGACTTTTTCACAATCATGGTGGATTAACGCCGGAGTTCGTGGAGGGGTTAATGAGTTTGATGCATTTGCCAAAAAAAAAAAAAAAGAACAACATACAACGAGTATGGGATGTTGTTGTTGTTGATGATGATGATGATGATGAGGATAATGGTTGTAGCAGCAATGTTTGAAGATATGATCTTATTTTCTTATGTTTTTACTATTGTTATGGATATTGGACTTTTTTTTTATTGGACTATTATATAAGTATGGGATGTTGATAGGTTGAACATGATTAAGATATTTGTGTGTTTAAATCTAGCTTGGTCATTATGAACTATGGATATTGATTATATAGAAATATTTAGCGTGATTTTGTAGTACAGGATTTGCCGCATGATTGTATGCAATGATTTTTATGCCAAAAAAAGGTCATAAAAATAGTCACAATATGTGTTCAATTTTCTTAAAATCGGTCACAAAAAGTTAAGTCCAAAATAGAATCGGTCACAAAATCGATCACAAAAGTTTTTAAGAATAAAATAGAATCCGTCACAAAAGCCTTCACAAATAAGCATAATTTTAAAACTAAGTCAAAAAGCGGTCATAAAGTACCATAAATTCAAAACCAAGTCGATCACAAAAGCGGTTACAATTATCTAACGGTCACAAAATCGGTTACAAAATTTCTAAAGAATAACGGTCATAAAATCGATCACAAACATATTCGATCACAAAATTGTTAACAAAGTGGTCATAATTTTGCACCAAGAAAATGGTCGCAAAATCAATATGGAATACAAACCGGTCATAAAGTCTCGTTACAATTTTGTGACCAAAATTTCGATCACAATTTTGGTCAAAATTTGTGATCGATTCGATTACAAATCCCTTTTTCAACGAGGGGTTTTCGGATCGCCGAAATCGGTCATAAAATCCATTTGTGATCGAGATTTGCCATTTTGTGATCGATTTTGGCGATCACAAAATCCAATATTTCTAGTAGATAATGAATCTAAGATTCCTTTCGTGAAACACAATACCCTCATGTCGGCGGTAGAAAAGTTTAAAGACTTCAAATATTACATTGCCGCTATATGGGTCTACAAAAACAAGACAAATAAAACAAGAAGGTAGACCATGCGAGGTCTACAATTGTATCACCTAGGAGGACTGGAAATCGTTTGAATCACATGTCACCTCTCCGGAATATATGGTAATTTTATTACTTTGATACCTTTTTTGATTCTACATCATCAAATGATTGTATAAAAAATTCATGCGTAACTCTAAGGAGAAAATAGAAGGGTTAAATAGTATGCAATTTCATTCAATATTTATTAGACAATCTCATATAAAAATAATGTGATGTTGTTTTCCTATAGATGTAAGTGGTGACATCTACTTGAGAAGGGCGGATCTAGAGGACAATGAGAGGGGGTTGTCTTATGCACTCGATATTTTCGTTGTCGAATTGATATAAAAAGGAAGAAATTCTCGATGATATATACAACTATTTTCGCTTAAGTCCTATGCACCGATATTTTCGTTGTTTTAATTACTTACTCGAGCGATAGGCGAGCCGAACTGGAAGAGGATTAAGAGTAATGCATGCCTTCATGTTATGTTTCGTGAGGGATACGCGAAGTTGGAGGTGAGGTTGTACAAGAAAAAGCTTGAACAACTTCAAACCCATCAGTGAAAGTTCCAGGCATAGATACTTCGCAACTCGTTATCGGTAGGAAAGAGTCGTGGGTTGAAGGAAGAAAGAAAAAGAAAGAACCTTCACTACGACCGATGTAGAAGTCTGTTATGTAATGACTCGTAAGTTTTTTACTATTTCCTTTATTTATTTTGAGAACTTATCGGTTTTAAAATTTATAAATTGTCAAATGATAACATTTTTTTCTTCTTACAGAGTCTTTGTCACATACATCGACTTCGAAGTCGCTGACACCATTGGATGATGGACAAGCTAGCCTTGGCCCTAGAAAGAGATGAACATCCGAGGTCGTGTTCGAGCCGTAGTTAGGTAGGTGGGGGATAGTTGAGCACTTTGGGACTAGGAAGAGACGCCCTGTCACTTCCAGACCAAGCGTATATGAAGGCCAAGCCGGCCCAAATGAGGTCCAAATGGAGTCCCAACGAGTCCATAATGGAGTTCTAACGTACCCAAATGACCCAAATGGTCGCAAAGATGGCGAGAGATGGAGGCTCGGATGACTTTGTACATGGGTATGAAATTACCTAGCCACTTTGATGATGTACGTCCATTATCACCCCACACACGGCCAACGTGAACGCGAGTTTACCCATCGACCAATTCGAAGTTACGCGAGGTAATTCAGATTTTGCTACCTAATTATATTTACATGCATGTTTATATTTTGGCTAATTAATGTATAATCTTGTTGAATAATTACATATAGTGGATGTTTTTGTTGTTTCGGATGAGTGCCGTTATTTACATGCATGTTTATATTTTTGACTAATCGGTGTATAATCTTGTTGAATGAATGGTGTATATTGTGTGGTTGTTGCGTAACTCCGGCGTGTGCCCGTTGATTAATTACTTATTTTGTATTTTTTGTTGTTTCGAATGAGGGTCGTTATCCCGGGAAAATGTTTACTTTTAAGGGGGAATTCTGTCCATTTATTTTCGGGATATTTAGGTTATTTAACTTCTATGTTAAAGGTTATCCCATGATTGTAATTGTTATACTTATTCTTATGCAGCCGGCGAAGTGCAAGCTAACTTCTCATCACCCTCCCCTAGAGCATGTTGTGGCATTGGGTGTTATTTTCCCGTGGAGGTCGAGATATTGTCATTCACGGGACGTCCCTTGCGGCGGATAAGGTGAGGGTAAGTGTGAAAGAGGTCATGCACGAGAAAGGCGAGTGTGAGTTGTCGATCCGGGGACCGGACCTCCACACTTGTTGATGATGCAGATCAACGCTTTTTCGTTGCCCCAAGAGTTTGGTCATCCTCTCTATAGTAATTTATTTTTATTTAAAAATATTAGATTTAGTTGTTAATTTCACGTAATATATATTTCTCATTTTTGTGTTGATTATTCACTAGGATATTGGGTACAAATCCGAGAGTAGGATGAAGGACGCTAGTGACACAAGCAAACATTCGAGTGGCATCCGTTCGTCATCCGAAGAAGTCTCCTCTCGTATCCATTGAGGAGTCCCGTACGGATTGGTGTGCTACTCGGAAAGTTATGTGAAGACTCTGTCAACGAGAGGAACCGTTCATCTATAGCGCGTCGAGTTACGTGTTTGGGCAACGTGAAGGGGATATGCCCTTCTATGTCTTCCTGGACGACATAATGCAATTTTTGCACGTGGACGATATCGGCGTATCCGCTACTATGCTTGACATTATGTGAGTTAATATATATTCATAATAAGCTCTTTTTTTTTTTTTACTATTAATTTCAATTTATAATTGCATACAATTAATATGTAAGGTGGTTGCATGAGATTGGAAAGGCCTTCGTTCAATTTCTCAACCCTAATTCCATTCAAGGAGTAGGGCGGAATCGTGAAGAATAAGTCACCTATATCTTCGACGTCATGAAACATAATGCGTAGGATAAAACATGGTACTTGATGCCGTACAATGAGAGATAATAAGTGTACAAATAATGAACTAATCCAAGGGCTAGTATCGCTTACTAGCTTGATCCATTGAGTCACGACGTGCGAGAAGATATCAAGGACGTCATCGAGTTGTAAGTTCATACTTTTAATCATTTTATGCTATTTTGTTAATTAGTGATCGTTCAATGGTATGTCTAACTTGAATTTTATTTTTCCGATTGAAAAATAGTGCTCTAATTCGTTATTATTATGGCGGAGGCATCAAAGACAAATGAGTGAAATCAAAGCCACTAATTGTCCCAGTCAAGATGAGGTTCTCTTAGTTATTAGAATGTACTTTAATTGTTTTTCATTTCATATTACTTACTAGCTACATAAAGTACTAATTAATTTTTTATGTGTTGGGAATCTATTTTATTATTGTAGTGTCATATACAACCGGGAACATGAAGTGCGGCTTCTAAATTCTCCGAGTACATGCAAGAGATTGTGACCGAACTCTATTTAAATTCTAGTCCTAAAGAGGTATACTTGCACTTGCACTTATAATGGATTATATTCTTTTTCATCTTGATTAACCCTTGCACTTGACCTAATTAATATGTCTTTTACAACATTGGTTACAATATTTCCAGGACAGAAGCCATCCACTCCCTATACGAGATGAAGTGCTCAACAAGTTAGAACAAGGTTGGACAGAGTTTGTATATAATCGTATAAAAAATAAGTATACATTTACAGTTATTCTTCATTATTTGATTGGTCAAATTTGTGATTTTAATAGTCATACGAGTTATAGGTAAACATGTACATAGGTATGTATATTTTTACACTTGTCTTGTACCATATACAAAATGTGATGAGTATGCTATTTTGTATATATTCAGTGAAGAGTGTATTGGATTGTGGTTTGTATTATGAATGTGTAAGGTTGTATATGATTTGTACTTGTACCAAGGCCAAGAAAACACGATATAAAGGACAAGTAAACACGAGAAAATTATTAAAAAAAAAATCAGACACTGTTAATACGGTTATGAAGAAACTGTTGTCATAGGTGCTCCGTAATAATTTTTTCAATTATAGAGGAAGGCCTATGACTACGGCACATGAAGAAACCGTCGTCATAGATTGACCTATGATTACGGTTTTCCAACTTAACTGTCGTCATATATTGATCTATGACAACGGTTTTGAACCGTAGTAAAAGATGTTACATACAGCGACGACCACATATACGATGCCTGGTTAACCGTAGTTAAATGTTATTTTTAACCGTAGTTAAAAGTGGTTCCTGTAGTAGTGATATTAGAACACTTGTTTATTACATAATAAATTAGTCTTTAGTGTTAAGTTTTAGATAAGCAATACTTGTGGTTATAGTTTTTAGTGTATATTAAAATGATGCTTAATGTATTATAGATAAGTGTTTACTTGTTTTGAAGAAAAGCCTACGAGTGCTTTATAGAACTTGAACTCTTGACTAATAGATTATTAAAAATATGATATGTACTTCATTAGCATAAAAATTTAAAATTACATTAATTTTGTGAGATGCAATAAAACCTAAGTAAATGATTATATGTGTGTGTTGAAAATTCTACCATAGTTAAAAAAGTTCAACTATCATAGTTAATAAATCTATACTTGCCAGTGTAAATGAAATAAATATGAGCCGTTTACTATCGTTACCTATGACTTGTATTAGGTTAACTCTCTTTCTTTCTAGGTTACAACTCTTTATTATCGTGACTCTTATGTTTCCAAGACTCAACCACTGTCGAAAAAGTACCAGAATTCTCGGTCTACCATGATCGTTGTAACGAATGAGAGCTCACATTGCTCCCATTTAACACCGATGGCCGGGCCATTGCTATTTCATGATCCATTTACCGGAATCAAATACGCTGATACCACGTGCAAGAATAAGCACAAGGACTTGCCGATTATGCATTTTCCGGTAGCAAAGCTGCAGGAAAACAATAAAATCCCTAAAGGGAAGCTATGAACCCTGTTCGGTAAAGCATTAAAATTCAACAATGGTGGTTAACACGGGAGAAGAGAGAGAGGCGTATGAGGAGCGAACGAGAACTCAAAGTGAGCAAAAAGAGCATTGAGAAGATGAGAGGGAGCTCCGAGGTGAGGCATGACGGGAGGAGAGAGAAAAAGAGTGACTCGCAGCGACATTGAGAATGGGAGGAGAGAGAAATGAGGGTGTGGTGACTAGGGTTTGTGGGGGTAAAAATACGTAATTAAATAAAAATTTAAGGGTCAAGATTAAAAGTTCCTAATTCTCATTTAAAATGGCGAGTTTTTATTAGGTATCATCCCTATATAAAGCGGATTCTTGAACCCCTTTCACGCTCATGTCACGTTGAGATCTTGTAGAAGAAAAACTGCAAAATCCGATCCAATTTATCGTAATCGATTATTTAACATGTTAGTTAACCGTATTCGAAACACGGAAAAAATCATTGGCTTATCAAATTATCTATCGAGCCGTCAAAAGATTCAACAAAAGACAGAAACAAATCCACCATATATATATATATATATATATATATATATATATATATATATATATATATATAATATGAATCCATTTCATGTCTAATTAGTTGATTAAAATTAATAATTTGTTTTATTAATATAGTGAAATTTTGCTTTATGCGACAGGTAAAATATATATATATATATATATATATATATATGAATTCATTTCATGTCTAATTAGTTGATTAAAATTAATAATTTGTTTTATTAATATAGTGAAATTTTACTTTATGCGATAGGTAATATTACATAAATTAATTTTATGTAATGTTATATAGTTTTTTCTATATAACGTCAATTGATTTAATTTATATATTTTGATTTTATAAACATGATGTGATTTTTATTTCGAGATAACGTCGGTTGTAAATGCATTTTGTAAAAGACTAGGTGAATTCGTTTTACCTAGTGACTATTGAATAAATTTATATTTTCTGATTTTTACAATAGTATGTAAATTTTATTTTCTTAATGCCAAGTGGTTATGTAAATTAGTTTTACATAAGGACTAATGATTATATTAATTCGTTTATTGTAAATGTAACATCCCACCCCGTTTGGGTCGGCGTATTACATGTCGGAGTTTCCCAAGAGGAACACCTAAGGCTACTTATGACTTCAAATATGGTTTTTGCTAACTTTTCTCTTAAAATGGCGGAAGCATTTTTTTTTCTATATGTTTAAAGGTTTTTCAAAAAATTCGGTAGAGTTCCATCACGTAATTTGGCTAATCCCAATAGGCTCAAAGCCTTAACCCTTAAAAAACCAAATCATAAACTCAACGAGTCACATGCTCGGAATATCCATAACACAACTCAATGAGCCACACGTTCGGAGTATACACATTGGTCTTTCATATATTTATATAGTCAAATTTAAGTTCAACGGACAATCGATCTTTACAAACATGAAAACATAAAACCTATAGACAGTCCGGAGTCTCCTATCCGTTAGTTCAGCTCTTCTAAAACCACAAAGCAACTCCACCAACTCTAACTTTTGTACTTGAAAATGTTGGTGAAGTCATGAGCTCCACGAGCTTAGTGAATAACCCAAACCCAACCCCTTGTTTCACTTTGCACATTAGTTCGTTTGTAATCACATGTAAGTTCAATATTCACCAATAACATGTGATTCAAAGTATACATGCTTGAGATACGCAAGATACTAAACTTACCGAACTTACCGAGTGACACATATGACATCAATCACTTATGAAATCAATTAACACATGCTTCATTTGTTCTTCATATTCGTATTCATCATATATTCATTCATCTTTCTTCTATTCAATCTTATCTATTTATTCAATCATGAGTTAACCATTTATCCTTTCATTCTTATTCATCATGCATAGCCATTTTATTCTTAATATCATAATTCTTGGTTTAAGTCATATTCATTCGAATGGAAAGAAGATTCATGTCTTCCTCTAGAGACCCAGTTTTTAATTCTTAGAGCCAAAACGATTCGTGGGCTCATTCTTGGAGAGCAAAACAATTCGTGACCTTAACTCTAAAGGACGCAAACTGTGAGGAATTCATGGAAGCAATTCAATTCCTGGCTTCAGTTTGATAGACATTTCTATGGCCATAACTTTAGAGGTTCTTTAATTCGTGAGGTCTTAGATCAATAACACAATCGTTTTTCCCTTCTTTAGTTATTTATATATTTTTTATTACTTACATCTACCAATGAGATACACTTAATCCTCATAAATCACGCTTGATCACTTTGTAAATAACAACTTCACAACTAACAATGCACATAACATGTTTCCATTTAACATAACTCATATAAACATGTTTCTATCACCTATAATCAATATATTTCAAGATAAACACATCATAGCATAAAACATATTAATTAGGATTTCTAATCAACGAACTTATTATTTCATGATTGCGTATTATTACGCATAGGTGGTTTATGGTTCCACAACTTTCCTCAAACATCACATATCTCTTAACTTATCAAATTACCTTCTTAAACTTTGATTTTTGACCAAATTATTCAATTAATCCCAATTTCGCCAAAGCAGGACAATTTCACTCAAAAATTCATAACTATCAATATACTCATCAACAAAAATCAAACTTTACAAAAAAATTTCAAAAATTATCACCAACCTTCAATAAAAATTTCAGGATTTTTGGGATACTCATAAAGTCACAAAAATTTGGACGAGCATGTATTAATACGGAAAAATTTGCACTTAAATCATGTATTCAATTTTCTGATTTTTCTCTCTAACTCTTTTCAAGTCAAATTCACCAAATTCTCAAACATACTGCTCAATACTCATGTTCATCAATACTTAATTATTCACTAAGTTCATGAATCATACGTAAATAATCGCATAATTCACAACATGAGTCACGATTCGTGAGTTGCTAAATTCGAGTGAATTAGGCCTCACGAGTTCTTCAATTAAACCTAGGATATTCAATTTCATGAGTCAATTTCAAGTTTAATCCACCTAATTCATTTTACCTTTAGAGGATGAATTTGAATTACTCACCTTGGATTCTTAGGATTTGAATGAATTTCGGTTTGAAGGTTTGATTTGGGCGTTTTACTTTGCCTTTCTTTTCTCCTTCCTCCCAGTTTCTTTCTTTCCTGTTTCCTTTTCCTAGTTTTGGTTCTAGTTCCTGCAACCTTTTGCTTGCTATGGTTCACAATCTCTAGCTCTTACTTTCTTTCCTTGCTAAGTTTTTCCTCTCGTTGTCCCCTGTTCGGTCACTCTCTCGAGTCTCTTACTATGTTTTGGTTCTCAATCTCTCGTCCCCTCTCGCTTTCTCTGGTGTGGTTTCTTTAATCTCTTCTCCTTCTCTCGCTCTTTGCTTCCCTGCTTCTTGTGGTTTCTCACTCTCTATTTTTATGGTTTCCCTTTTACGGTTTCCTATCGTTTTCCTCTGCTTACGTTTTTCATTTTCCAAATCTCCCTCCTATCCCTCTTCTTTCTTTATCTAACAGGGCTCTTTGCTTAATACTCTCCTTAGTCTTCTCTCTCTTCTCCTCTCCTTATTCCACATAAGGGTTTTTGTTTTTGTATAATTGGACCCCAATTACTCGTTTCATCAATTGCCGACACACTTGCAAACCATCTTTTGCCTTTTTATGTTCTCTTCTATTCTTTCATTTTCTATTTTCTTTATTTCCTCTTAATTTCATTTTTTTGGTTTGGATTATTCAACACATTAGGCCCAAAATATTTCACAAGGCCCATTCTATTAATTAATTCATGTTTTGGTTTCATTTTTCGATTTTTAATTTCAAATCGAAAAAATTACAATCCACTAATTCAATAATTTCAAATTTAACTTTGGTTTTAATAACTTTAATTTCTTATTAATCTAGCACTTCAAATTTTGGGATATTACAATAAAATCATGTGAATTTGTTTTACATGAGATGTTTAATATCCTTATGATATTTTAAATCTTTATTAAATGTGTTTAACTTGTTAAATTTAATTAAATTATAAAGTTCCTAATTCATGTTACATGTGATGATTATAAGCCTAGAGGAATTTTTGAACGTGTGATATGTATGATGGATTTTTAAATAATTTAGTTACATAATTGTGCCTAATGTCCTTCTTTTATAATTGTAGATATAACAAATAACATTATTGATGAGTCTCGTCCACTAATGAGATGATGAATGGTACTAATTATGACATATGCTACATAGAGATTCAATCTCTTCTATGTGAGCATAAGGTTTTGGAAACCCTAACATCTATTATGGCTAAGCCTGTAAATATCTGCTAATGAGTAGTATCAATAGGATCCGAAATCATATGATGCCCGAGAGAAAAAGGATAGTAATGCATGACACATTATGTTACATAACATGCATAATGATTTGATTGGAGAGTTTAAAGATTGTTTCACTTGCTAAGGACATATGAGACAAACTCAAAATTAGATTTGACTTGACATTTGTATCAAAATTAAGTATCTTGAATATGAAGTGGATGTAGGACCAAATGGATTCTAGTAGCGAGTATAGCCGAGCATATGCGAATCATGAGCACAATGGTTCGAGACCTTAAAGCTACTCGTGCGAGAAATCTCCGAGGAGGAACAAGTCATGAATGTGATTCAAGCTTTTCCTAATAATAAGGTGCATTGGAAGAAAGTTAAGCTCATTATGACTCATAATGAGCATCCGAAAACCTTTGTGCGGGTTTAGAGGTGACTCAAGATAGAAGAAGAACGTGTAAGGACAATTTCTTCTACCAATATAAAAATAAGTCAAAATGTGTTGCTTCTTCATATCACTCTCTACATACTTGTCAAAACTAAGTTTTTTTTTTTGGGAAAAACAGTAGTCCTTGTTTTTTATTTGTATCATGGCGGTGTGTTTTTGGCAATGGCTCATTTGAAAAATTGATTGAATAATTTTCTTGACTTGGATGGATGATATTTATGTTTTTCTTGGCTTATTTTAGTTTCACAATGTGGTTATGATTCTAAATTAATTGAGTGACTTGCAAGACCTGGTCTCTTTTGGCTAAGATAAAATGAGTTAGCTAGCTAAATATTCTTTAAGATCAATTTGCTAAGGTTAAGTACCTAAACATGAATCATATTTAGTTAACCTTTTGATCAAGAAGTACTTTTAGTAAGGTTTCTAAGGCATCAAAACCTTTAGAGTTGATCCACTTAGACATTTACAGAACCTTAAATGATAAGGCAATGTCAAAGAGTTACGTTTTCCTCATTTTAATGACTATTCACAATATAGGTGTGACGCCCTAAATCCCATAATTACCAGTTTAGTCTTAACGAATGATTAATAAAGCGCAAAAGAGAATTAGAAACGTTACCACCGTTATCCAACAAAGAGCAAGGCAACTTCCAAACAATTTACATACATCACTTACTAAGTTCATGTTCAAATATTAGCATCGTCCAACAAGAGATAACATAATAAAGAATAATTATCGGGGTCAACGTTTTTATATCTTGTTAACTATTACAAGGAGGACTCCCAAAATATGACATGTTAACTATCACTATGAGTCTCCAAGTCTCATTGACCAAAATAAATACGTCTTGCTTCCGTCTGCAATAGCCTTACCTAAAACAAAATAGAGAAAACATTTCAAAACAATAAGCCGAACCTAAGCATATCTATCCATGTATCTGTAAATAATCGCTATGCGAGAGATATTTTTGAGCACGTGCATTTCAATTCATTTATAAACCGAGATAGGAAGAATATAGTAAAACAATTGTTCATTTATTATCCGAGTGGCTCCTTACGATCATCGGTTTCCCTAAATATGCGTACACCTAGATCGATAGGAAAGTTTGGTTGATAATGGTCAAATATATATAATTTGATCATGATATGATATGATTGATGTGGGTCGAGTCATATAATTAGGTGACAAATAATATTTGAAATACTTCTTTTTTATTAAGCAAACCATATTGGTATTTTTATATAAATATGTGAATTTTCGTAAGACACAAGCAATAAACGTACCTTAAGACTTGATGTTTCCTTCCTTTGATTCTTTTTGAAATGATGACTCGGATATCCGACGTCAATGGCTCGACAACAATTTTAAAAGAAGTATTTTATTAACAAGGTCGATACTTCAAGTAACTTGATTATTATTATTATTATTATTATTATTATTATTATTATTATTATTATTATTATTATTATTATTATTACTACTACTACTACTACTACTACTACAATTTCTTGTGACTAAGTGAATTTTATTCGAGCAAGACATTTCTTAATTTGTTACCATCATGGAGTGTTGATCTTAATTAGTTGTAAATTATTTAAAAACAACGTCCACAACTTGAATCAATCTCTCTTATCACGTAATGTTTCCCAAAATCCAATTACCCTTTTCCTTAATTCAACTCGAATTGCTTCGATCCGTCCTTTTTTAATTTATACCTGTTGCTCACTTAATTTACTTAAGTCACCAAAATTTCTTAAATCTTACCAATTACTTGAATTAACTAATTTACTCAAATCTCTTAAATCATCTAATTTACTTAAATTATCAAAATCACTTAATTTCCTTAAATCACCAAAATTACTTATTTTACTTAAATCACCAAAATCACTTATTTTACTTATATTACTAAAATCACTTATTTTACTTAACTCACATTTATGTATATATACCAAAAGAGATAACATGCTCTACTAATTAAACACCTCCCTTCAATATTCATAACTTATTCTAAATAATCTTAAATTTTCTCATTTATAATTCATAATTTGCACGAAAAACTTATTTCAATCCCAAAATTACTTCAATCCCAAAATTACTTAAACTTGACATGAAAGCCCATTTTCTTTATTTTTCTAACTTTTAAATTTTCTTCAAGCTTCTAATCACCATCGTTAACCATATTTCTTCCTTAATTTACACAATCCATCACAATCCATCCATACTCCAAGCTTTGATTGTAATTATCATAGAACTAATGAGGGGTCAAACAATTTCTATAGGCTTGTTTTTTTAACATCAAACTGCACATGGCCTCCTCCACATTTAAATTTTTATAGCACTCTTAGGTTTTTACTCAACACTAATCCCTCACTTTTTACTTAAGCACTTAAATGTACAAGATTAACCTTTGCATGTTCTAATTAAACAACTAACTACAAAAATATGGAAGAAATTTAGTTAAGGTTTTTGAGGATTATACCCAAGAATCACAAGGAGGAGAGAAGTCCTTTGGGGTGGTAGGTGGTGGTGGTTACAAGTCTCCCCTCCAGCGGCGCTGGTTGTGGGATGGCGGCGAGCAGCGGCCGACGACATGCAGGCGCGGCTACTATCCAGATGCGAGTTGCAAGTGGCACTAAACTCAGGTGCACACGGTTGCTGTCCCCAGTGATCGGCGGATGGACGGTGAACAACAGCGAACAGTGGCGAGTAGACAGTCGGCTAGCAACAACGAGTGATGGAGGTTGAGTGTGTGTGTGGAGTTTCTTTGGGAAGGCAAAAAAATGATGAATGTGGGGTTTTTAGGGTGTTTGAGTTTAAATAAACCCCTTTTTTTCATTTTTCTCTTTCTTATCACATGGCTGCATTTTTTTCCAGCTACCTCATTCCTTATTTTACTTATTGGGCCTCAAATTTCCTTCTTCAATCCCATTTAATTCAATTAGGGAAAAGCCTCGGTTTAAAACGTCGATTTTGTAAGTTCTTTCGTCCTTGATGATTATATATATATATAATTTTTAATTCGGCCATGCATCTTTATTACCATCCGAGTCCTGCAATATATAACATAATTGTTTATACATGTACGTACATATATATAAATGTGAAATGGAAACTTGAATTGAAGTGCACGCACTCATTGAAAAATTCTTAATTTTTGCTAATATATTAGATTAGGGTTGGGGTATTACAATAAGTATTAGTACCTATTGTAGGGCTGGACAATGGGTAGGGTCAATTAAAAAGGGTCAAAGCCCATTTAAATTTTAGAAGGGTCAGTGGTATCATGGGTCAACTTAAAAATGGGTTGAACATGGGTATGGGGTGGGTCGGTTCGAGGGTCGAGGTCGGGGTCTCATTTCTTTTGAGCCTCTCTTTTGTTCTTCATCTCTCGCTCTCTCTCTCTCTCTCTCTCTCTCTCTCTCTCTCTCTCTCTCTCTTTCTCTCTTCACCTTTGCCTCATCTCTCTTTGTTTCTTACCTCTGCCGTCGATTTCGACCGCCTATCTCTCTCTCGCCTTTTCTCTCTCCACCGAGCTCCTATCTTTGTTGTCAATCTCTCTCTGTGGAACATAAGGTACCCTCTTTTTTCTCTTTCTTTTCCTCCTCTTCTTCACCATAACCGTGTCTTGTCTTGGGACAAGTTAGCGAGCTTCATTCTCTTCCATTTTGAATCTGTGATACTCTTGTATCTTCAATTTTTCAACTCTTAAAGCTTGCTTAGCCTTGAAAAATTTATCTTCTATTTTGGATTTGTCTCGTACGCCAAGTGTTTGATAAAATGTCTAGCCTAAGTAGTTATGAGATGCACTCTAAACCTATTATTCTTCATTCCCCAGAGGATATATGTCTTGATTGAATTCATTGCTATTCCGATTGTAAAGGAAGTAATTTGATTGTTATTTTGATGTTTGCTTCAATGTATGCATTTATTTTCTTAAACATAGAACATTACGTGGTATATGAGAAATTGAGCTTGGTCCGCTTCTTTCATGCAGTATTGAGCTTAGAGCAATTTTCTTGGTGGCTTTGATGGAGAGAGGAATCAAGTACTGCCTCTTCCATTATTGATACCCTTATCTTGAATTATAGAGCTTGGTCCGCTTCTTTTAATTTTTTTGGTGGCTTTGATGGGTTGCTTGCAATTGATTGGAGAGAGGAAGACAATCATGTATACATGACTGCCGAGTAGAAATACTATTGTATAGATTAGTGCCCCTTTGATTATATTCTCAATCACCTTTTGGCTATTTGTTTTTTACCCCTTTGCTTATGTATTGGATATTTTTAATGTAGTTTGAACATTAGAATTCAATGAATTTGTTTGAGATGGAACTTCTTCTCCACTTGTGAACATATTGTAGAAAAAAGGGTCATGGGCGGGTCACGCTCGGGGTCGGCTAGCCCATGACCCAGCCCAACCTATCTAACTGCTACATCCGGTCTGCCCGACCCTTTTTAATAAAGGGTCGACCCCGACTTGGCCCGACCTGACCCGTTGCCCTGACTTTAACCTATTGTATCATTGACACAAAGCGTTAGATGTGTTTAAAATTTTGTGGCATGAGTAAAGACAATCAAAATGAAGAGTTAAGACTCTTTTGAACTAATCGTTATAGTGAATAATCTTTCTAAGATGGGTTCATAGAATTCAATGAGGAAAAGGATATATTTAAACTACTTCCGATCCCTCATACTCAACATTTGTATGTTGTTGTGAAGCGTAGAAATCGTACATCATTTTGACATAGTCAAGTTAATGATAACTCACACTATGTTAAATACATACGTTTCTACCACACCATAAAAGTTATTGAATAGTATAAAAACTCTTATTTGGCATCTTTGTATTTGTTTGTTAGTTATCTGCATGATTAAACCACAAATATAAAAACTTGGTCTAAAAGCTATCTAGGTGGTCGCATGATTGAAATTGATAACCTAGAATGTCGACTTTCTTATGGATAAGTTTCTAAGTATTGGTGAATTTAAAAGGACCTAAAATTGTATGAGTTACAATAAAAATATTCAAATATGTCTCGGTGAGTGGATGAATTTGTGCGCTCACCAAGTCGCCGAGGATAGTATAATTCTTCCGGAAGAAATAGATAGAAGGAAAAAGTCCTACTATTCTAAATGGTTGAATTTTGTATGATTAGAAGAATCATTTTGAAAATAATTTTGTTCCAAGGGATAGTGGGAGTGATTCTCTACCTTATATTCTAAATGGTGAAATTTTATTTGATTAGGAGAATCATCTTGAAAATAAGTTTTGTTCTTAATCTCTAAATCTTAATGTAAAGTTAGTTTACATGTTATCGATCTCACATACCCAAGGGATAGTGGGAGTGATTCTCTAAATACCAAGAATCCAGATCCCAAAGAGAAAGGGGAGGAATCCTCTAGTACATTAGGCAAATATGAAGGTCTTTTTGGAAATAGAGATATTTAACCTTTTTGTAGAGGCTAAATATTCACTAAACTACAAGATGTGAAAAATATGCTTTAATAGGTAAAAATGAACTCATATGAAAAGAATCGGGTTTTGAGAATTGACTTTTCCGTCCAATGTAAATCATTTGAAAAATAAGTGTGTTTTTCAAGATAAACATCAGACAAATAGATTACTTAATAAGGTCAAGGTCCACATAGTGGTTGAAGTTTTTACCCATATTGAGGGATACAGACTATTTAGAGACTTTACTTCATATGTTGGGATATGTTTCTATTCACTACTTCCAGTCATAGTTTCCTATTTGGACTATATGGTCGGTGTGAATGAACATCTAGATTGTTTTTCTCAAATCACGATCCTGATGGATAGATTTATACGGATATGATTTTTGTTTTGTACATGAAGGTCAAGAGGTGAAATGTGTCATCTTGAATAGTCCATATAATGTCTTGAACAATCTCCTAAATCATTGTATATCGGATACTATGATTGTGTACGTGTCAAGAACAACAAGAGAGATTATGTTTATCAATTCTTTTATATGACACATTGTAGAGCTGGAAACAACTTGGAGATATTTTGAAACCACTAAGTAGTGGTTGTTTTCCATTTGTGAGATGGAAGACACAAATCAAAACTTGGTATGTCCTGCTTATGGGGATAAGTAAAAATCGTCCTAAAAATTTCTTGGGATATTGCTAAGTTTGTAGATATTTAGAAAATCTTATAACGTTATCTAGTACATTACTCCAAACCCATTGCCACTCTGGTTGATAAAAGTCTAACCTCGAGCCTCGGTCAAATGCTTTAGAAAGAGGAGTAGATTGTCTACGATAGTGCATAGAAAATTTAAATGTTTAACATGTTGTGTACATTGCTTAATATTTAATTGTTGTCATTTTTTTGTTATTTTTGTAAGACATTAGGACAATAATATTTTTTCTACTTGTTAGCAACCAGTTGAGAGAATATATGACATTACCTTTGTGATACGAGTAATCTAATTGTTTAAACTTAACAATAATATGATACTTGATTGCTGATCTGTAGGTGCAACCTAGACAAGTCTAGGCGGTCAACCTCGGAAAATGTTTTTTATCCTTACTGGATGATATATATCGGGATGTAGTCGAAAACATGATTGTGTGAGTAAAATTTGTTGCTTGTTGTTTCTAAAGTTTAGGGAACAAGTTTTTATCTTATGGATGAATTTTATTTTTGTGATGGTTATGTTAGCTTGTGTAAAGTGCATATGAAAAAGATGATGTTCATTTTCATATATTTATACACTAATAACTAGGCTTATGATTGACCCTATCATACGGGTAATCACCCTAATGCTTGTGTAACCGGTAGGATGAGATCGAACAACGTTAACACTAAGTGTGTGTAATGTTATAATATCTTCATACTTGTGTTGTATGAATGATAAGTTTAAGATGAGACTTAGTAAGTCTAAGATGAGACTTTACATAGTTGAAATATGAAATGCCCCGATTTCTTATTAAAGCCTTAAAACCAAATCTTGAGTGTCCACATTAATACTAGGTATGTTAATCTAGTGGCTCAAGTTAGGTTTTTTTTTTTTTGGTTAAGCTAGACTTATGATTCAAATGACATAAAAGAGTGACATGCTCAACTTAATGGGGGCTACGCCGTGACACACATAGCATATTGTGTGTGTTTTGTTGACCTTTAGAGGAGTGACAAATGGATTCCTTCTTTGTCATCTGTGTGATCCCTATAGACTTGGTGTCTATGAGAACAAAACGCTTAGACTTAGAACTATGATATGAAGTTGAAGTTTTGGTGTTACAACATAATGTGATTTCTAAGGGCCAAGAAGTTTTTGGTTTAGCGGACCACATTAGGCAAACTAGGGACGACAACGAGGAGGGGATTCCCTATCCCCGTCGAGGCCCCGCCTCAAAATGGGGAAAAATCCCCGCCCCCAACGGGGATAGGGCGGGGACGGGGAAAGAAATTAATCCCTGGCGAGGTCGGGGTCGGGGTCGGGGTCGGTTTTTGCCCCGTTCCCCATTTATTTTTAAATCTGCAGCCATATTTCTTGGCTGGACAAGGGCATTTTATATAATTATTTTCTTTTAAAATTTAAATATTATATGGTAAAATAGTTAAACCCTAGTATTTCTCTCTCTCTCACTTCTTTGGAATCCTCTCTGCTACCTCCCACTCCATTATTAGGCTCCTTTCTCTCCTCTATCCTCCCGCTCTCCTCTCTCTCTCATCCCTATAGTAAATCTCCTCTCTACTACCATAGATTCACTCCCAAATCCTAACATTCTACACGTAAAGCTTGAAGGTTGAAATTAATTTGCCTTCTACAATGATATGAATTTTTTTTTGTCCGTGAAGACGGTTTTCATCGGCGCCCTTCGCTTCTCCTCACCGTTCGCTACCATCAAAGTCGAGTTCTTTCTCTAGTAATGGTCTCACCGTAATTCTTTCTCTACTCGCCATTAATTTCACGGTTCCGTATGGAGACTTTCTTCACCGCCAAAGAAAGGGTTATGGAATTTTTGGGTTGAGTTTTTATTTTCTGGGTTATTTAGAAAGTTCTTGTTTGTGTAGATAAACAACGGTTGCCGATATTTTTCAGTGGGCTCCGACGGGGTAGGGAAGCATTTTTACCCCCAATGGGGAATGGGTGGAGGCGGGGGCCTGAGCGGGCATGAGGATGGGGACGGGGTATATACTCATCGACCCCGACCCGCCCTGTTGTCGACAACCAAAGTAAGATATAATATCATGAGTGTCTAAGGAAGAATTCTTCCATCTTCATCATATCGATCCAGGCGATTATATGTGGAATATAATTATATGATATATCTTATAAGCATAAAGGGACAGTGTATGCTTCGAGACGAAGTTTTGGATAATTCAAGATATCATTTTTATGTGAAAGTGTTAAGTTAATTAAATGTTGATTTAATATAACACTACTTGGTTATTTTTTTGTAGCATGCTTCATTCCCGGTATGAGACATGAGGAGATATGTAATATTAGAGATGTGTTTAAAGACCTATGTGGTCAAGTGGGGCTATTGACCAAAGTCAATAAACGAACACTTTGACCCACTATGCGTTTATCTAAGAAAGGTTCCTAGATAAGTGGGATAGTTGAGGGAACTCAACTCATCAACTCTAGAATATAGGAGTGCATGTCTCTTATGAAACTGGATTGAGAAATACTAAAAAGAACACAGTAGATGATATCCAGAGCATGCATTTGTTACTCATCTCTCCCTCTCTCAAATTCCTAAATCTCTCATTCACTAAAACTACCATCCTAAGTTCACGAGTTTAGAGGCGTGATTAACATAGTGACTCTAGTAGCCATCGGGGTTTGCTCTACTCAATTGGGTTCGTGAAAAAGACTTGGATTCGCACAACAAAAAGGGCTAAAGTGCAAAGAATTTGAGACTCATGGAACGTTACACTAATCGGCAAACCAAATGCTTCCGCAATTTTAAGGTACACACCTTTATTGGTTTACACTCATCATCTTCTTTTCTTTTCCTAACTTTTATTCTATGTTAAAGAGATGCACCATTGTAGCTATTGGCACCTCCGCCTATGACCTGCCTTTATCTTTCTTTTTCTTAATTGTTTGTCTAATTAAAAGCTCAACACCTAGCTATCATTATTGTTACGAATTTGTCAAATTGATAAAGATGAGCAAATCACTAAGAGACTAATACCAATTCACCATAACCACCATCATTAATTACCTTCTTTGTCTTCTTCCTTTTCCCTCTCTTTCGTTATTACCATGGCCAAGGAGTTCGGTTGATTGTGGTACCAAATTTTCTTTCTTATTCCATGTGGTATGGGCAATGGAATTAAGTCGATAGGATTAGAGCTCAATGGGCGTCATTGCATGTCTATACTGATGATTAGGTTTTAGGTTCCAAGTGGAGCAAGTTTTTCCTTGATATGACAGGTGTGAGAAAGAAAGGATTGGAGGAGAAAGAACTATGGCGGGAGTGAGGGTGACATGGGAGTAGTGGGCAACTCATAAAACTACCCTTAAACTTTCACCTACTATAGTCGGTTAACACAAGTTAAAGCAATGGTTGGGATGTGTTTGGAAAAAATTAAGGGTTATTACACAAATTTAACTATGATAATTGAAATGTTTTTTCAACTATGATAATTGATAAATCTGAATCATTGATTTCAAATTAATAAGTCTCAATCATTGAAAATTTTTACCTTTGACTGGTATAACTAGTTCATAACCCCTCTCTCTTACATTATCCCATCCGTGATCCCAACTCCTACCCCTTATCCCCACATTTTATTCTCTCTATTAGTGATCTTATATTCTCACCTCTAAGAGTTTCATAGCCGCCCATCATTAAAAAAAAGGAGATAACAAGGAAGATTCCTCAAGAATTGTGATTAAGAAAGTATCTAATTATTATAGTCCTATCTTTTATCTTTTCATGAATTATTGATTATGAATATGTCAATTCAAATATTTCAAGAATTAAAGTCCTTTTCTTTTTCCTACCTCCGCCTTTTTTTTATCAATAACAACATCAATATTTTTTACCTTCTCCCTTTCGTCATTCCCAAGCAAAGTTGGTTGAGTGCTGCCCTAGGTTATCAAGCTTTACTCTTCTATAGCTTAAGCAAATTCGATTAATTCAGATTTGAATTAAAGTTAAGGATGTAGATACGCAATGAATGGGAAGCAAGGAGAGTTAACATAAACTCTACTATGGTGTTAATGGAAGACTTGAAT
Organism: Talinum fruticosum; assembly: GCA_021018815.1. NCBI lineage: Eukaryota > Viridiplantae > Streptophyta > Magnoliopsida > Caryophyllales > Talinaceae > Talinum > Talinum fruticosum. The sequence continues at coordinate 2,934,516 of JAITYX010000015.1, read as the reverse complement.
TTTCATATAAAACCAAATTTTAAAAAATAGGGGGAGGGGTTGATTTCGTTGGGAAATTGACCTTTAGATGTTGGATCAATTTTCTTTTGATTTATAAAGCTCAATGCCAGTTAAGTGTTAGTTTGCTTTTAATTATCTCTCTCCTTTCCACTCTTTGTCTCACACTCTCTTTCACTCGTCTCTCTCATCTTTGATTCTCTGTTCTCTGTCTCTCCCTCTTCGTCGGTCCCCTCTCTCTCTCTCTCTCTCTCTCTCTCTATCATCAGTCTCTCTCTTTCTTCTTCCCCTTTTTCAGTCTTTGTCTTTTTTTCTCCTTTTTCAGTCTCTTTTGCTCATCCCTCTCTCTTTTTCTCTTCTATCTTTACATTTTTTAAATAAACTTTTTAAAATAAATAAAAAATTTATTTATTTTAAAAATATATTATTTTTATAAAAAATTTATATTTTTTAAATAAAAATTAATTATTTGTATTATATAAAACTTTTAAAAAATTTTAAATTTTCAATGATAAAATTATTTAACATTTAACATTTTAAATTTATTATTTATTTTCTTAAGGTACCATTATACATTTATCTTACTAGTTAGAGTGTTTGTTAGTATTGATTATAACATATAAATTCACATGTGTTAACCTGAATATATATATAAAACTTAATATTTATTAATTTTTAGAATAATAAAAAATAAAAAATTTATTTAAGATTTTGTCAACTCGATCCCTTCAAGCAAGAAAAGTATATTAGAGAATCATATTATAAAAATATAATGAAAACAATTGTAAAAGTTTATAATTTTAAGATTTTTATAAATGATATTTTCAATAAAATTTTGTAATCCTGTAATTTTGTAAATTATATAACTTTACATAGTTAAAATGTTAGGATAACGAGGTTTTTCCACATTCAATCTTTTATATTTTTTCGACATATCTCCACATATGACATTTAGGATTTGGTAAATTGAAGAGTATATTCTTTTTAATATTTAGATCTAAATATGTATAAACCTGCATTGATTATCTTGAAAAAATGTTAAATTTTTTTTTGACAATTTAAAAATTTTATAAAATCGAAATTGTCATATGTATGATCATGTTATCAAAAGTGCAATTAAATAGTTGTTAGATTTGGGATAACTAATAATTTAAGGAAATTAGGACACAAGATGGTCAACAAAAACTAGGTTCAGGCCAAGATTAATTTAGTTTAAATAATTAAAAAATAGTAATACAAGAAATATTATTTGGAGTAAAATGTCCCTCAATTAGATTGAGATTTTAAATGATGGGGATGGGGTATAAAAAGATGTCACCCAAATGGAGCAAAATCCAAAGTTGTCTCGTAAAACATGTCTTTTTATTAACATTTTAACATTATAAAATAAGAATAAAAAATTATTTTATTGTTAAAATATATTTTTTAAAGAATTTTATATTTTTATAATATGATTTACAAAATCTTAAAATTATAAGCTTTTACAATTATTTTCATTATATTTTTATATATGATTCTCTATTGTACTTTTCTTGCTTGAAGGGATCGAGTTGACAAAATTTTAAATTAATTTTTAATGTTTTATTATTCTAAAAACTAATGAATATTAAGTTGTATATATATTTTCAGGTTAACACGTATGAATTTATATTGTAATACCCGTAGTTTTATTTGAGGCGGTTATATGAGTTAAATTAATTAATTAGTTTTAATTAAATAAATTAGATATTTATTCCCTAATTAACCGCTCTCATTGTGGAGCTCTTTCTCCCCTCCTGCTAGGGTGTTCTCTCGGGTTGATGCACTTGCTTCATTTCCTTCTCTATCTAGAATTCTCTATGCTCTTGTGTGTTGTTCCCCTCTTCGTCACCTTTATCTCTTTGTCTAGTAATGTCAAACGATCCGGACCAGCCGGAGATCGACCATCCGATCTCCCCGACCAAAAATCTCCGGGAAACCCGGAACAAACTCTAGAATTGGATGTGGATGAAGAAATTGAAATTACCCTCAACAAACCGACTCTTGTCGGACGAATGCTTGTCGGATCGCCTAGCGAATAAATCGGGAGTTCGATCGGTGCTACAACGAGCTTGGAACCCGAGGATGGGCGTTATAATTTCGAACCTAATGGATAACACCTTCCTCTGTAAATTCCGAGCCGAGGAGGACTACGGGGCATATGATATGGTGGCCCCTAAACGGTTATGGGCAATCACTTGATTCTAAAACGCTGGTCTGCGGATGCTCGTGTGGAGGACATTAATTTCTCTAACTCCCCATTCTAGACTCGTGTGTATGGAGTCCCTCTTGTGATGCAAAATAAAAGGAATTGTATGAAAATTGCCAATATGCTTGGAAACTTTTTGGACTTAGATATCGGGGATGATGGTGATGAGTACATTCGATTCGTGTCGACCTTAACGTGCTTGAGATCTCTTCGCCTTGGAATGCCTCCGAAAACAAAAAATGGGACTATGTGGTTAGATGTGAAGTATGAAAAGCTGCCTAACGTTTGCTACCAATGTGGACAAATGGGCCATGAAAACGCTTTTGTGGAGGAGAATCTCGATAGGATGGTGTTTTCGGTCCATGGATGAGAGCGGAAGTGAGAGAAATGAGTCCTCTTTTCATTGATAGTGAAGAGTAACTTTTGAAAACCAAGAAACAATCATCAGCTACAATGGTGCTAACCGATCGAACAAACCAACCGGAACCCAAACATATAGGGGTGTTTTGGGAAGCAAACGACGTCCGAATCATCTCAAATTGATTCAAAGCGATTAATGACATCAAGTTACACCCGAATTTGATCGATCCGGAGAATGCTAATCCAAGTAAATCTAGAATCCAAGTATATTCGTTGGTGTAGAGAAGCGTAACTCCTAAGTGAAACGCCGATCAAATGAATATCTTGAGGGGCTGAAATAAAAGAAATCCAAGGATGTGATAGAGTACCTAACATCCCCCGAAGCCTTGAACCGGATGACAAGCAACCTGAATTTTCATAAAGGATCGGCAGGAGACAACTGTAGACGTGTGTTTAAAGCAAAAAGACCTCCTCTAGAGGCACTAACCGGGACATCTTTAATCGAACCCAAACCTGCAACGGCAGATGCATCCGCACCTCATGAAGAAGCGGGACTCGAGGACATTCGGACTCGCCTACAACCGTGAAAATCTTTAGTTGGAACTGTAGGGGACTTGGCAACCTCCTAACAGTTGACACCCTCCAAGATTGGTGTTGGAGGGACCGCCCAACATTGTTTTTCTCATAGAAATGATGGTGGCGAGACTTTGATCTCATGAGAATTCGTAATCGATGCGGGTACCAAAATGGAATCTGTTTAAGTAGCAGAGGTAGATCGGGTGGCATGGGTTTTTAGTGGGAGGATATGGATGTGACTATTCATTCATATGATCAACATCATTTTTACGCTGATATTGAAGAAAATGAGGTTCCAAAATGGTGCGTGATTGGTGTGTATGGTTGGCCAGAAATGGAGAACAAACATAAGACGTAGCGAGATGTTGAAAAGATTCAGAGAAAATACACACTTACCTCTCTTAATGTTTGGCGAATTTAATGAAATTTTATATGAATATGAGAAGGATGGAGGACGGCCACGCAATGAACGAAAAATGGATGACTTCCGGAAATGGTTGACTATCGTGGTCTAATGGATTTGGGTTCCCCTCGAAACTGTTTCACATGGCGAGTGCGGAAATGAAGAAGGGTCAATTATCGGAGAAAGATTAGATCATTTTTTGGCGGATGGACGATGGTGTAGCCTTTTCCCCAATACAAAGGTTACCCACTCCCCGATTTATCAATCGGATCACCGTGCTATTCTACTCCAAACCGTTGCTGGTGCCAGGGAAACCACCGAGAGAAACATTTTATGTTCGAACCTCTTTGGCTTTCAAATGAGGAGTTTCACACCATTATAGCTGATACCGGAAGGGGGCTACGAGGCAATCTTTTATGAGCAAGCCGGGAGTGTGTGTGGTGAGACTTCGGGACTTGGGTCAACGGACTTTTGGTAACATTCGGAGGCAAATTCATGAATCGGAAAAGGATATGAAAACAGATCCGAGACAGCCGCCCTCATTTGACACATTACAACACTCGTAAAGACCTTGTAACGAACCTAGATTCTTTGAGGCGAGAGGAGGAATCTATGGCTTATATTCGAGCGAGAGTGAACCACCTCCGGGATGATAACCATAACACGGCCTATTTCCACCATAGAGCATGATCGCGACACCAACGAAACCGTATACGAGGTGCTGGAAAATGAAGTCGGGAATGGAGTACAAACCAAGACGCTATTGTGGAAATTATTTCGAACATTTCAGTGGGTTATTCACCTCCAGTAGTCTAGCCTAAATAAATGATTCCCTAACCAATCCGCCCACAAAAATCATGCCACAAATGAATGCTTGAGCTGCAACATGTTCCAAGCAACGATGAAATTCGAACGACCCTTTTCGATAGACACCCAACAAAGGCCCGGACCCAAACGATTTTCCTGCGATTTTCTATCAAAAATACTAGGACATCGTCGGTTCAAATGTTTCTAATTTGGTGCGGGGAGCATGGAGGGGAGAGCTGGACTTAGCAGGTATAAATCGGACAAACTGCAGTCGATTCCGAAAGTTAAAGATCCAAAAATGTCACCCGGTTTCGGCCAATTACTCTTTGCAATGTTCTCTTCAAGATCTTGTCAAAAACTATGGCTAACCGGCTGAAGGTAATTCTTCCCACAATCATTTCGATTTTCAAAGTGCTTTTGTACTTGGCCGATTGATTACGGACAATGCGCTTGTCGCTTTGAAACTTTTCACTACCGAAACGACGGATAAAAGGCAAACAGGGCTTGTGTGCTATCAAACTAGATATGAGCAAGGTGTACGATCGGATTGAATGGGAGTTTTTAAGGGAAACAATGGTAAAGTTGGGGTTTGGATCGCATTGGATTGATCTTGTGATGAAATGTTTATCCTCGGTATCTTTCCATTTGTTGATCAATGGTCACTAGCAAGGCTTCGAAGGTTTGCTCTTGGAGAAGTTAAATCACCCTAGAGGGGGTCAATAGGGTGATGGAACACTTTTAAGAAAATCAAACTCTTTTGCACAGAATAAAGACAGAATGCATTCCGAGTCTAGATTGGACTCGTAAAAGTATGAACTCGCATTTACGTGGAAACCCTCCCGGGGCATAAAACCACGGACGAGTGTCAATTCGGACACCAAGTCAAATCCACTAATTGAATCCTTAATTACAATGAATATAACTACCTAGATTTGTTCCCAAACAAATCTATTATAATTTTCCCGAGCTCGGAATTTACCTTATCCGATTGACCTAGTACTTCCAAGTTGAAGTTACCTTATCAACTTGGGATCCTCCAATTTTTCCCAAGGTTAGAAGTTCCCTTATCTAACCTGGTACTTCCAAACTGAGGTAACCTTTACAGTTTGGGACAAGCTGAGTTGAGGTAACCTTTACAACTCAGTCGAAAGAAAGAGTAGAAGAGTAGTAAGAATTGTAATACAACCGACTCAGAAAAATACAACTCGGAATATTAGAATTACAGTTTGGGAGTTGTATGCTAGAGAAGATGTTCAATATAGTCTCTCTTTTTCTTCCATTTGTCAGTTGAAATCTTGTGCTAAGACTTTTATAAATAGTTTGCCTTAAAGAGATAGCCGTTGAGCCTCCAACGTCTTTCACGTTGAAGCTGTCTGAGTCAACTAGCCGTTGTAACGGATAGTCCGAGTCACTTAGATTTCTGGACCACCTAGAAATAGCTGTTGTGCCTTGGTCCTAGCTTCCAACAACTCTTTTTCCAACTTTTGTAAACTGAAAAAGCAGAACAAAAAGACCGTTAGACGCGAAATAAAATATTACCCAAAACGATAGAATGACAAGGTCGTCGAGTAAGTTCCGAGCTTTTCTAGAAATTCCGACTTTTGTCTAACGAGTGCTTTAACGGTCAGCAGCCTTTTGTTTTTGCTTTTTCTTCAGATAATTGACATTAGAAAAACCTGCAAAAACATTAAGCACAATGGTTCTCAAAGTATAAATATACTTTGGTCCATAATTAGAGAAGGATTAGTCTAAATAAAGCATTTAATGACTAATTACCTTAATCTATTAATCTGGAATATTTCAAGTCTAATATTCAATATACTCAGATTCCAGATATGTCAAAACTCATAAATAAATCATTCAATCTTAATGGGCACATGAGTTATATAGACAATTTTATAATTACGCATAATTAAACAAATAATAGCGTAGGCAAACTAAATGTCCGAGTCCGACTAACTGGGTCGGAATCCGAGTTACGAGTGGGTCGGATCCGAGTGGGTCGAGAATGCGGTTCGAGTAGGTCGGATCCGAGTCCGAGATCCGAGTGGATCGGATTTGAGTCCGAGTTACGAGTGGGTCGGATCCGAGTGGGTCAGAATCCGAGTTCCGAGTTCCGAGTAGGTCGGATCCGAGTGGGTCGGACTTACTCGATCTGTCATAACTAACTCAGATTCTACTTTCTAAGTTTGAGTCGACTTAGTGGGTCGGACTTAGTCGGATAATCTTAATATGCTTAAGTCCGAGTTCGATCAAGAATAAGTCATATTGAAATGATGAATTGTAAAGCATATGACTTAGTTAAATGAATTTCTTTTAGGATGCTTCTTGCTTTATCCTAAATTTAGATGAATGCATGAAATCAAAACACATCCAAGGGGTTAATCAGTCATACCCGAGTCTTCGACTTTCTTCAATCAGCACACGGTCTCCATTAAGGCGACCGTTTATCGCCTCTACTTTTTCATCATGTGTGTCAAGGTGTTCTCGTCTCTCCTTCAACAGGATGAGATGGACGGGAAGATACATGGAATAGCGGTTTGTCATAAAGCTCCCAAAATTTCCCATCTTTTCTTTTGCTGATGATATTGTTCTTTTTATCAATGCCAATACACAGGAATGCTCTACAATTGTTGAAATTATCGGTTTGTATAAAAGGGCATCAGGTCAACGAGTCAATTTTGATAAATCGAACATCGTCTATAGTAAGAATGTCTCATACTCAACCAAGACTCGATATTCTGGCCATCCTCCATATGAATGAAGTGGATCGACATGAAAATTATTTAGGTCTTCCGACTATCATTGGCATATAAAAAAGGCAATCTTCTCTAGTCTCAAGGAACTGGTGTGGAAAAAGCTCCAAAGCTAGAAAAAGAAACTTTTATCCAAACCGGGTAAGGAAATTCTCATCAAAGCTGTTGCACAATCTATTCCCACCTCTATGATGAGCATTTTTAAAATTCAGGTCTGCCTTCTTGAAGATATCCAGTCACTTATGGCTCAATTCTGGTGGGGAAATCATGTAATACGAAGACTATGCATTAGAAGTCCCGGGAGCATCTATGCACTCCCAAAATTATGGGAGGCCTTGGATTTCGAGACCTAAAGGTTTTTAATGCTGCCCTTCTCGCAGCGAGACTTGATGTTTGCTTACAGTGACCAGCTCCCTAGCCCACAGGATCTTTAAAGCTCGCTACTTCCCACGGACACGAGGTTATAGAAGCGAATCGATGGGACCCAAGTTATACTTGGTGTTCTATTTGGGGAGCCAAATCACTCGCTGTTGGAGGGCTTACGTTGGAGAGTAGGAAACGGACAAACCATTCGAGTCCGGTTCGATAGGTGGCTCCCTTCGAGTATAGGACTTTGGCATTCCTTAGGCTCTCGTAGAGCGAAACCAGGTCTCATGATGGAGGAGTTGATTGATACGAAAAGTGTGACCTGGTGCAAGTCCTTAGTGCAACATACATTTATCGAAGATGATGCCCAACTCATTCTGTCTCTACCTCTTAACCACAAACTCCCTCCGGATTCCCTCTTTTGGTGGCCTTGCAAAGATGGAATTTTCTCGGTAAAATATGCGTATTGGCTTGGCAAACCGGGGCACATAGAGGTGTTCACCATGGAGAATCCCACTATCGAATGGCATTGGTAGAGGCATATTTGGGGTGTGAGTTGTCTTCCCAAACCGAACCACTTCCTTTAGAGAGCCTCATGGGAAATTTTAGGCGTAAAGGCTGAACTCGAAACAAAGACATATATCACATGATGATGTTTGTCCCTTATGCCAAGACCGAGTAGTAGACTTTATTCCATGCCTTGTTCGATTGTAATTGGGTTACCACGACATGGGCGAACGTGGGCTTTCTTCATATTACCTTAGCGGTTCCCGAAGCTCCATGAGGGCTTGTTTGGAGTGGATCAAGCACAATTATGATGAAGCCCAATTTCTCTCTATCGCCGCTATAGCATGGGCTATGTGGGCGGCCCGTAATGAGGAGGTCTTCAATAGTGGCACACCCAATAGAGAAGTTATGGCCCATGGATTCATCAACCTGACCCGTGACTCACAACGCTACCGAGAAGCTATGGAAGCTCCTAAACTACCAGGAGAGACAATCATCTTGTCAAGCTAGGCACCACCACCTACGGGAATGATCAAGATCAATACCGATGCCTATGTGGCCAAGGGATCGGCTCATTGGATTGGGTTTTGCCATTAGATACGAGACAGGTCACTTCTTGATGATGGGTACCCATCATACGAAGGGAAAGTGGAGGTAGCGGAGGCGGCTGCAATCCTTTTCGGGTTATCACAAGCTCTACAACGGGGCTTTAGTAGGGTGGTCGGCGATTCGCTAGGCCTCATATCCAAGCTTCATTCGAGCAAAAGGGGAAGAACGCCATTGGATCTTATTTTAGAGGATACTAGAAGTTTGGTTTATGTGTTTTGGTATTCTTTTGGCTAGTCATGCAAGAAGGGGAGGAGGGGATACTATGGCCCATTTATTAGCCGAGATCATATCCGGAGAATGGTGTTGAATAGTTGTATTTGAAAAATTTTCCCCAGGAGTCGTTACCCTTGGGGAGCTTGACTTAATCCAATGGTTATCCCTTTCCTTTCCAAAAAAAAAAGAATTAAATAAATTAGGTCAAATAACTAAAATATATGGAAATGTATACATATATATATATATATATATATAGGGTTGGCAAAAATGTGTCCGACTCGAATATTCGAATTTGTCCGACCCGAATAAAACAGGGTCTAGTCACCAATTTTTGTCCGAATTTAAAATTCAGAAATTCGGATGTGTCCGAATGTGAAATCGAGTTCGGATTCGGGTTTATTGTCGAAATTCGGGTTGTCCGAATTTTTGATAAAATTCAGTCCGGACAAATTCGGACATGTCCGAACCCGAATTTTTCGTGTTTCAAAATTGAAGTCATGAGGGGTTTGGGCTTCCGGGCCGAATGGTTAGAAATGTAGGGTTTTGGAAGTATAAAAGCAAAACCCTAAACTTTTTCATTTACTCTCCTCGCTTTCTCTCTCTCTCCTCCCCTTCCCTTTCTCTCTCCTTGACGGTGCGCATACGTTCTCCTTCTTCACTTACTCTCCTTTCACTCTTTTTCTTCCTCTCGATTCCCTTTCTCTCTCCTCGATGGCGTGCCTCCGTTTCTCTGTTTCTTTCTCTTCTCTAATAGTGGATTCATTGTAATTCATCCAAATTGATGGCGGTGTGAACCAAGAAAGATGACAATGGTGGACTTGTGGAGGCAATTCAGGCTATGAGAACCGAGAAACCCATCCTCAATGGTGGACTCATGGAGGTAATTCGAGCAAGAGGCATCGTTCGAGTTTAGATTTGTAAATTTAAAGCTTTATGAATTCGTAATTTTTTCGATTTTGCTATTTGTAGTGTTGTAAATCACCTTGTGGTTGTTGGTTTTTTGTCTACAATATTTTTTCTACCACAATAATTGTGTTTGGTTGTGTGTTTGTGCAATTGAGCTTCTCTATCAACTAGTTTGTAGCACAAAAGTATGAAACACACTTAATTTGTATTTCACACACTTAAAATCTGCTAAATTACTCAAATAACAAATTCGATGGATAATCGGGTTCGGTCATCGTACATCCAGGATAGGGTCCGGGTTAGGAAAATGCGTTTGAATTGAAATTCGGACAAGGTTCGGGTAAGAGTGATGTGTTCGAATGTCCGAATTGACCGAACTCAATAATACCCGAACTCGAATTTTTGCAGCGCTATATATATATATATATATATATATATATATATATATATATATATATATATATATATATATATATATATATATATATATATATATTTGTGATTTACTTCGGAAAGAATGGTGTCTCGGAAAGTTGGTTGAATGCCTCAACTTCGGATGATGACTAGCTAGGATTAGGATCAAAACACCATTTAAGGCACATTTTTACCTAATTAACTGAAGCAGATGCAGGATCCGAAGTCTTCGACTCAGGCTCAAACGAACCGAGAGTCCTGTCTATCCTTAGTCACAGCGAAAGACTTCTACTTTTGAGCTATACCTCTGCCCATAAAAACAGGACTTTTTGATCTAAAAAGAAAAAGCCCACTATAGGATGGACTTATTGCTCAGTCTCGTGGTCAGAAGATCAACATTCAGAGTAGCATTTTTTTCAGGAAGATATGCCCAACATGCAAGCACTAAGTAAGTAAAGGCCCCTTTCGCCGGGTTAACTCTTAAACAGAATCAAGGAAAGAAAAAAGCATTCAACCTTCTAGGACTAAGCCTAAGGCCCTGGTCCCACACCTCAAGGAAGGGGAGAAATGTTCCTTACTCCACTGCAAGAAGGAAGACAGGGAGTCTAAATCAATGGACATTAATGAACCATCATTGATGGACGTTGCACATAACACGATCAATTCGACTCAAGGTTCGGGGCTAATAGAAGTTGCTTACTTTCCTAGTAGCGAAGGATGTATTCCACCGATTGACTCGGAGACTTGATTATTGGTATATCGATCGGTCCAAGCACATATTGAAATAGGAGCCGGTTCGACAGGAAGCTTTGAAAACACAAGTGCACCCAGGTAAATAATGAACGAGATGAATACAAAAGTTAAACGAGCATCCCACACCCAAAAGGTGCCCCACATGGGTCTTCCCAAGCAAAAGGATATTTTTGGTGCTCAAGATTTCCTCACTATTCTTGATTAGAGTACTCGATCTAACAATCTTGGACTTATCTTCTCTCTCCCTCCCTTTTTGGGCATATGTCACCCCTTTCTTTGTTCTACACGGATTGTCCCCATTGCCCTCAACCTGTTGGTTGGATAGGACGCCCAAGAGAATTATTATTTGTTTGTTTAACTTTAATTAGTGAAATATATTACTTTTCTCTCTTAATAGGCCGTCCAGTGCTCAAATAAATAAAAACACAAGATAGACGGAGATTGAATTGTATTACCTATTCTAACTTAACCTAATGCTTTGCCTAATTAAAATAAAGATAAGGATAAGTAATGTTGGCTAGGGTTTATATTGGCTAATCAGCAGCAAAACTAAAAAAGGAACTGAAAAGGGGGTAATTAGGTATCAAAATGAGGAAGGGGATTAGTGTAACAAAAGAGGTGTGCTGGCAATTCGCGAGGGAGCCACAGCAAAAGACAAGGGGGAAAAGAAGGAGAAAAGGGTCGGGAAAAGGAAAGAAGAAGCAGAAGCGGGAAGCAGGGGAAACGTAAGGAAAGAAAGGAAGAAGAAGAGCAGAGATAGGGAGACGAAGAGAGGGAGCGAGGGATTGAGAGACACCGCAGAGAAAGAGAGAGAGGGAGAGGGAAGCTTGGTGAGACAGCAAGAGGAAAAAAAATGAAGAGGAACAACGACAGGCAGTGAGAGGGAGGTCGGGAAGAGGAACGGCGGCCGACGATTGGGAAAGAAACGGCCGACGAGCAAAGGCGAATGGTGACAGAACAAGCGAGGAACCGAGAGGATTGGGGCCAGAACTCGAGCAACAACAGCATAGAGGGTGAGTCGACAGAGACTGAGAAAGAGGAACAGAGGCAAATAAATTGAAACAGAACGAAAGGGAGGAGAAGCAAGAATCCCAAAACAATTGTCAGTCAAACCCTAGAATTCGAGGTGGGTAATCCTAATTCTTGATTAATGGAAATTCTAAAGCCCTATGGAAGTTATTATTGAAGTATCTGATTTAGTGTGAGAATTGAACCTTATGATTTCCTGAATTTGATATGCTATACTTGAATGTCTGTTTGAAGCGTATTGAATAGTTGATTATACAAAATTGTGGGATGAACTAACCTTTGGAGTAATCATGAATTGAGAGGCTTGAATTAGGGCGGTGATTGGATAGCTAGATGAAATTGCGGAATTGAATCGAATATAGGGAATGTAATTGATTTGTGGTTATTGTGGTTCATTGGAAACTAGATTAGCGAACTGACAAGTTAGGGAGACGTAATATGAGAATTTGAGGCAAAGATAACAATTGTGATGAGTCGTGACTTCTTGGCTTAAAATTGTAACTAATTGTGGTTATTGTGACTTTTATCACCTAAATTAGTGAAACGAATGGTTAGGAAGATGAGTTTGAATCAAATAGGGCAGTTGTGACAAATTGTGACAGTGTGGGGCTAAATTATAAATATTTATGATTATCTATGGTTTTAGGACTTGTGGTTATTGTGGCTCGGAGGAGTTTTAGTTCCGAATTCATTATGCTTGAAATTGAATTGAGTTAATGAAGAACGAATGTTGGAGTTAGAAAAGCAGGGGGACTTTGGAGTATCAAGGGAATATGTATCTATATTAGTTGATTATGGCTTTGAAAACGGAGTGAGATGAGAATTACATATATGGGAATAAGAGATTCTTGCTTGAGTAGAATATGGATGATATAAGAAGGCGCTAAGTAGTTGGGTGAATATTTGAGTAAATGTGCTAACTTGGGACGTTGAATCTTAATATAGAAATGCTTGGCTTGTAAAGTGACGAATCACACGCAAAAGTTAGCTTTTAAAAGAGTTCAAATGTTTACGCAAAATAATACTTGAGTATGATTTTTGATAACTGCTTTTCAAACTTGAAATATGTTTTAAGGAAGTGAAACGGATTTGAGAAAGTGAACTTGGAAGGGTGGCACGTGGTGCTATGCCCTCTAATGTGTTAGACTGATTTGAGAATGCTATTTGAAACGGCTTGATGAATGTGTTTTCATTGTTTTGAATTGACTTGGTCGGGATCTTTTATCATATCGAAGGATTCTAAGTGGGGTTTGCATGTGTGAGGATGCCCGATAAGAAACTTCGAGGGAAGGGTTCTAACCGGGGTCCTGGTGTATCGGGATGTCCGATCGGAGACTTCCTAGAAGATAGGTCCGCGGGAGCCTTTATTCGGGGTCCCGCCCTAGAAACTATCAAGTGCTAGTTCGAGTTCGTAGCCTAGAAGGTTGATTCAATTCCAATGAATTGGTAATAATTTCGACACTTTGATACAAATGATTGAAAAGTTTGTAATTATGAGCTATATGGAATCTCCCTAAAAGAGACTCGATGTTTTGAGTAATTATTCAAACGCAGAACTTTGTTTGAGAAAATGTGGAAATGTGATTTCAGTCAATTTGTGTGTGTATTGGATAATTAAAGTTATATCTTGTTTGATTGGGTTTGATCCACTCAGTAAGATAGTTCGGAAATGTGAGAATAGTTGCTTGAGTAGGATGTGGAGAACATGTTGTGTTTAAAATGGAAGTTCGGAGATATGGAGCGAAAGTTACGATATGGTTTGTTATATGCGAATAAAGTATGAATGTTGTGATTTTTGGGATAAGATTACCCACCGAGTTTTGGTTTGCTCACCCCATATCTCTTTGCAATTCCAGGTACCTCAGGTGTGTCTCGTACTTTAGCATCTCTTGGACTCTTGTATGCTGTTTGCTTGATGACCGTTGTGAGTGGTACAAGTTGTTGATGTGCATTCCATATATTCTAATCTGGTAGCTTATAACTAAGTGCATATAGTTGTATAAGTATGTCCTGGACCAAGTCGATTGTTTTTAGGTTTTAATTCATATTGGTAGGGTTCCGACGCGCCGTTGAGTTGTATACTCCGAGTGTGTGGCTCGTCGAGTTATATTGTGAATTTTTATGCAAGTTTTTAAGGCTTTAAGCCTAGGGGTAGAAAATTTCAAACTAAAATGGAAATTACCTTCATTAACTTTAAGTTGGTGAATGAGCCTTGGGAGTCCCTTTTGAGGAACTCTAGTGATGTAATACTCTTAGGGTGGGTTTGGGGTGTTATATATATGTTGTTATCAACACTAGCAAGCACTCTAACTAGTAAGATAAATGTATAATGGTATCTTAAAAAAATAATAAAATAAAATTTAAAATGTTAAATAATTTTATGATTGACAATTTTTAAAAAATTATCTATAATTAAATAATTAATTTTTATTTAAAAAATATAAATTTTTTTATAAAAATAATATACTTTTTAAATAAATAATTTTTTTATTTTAAAAAATTTATGGCGTCAAAATGTTGTTCACTGAAACAAAAACTCTATTTAGTAATTAACATTCTAATGAAATTCTAAGGATACCCCAAAAAAAAAAAAAGAAAAACAACATAAAAAAGATAAATACAATTGAAAACCAAATTTTTTTAATTTTGGGTAAAAGGGATAAGCTTTCACCATTAAACAATTAAATATTTACGCAAAGGGACTTTAGGCTTACCCAAAGGACATATCAAGGCTTACAATGTTTCAACCTGAACTCTATGTGTATGTGTTCTATGCAATAGATGGTGTCTACGAGTCCATTTAATTTCCTCAATAATGTGCTTACTAGTTCTCTGTTTCCCTTGGAATGTCCTAAGTGTCCTCTCATTCCAAACATTGTAAATAATTACAACACTTAACGGAGCAATTATAGCTAGTTTGGCAGGAATAGTAGTTGCTCCTGTTAGCCAATTGTTCCATGTGATTCTCTAGTCAGAATTAGAACCCTACAGACTGAGGCCTTGTAGTATTTCCTGAGCAAAAGAGCATTGCATAAAAAGATGGTCAATAGTCACATAACAAGCATTGAGTACTTTCCAATGGTTTATATATGTGTATCCTGTCTCTAGTCATTATTCTACTCTTAATATAAATCAAAGACAGAAATCATGCTTGGCACTATATTTTTTGCCAAGCAAATTTCTAACATCTAGCTTCAGGATTGCATGGCTGTAGGGAATTATTAGTTGCATTAACATCGTATTTGCCCTATTTCTGAACTGTCTATTCTTGCTGGTTATTGATCCAAACAGGTAGGTGCTTCCTTAACTTCATTATCCTTTTGAAATACCAACTAGCATCAGCCTTTACTTCGGCAGTTTTCCAATTTTTACCTTTCAGGTAGATGGAGTGTATCCATTTGACCCGTAGACTATCTGGATGAGTAACAATATGCCACAGGTGCTTGCCAATAAGAGCTTTGTTCCAATTACTACTGCACCTAATACCAAGACCAGCTTGCTTTTTAGGGAGCATACATCTTCCCATGCCATTGTTGTGAATTTACCAGCCCCATTTGTATCATCCTAAAGGTATTTTCTACAGATTCTCTCTACTTCCTAGATGACTTTAGCAATAAAAAGATGGAACTTCAGTATATGTGCATGTTAAGTAGAACTGAATTAATAAGTTGAACTCTACCTGTATAACTGAGCTTCTTGACACCCTAACTCCTTATTTTAGCTGCAATCTTTGATGCAACAAAGAGCAGTCTTCATGTTCAATTTACCTGCTCAAATACTGCCAACTGGAGAATATCATGTTCAATTTGTTCTCTAATACCAGCAACAAATATCTGAGACTTTTGGAAATTTGCCTCCAAGCTAGAAATCGCAACAAATTGTAAGAGAGCTTCCACAACACAACATATCATATATCAGCCTTGCAAAAAACCACAAGTCATCAACAAATATTAGATGACTTAGTTTTAGTTTTTGCAGCCAAGATGATACGTAAACCTTGGGCCTTTGTGTCATTTTACTGAATATCCTAGATAAGTACTCCATACCAATTACAAAAAGGAGAGAGGAAATGAGATCCCCTTGCCTAATGCCTCTCTCAGATTAAAAGAAACCATGCACTTGTCCATTGTAACTAAGAGAAAGTGTTGCAGAAGAAACACATTTAAAGATCCAATGAACAAATTGGGGTGGCATGTCAAGACCATGCATCATATCCCTTAGAAATCCCCCATCAATAGTATCATAAGCTTTTCTAATGTCAATCTTAAGAGTACATCTTGGGGAGAACATTTTCCTTTTGTAATGTCTGGCCAGGACTAGACCAATCATCACATTGTGAAGGATCAATCTATTGGAAATAAAGGTGGAATAATTGTCCATTATAATCCTAGAAAGAAGTAACTTAAGCCTTTCACATAATATCTTGGAGATGACTTTGTAAAGGACATTGCAACATGATATTGGTCTATATTTTGCAACACATTGTGGATGACCCACTTTAGGGATCAAAGCTGTTTTTGTGGCATTCAATTGCTAGAGTAGTTTATCAGACTGAAAGAAATCAAGGATAGCATAACTCACATCATTGCTATTGAGATGGCAAGCAGTTAGAAAAATTTACTTTCAAACCCATCATAGCCAGGACTTTTGGTAGTATTAGACTCCATATAGCCTCCTTAACATCATTTGAGTCAAAAACTAAATTTCTGACTGTATATCGAATTGGAAAAAATATAATTGTAAATATTTATCACATGAGGTCATAGATCTTCAAAGATAATTAACAATTACAAAATAATTAGTCTTAATAATTGTGGACAAAGAATCAAAGTCATCAATCATGAGTAAATATTTATTGGGAATAATTATCGTGTTCATCACCAAAATTCATATATTCATAAAAAATGTGTATTTAATATAAAAATTTTCAAATACATTAAAATAAATAAATATTCATTGATAAAATTAGTAAACTCATAAAAAGAAAAACTTAGGAATAAAACATATTTCCCAACATATATAATATAAATTGATCATGGACTAGCAAATGTTCATCAACAGTAATTAGTATAGTCAATAAACAAAATACATAATCAATATAAAATAGTTAACATTAACAATAAAAATCAAAAAAACTAGATATTTTAAAATTATGAAGTGAAATAAACATAAAAAAATCTAAAAAATGAAATTATAACAGTCATCCGTGTACATTGTTTTGAAAAATACATTAATATTTCATAATTTGTGTGTATCTTTAATTTTTTTATTTAATCTAAATACAGAAAAATTATTTAATAATATATTATGAAAACCAAAGATGTTTGCATGTCATTCTCACTTAATAATATACAAAGATGCACTTAATAATTTTGGTATTGTCAATCATTATTAACTTTTAGTAGCGTTGGAAATAAGAATCCTTTATTTAGTATAATATTTTTTACAGAGCGGAAAGCGAAAAGTAATAATGTTGAAGCTTCCAAAAAAATTTAAAAAATAAGAAAATTATGGAAGTGACCCTTGGCAATAGAGAAAAGAAGAGTTTGTTTGCTTTTTATATGTACTAGCCTCGAATCCGTGCTATGCATTGAGTAATGTTATACAATATATACCTTAAGAAATTATTGAATTATGAAGCGATATTGCACTTAGTGAGTTTTTTTTTCTTGATCATTTAATTTCATTGAATAATTTCATCTTCAACAATATTCTTTTACATATTATCCCCTCATAGCGAAAACGCTTTTGTGACTCATCAAATTTATCGAAATCAACACATAAAAATCATTAGAGTCCAACAGATGTTCACTTTTCAATCATTCTAAATTTCTAAAGAATAAATAAAGAATTTAAAATAATAAACAAAAAAGAATATTAAAAAATATCATCAAGGTTTCAAGATTACGCTCGTGATTTGGAACATTAAGAAGTCGAACCCTCTAAGAATCAAACAATTTAAATAAATCTCACTTATACAATTATAGGAATAGTGTGACAATATTTTCGGGTATCAAAAGGCAAATATTAGTAGGAAAAGGAATAATATATGATTGGTAGATATTGAATTAGATGACCTATGGATGACGAGTAATTGTCGTTATGTCACAAATTAATATTACAATACAAAGTACATCAAATCAATAAAAGAATGTCAAACTTATAACTCATAACTCTCTACAAATCCAAGACTAATTTAACTTAATTGACGTCTAGATAAATATTTGCATGTAATCTACTAAAATATCATTGACTCAAATATTATACAAACCCTTAAAAAGTACACATATACCCATAATGGGATCTCTTTTTTTTTTTTTAATTTATAGAGTGAACATGATGATTTATTTATTCTTACCTACCTCCGGACACAAAAGCAATCCATTTTCCTCCTATACTCTACAATCATCTTCAAGAGGTTATAGAAAATATAAGTCAATTATAAATAACTTCAGACTCGGTACTCCCCTCTTAATTTTATTTAGAGACTTCACCCCTTATTTTCTTACATTTGCAACCTTAAATCGGTTGTATTTTTCAATCATTTGCCCAACATCCAACTCAGCTTGCAAAATAGATTCACATATTTTAACTTCACTTCTTGCACTTTCAAAACTGAATTTGTAGTTATATTTGCTCTCTAAAAGTTATAACATCTTAGTCTATCTAAAAGAGAATGAGAAAATTCATTAAAGAATAAATTTATTGGTTGTAAACATTCACACGCAATAATAAAAGTGTGGTGAGAAAAAATTCATTTTGTAAGCTTACCCAAAAATTCTATAGACATTAAAATTATTTAATATAAAAATATGGTGAGAAAGAATGACAACTTCAATTTTGCATAAATTAGCAAGTGAAGCATATAAATTGAATTTAATAATTACCAAATTAGGTTTCATAAATCGTACTAATGATCAAGTAGGTAAATAAAGAAAATTGTTTCTAAGGGAGAATATATACAAATCATAAAGACAGGTAACTTAAAACAATTTTTTTTAGGAAGCGCGGGGGTTGGTGTAATTTAGCAAGTTAGGGAAAAATCATATAATGAAGATATCTCATATACTTGAATCAAGATATTGAAATGTCTTCAATTTATTTTAAGTATTATATGACAACCTAGATCATCTAATCTCTATTCTTTGACCCTATATTTGCGAATAAAATGTAGATACAATTAAGTTGAACAATTCATCGTTAATCAATTGAGATACTATCTCAAACTCCTCCTCCCTAATTTAAAGTACACACTATTATTCGATTAAAGCCCAAATTAAAAGATGTTTAAATAACAAAACTAAACCGCCAAAGCGACCAAACTTATTAGAATTAGGCATCTATAACTCAAAGCCACGGACCTTCGACCTATTCTCCAGGTTTTTCTAAAACCTCCTTACGTTTTCATCATTATAACAAATATGTCATTTTCTTGTTCTTCAATTTTGCTTATCCTAACGACAACTCTATTCTGTTTATACCCAAACAACTAAAACCGAAATAACCTAAATTAAGATCTTGAAACCGTAAAAAGAAACGTGAAAGGTGAAATATTAACTCCACAAAAGCCAATTACCATTATTCAATAATATTTGTTTCAATATATGAAGGTGAAAAAAATACTAATAAGACTATATTATCAAACACAAAAAAAAGAAGAAAAGGAGAGTCCACTTATAAAAGGGATTTTTTTTTCATTTGAGTAAATTATATTATTTATTTATTTAATTATTTACATCAACGACTCATATTTAATGGACAAATAATTGTTATGGTTAAAATTACCCTAAACTCATACAATCACTCCCGTTGTAATATTTGACCAATTTCAAATTACTACTATTATATATATATATATATATATATATATATATATATATATATATATATATATTATTAGATTTATCAGATTTATTATGCTCGAGGAGTAAAAAGAGTATATAGATAAGTAGAAACCTATTTTTTTAAGTATTAATTATTATTTTTTATTGAACGAATCTCCTAAATTCACTCTTAGGCCATCATTTAATATTTTTTAAAAGATTAATATTGTATATAGTATAGACATAGATTATTAGATTTATTGTAGTAAGGAGTAAAAAGTAGTACATAGATAAGTAGCAACCTATTTTTTTAAAGGATTAATTATTATTTTTTTTATTGGACGAATCTCCTAAATTCACCCTTAGGCCACTATTTCATACTTTTGAAAAGATTACTATTATATGCACAGTATAGATGTGTCGGTGTTATATATATATATATATAGGGAGGGTTCATATGAGAACCACTCTTAAAATGAGAACTAGTCCTAATTTGAGAACTTTTCATCTCAACCGTTTAAATTTAATCCAACGGTCCTAATGTGATAAGCATTTAATGACTTTAATTAAGGCAAAATAAAAAATTTCCCCATTTTTCTACCTCTAACCCCCGACACTTTCTTTCACTCGCTTTCTCTCTCTCTACCTTCTCCTCTCTCCTCCTCGATTCGCCGGCCAAGACCCGCCTGACCACCTCGCCGGCCACTACCCGCCTTTCGTTCGCTCGCTCGCTGCCTCCCGAACCCTTTCGCGGCCGCCTCTCGCTCGCTGGCCCCTCTCGCTCGCTGCCCCTCTCCGGCCTCGACCTCTCACCGGCCACCTCCCGGCCACCTCCCACAAGCATTGGAATCGAGTGAGATGCGGGTGTCCGAGACGATTGTTGCGTGTATTTCCGATTTGGCGTTTAATTATGCGAGTAATATTTATGTTTTGGGAATTGGAATTTGTTAATGATTTTAGGGTTCGTCGAAGGTGGGGTTTCAATTGGATTATGCATTTATTATTGGTGAAATGGGGATCAATTTGTCAATTGGAATGTGGAAGTCGAAATCCTTTTTGGTTTTTTAGAACCGGGAATTGTTCTTATCAATTAGAGAATTTTAAGGCCTGGCTAAGGAAAAGTGAACCAAATTGAAATTCATCTGTTTAAGATTTAATTAGCTTTTGGAATATGTGCTTTGTCCGAGAACATGTAGTTAGTGAGATTGTATTTATATGAAGATTTGATGGCTTCTTTAAGTCAATTGCCTACTTTTTACTCGAAGGATTGCATTTGTCCAAGTGCATTTGCCTCTCTCGTGTGGTTCTATCCTAGTGCCTTATGGGTCGGGAAAATCAAGAATGTGAAGCATTTTACATGATTTGTGGATACACATGTCCATGGCCTTTTCCTTGGCATGAGATGCTAGAGAGGTTGTTTCCGAGTAAAAGTGGATATGCATGTGATTTGTGCATTTATTTAGTGAAATACTGATATTAGTTCTCAATTATCTTTGAAGTATAAAGTTGTTTTTTGATTCATCATTGTGCTTTGGTGAGGTTTAAGCCTACTCGTTCTATTCTTGGTTTGTTGCAGTTTAACACTTTCATGATCGAAAATACATGATTTGTTCTATCTTTATTCCTAACATTTTAGTTCTTCGGATCCCTAGCAAGCAAAGCTTGGAGCTTTTTGAGATAAACACCGTAGCTTTTTCGTTAATTTGCTTACTCTCTCTCTCTCGCTTTTTCTGTTCCAAAGAACTTATAGTTTTCATTTTCATGAGTTTGGGACATGGACTTTTTTAATTAGCAACTAACTTCATCTTGGTAGACATATTTGCATAAATTTTGTTACTTATTGGTCTTATTATACTTAGAGCTTTTGAAATGGGGTTTATGTTTTTGCAAAGCAAAGCATCCGGCCAAGGATCTTGAGCTATTTGCACATTATGCTAGTCGTAAATTGTTAAATACGGAAGATGTTATACTTGCAGGTAGGCCATGCAAATTGTTATGTAGTTTTAAATCATTTCTTGGTACATTGGGCTACTTGTGGTGTGCAAAATACTTGTGGTGTGCAAATTGTTATTTAGCATAAGAATAATCACATCCTTTTAGGCTGGAAGTTGTCTAAAATCCGAAATACTTGTGGTGTGCAAATACGTAAGTTGTCTAAAATCTGAAATCCTCTTCAATTGTTCTTTGTTTACTCTTGGATTAAGGAACAAAAAAGTTCTCACATTGTGGTGCAAGCATCGGATCTAGTCTTCATGGCACTCGTGAAAAAGTATTCTTTGCCGCATAACTTGTGCTTGCCGACTTCTATATGAGTTTCGTTGAATGGATCCAAATTGGTGTAACTTGATAGTCCATTAGCTCAATCGGTAGAGCATTTGTGCTCTAACACAAAATATGTGGGTTCAAATCCCACATGGACTACATAGAATGTCATTAGCATTCTGTTAGAGTCTATGGCTATTGGACCACCGAATGCGGTACCGGGAAGCCATAGGTAATCGCTTTCTTAAACCGCCCACCACCGAGTAAGCACCAGGGAAGCCATAGGAAAGGCCCGATGTAAACATCAAAAAGGATGGCAATTAAGAGAGAAGATCCAAAATTCAGAATAGCAACTAGCAAGAGTATTATTCTCCCGAACCAATTGGCAGAGAATAATATATAATAGGTAACTAGAAGAAATTCGGAACAGGGACACACGATTACTTGGAATAATGAGAAGCATAATCACGTTGCTCCCAAAACATTACCTATTTAATATAAGCACAATCATTATACATGTTTCTTAGAACACTTATCCAACACAAAACAAAACCCATATGGTGCATTTGCTTGCATAATACAAAGTAAAAATGAAGTACATTCTTAGAACACTTCTCCAACTTCACATATGGTGCATTTGCTTCCATAAGACTATAAGAGCTTGTAATCCCTACATCTAACAGTAGTTGTTGCCACGATCAAGTTGCTCCCAAAACGCTCACGTTGCTCCCAAAATGCTTCTGCTGGTTCACAAACATGTGTCTTCCCAAACTAGGTGCTGCAACTTCAAGCAAATAAATAAAAGTATTCAGTTAGTAATTTCAGTTGAAATAAGTTATAAGTATACGATACAAGAAATAAAAAAATACCTCATAAGCTAAGACAACCCTTTTAAAGGACAATTTCGGCTATCGTGATTGCTTTGGAGGAAGAATCTCAACTTGCAGGTGGAGCACTTGAGCCAATAAAAGACTCTAACTCCCGAGTCTTACTTTCGCTTCGCTGCCTTTTAACTTCTTCAATTGTTTAGTGACATTTGAAATTCCCTTCAAAGCCAAAGTAAGCAATTCGGGGTTCCTACCTGCAACTTCCACACAACTCATGGTCTCTATCCAAATGTCGAAATTAACTTATCTTCAACATTCATCCGAGAACAACCCTCCAAAACATTACCATCTACATCGAAAATAGGTTTGGTTCTTGCCATCTTTGTCCATCCTGTTCAAGATGTAGTAAGTGGGAAGCTCATGCACTTTTGCTTTTAAAATACATAATATATGACGACAAGGAATACCTTCACATTCAAACATTTTACATGAACAATGTCCCACATGATTTATCGGGTTATAAATAATTTCTCTATTCTTGCTACCTTTTTTGCTACTATCTCGAAACAATTATCAAGAAACCTTCCTCAATCTCACAATCCATGCAAGCTACCCATAACTCATATTGAAATCTATAAAAATTTGAGTAAGTATAGATTTTAGCTGCATGACTCTCCAAATCCCTATTTGTCCTCAATTCAGGTAATGAATTACATGTATCATTATCCGCTTTTGATCGACGATGTCTTTGCAAATTAATAGCACTTTCCCAACGCATCCAAAACTCCACCAAACTTAGATGTGGATTTGTAAAATTGCTAAAAAATTATTTTCACTTTCGGATCTAGAAGTTGTCCTCAACACTCGCTCCTAAAAACAAATCCCTAAAATAAGCCGGAATCCACATTTCATGAATTCGAAATATTTGAGACAACCATTCATTATTTGCTAACCCAAAATCCATAATTATAGATTGCCAAGTCGTTTTAAATTCAACTGGTGTTTCGAATTGTAAACACGACTTAAACCGAGTATTGAAATCATCATTACTATTCAATATGTATCCAACCTTTTCGTAAAGCTTCCTCATGATATGCCATATGCAAAACCTATGAGTAGACGTATCAAAACCCTGTTGTATCACTAGTTTCATTGCAGGATCTTGATCATTTATAATACACATTGGTTTGTGATTACACGTTGCATCTAAGAACTTTTCAAATAACCATTTGAATGACTCGGCTTTTTCATCCCCTAAGAATGCGACCCCAAATGTCACACAAAGCCTATAGTTATCAAGATCAGTGAAAGGAGCAAATATCATCTTGTATCTGTTTGTGTCAAATGTTGTGTCAAATGAAACAACATCTCCATATAATGCATAATTTCTCCTAGATATCCCATCGGCCCAAAACACATGCTTCAACCGTTGATCATCATCCAACTCATATGCAAAATAGAATGATTGATTAAGCTCCTTTTTCCTTTTGAAGTTTTCAACAAACATGTGAGCATCGGAATCCTTTAAATAAGCTTTTAAGTCTCTCTGAAAATTTTTAAGTGCTTCTTTTGAGCATCCAACATGTTCAAAACCACCTATTTGTTCTTTTATGAGACGGTGGGCTTTACTAGGACCAATATTAGCACGGGTAAATGATTTAAACAAGGTCCTATGCACACTTTTCACCCTAGAGTTTGATATTAACATGTAACGTTTTCTAGGAGTGGCAAGCAAATGCGTATGACCTTCATAAAATCTGTACAAAACATATTTTCCATCTTCAATCCTTTTAAACCCAACCATAGCATTACATCCCTCCCTTGTCAACTTTCTCTTGCAAACCTTCTCTTTCCCTTTGGTTTTGGCACTTGTGGAACTTTCTATAAAACCTTGTTTCTAAGCAACAATCTTCATAAATGAACTAAAACATGACCCCAATACATAGCTATATTGGAGTTGAATAAGCAAAATTTGGGCCCTTTTCGTGGTTGTCGAATTATAACCTTGGGAGTTTCGGATAACCTTGAAATTCCTCTCGCACATATGTTACAACCACTAATATTCAATATAAAAAGATAAAAATCATAAGCATGTAAAATAAGAAGAAGAAACGTCCGAACAAAATTACAAATTCGTGACCCTCTTAAATCGACTTGATCCACCGAATCCTAAATCTTATAAGTCCCTGTCCATTAATATAGACACCTAAAAAGTGTTATCCCTTTCTCTTTTATTTTTGTTAGCGTGGTGATGAAATCCCAATCCTATTTGCAAACTCGGATCGGTCCACAAACTCATTTTCTTTCGGTTGAACCAAGCCCGAGTCGGGCTCCCAACCGAAAACCCAAACCCTCACCAAAAATAAACCCGCCAAAAATAGAAAGTTTTAAAAATGGAAAGTTGCAAATACCAGCGCCGATCTCCTCCATATTAAGAATAAATGCAGTGTTTCACCTTTTCACTCAGTGACCAACGAAGGCACGAAACCCGAAGCGACCGTACGACACCGTTTTGACCGGCGCCTGATTTAGTTGTAATGGGCACTTGTTTGCTCTTTTTAGGTCATTTTTGTGACCTAATTTGCCTTTATAAATAGACGGCCTAACCCCTCATTTTAAGAATGGCTGATTTCTTAGCTCTGTGTTGTCGAATTATGAGCTAGCTACTAAATCAACTCTCAAACACTCTTACTATATTCTATTCCATTTCCTAATCCTCTCCTTTTCACTATACTCGTCGCTCGTATTTCATGCTACTTTACCTCACCAATTCCACAAAATAGCCTCTCCCGATCTTGCTTGTCCGCTGTCACGCTTCCAAATTCAAATCGTGATCCAAGCTTATCAGGTGGGACGACCTGAGGGCATCGGATCAATCTGTCGATGTATTTTAAGGTTTATTTATTTATGCTTTTTACCGCTTTTTGTATTGTGGATCAAAATATAATCGCTTTTAATTTTTATTTTTCGCGCTTTTCTTTTCACTTTCTTTTATCGATTTCTTAACTGTTTTTATCGCTTTCTTAGCGTGCTTGGTTGATTTAATTTTCACACTTCGCATGTTGTGTGCTTGACTGTTTAAACACGTTTGTTACTCACAACTCGAATTAGTAAAAGCCGTCTATTGACGAGTAGAATAGAGGCGCTTATCCCTACATTTCATACCTTCATCGTTGAACACCGATTCTCGGTTCTACACCAACGGAGTCATTTTTTAAAACCCCTTTCAAGCTTAGTTTTCGCATACTAAGATTGGAAGAGTATGCTTTTATTTTTGTTAGTTTTTATTCTTAAAGCGACTGGAGACTCCCTTTTCGTACTTTATTTCTCTTAAATCGCATCTCGGCATTTTTAATTTAAAAGTGGGAAAAATTGATCTACTTTCGACAACTAAGGCTATAGACCGAGATTGACTTTCCGGTCCGGGCCAATGGTCGACGCTGGTGACCGGACGGTGCTAGCTCTTGCCGACGCCGGCCAATGGTCGTGCTTGACTCTTGGTCAAAACCGATGTTATCACACCTTTTTGGCCCAAAAGCCTTGCGACGAGAATGTAAGTTGTATTTGTCCCTTTTTCTTAAATTATGAAATAATATCCCGAGACTTTCTAAAATTAATTTCTAAAATAAAAGATTAATAAAACCGCTAATCACTTTTTTACTTAAACTGTTTTAAAATCAAGTTCTCAAAATCTAAACAAGAGAAACACCGCCAGTTTCTAAATCCATTTTCAAAAATAAACTTTTAAAAAGAATTTTCAAAAATCAACTTTTAAAAAGAATTTTCAAAAATCAAAGAGAGCCGACATTCGTGGGGAAACTCGGTCCCAATATGATTCTCTTACTGGGGGAGGAGGGGACGGGCCATGGTTCCTACAGATGGCGACTCCACTGGGGATTTATTACTTATTAAGAGGGTGAGACATGAAAATCTGAGTTGTGAGTTTTCTTAATGTGTTTTGCATTAGGCATGTTGCATTTAAGCAACGTTGGACATAATTGCTTTTAATTTCTACCATTAGGCTTTACTCTTAAGAACATTTTTTGGAAGAGGTTCGAACTACCAATCCAGTGGGCTAACTAGGCTTGATTGTTGGAAAGGTGGTTACTCTCCACTCACAAGCACACTTTTTTGGTTTTTACCGAGAGGCACCGAGAATTCATGTTATTTCCTGCTGTGCACTCCATGGAGGACTAAATTATCGGACTATGAGACACCATGTATCCAACCTAGATTTATCCCTCTTTTTGACCATAAATCCTTGGTTGTTTAGGTGGTCCCTTTTTCTTCATTTGCATGCTTAAAATGAGTGTGATTGTTTTTATTATTTAACCTTTTTCTTGTGAGCCTTTTAGTTTAGGTTAAGTATGCTAAATAATCCTTGCATGGGTGCAAAATAAAATAAAATAATAAACCTTCTTGTGTCAGTTCATTTTTACATTAGTCAAATTTTAAATTCATCTTAAATAGATGAGTCCACTTTCACATTAACCAAATTTTAAATTCATCTCAAATAGATAAGTCCATTTTTTACATTAGCCAAATTTTAAATTCATCTTAAATTAGGTGAGTCCATTTTTTACATTAGTCAAAAATAAAATTCATCTCAATTAGGTAAGTACATTTTGCATTAGCCAAATTTCAAATTCATCTCAAAACAGGCGTAGTCTTTTGTTTGCATTAGCCAAATTTCAAATTCATCTCAAAATAGATGAGTGTTTGTTTGCATTAAGCCAAATTAAAATTCATCTCTAATTAGGAGAGTCTTTTATTTGCATTTAGCCAAAGTAAAATCCATCTCAATTAGTTGAGTCTTTGTTTGCATTTAAAATTCATCTCTAACTAAAAGAGTCTTTTATTTGCATTTAGCCAAAGTAAAATCCATCTCAATTAGTTGAGTCTTTGTTTACATTTAAAATTCATCTCTAACTAAAAGAGTCTTTTATTTGCATTTAGCCAAAGTAAAATTAATCTCAAATTAGGTCAGTCTATGTTTGCATTTAGATGAATTAAAATTCATCTCTAATTTGGAAATCTTTTATCTCGCACAAGGTGAGTCTTTCTTTGCACTTAGACAAATCAAATTCATCCCAATCTAAGGGATTCCATTTGCATCATTGCATTTCAGTTTGGTCAATTTACATCCCTTTATGTGCATCCAAATAAAAGAACATATCATTTTCTTCTATCTTAGGATCTCTTGTTCTTCGGGTCAAGCACTTAAGCCCCATCTCCCATAATTTTTTATTTCATGAACCAATCCTAAGAATCTACTCTTTTTGGGACACATGATAGGGAATCCTACTCAAACCGGGAATCCTGGTTCGAAGGAGTTAGGAAATAAGAAGTCTACTTTATCACCGGCACGATCAACATCGATATGTCCCACACTAGCACATACCACAC
This sequence comes from Talinum fruticosum, assembly GCA_021018815.1. Taxonomy (NCBI): domain Eukaryota; kingdom Viridiplantae; phylum Streptophyta; class Magnoliopsida; order Caryophyllales; family Talinaceae; genus Talinum; species Talinum fruticosum. Next base: position 2,906,272 of record JAITYX010000015.1, on the reverse strand, counting down.
CAGCATGTACCACATCTTTACTTGTGACACAAGTACGTCGCCCACGAGGGCAACCCTCCTCCGAAAATGGCTAACAAACCAGAAAAAACTCCCATCATGACCTTGTTCAAGGAGTCTCGCTGCAAAGATAGAAGCTAAGAATAAGGCCCAAGATAAGAAGATTGAGTCAATGATAGAAACCCTTGACATCATGCTCAAAGAATTGGAGAGGAAATCAAAAGAAGAAGAACTAAACCTTAGTCCAAGCCTCAGTCCGATCCACAAATAGATTGGATAAAGAAGTTGTTGCATGAGTTTTCTATGTTCAACGATTACTATTTGGTCTTGGGATTTACTTAAATCCCTAAAGGGAAATTGCCCCCAAAATTCACTATGTCTAACATCAAATTCCATGGGACTAAAAACCTTCACCACCAAGTGAGGAACTTTATAGGGGCAATGACCTTGAAGAATGTACGCGAGGACACATACCATGTGATCTTCCCATGGACGTTTGACAAAGATGTCGTGAAGTGGTACAATGTTTTCGACACGCACAAGGTCACCAATTAGCGGGATCTTTACCGGGAGTTCTTACATCAATACTTCTACAATATTAATCTTCCAATCATTCTTCGGGACTTAGAGCCGATCAAATAAGGAGATGAGGAGAGCTTCACCGACTTCCTCACTTGTTGGAAGGCAAAAGCCGCCTACATGACCGATTGACCTTCCTCACTTGTTGGAGGGAAAAATCTACCTACATGACTGATTAAACCTCTCAAAAGGATTAGGTTAGACTCATTATCAAAAACCTAAAACATGCCTATCATCAGCACTTGAATTTCTTGCCTTTCATGGACTTCAAAACACTTCGAGATGCTCGGCATGCTTATAGAAGAGGAGCAGACATCCACAAAAGCTTCAACTTGCTAGAAGATCATCCAATAAGCCTATTACTCATCAAGGATGCTAATAAAGTGCACATTTCCTTTTTAGATCCATTCTATGTATATTTTCTTTTCCTCTTTTCCAAAAAAAAAAAAATCACTATTCCTTTTTCAACTACGAAGGCTTGATTTATGCTATAGCGGATACGTAGGAAGCCCACAAGGTTCGACCCTAATCTTAATCTTGACCCAATTCCTACTTCTCATTCCCAAATTCAAAGCCACTTTGCCATACTCGATGAGCAAAAATCAATCAAGAAGCATGCCATAACGGTTCACTTGTTCATCATTTAGCAGACAATACATCGCAGTTCAAGCTAGCCTACTTTTCTTTAGGCTCTAGTGGGGGCTAAAGTGCAATTTTCGTCTGTCATTTCTGAACTTTTTGCATCATCTTTATAAAAGAATACATTTGTTCTTACAATAGAGTCTTACATTCATCTCCTTTACATGAGTCAAACTCCTAAAAATACAAAACTTAATAACAAAGCCCTAGAAAGGAATTATTCAAGAGCAATTCATCAAGTCGAGCATCAAGAAGGTCATTAGCACACCGCCTTCAAAGAGATTCCAACAAAGCTAGCCAACTATCCAACATTCAAGAAGAGCTAGACACAAATACCAAAGAAGAACGTGGGGACTCATGATCAAAAGGGTCATACGGCAATTCCAAGAATACTCGGGAAGAGGCACAAATTTTCTACCATACAAATGAAGGAGCTATTAGCACATAGACTAAAAAGCTCAAAATTAGAATGGGGCACATAACCTTAGTGAACATCGGATTTTCAAGCAGACCATTCCCTAGATTTTAGGTCATCCAATGACCAAGTCTAGGCAAAACTTTCTATATGAAGATAAGTATCCGTCCCTATTCCGATTAAAGTGGGTAGACGTCGAGCTTCGGGCCCAACAATGGTTAAGGTTCGGACACATCCTAGTCGAGTCTCGGGCCTAACAATGGTCAAGGTTCGAGACAGACTCCGGTCGAGTCTCGGACCTAACAGTGACCAAGGTTTAGACACACTCGGGTCGAGTCTCGGACTTAGCAAAGGTCAAGGTTTAGAGACCCCATCGAGCTTCGGGCCCAACAACGGTCAAGGTTCGGACACCCCATCGAGCTTTAGGCCTAATAGTGGTCAAGGTTGAGACACCCCGGTTGAGTCTCGGACCCGGGAGCGGTCAAGGTTCGAGATAACTCCATCGAGCTTCGGGCCCAACAATGGTCAAGTTCGGATACCCCATCGAGCTTCGGGCCCAACAATGGACAAGGTCAAACACAAGTCTAGCTTTAGACATCAATTCAAGACTTTAGGACCATTCTATGGCCGAGTCAAAGTAAAATGTTTAAAACATGATCCGGCTACAAATCATTTTCAGGTAACACTTGAAATATTTACATTCGATTATTAGCTAACAAAACCGTTAGTACGTAAATTTGTAGCCAAGCTTCAAACTAAGAAACGATCAAGTTTAGGCCCCTCATCCGAGCTTTAGGACATTGATCAAGCCAAGCTTAGGATACTTGCGCCAAACTTCGGATCCAAGAAGTTGTCAAGTTTAGGCACCTCGCTGAACTTTAGACTTTACTACCCGAGTCAAGTTCAAACCCCGCCCAGCTTCGGACTAAGTATGTGGTGAAGTTTAGGCACACCAATCCAAGCTTCGGGACTTTAATTAACCGAGTTCAATAATAAGCAACCCGGACTTCGGACTCCATTAGTCAAATCCGGGCACCCTGTTAGAGTTCAAGTCAAAAGACAATTAATTCAAGACACATTGATTTAATGGGAATCCGAAGCTACAAGTAAGTACCCCTTAGTGTCTACTTTGACCTTAATCTTTCGAGACTTGGTCAAAGTGGGGACTAATTGTAGACACATAAAAAGTGTCATCCCTTTTTTTTTTTTGGTTAGCCCGATGATGAAATCCCAATTCTGTTTGTGAACTTGGATCGCGGTTGGAGTCTAATTGGCGTGACGAAGCCGATAAACCACAAAAACCCATTAGCACCACAAAATTAGCCTTTTTGCTTGGAGCGGCCCACAAATCCATTTTCTTTCGGCCAAACCAAGCTCGGGTCAGGCTCCCAATCAAGAAACCCAAACCCGCACCGAAAATAAAACCCGCCAAAAATAAAAACCTACCCAAATAAAAACTTTCCAAAAATAGAAGTTTCCAAAATAGAAAGATACTAAGACCGGCACCAATCTCATTCATATTGGGAAAAAACACGAGTGTTTCACTTTTTCACTTAACGACCAAGTGAGGAATGGAACCCGAAGCGACTGTACGATACCAATTTGATCGACGTTGCCTTTTCAGCATTTTCTTGCCAAAACGCCGCATTTGGTCCCAACGCCCAACTGAAGCATGGAACCCAAGAAACGCCCATACGATGTCGTTGGAGACCTGCGCCATGCATCTCGGCCCTCTCTAAGGGATTTCTAGTTCAGCGGGATTTTGTCCTATTTTTCCCTTGATCCCCACCATAGATCGAGCCTGTTTAGCTACAATGGATGGCTATTTTCTCTTTTTAGATCATTTTTGTGACCTAATTTGCCTCTATAAATAGAGGGCCTAACCCCTCATTTTAAGAATGGCTGATTCCTAAGCTATAAGTTGTCAAATTTTGTGCTAGCTACTACATCAACTCTCAAACACTCTCACTATTCTATTCCATTTCTCAATCCTCTCCTTTTCACTATACTTCCGCTCATATTTCACACTACTTTACCTCACCAATTCCACAAAATAGCCCCTTTCGATCTTGCTTGCCCGCTGTCATACTTCCAGATTCGGATCGTGATCTAAGCTCAACAAGTGGGACAACCTGAAGGCATCATATCAACTGTCGTTGTCTTTTACAATTTATTTATTTAGGCTTTTTACCTCTTTTCGTATTATGGATCAAAATATAATCGCTTTTAATTCCTTCCCGCCTACTGTAATTTTTATTTTTCATGCTTTCCTTTTCGCTTTCTTAACTCGTCTTTATCGCTTTCTTAGCATGCCTTGATTGATTTAATTTTTGCACTCCACCTGTTGTGTGCTTGATTGTTTAAACACATTTTTTACTCACAACTTGTGGTAAAGGTCATCTGTTGATGGGCGGAATGGAGGGCTTATCCCTACATTTCGTACCTTCACCCCGAACACCTGGATTCTCGGTTCTAAACCAATGGAATCATTTTTCAAATCCTCTTTTGAGCTTAGTTTTCCCATACTAAAATTGGAAGCGAATGCTTTTTATGTTTGTTAATTTTTATTCCTAAAACCGATTGGCGTCTCCCTTTTTCCTATTTTATTTCTCTTAAATCGCATCTTGGTATTTCTAACTTAAAAGTGGGGAAAATTAATCTACTTTTTGATGGCCAAGGCTATAGATTGAGATTGACTCTTAGTCTCGGTCTATGGCTGTCGTCGATGACCGGACGACGCCGGCTCTTGCCGGTGCCGGCCGATGGCCTAGCTTGGCTCTTGGTCCAAACCGGTGTTATCACACCTTTTTGCTCCAAAAGTCTTGCAATAGAATGTAAATTTTATTTTTCCTTTTTCTTAAATTATGAAATAATATCCCGAGAATTTCTAAAATTAATTTCTAGAATAAAGGATTAATAAAACCACCAATCACTCTTTTACTTAAACTGTTTTAAAATTAGGTTCTAAAAAATAAAAATCTCAATAAGAGACACACCCCCACTTTCTAAATCCATTTTCAAAAATCAACTTTCAAAAAGAATCTTCAAAAATCAAAGGGAGCTGATATTTTGTGGGGAAACTCGGTCCCAATCCGATTCACTTACGGGGGATGGGCCATGGTTCCTACAGGTAATCAATAAAAACCTAAGGTAGATAAAAACATAAGGTAATGCAATTAGTGATAAGCCTCCGTACTAAAGCGATCGAAACCATAAAAATATATGCAGTACAATAAGTCCCAACAAAAACCAAATAATAACAAGAAAGAAGAACCGCACTTGACACCGAGAAAATACTAGATTCGGAGAGGCGGATTCTTTCATCATTGATCTGTCGGTTTACTAGGTGGCGAAATTCTATGTGGCTTCCAACCGAGGACGGGGCAGCACTCACAGCCGCAATTGCCACCATAGCAAAGAAATAAGCAACATGTCTTGTAACAAAAAAACCAAGGGGGTGCATAATAAAACATCGGTGATCAAGCACGATTATGATCATCATAAACAATGGTAATAGTAAGAATAAGGGAAGACCCCATTAATAGCCATCCATGCCTAAATATTCCAATATCGACCCGAAGAAAATAGACAAGAAATTCACTAATAACTTCACTAGTAGCGGAACATATGAAGATAATATGCAGAAAAAGCTCAATTGAAAAGCTGAATATACGAGCAAAAAGGTGCAAGAAAATAACTCCAATGTCACGGTGAGCATGATAGAAAACAAACGAGGTTAGAAGCCGAACCAAAAAGAAGCAATGGTAGCAATGCCAACAGATGGCCAAACAAAAGTAATCAGAAAAATATAACTCAAGCAAAACACACTACGGCCGAAGTCATAGGACAATCACTAAAATGAAAAGAGTGAATGGAAAACGAACAATCCTCAATGATAATAGAACAATCATGAAACAATACTTCAAAAAGACAGACAAAAGTCGGTTACCCTGAATGAGCAACCACGAAGAAAGCCAAATAAACATAATAAGAACAGAATGCAAGAAAACACATGGGAAATATAACTGGGTCAAAAAAATTAAACTAAAAACAAGCTGAAGAAAATTGAAACTAATCATCATGAAGCAATTGAACAATACCTTCAATAGATTCCAAACACATAGACAAACCCAAGTAGCAAAGAAACGGAAACTACTTGTGAAACCACAAACCCAATAGACACTACGAAAAGTAGCTGCCGCATAGATAAGAATAACAGGAGAAAGATAAAAAGATGAATATGAGAAACCAAATTAAACTATAATTCATATGAAATTCAAGCAATCTAAAAAAACGAACCAAATAAAGACCCATATGGGAGCACGGAAAGCGAAGGAAATTGATGAGCAATTTCCATGATCGAGGACACAACCAAATCCATCTAGTAAATCAAATTACCGGTGTAAAAGCGAGAAAGAAAATGGAGAGGGGAGCAAAGAAACATACCTGTTAAGAAGCTAAGAGAATGAAAACAATGAGAATAAAACTTTTCTCGATTGAGAAAACATACTATTTTCACTTGTGGACCTAGCCGAAGCACATCAAGCAATCAACCCGACACCATGCTTATTGAAGAGGAGACCAAAACGAAACAAGGTTGGTGGTTGTAAAATGGTCCTCGATGAAGATAGATGAGACTCATTCCGTGAAGATGAGAAAGCAAAGAGAAGCAAAACACGAGATCCGATGAACGAAACCGAAATCCAAAATTTGAAATCGAAGACCACAACCCATGAGAAGCTATAAGACATATACTCGTAGCAATTACCATGGAAGCGAGAAAGTGGGTAAATGCCTAAATCCCTTAAAAGAAGGAAGAAGAACCAAATTGGGGCGAGAATCGGTCAAAGGAAAAATGGTCGGTAGCTCGAGAAGCATGAGATCTCGCTATCAAAAGAAATATTAGAATAATTCAAGGAAGAATTTATCCGAGAAATGGCCGAATTGACACCAATAAGCAATGAATGACATAGTAAACCAGGATAAGGCGGCCTAGGTTCAAGAAGAAACATGTTGATGGTGGCGGAAGAGCAAGGGTCCCCTCGAGGGTCTCTCTCTCACTAGAGAAACAGTCTCTCTCTAAAGAGTTCTCTAAATCCAAGGCGATATATATGTATATGGACATACACACTCTCGCTCTCTTTCTCTTCATTTTTAGAGCATAATTGACGAGAATTCTTCCTATAAGTTGGAAATCAATTTTTTTAACTCATTAGTGTAACACACTCTTGATTTTCATAATAAACCTAGAAGAATTCTCCCTATAAATTGGACTTAAAATTTTTTATTCACTAATGTAATAATTCTTAAAATTAAATGCTTTAATAACTTATTAAATACTTATCAGCAACAAAAGATTTATAAATTGAAAAATATCAATGTCATTTTCAAAGTAACACGAGGCAAGGGTGTGTTTGGTTGGAGGAAAATATTTTCCCAAGAAAATATTTTTCATGGGAAAATGAATTTCTAAGGAAAACCATTTTCCACCAACATTTTCCTTTGTTTGGTAGAAGAAAAATAATTTTCTAAAATAGTTACTTAAATACAAAAACCAACCATAAAAACCCAATAAATATGAAAAGAAAAGGCAAATAACTAATTCAACTTCAAAACCCAAATATATATATATGTTGAGCATCTAAATTTGATAAGTTTGTACGTCTTCCTATGATCAAACTTTTTCATGTATAAAATAATATAAATTAAAAAAAAAAATATTGTAAAAAAACTTTTCATCTATGAACTTTACAACAAAAAAGGAAAAAAGACAAGGACAAAACTTGGAAAAGAAAGTGAAGGTGGCAAAGTAAGAGAAGTTTAGAACTTAAACTCCTATTGATAAGACTTTATTTTCCCTTGATTGAGGTAGAGGAAAATTAACTTCCTTCCTCATAAAAAGAAATTTATTTTCCCTTGATTGAGAGAAATTATTTTCTCCCGGAAAATATTTATCCACCACTTATGCTACCAAACGCCGGAAAATAGAATGATAATTTTCCGAGAAAATATTTTCCACTGAAACAAACACAACCTTAAAGGAAAAAAATCATATTCCTTAATTAGGAAAGCGTTAAAATTCGTTATATAATCATTAAAAAATCATCAACAACTAACAAAACAAATAAAACTTATTTAATGTTGAGGTTCAATTTGAGAGGAACTATAAGCCTATTGACCAAAGGTAGGCCCACGGTGTCAAGGGCATCTTCTCCCAGCAACTTAATAAAAAATAGCATTCCCATTAAAAATTAATCAATGAAGAAAAGTATTTTTCTTCAAAAAAAAAAAGATATTTGATGGGGAAGAATAATGACGAACATTATATATGTATGCAGCTTAAATAAATAACTAGTAATTAACAAAATGGGCGGAAGAGACAGAGAGAACATCCCGTCACGAAGGATGCATGTCCATTGTCCCATGTTCATGTCAAGTATGTGGCCTTACAAATATTTAAATTTGTCTACACCAAAAAAATCAGGAGATCTTCCAAGTGGTTGTATTGAGGATTGAAAATGACCCTTTTTAGTGTTCCCCCATTCCCAACCCAATGCCATCAAACACCCACCCGAACAAATCATGTAAATTCCCTGATGTTGACTATATTTTCATAACAATTTACTTGTTATTATCAATGTTAGAACTTAGAAAGGTCTAAATTAATTCATAATTACCTAGTATTTAGTCATTTCTTATTACAACTAAAATCAAATCGAAATCATCATTTTTTATATTTTATAGATTAAATTTATATCAAGTTGATTTGATATGAACCTTTTTAAAAAAACGTTATAATTCGTTGATGATATTATAGCAAAACATTTATCAATGTGGTATATAGTTTCTCTTATATTACACCAAAATTTCTTTTAATTAATTAATTTAATAAATACAACATGTTAGTTTGAATATTTATTTTATTGCCATAAAATTAACTTAAACTTATGTTAATTGATCTAGCACAAGCTAGTGGTCATCGTCCAAGTTTTCAAACCTATTATCTTTGGGAACTAAATCAATAATAACAAGTGCTTGGAGACTTATGTTGTAATCATTTCTCTGATTTTTGAGAGTTGTTTATTTTGTTTCAATTGCGGGAGTTTATTTTAGGTTAGATTTTAATTGTTGTGTAATTTTGGGCTTGTTTTTGGCCAACTGTAATACCCCAAAACCCACCCTAAGAGTATTATATCGCTAGAGTTCCTTACAAGGAACTCCTAAGGGTCTTTCAGGTGTTCACTTGACTTTCTAACTTCAACTTAAAGGTAATCGAGGTGATTTTCCCAAGAGAGTTTGAAATTTCCTAAAAATTTCGCCAGAGTTTCGTTTTTAATATGGACTATCCCCTAGGCTTAAAGCCTTAAAATCCTACATAAAAATCATAATATAACACAACGAGCCACATGCTCGGAGTATACAACTCAATGGCCACACGCCGGAGTCCAACTAATCATGCATTAAAACTTAAAACAATCTAAATGGTTTACTATACATCCGGTACAACTATATGAACTAAATTAAAAAGTACAACACTTAGAAATATAAGAAATGCACGTCCGCCACTTAAATGACTTAGCAAACGAGCAAACAACATAAGTGGGAGTCTCGAATACGCTACGTATTGCATAAATCTCTTGAGAGTGTACCTGTAACACTTGGGAGGGAAAATGGGGAAATTTGTAGGGGTGAGCAAACCACGCGCTCACTGGAGAGTCTCACACTCTTAAAATGGAAATCCTTTACACATATTACTCATAATAATGAAATTGGCGAAAGCATAATAACATAATACAAATCTATATACTTTTCAATGAAATCCCTTGAAATCATTTGCAACGTAAGGATCATAACTCTTCAATCATTTAAAAGCACGATTTCACACTTATTAACAATTCTTTTAGAAGCTGAATCAACTTTCTAGGCTTTCGGGGATTCGAACTAGCTCTTCATAATTTCCGGGCGCGACCACTGAACAAAAGGCTCCGGGACCTATCTTCTAGGAATTCTCCGATCGGGCGTCTTGATCTCCGGGACCCCTGTTAGAATCCTTCTCTCGAAGTTTCTAGCCGGGCATCCTCACGAATGAGGACCCCAGTTCGAACCCTTCGGTATGCTAAACGATCCTAGCCGGTCGATTTAAAACAATTTGCACATAATCATTCATCACATCCGCTTCAAACTGACTTTCTCAATTTGGTTTAATACCAAAGAAGGCATGACACCACGTGTCACCCTTATAAATTCACTTTCTCAAATCTGATTCTCTTTCTCAAATAAGTTTCGCTTCTTTAAAACATATTCACGTTTGAAAGGAAGTTCTCAAGAAATTGCGTTCGAGGATTATTTTGCATAAAACATAGAACTCCTTTTAAAACTAACCTTTGAAAGGCGTGTAGGATCAAGTTGTTGTACAAGCCAAGTATTTCCATGTAAGGTTCAACATCCGCAGCTAGCATATTTAATCAAGTATTCACACAACTATTTTCACATCTACTTGTATTCGTCCATATTCTACTCAAGCATAAGTCTCCTATTCCCATATAAGTAATTCTCGCCGTACTTTGTTTTCAATGCCACAAATCGATCTACATGGATACATATTTCCTTGATATTCCAATTTGCCATTCCTCCTCTATATTCCACATTCGAGTTATAGTATTCACCAATTCCGAAGTAACTACACACCTAGCATTATAGTAGCGATTTATCACTTTCCGGACTCGAATTGAACATCGAGTCCTTAATACAAATCCTCATTCCCTTTTCACACTTCAGGCCATCATATTTACAAACCCAAGATTTCGGGAACTCATGGAGTTTCACCCCAATATAATGATGATTTGCAATTCATAACATAAGTATCCTCTCCAAATCAATTCAATGCTAACCCTTTCTAATTCTATTTCAAAACTCCATTCCATAAGCATGTCATGGTAACCAAATCACTATCGGATTTCATGAACTCATTCAGCCATATAATTCTCATTTCTACTTCATGATTTACTTTTCTATAATCAAGGTAATCTTCCTATTCAATTTAATTACAGGGAATTATCTTCGTTTTCGTTTCTAGTAATCTATACTCAGCTCCTACTAACGAATAGAACCCTCTACAATTTCTTTCTATCTCAATCTACCCAATACAACATCACCGAAGACTCGGACTTTGCATGTATAACATTTTGAGTACCATCAAGGAATCAGGTACAAACTTCATCTCTTGTAAGTTTTGATTTGAAATCATTCTAAATGCTATAGAAACTTTTACGAGTGACACAAAACTTTCTCTAAGTGTTACAAAAGCTGTTGCATAGGTTTTCATTTGTTTTTGACTAACTTAGAAAGCATACCCTTGCTCATCATTTCACATTTATAGTTCTGAGTCACTTAGACAACACTTAGATTTATTGCATGTTCAAACACTTGCTCTAACACGTTTAAACTCGAGTCGACTTCATATTCCAAGTTCGGGTGAATAACAACGTCAATTCATCTCTTCTAGTCGATTGTTTTGTTTAAACTATATTTGTCTAGATCAAGTATTCTTATTATGTTATTCTTTATCTAACTTGATCTTTCTCCGGATCGACTCAGATGGAATTTGAGTATAATGAATATTAGACTTAGAAAATTCCTTTCTTTTCTAACTCGGATAATTATGCATTTAATTATCTTAATTAAATTATTTTCTATGTCTAATCTTAGACCAAAGTATTTTATACTTTGAGAACCAAAATTGATTTACTTTTGTAGGTTATTTAAATGAGGTTATACTACCTTTGAATCACAAAAGTAACCGACTTCAAGATGTCAAATAGCCAGCGAGACAAGGTTTTTCTACTTCGATCAAGGCCCGGAAGGCTGTGTCAAGGTTGCTGTTTCGAAGCCGGAAATCTTCAACGCTAAGCTCAACGGTGGTTTCCACCCTACTTTTCGAGACACCACCAGTGGATTGGGACATCCTAAGGAGTCAAGAGCTGTTGCACAACGTTCACATCTCAACGGATCTTTTACGAGCGACTCGGAAGAACTGTTACAACGGTCACGAGAGGACTTCTAATTAGAAGCGAGTCACAACGGCTAAGCTGCTTGGTCATCTATAAATAGAAGCCAAATCTCAAGACTTGAAGATTGCTTGGAACCATTGTCAATACACAGACTTAAGCAAAAGTCTTTGTATTCTTATTCAATCTTCTACCTACTAACTCCAACTCTGTACTTAACATCTTTACGAGTTGTAAGGTCTTGTAATCAGTCACAAACTTTCTTCTTACTTTCGAGTAAGGTCCCTTGACTGAGCTGTAAGGGTTAACTCAGCTTAGTTGTCCCTAGCTATAAAGGTTACCTTAGTTAGGAAGTACTAGATCGGATAAGGGAATTTCTAAGTATAGGAAAACTATGTAAGGAATTGTCAAAGGGAGCAATTCTAGTTGAGTCCGTCTCACTGTATTTTGTGGATTCAAAATAGTGGATTTGACTTGGTGCTTGGATTAGCACTGGATGTGGTTTTCTACCCCGGGAGGGTTTCCACGTAAATTCCGAGTTCATACTTTTACGAGTCCAATTTAGACTCGGAGAGTCTTAAAGTTCGTTTTAAACTTTAATCTTCCATTTATTGTTCAAATTTCCTCATCACCCTATTCACCCCCTAGGGTGGCTAAGTCTCTCTAAGAGCAAGCCTTCAAGTGGTATCGAGCCTAGCCTTTTAGAAAGGATCTAACCATCCAAAGGTCTAAAGATCAAATGGTTCGAACAATGGAGAGTTCGATGAAGGAAGATCTTCTAGCGGACCACCAAAGTTTAAAGGATCAAACTTCGTACACTTGGAAGAAGCTCACTCGAATGCTTTCTCTTGGATCATGATGAAGATGTATGGAACATCATACTAGAAGGCAACTACGTTCCAATGAAGATGGAAGAAACAAGACTCGTGCCCAAAGCAAAGGTCAAGTACACCACGGAAGAGGCGGAAAAGTTCGGAAGGAACTTCAAGGCTATGAATATTCGATGTGCGCCATCGGCTCGGAAGAATACAACAAAGTATCAGCTTGAGACACAGCCAAAGAAGTGTGGGACACTCTTGTCAACACATATGAAGGCACAAGCCAAGTCGGACATGCGAAGATAAGCCAATATCTTCACAAGTATGAGCTGTTCAAGATGGAGCTAGAAAAAACATCACTCGGATGTTCATCCGCTTCACTGAGATTACCAACAATCTCAAATCTTTGGGTAGAAAGATTTCCCATGAGGAAATGTGCAAAAAGATACTCGAAGTCTACCCAAGAGAAGATGGGGTCCGAAGGTGACATCCATCGAGGAAGCTCGGAACCTCTCTCTATTAAAGCCGGACGAACTCATTGGGAAGCTACTCACCCATGAGATCCATCTAGAAGAGGAGGATGCCGAGGTTAGCACTAAGAAGAATATTGTGCTAAAGGCCTCGAAAGCGAGAGAAGAAAATCGAGTTCATCGGACTCGGAAGAAGATCCCATGACACTTATCGCTAGAGGTTTCAAAAGAATGATGAAGCACAAGAGATGGCATAAACGGCCAAGAGAAGAGTTCTACAAGAAAGACAAGAAGGATAGAAAAGGTAAACACTCCTCCCCTTCAAAATTATCTTTAAATAAGAACTCAGGCTGTTTTGAATGTGGAAGCAAGGATCATATAGTCAAAGACTGTCCAAGAAGAAAAAGGGACAGAAAGAAGAAGGCTATGATGGCTACATGGAGTAATGAAGATTCATCTGAAGAAGATGAAGACTCGGATGACTCAAAGTGTCCGATGGCAATATCGGACTCGAAGCTTAATCCGAGTTAGATTTTGATCACTTAGACAATGAGGAAACGAATCCTCGGGAGGTAATTGAATATTTCCTCAAGTTTTCCAAAGTTGATTTAGCTAAATACATCTATACTTTGGAAGAAAAGTCCAATTATGATTTTTCTCAATTTAGAGAACAACTTAAGGCTATCACTTCGAGAGCATTTCTTTGAAAAATGAATTAGAAAAGCTGAGATTTACTCTAAGAGAACTCAAGACTAGTGCTCAATTCAATGAGGCTGAGTCCGAGTCACTCGAAGAGAAAATGAGCATCTTAAGCAAAAGCCCAATGAGTCTCAAGAACTTGTTTTGAAATTTACTCAAGGTCAGAAAAACCTTGACATGCTCTTAGGGTCTCAATGTGTCTCCTTCCGAAAAGAAGGACTTGGTTTTAACAAATAGGAGGAATCCAATTCCTACTCGGAGCTTTTTAAAAATGATTCCAGAACTGTGAAGTTCGGGAAGGCTGAGCATGGTCCCATTCATAAGAATGAAAAGAAGACTAAGCCCGGACCAGCTTACAGGAGAAAACCTTCTCCACCGGTTTATAAAAGAAAAGATTTTCAAAAGAAAGAGACATAGACTCGGTTCTCTAAAAGAAAGACTCGGAATCGGACCAAACCCAAAGTTATTCAAATTTGGGTTCCTAAGAGTCTTCTTCCTTAGAAAAGGACCACAGTAAAGGGAGTTACTAGGTTCGTTAGAGGAAGTGAGAAAGGTTAGTTTGTTTCGACTTGCAGGTGGCTCACAAAAGAACAAAAGGGCATTGGTACCTGGATAGTGGATGCTCACGCCACATGTCGGGAGACTCAAGACTCTTTTACGAGTTAGAAGATTACAAGGGAGGCAAAGTCATATTTGGAGATGATAGCAAGGGCAAGATAATTGGGATATGCAAGATTAGAAAAGGAGATAATTTGGTCAGCCACTGTGTACCTTGTCAAGGGATTAAAGAACAATCTACTTAACATATCTCAATTGTGTGACAAAGGACAAGAGGTAAGATTCACTCGGAACAATTGTTATATTTCGATGCAACTACTAAGGATACCAAGCTCTTATGTAAGAGATCGGGTAATACCTACACTATTCCTCTTTCGACCCAAGTCAGAATTTTTCTTGTTTAAAAGCGTCTTTACATGATGATTCATGTACATGGCATCGTAGACTAGGTCATGTTAGCATGCACACCATTAAGAAGCTTGCATCTCATGGTTTAGTCGGAGGATTGCCAAACTGTGCATTTAAGAAAGATAAAATTTGTGAAGCATGCACAAAGGGGAAACAAGTCAGATCATCTTTCAAATCTCTCAAAATTGTTTCCACATCCAAAGTGCTTGAAATGTTGCACATGAACTTATGTGGCGAAATCCCTATCAAGAGTCTCGGAGGTAAATCATATGTGCTTGTGATTGTTGATGACTACTCACAATTTACCTGGGTTTATTTTCTTAAGCACAAAAATAAAGCATTCAAAGAATTCAGCAAGCTTTGCAGGAAAATTCAAGTTGAGTCTCGGACTCGGATCAAAAGAATTCGAACCGACCATGGATGGGAGTTTGACTACTTAGAATTTGCAGAGTTACGTGATAAGAATGGTATCTCCCACAACTTCTTAGTACCAAGAACTCCTCAACAAAATGAAGTAGTGGAGAGAAAGAACCGAACTCTTGAAGAAATAGGAAGGACAATGATGATTGAACATGATTTACCCTACTATTTCAGGCTGAGGCGATCAACACAGACAAACTATACACTCGAATAGATGCCTCATCGGACTCATCCTGAAGAAAACTCCATACGAGCTCTACAAAGGGAAGAAACCCAACATTTCATACTTCAAACCATTTGGATGTAAGTGTTATGTTCATAACAATGGTAAGGATCACTCGACCAAGTTTGATGCTTGGTCGGATGAAGGTATTTTTCTTGGTTATTCATCTCATAGTAAAGCATATCGCATTTTCAATAAAAGAACGAACAAAGTGGAAGAAAGTATCCACGTTGTTTTTGATGAGATTGAACAGGAAAACCAAGTGAGTCAACATTTTCAGATTTGAAGCTCAGTCGAGATAATGATCTTAGTGAAGATGAGATCGGAAAGAGTCAAGGAAAGGTCACTCGGAATGAAACGACTCAAGAGCCAACTCGGAATGCTTGAAGGTCAATTAGATGAGCAAGCTCAATCGGAACAGACTTCGAAGATTAACCAATTCAACCTACAAATCTGGTAAACCAAAGGACAGCTAGAGCTTTCAAATATGCTTCGAGCCACCCACTTAAAAACATCTTGTCCGATATCAACGAGTGGGGTAAGAACTCATTCCTCTCTACAAAATCTATGTGCATTCACTGCATTCATTTCATTAACTCGAACCCAGAAATGTACTAAAGGCCCTAAATGAACCTGAATGGGTACAGGCCATGCAAGAGGAACTCAATCAATTCGAAAGAAACCAAGTATGAACTTTGACCAAATGACCTTCCGACCACCCAGTCATAGGAACCAAATGGATTTTCAAGAACAAACTGGATGAAGGTGGGTTGGTAGTCGGAAATAAGGCTAGACTTGTGGCTCAAGGTTACAATCAAGAAGAAGCGATTGATTGTGGGGAAACCTTTGCACCGAGTGGCTAGAATTGAAGCTATTAGAATCTTATTGGCATTTGCATCAAGCATGAATATCAAATTGTATCAAATAGATGTTAAATGTGCTTTCCTTAATGGTTTCATTAAAGAGGAAGTCTATGTTGAGTAACCCCATGGACTTGAAAACTCGGAATTTTCAAATCATGTTTTTAAGTTGCAAAAAGCTCTTTATAGTCTTAAACAAGCTCCTAGAGCTTGGTATGAAAAACTCGAGCAATTTCTTGGTTGAAAATGATTTTAGAAGAGGTCAGCTTGACAAGACTCTTTTTATAAAAACCAAGGGGAAAGACTTTCTTATTGCTCGGATCTATGTTGATGATATAATATTTGGAGCTACTAATGAAATTCTATGTCGGGATTTTTCTAAGTTAATGAGATAGGAATTTCAAATGAGCATGATAGGAGAGCTAAATTTCTTCCTTGGTCTACAAATCAAGCAAGATAAGGATGACATCTATGTCCATCAATCAAAGTATACCGAGGAGCTGCTGAAGACGTATAAACTTGAAGATACAAAACATGCAGCAACACCTATAAGTAGTAGTATAAAGTCTGGACTCGGATGAAAAAGGTAAAGCGAGTAGATCAAAAACTTTATCGAGGTATGATTGGATCTCTGCTATATCTTACTTCTAGTAGACCGGACATAATGTTTAGTGTATGTCTATGTGTAAGATTTCAAGCGTGCTCGGATTTTATGGATCAAGCAACACTCGAAGGATCTTGGACTTTCATTCAAATTAATTCCAATCAAGTGTGACAATCAAAGTGCAATCAGCATCACTAAGAATCCAGTTCAAGCACTCAATGACAAAGCATATTGAGGTTAGGTATCATTTTCTAAGGGACCATTCTGAGAAAGATGATATTGAACTTGATTTCATTCCTACCAAACTTCAATTAGATGATATCTTTACTAAGCCACTTAGTGAGGATCGGTTTTGCTTTATTAGGAATGAGCTTGGCATGATTAATTCATAATTATGTGTTTTTCTAAGTGGAATTACTTTGCATAATTATGTGTTAAATGTCTCGTTTTTATGCTTTAATAACAATTAGTTCGAGTTGACCTAGTGATACTGAGCTATGAGTTATTACTTGTTTCTTGTTTCGAGTCACTTAGAAACTTTACTTGAGTCGATTCGAGTTTTGAGAAAATGGACATCAAACTTCCGAAATAATCTCTAGATTAGTGGAGAATTTTAGAAATTTCTTTTAAAAACTCTCTTTCTCTCTCTATTTCTCGCGCGCATCGATCGGAGAACTAACCGTTGGGAGACAAGCACTGGAATTCTAACCATTGGAGAGTAGAACAGTCACATCGGTCCGAGGCGGCCGTTGGAGAGTTGGGTTAGAGCGAATATCGAAGGATAATTTTTTCACTATAAATAGCATCCTTTTTCCTTCATTTCGCTACTTTACTCTCTACATACTCTCTCTCTGCTTACTAATCTCGAGCAAGTTCACTGTTTTCGAAGCACGAACTATCTCTCTCAAGCTAAGTGAAAGTAATCTCAAGTAAGCACCGATTGCTCTCGGCTTTCTCATTCTACTCTTTCATTTTCTTTTTACTCTCTACTCTCTCTCTCTCTCTCTCTCTCTCTCTTAAAGTTCATCTTCTCTCTTTTCTCATTCAAACATGCCGGAAAAAGGTTCCCACGCAGACTTTCTTGGTTCCGCAACCAAGAAACCTCGCACAAAAAGCCAAGAGGGCCCTTCCAACCCCTCTAAAATCATTGTCACCCAACACCTAACATTGGATGACAAATTCTTTCCAACCACTAAGTTTTTGTGGTTAAACAATATCAAAACCACAGGGGTTTATAATTTCCTCGCTTCAGCGAGTTCATCTACCCGAACTCGTTTCGAGTTTTACTCCAATCTCTCCAAGCTTTGAGGGTATACTCACCTCCGGAGTTCAAGACGTTGTTGTCCGTGTCAACGTCTCTCTTCTCCACCGCCTTTTCAAAGTATCTTCTCTTTTCCTCAACAACAACCTTATACCTTTCAACAAGGTTGCTTGATGAATTCTTTGAAAAGTATGTCAAAGAATTTCTCGAGTCACGCAAAAACTTCTCTGTGACCCAACTAAAATCGAAGCCCGTCTTCCGTGTTTCCTGGTGATGAGAACCTTCTTCTCTTAGCACTCGAGCAAAGAGAACCCCAACTCCAAGCATCTCAAAGCTCTTTTTGATATCCTCGAGGGCTACAAAGTAGACCTCTTTCCAGCCATAATCGAGCGAGATGACCGTTGCGCCAGCTCGGACTCGGACTAAGAAATCCACCCCACTTCCTTTTGGGGCTCTTCTCACTTTCATTTTTAAGCAATCCAAAGTTCCTTTCCCCTTAGATCCTAACGCGGTTTCGAGGTCGCCATTGTTGTTGGTAGAAAAGAACTCCTTGGGTATGGATACCAGGAGACCCAACCGGGTGTCCGGCTCCATAAATCGAAGCCGAGGCCACCTTCTCCACTTCGGACACAAACACAAACTCCTTAAAGACTCGAACACTCGCTCAACGCATTTCGAGTTGCATTAAATGAATTAGGTATAACCATCTTGTACTTATAGAGTTTTGATTCCAAGGCATTCTCTCGTGTCTTAGAAACTTTTCTAAGTGAAATGGTATCTTCTCTAAGTGATACGGCTTTTACTTCATATATTTTCTTGCTTATCCTTGAGTGACTCGGAAAGGCGATTCTCCGTTCGAGTCACTCATCACTCGAATGTATCGCAGATTGAATAGACTAGTATTTCGTCTTTTCTCACTCGGAATCGACTTACGGTTATAAGCTCTATTATGTTATAGTCGGTACTTTTAGTATGATTATTACTTAATTTATATCAAGGTTTTTTTCACTACGATATTCTTTACGGAACTTGATCCTTCACTTAGACTAAGTCGGATGGAATTCGAGTATCATTGATATTGGACTCGGAAAATTCCATTCCTCTTCGACTCGAGATAATTAGTTGTTTAATTATCATAATTATTTTATTATCTCGTGTCTAACCTTGGACCAAAGTACGTTATACTTTGAGAACCAAAAATTGTTTTACTTTTGTAGGTTATGTAAACGAGGATACACTTTTCAAACTACAAAAGTAGCCTGAGCTTCAAAACGTCAAATCACCAGCGAGACATGGCTTTTTCACCTTCTCTCGCTTCGAGTCCCGGAAGATTGTGTCGAGTACTGTCTGTTTCCAAATCTGGAAAACTAGAATGCTAAGCTTAATGGTGGTTTCCACCTTATCTTTTAAGACACCGCTAGTGGTTTGGGGACTTCCAAGAGAGTTAAACCATTTGTCTAACGTTCACATTACAACGGATACTTTCGAGTGACTCGGAAAGCTTACATCAACTGTCACGGAAGACTCTCTATCAGCGAGATGAAGATAACGGCTACTCTGCCTGGTCATCTATAAATAGAAGCCACCTCACAAGACTTGAAGATTGCCGAACATATTGTTAATACTCATACTTGCTCAAAGTCTCTGTATACATTCTCAATCTTCTACTTACAACTCCCAATCTGTAATTCATTACTTTACGAGTTGTAAGGTCTTGTACTCGATTACAAACACTTTCTTACTTTCTCTGTAAGGTCCCTTGACTAAGTCTGTAAGGGTAAACTCAGCTTAGTTGTCCCTATTTGTAGAGGTTATCTCAGCTAGGAAGTACTAGATTAGATAAGGGAATTTCGAGTCTAGGAAAACTTGTATAGAGTCGTCTAAGGGAGCAACTCCGGTTCGATCGGTTCACGGTATTTTGTGGACTCAAAATAGTGGATTCGACTTCGTGCTTGGATTAGCACGGTTCGTGGTTTTCTGCCCCGGGAGGGTTTTCACGTAATTTCTAAGTGTTATCTTTCCGAGTTCATTCTAGACTCGGACGGTCTTACTACTTACGCTTGATCCGCCTATTTATTCGTGATAGTATTTACGAGTCCAAATATTTATGACCTGTTGATTGACTTAGAACCTGTCTTTGTCTCTTCCTTAACAAAAGAGTTAAAGGTTCCACCAAAAACTTCCATCACCCTATTCCCCCCTCTAGGGTGACTCGGACTCTCCCAGAGCAAACCTTCAATTGGTATCGAGCCTAGCCTTTCGAAAGGATCTAACCATCTAAAGGTCTAAAGATCAAATGGCTTAGAACACCAAAGAGTTTGATGAAGGAAGATCTTCCAACGAGGCCACCAAAATTCAAAGGATCAAACTTTCGAGCCTTGGAAGAAGCTTATGGAATGTTTCCTCATGGATCATGATGAAGATGTATGGGAAATCATACGACAAGGAAACTACATTCCAATGAAGACGAGAGGAATTCAGAATCATTCCCAAGACAAAGGCTGAATTCACTCAAGGCGAAGCGAGAAGTTCGAAAGAACTTGAAGGCAATGAACATTCGATGTGCGCCATTAGCTCGAGAGGAATACAATCGAGTGTCGCACTGCGACACAGCAAAAGAAGTGTGGGACACACTTGTCAACACTTACGAAGGAACTAACCGGGTCGGACAAGCGAAGATTAGTCAATATCTTCGTAAATACGAGCTATTCAAGATGGAGCCGGAAGAGAACATTACTCGGATGTTCATTCGGTTTACTGAGATTACCAATAATCTCAAGTCTCGGGGTAAGAAGATCACACACGAGGAAATGTGCAGAAAGATACTCGAAGTCTACCCAAAAGAAGATAGGGTCCGAAGGTGACTGCCATAGAAGAAGCTCGGAACCTCTCACTCTTAAAGCCGAGACGAGCTCATCGGAAAGCTTCTAACTCACGAAATCCATCTAGAAGAAGAGGATGCTGAGGGCAGTACCAACGAAACATAGCACTGAAAGCCTTAGAATCCAAAGAAGCAAATCGAGCTCTTCGACTCGAGAAGACAATCCCATGGCACTCATTGTAAGAGGCTTCAAGAGAATGATGAAGCACAAAAGATGGGACAAAAGGCCAAAAGAAGAATTCTACAAGAAAGATAAGAGAGACAGAAAAGGTAAGTTTTCTTCCCCTTTAAAGTTATCTTTATCTAAGAATTCAGGTGTTTCGAGTGTGGCAACAAAGACCACATAGTCAAAGACTGTCCGAAAAGGAAAAGGGACGAGAAAGAAGAAGAAGGCCATGATGGCAACATGGAGCGATGAGGATTCATCGAGAAGATGATGAGGACTCGGACGACTCGAAATGTCCGATGGCAATTTCGACTCGGAAGGCGAAAAGGAGTCGGACTCGAGACTCGAGACAATGAGGAAACTAACCCTCAAGAGGTAATTGATTACTTCCTCAAATTCTCCAAAGTTGATTTAGCTAAATAAATTTTTACTTTGGAAGAAAAGTCCAATTCTAACTCTTCCTATTTCAAAGAACAACTTGAGTCAATTTCTTACGAGAGCAATTCTTTGAAAAACGAATTGGAAAAACTAAGACTCACACTCGAGAGAACTCAAGACTAGTGCTCAAACTAATAAGGCCGAGTCCGAGTTACTCGGGAAAGAAAATGAGCAACTAAAACAGAAGCTCACTGAGTCTCAAGATCTGGTTTTAAAATTTACTCAAGGTCGGAAAAACCTTGACATGCTCTTAGGATCACAATGTGTCTCCTTTCGAAAAGAAGGTCTTGGTTTCAACAGAGAAGAGGAATCCAATTCCTACTCGGAATTGTTTAAAAATGATTCCGAGCTGTGAAGTTCGGGAAAGCTGAGCACGGTCCCATTCACGAAATGAAGGAAGGACTAAGCCCAGAAGCTGTTTACAAAAAGAAACCACTCTCTCCTGTTTCAAAAGGAAAAGTTTTCAAAAAGAAAGAGACACGAGACTCGGTTCTACGAAAGGAAGACTCGAGAATCGAGACAAAACCCAAAGTCATTCAAATCCGGGTTCCAAAACACCTTCTTCCTCGAGAAAGGACCACAGTAAGGAGAGTTATTGGGTTCGTTAGAGGAAGTGAGAAGGGTTAGATTCTCTTTGTTTTGCGGAGTCACTCGGAAGAGATCGAAAGGACACTGGTACCTTGACGGTGGATGTTCACGCCATATGTCGGAGATGTAGGACTCTTTTCGAGTTGGAAAAACATAAAGGAGGAAAGGTCACATTTGGAGATGATAGCAAAGGTAAGATAGTGGGGATTGGCAAGATTGGAAAAGGAAGCAATCGGTCGAGTCCAGTCTACCTTGTCGAGGGATTAAAGCATAATCTACTCGGCATCTCTCAACTATGTGACAAAGGTCAAGAGGTAAGATTCACTCGGACCAATTGCACTATTTCGATGTCACTACCAAAGAGATCAAGCTTTCGGGTAAGAGATCAGGTAATACTTACATCATTCCTCTTTCGACCCAAGTCGGAATTTATCTTGCTTAAAAGCATCTCTCCATGATGATTCATGGACTTGGCATCGTAGATTAGGCCATATTAGCATGCATACTATCAAGAAATTGGCATCTAATGGTCTAGTTAGGGGTTTACCTAACTGTGTTTTTGAGAAAGACAAAGTATGTGAAGCATGCACCGAGGGAAACAACTCGAGATCTTCATTCAAATCTCTGAAGACGGTTTCCACATCCAAAGTGCTTGAATTACTGCATATGGACTAATGTGGTGAAATCCTGTGAAGAGTCTCGGAGGTAAATCTTACATACTTGTTATTATTGATGATTATTCACGATTTACCTAGGTGTGTTTTCTTAAGCACAAAAATGAAGCTTTCAAGGAGTTCAGCAAGCTCTGCGAGAAAAATTCAAGTTAAGTCTCGGACTCGGATCCGGAGGATTCGAGCCGACCATGGAAGGGAGTTTGATTACTCGAGAATTCTCGGAGTTACGTGACAAAAATGGAATCTCTCACAACTTCTCAGCACCCAGAACTCCTCAACGGAATGGAGTAGTAGAGAGAAAGAACAGAACCCTTGAAGAAATAGCAAGGACAATGATGATTGAGCACAACTTGCCTTACTATTTGCAGGCGGAGGCGATCAACACAGACTAACTAAACTTTGAACAGATGCCTCATCGGACCCATTACGAAGAAAACACCTTATGAGCTCTACAAAGGAAAGAAGCCAAATATTTCCTACTTCGGACCATTCGGATGTAAGTGCTTCATTCACAACAATGGTAAGGATCATCTGACCAAGTTTAATGCTCGGTCGAGATGAAGGTATTTTCTAGGGTTACTCCTCTCATAGCAAAGCTTATCGCATTTTTATAAGAGAACTAACAAAGTGGAAGAAAGCATCCACGTAGTGTTTGATGAGCTTGAACAGAAGAAACCAAGTGAGTCCTCATACTCGGAAGCTGAAGCTCGAAAAGATGATGACGAAGCCGAGTCTACAAAGACTCGGACTCAACACGCTCGGAATGAAGTCACTCGAACGAGGAAACTCGGAATGAGACAATTCAAGAGCTCGCTCGGAACGAACAAGTTAATGAAGAGGATCACTCGGAACAAGCTTCGAAGATCAAGTAGCTCAGCCCACAAACCTCGTGAATCAAAGAAGCTGGTAAAGCATTCAAATTTACTTCCGAGTCATACCCAAGAAAACATCATTTCGATATCAACAGTGGGGTAAGAACTCGTTCCTCTCTTCAAAATCTATGTGCATTCACTGCATTCATTTCATTAACTCGAACCCAAAAATACACTAGAGGCCCTTAATGAACCTGAATGGGTAGAGGCCATGCAAGAGGAACTCAATCAATTTGAAAGAAACCAAGTCCGGACTCGACCAATCGACCCTCCGACCACCCGAGTTATAGGAACCAAATGGGTTTTCAAGAATAAACTGGATGAGGGTGGTGTGGTAGTCGAAACAAGGCTAGACTTGTGGCTCAAGGTTACAATCAAGAAGAAGGAATTGATTATGGGGAAACCTTTGCACCTGTAGCGAGAATCGAAGCTATTAGAATATCTGTTGGCATTTGCATCCGAGCATGCATATTAAATTATATCAAATGGATGTTAAGTGTGCATTTCTCAATGGTTTTATTGAAGAAGAAGTCTATGTCGAGCAACCTCCTGATTTTGAAAACTCAGAATTTCCAAATCATGTTTTCAAACTTCAAAAGGCTCTCTATGGTCTTAAACAAGCACCTCGAGCTTGGTATGAAAGAGCGAGTAGCTTCCTGGTTCAAAATGATTTTAAAAGAGGTTAGATCGACAAGACTCTCTTCATAAAGACCAAGGGGAAAGATTTCCTTATTGTTCAAATCTATGTTGATGATATTATTTTCGGTGCTACTTATGAGTTTACGTGCGAGAATTTTACGAGTTGATGAGTCAAGAATTCCAAATGAGCATGATGGGGAACTTAATTTCTTCCTTGGCTTACAAATCAAACAAGACAAGGATGGGATCTTTGTTCATCAATCTAAGTATACCAAGGAACTGCTGAAGAAATACAAACTTCAAGATGCAAAGCACGCATCTACCCCTATGAGCGAGCGAGTATAAAGCTTGACTCGGACGAGAAAGGTAAAGCAATAGATCGAAACTCTATCGAGGTATGATTGGATCTTTACTATATCTTACTTCAAGCGAGCCGAGATATAATGTCCGAGGTTTGTCTATGCGCAAGATTTCAAGCTAATCCAAAAGAATCACATCTCACTGCGGTGAAGAGAATATTCGAGATATCTTACGGGTACTCGGAATTTAGGTCTATGGTATTCCGGAGACTCGGAACCGACTCTCACTTGGATACTCGAGGTGCCGACTACGCAGGATACAAAGTTGATCGAAAGAGTACGTCCGGAGCTTGCCAATTTACAGGTCAATCCCTAATATCTTGGCATTCAAAGAAACAGAACTCGGTAGCTCTATCAACCGCTGAAGCTGAATATATTGCAGTTGGAGCCTGTTGCGCTCAAATTCTATAGATAAAGCAACACTTGAAAGATCTTGGATTATCCTTCAAATCGGTTCCAATCAAGTGTGACAACCAAAGCGCAATCAGCATCACCAAGACTCCTGTCCGGCACTCGAAAACAAAGCAAATCGAGGTCGAGATATCACTTCCTACGCGATCACTCGGAAAAAGGTGATATTGAACTTGAGTTCATTCCTACTAATCTTTAATTAGTTGATATCTTTACTAAGCCTCTTAGTGAAGATCGGTTTTGTTTTATTCGGAATGAGCTTGGTATGTTAAATGCTTAATTATATGCTATCCATTGCATAATTACGTGTTATGTGTTTTCACTTTTAATAACCATTAGCTCGGTTGATTCGGTGATACTTGGGCTGGTAGTTATTTCGTGTTTCGAGTCACTCGAAACCAATCTAAGTCAAACTCGGACATAGAGAAACTTGGACTTCAAATTTTACGAAACTATCTCTAGAATAGTGGAGAGTTTCGGAATATTTTTAAAATCTTTCTCTCTCTCTCTCTCTCGGAGTGCTGTGATCAAACAATAGCCGTGGATTTCTAACCGCCGAAATCTTAACCGTTGAAGAGAACCGTCACACCGGTCTTCGGTGGCTCGATGGACAAGCCGAGTCGAACGGAGTTATACTTAACGGATAGTTGACGGGCTTCTATTTTTTATAAATAGCGCCTATTCATCTTCGTCTCGGTATTCTAAATTCCATCTCTCAAACAAAACTTTTCACGGAAGTTTTCTACGTGAACAGATCATCCTTGAACTTCGCAAGCGTCGAAGAAGCCATCTCTCGTAAGTTTCGATCTGCTCTCATCTTTTTTCTTCTATACCTTTTTCGTTTCTTCTCTTCTACCTCTCCTTCTCTTTCCTTCCTTCTCTCAAAATGCCTAAAAGAGGTAACCATCCCGACTTCCGGGTCTCCTCCTCTTCCAAAAAGCCTCGCACCAAAACGCCGAAAGCTCAACCCCTCCAAACCCATTGTTACCCAGAGCACCTTGCGCTGGATAACAAATTCTTTTCAACAACCAAATTTTCTTGGTTGTCCCACATTCAAACCACCGGAGCATACAACTTCCTGTGTTTCAGCGAGTTCATCTATCCCAAACTCGTCTCCGAGTTCTATACTCACCTCTCCTCCTCCGAAAATGTTCTAACCTCCGGGGTTCAAAACATAACTGTTCGAATAAACACCTCTCTCCTCCACCGCCTCGTTCAAGGTCACCTCCCTCTTCTTGAAAAGCAACCCCATTCCTTTCATCGAAGTCGCCGACGACTTCTTTGAAAAATAGGCCAAAGAGTTCCCCGAGTCCCGGAAAAACTTTTACGTGACTCGGTTGAAGTCGAAGCTCGCCTTCGTGCTTTCTGCCGATGAGAACCTTTTTCTCACAGCATTCCAAGCAAGGAGAACCCCAACTCCAAGCACCTCAAAGCTCTCTTTGACATTCTTGAGGGCTACGAAGTAGACCTCTTCCCCTCCATCATTGAGCGGATGGCCGCTGTGCCAGCTCAACTTCAATCAAAGAAGAACACCTCCCTTCCTTTCGGTGCTCTTCGACCCTCGTTTTCAAACAATTCCAAGTTCCTCTCCCTCGGACCCAAACGCCGTGTGCCGAGGCTGCCGTTGTTGTCGGCAAAAGGAAGCTGCAGGGGTACGGATACCGGAAACCGAACCTAGTGTCCGGGTCCCTAACTCGGAGCCGAGGCCACCTTCTCCGCCTCGGACTCGGAAATCAACCCCTCTCTCTCTCCCTCTCCACCTGGTGGTGCCTCCACCTCAAGTGCCTCAAAATCTCTCTCTGCTATCTTGTCCACCGCTTTTATGGACAAGATCGGCTCCGTGTCCTCTAATTTCGGAGACATGCTCCGTTCTTTCAAACTTGTTCTCCAAAATTTGTCCATCAACCAAAAGACCGGCCAATCCCAAATCCGAGAGCAGCAATCTCTCATTCTTGAGATGAGGGCACTGGTGAAGGAGCGGCAGGAGCTGGTCGAGCTCCTCGGAGAGAGAAGGTCCAAGCCGGCTCGGGACCATGATGACTCGAGACGCGTGCAAGCGTCTTCGAGCCCGGCCTCGGACAACGGGGATGAAGAAGAAGAAGTTGCGGATGCAGAAGCTGCAGACGCCGAGGAACTCGCGGGCGAGGCAGGTCCTTCCGGGCAAGGGAAGGAACACCAAGAAGAAGCGAGTGGGAACTGCCGAGGGTTAGCTCTGCTCCACAAGCTCGGATAGGCAGTACTCGGCTCGAGACAGCGATGCAGGTGGGTCGAAGACCCAGCTACACCGGCGGGTCGAGCAGAGCAGCCCCTCCAGCCTGCGAGGTTCCAAGGGAAGAACCCCTCGATCCACTCACTCCGGGTCAGCCACTCGGAGCCGAGCCCACGATGATCATACCGGCTCTCCCTCCGCCGCGCTCAAGCACATCGTCAAGATCCTATCGGCGCGGCGAACCTCCACTCCCTCCCCTCCACTCGGAAATCCCCCTCTCCCTCGTAGGCACCCTGCATTGTGTCACAATGCCAAAGTCTGCCAGATTCTTCTTCTTTCGAGAGTTTTCCACTTATTTCTTACGTCCGGACATCTAAGTTGTACTAATTGTTCTTTTCTTCCCTTTTTTCTATTATTTTTTTCTTTGAAAGGCAAGGGGGAGAAATAGAGTCGGAAAACTTGTTGTCTTGTTTAGGGGAGTTTTCCCTTTTAATCCTTGTAATTTCTGTTGAGTTCAATGAATTAATGCTTTCTCTTACATGATTTACGTGTTTATAATCTTTACGAGTTTACATTATTTCATTGCTAAGCATTTTTACTTTATGCTCGATTGTATACATCTTGCTCCGATACACTAAGAATTCTTTACTCAACTTTCCTCATGAGCAACTACTCATAGTCGATTTTTTTCACTAACAAAGTTTCGTCTAAGAATGGAATGTCTTTCATCAAAAGGGGAGATTGAAGACTCGAGACATCTGCTCAACGCATTTCTAAGTTGCATTAAATGAATCAGGTATAACCATCTTGTACTTATAGAATTTTGATTCCTAGGCATTCTCTGTGTCTTAGAAACTTTTCTAAGTGAAATGGTATCTTCTCTAAGTGATACAGCTTTTACTTCATATATTTTCTTGCTTATCCTTGAGTGACTCAAAAGCCGATTCTCTATTCCGAGTCCCTCATCACTCGGATGTATCGCAGATTGAATATACTAGTATTTCGTCTTTTCTCACTCGGAATCGACTTCCGGTTATAAGCTCTATTATGTTATAGTCGGTACTTTTAGTATGATTATTACTTAGTCTATATCAAGTTTTTTTCACTCTAATATTCTTTACGGAACTTGATCCTTCACTTAGACTAAGTCGGATGGAATTCCGAGTATCATTTCTCTTCGACTCAAATAATTAGCTGTTTAATTATCATAATTATTTTATTATCTCGTGTCTAACCTTGGACCAAAGTACGTTATACTTTGAGAACCAAAAATTGTTTTACTTTTGTAGGTTATGTAAACGAGGATACACTTTTCAAACTACAAAAGTAACCGGCTTCAAAACGTCAAATCACCAGCGAGACATGGCTTTTTCACCTTCTCTCGCTTCAGTCCCGGAAGATTGTGTCGGGTCGTCTCGTTTCCAAATCTGGAAAACTAGAACGCTAAGCTTAACGGTGGTTTCCACCTTATCTTTCAAGACACCGCTAGTGGTTTTGGGACTTCCAAGAGAGTTAAACCATTTGTCTAACGTTCACATTACAACGGATACTTTCGAGTGACTCGAAAGCTTCATCAACTGTCACGGAAGACTCTCTATCAGCGAGATGAAGATAACGGCTACTCTGCCCGGTCATCTATAAATAGAAGCCACCTCATAAGACTTGAAGATTGCCGAACATATTATTAATACTCATACTTGCTCAAAGTCTCTGTATACATTCTCAATCTTCTACTTATAACTCCCAATCTGTAATTCATTACTTTACGAGTTGTAAGGTCTTGTACCCGATTACAAACACTTTCTTACTTTCTCTGTAAGGTCCCTTAACTAAGCTGTAAGGGTAAACTCAGCTTAGTTGTCCCTATTTGTAAAGGTTATCTCAGCTAGGAAGTACTAGATCGGATAAGGGAATTTCGAGTCTACGAAAACTTGTATAGAATTGTCTAAGGGAGCAACTCGGGTTCGGTCGGTTCACGGTATTTTGTGGACTCAAAATAGTGGATTCGACTTCGTGCTTGGATTAGCACGGTTTGTGGTTTTCTGCCCCAGGAGGGTTTCCACGTAATTTCTAAGTGTTATCTTTTTGAGTTCATTCTAGACTCGGACGGTCTTACTACTTACGCTTGATCCGCCTATTTATTCATGATAGTATTTACGAGTCCAAATATGTATGACCTCGCTGATTGACTCGTAACCTGTCTTTGTCTCTTCCTTAACAAAAGAGTTAAAGGTTCCACCAAAAACTTCCATCACCCTATTCCCCCTCTAGGGTGACTCGGACTCTCCCCGAGCAAACCTTCACTCCTCTCTCTCTACCTCCTCCACCTGGTGGTGCCTCCACTTCAGGTGTTTCTCGGGTCCTTTCTTCTTCCTTGTCCACTGCCATAATGGACAAGATCTCTTCGGTGTCCACCGAACTCAAGGACACCCTCCGGTCATTCAAGACTCGTCCTCCGGTCAATGACCATCAATCAAAAGACTACTCAATCCCAAATCGGAGAGCAGCAAGATGTGCTTCTTGAGATGAAGGCACTCGTCAAGGAGTAGAAGGAGATGATAGAACTCCTCCAGGAAAGGCGTTCCAAGGCTGCTCAGGACCTGGTTGACTCGGACACATCCGAGGAATCCTCAAGCCCAACCAAATCCTCTTCTAGAGGGGAGGAAGAAGAAGAAAAGAAGAGGAGACTACGGCTCGGGTAGCTCCATCCGAGGAGAAGGAGGAAGGGGAGAAGGAAGAAGCGAAGAAGCGAAGCGACGAGAGGGACAAAGTGCTCCAGCCCTCCAACTAGAACCGATAAGCTCGGATAGTAGCCTCGAGTAGGTCGGAAGACCTCGCCGACAAAGGTCGGTCAGTAGTTGTCCAGCCCGAGCAAGCACCTCCCTCGGCCGAGTTATAAGAGGATAAACCTCCGGACAACTAGGTTCCGGGTCGGCCATTCGGAGCCGAGCCCGTCCCGTAGATCCCAGTGCTGCCCCCGCCTTGATCTTCAACAACATCACGCTCTTACCAGCGAAGGCGCAGTGCTCGTTCCTCTAACTTGATTCGATCGCTCCCACCCCACCATCTTAAATTTTTTTTGTTTTTTTTGTCCGGACATACAAATTTGTATCTTCTTGATACATTCTTCCTCTATTTCTTTTTGTTGAAAGGCAAGGGGGAGAATTGTTAGAAAATTTGTTTTGTCTTATTTAGGGGAGTTTTCTCTCACCTCTTTTGTGTATATATCTTGTCTATGTGAATATTAATGTTAATGAAGTTTTTATTTCGTGCTTATTTATCTCTCGGTAGAATTGTTTTCCGAGTTTCAATTTATTTTTCCGAGTTCATCTTGCCCCAATATATCAACTCAATTACATATTATTTTTCTTGCTCCGATCTATCAACTTAGTTACATTTTTTTTGTGCTCGTTATAAACAATACTCTAAGTTCGATTCACTTCATTTCTATCCGATGTTTCAGACTTTTAGCTCCGATACAAACTAAGTTTAATTGCCCTGGTAAAATCTAAGTTTGAATCACTCTAGATATTTTATCCAACTTTATCTCTATACTCCGAAATGTTTGTCGAGAAAGAATGAAAACTCAAGGCTATAACACTAACAAAGTTCCTATCTCGAGTAAAGAATGCCTCTCATCAAAAAGGGGAGATTAAAGACTCAAACTTTGTATGTATAACATTCCGATTACCATCAAGGAATCAGGTACAAACTTCATCTCTTGTAAGTTTTGATTTCAAGTCATTCTAAATGCTATAGAAACGTTTTTGAGTGATACAAAACTTTCTCCGAGTGTTACGTAAACTATTGCATAGGTTTTCATTTGTTTTTGATCGACTCGTAAAGCATACGCTTGCTCATCATTTCACATTTGTTGTTCCGAGTCACTCGGACAACACTCAGATTTATCGCATGTTCAAATACTCGCTCTAACACGTTTAAACTCAAGTTTGACTTCATATTCCAATTTCGAGTGAATTACGGCGTTAATTCATCTCTTCTAGTCGACTTGTTTTGTTTGAACTAT
Organism: Talinum fruticosum; assembly: GCA_021018815.1. Classification (NCBI taxonomy): domain Eukaryota; kingdom Viridiplantae; phylum Streptophyta; class Magnoliopsida; order Caryophyllales; family Talinaceae; genus Talinum; species Talinum fruticosum. Next base: position 2,875,050 of record JAITYX010000015.1, on the reverse strand, counting down.
ATTTGTCTAGATCAAGTATTCTTATTATGATATTCTTTATCTAACTTGATCTTTCTCCCGATCGACTCGGATGGAATTTGAGTATAATGAATATTAGACTCGGAAAATTCCATTCTTTATTGACTCATATAATTATGCACCTAATTATCTTAATTAAATTATTATCTATGTCTAATCTTAGACCAAAGTATTTTATACTTTAAGAACCAAAATTGGCTTACTTTTATAGGTTATTTAAACGAGGTTATCCTACCTTTGAATCACAAAAGTAACCGGCTTCAAGACGTCAAATAGCCAGCAGACAAGGCTTTTTCTACTTTTGATCAAGGCCCGGAAGCCGTGTCGGGGTTGTCTGTTTCCAAAGCTGGAAATCTTCAACGCTAAGCTCAACGGTGGTTTCCACCCTACTTTTCGAGACACCACGAGTGGATTGGGACATCCTAAGGAGTCAAAAGCCATTGCACAATGTTCACATCTCAACGGATCTTTTCGAGCGACTCGGAAGAATCGTTACAACGGTCATAGAGGACTTCTAATCAAAAGCTAGCCACAACGGCTAAGCTGCTTGGTGATCTATAAATAGAAGCCAAATCTCAAGTCTTGAAGATTGCTTGGAACCATTGTCAATACACATACTTAAGCAAAAGTCTTTGTATTCTTATTCAATCTCCTACTTACCACTCCAACTCTGTACTTAACATCTTTTTGAGTTGTAAGGTCTTGTAATCGAGTCACAAACTTTCTTCTTACTTTCGAGTAAGGTCTCTTGACTGAGTCGTAAGGGTTAACTTAGCTCGGTTGTCCTTAGCTATAAAGGTTACCTCGGTTAGGAAGTACTAAATCGGATAAGGGAATTTCGAGTTTAGGAAAACTGTGTAAGGAATTGTCTAAGGGAGAAATTCTAGTTGAGTTCATTTACTTGTATTTTGTGGATACAAAATAGTGAATTTGACTTGGTGCTTGGATTAGCACTGGTCGTGGTTGAGGGTTTCCATGTAAATTCCGAGTTCATACTTTTACGAGTCCAATCTAGATTCAAATAGTCTTAAAGTTTGTTTTAAACTTTAATCTTCCATTTATTGTTCAAATTTCCTCATAACCGTATTCACCCCCTCTAGGGTGACTAAGTCTCTCCAAGAGCAAACCTTCATCACCGTGAATCTCGATACCTCAATTTAACATTCTAATCCCATTAATACCAACTCAAACCTTCAAATTCATTAGGCACGTAACAATTCGACATCAAATACTTAACCCACACATCTGCAATTTAGTTTATTCTTTCCAATTCAACTTTAACTATGTAACCCGAGTAAAACCTCTCATGTCCTAATTCAGCCTTAATAACTCCCTAAATTCATTCTAAGTTCTTAATTCAATTTGAAACAATTACTAAATTCGTTCCGCAATACATATACTCAATATTCACAACAAATTCAATTGAATTTCAAAATTACTAATAGTTTAGAGTATGAGGCTACCCACTTGGAATTCTCGGGTTTGGGATTGATTTCAGCCTCCTTATTTCCTCCCTTCTTGGTCTTGGTTTCTCTCTCTGCCGGTTCTTGCTCAGTCCCTCTCGGTCTCTCGGTCTCTTGCTTCCCTTGTCTCTAGTTCGATGTTTCGGTTCTCACCACCTCTCGGCTTGGTGCTCGCATACTCGCCCGCCGGTCTTCCCATATCGCCGTTCCTTTTTCCAGCTTCCCGGCCTCTCAAAATCTCTCTCACGTTTGTCTATGTTTCGAGTCCCTCTTTCGCCCTCGCTCCGTCCCTTCGCTCGCCGCCTACTCGCTTTGCCGGCTACCGCATTCGGGTCCGCGGTGGTCGCCGGTCCCCCTAGGCCTCCTTGGCCCTCGCATCGCTCTCCCCCTCTCTCTTTCCCCTTCCTTTGCTCTACTTCTTTTCCTTCGCCTTCCCCGAGCCTTCTTCCCCTCTCCCCTTAATCTCTTTTGTTCCTTTTTGCTGTGGCTGCCTTAGAAAGTGCCAGCACGTCCCAATTTACTCTAATCCCATTCTTATCTCTTTTTATCCAATCTACATAGCCAAATCCACTTCTTCATCCCCCTCTCTTTTTTAACTAAGTAGAAATATTAGGAAAAGGTCGGTTTAAATAATAGTTACCGGGCCCACTCTACCAAGTCTAGCTCGGGTTTTTATTTAGTTAGGCCAGGCAGAAAATTAAGAGGAAGGAATTAATACGCTTTACTAATAATAGTTACGCGAACCGATAATAATTCACCCAAATAAATTTACGAATATCTAACCCACATAGATATCCTAGTTACTTGACCCACTTTAACTAGTTAAGGCTAATTAATTAATTTAACTCATATAACTACCTAACCCAAAATTACGGGTCTTACATTTCTTCCCCTAAAAGAATTTCGTCCCCGAAATTCGGAACATGTGGGTAGTACCCTAAAACGAGTAAGACATAAGCATATACACATAGAGCACACCAAGTATACGTATCATGGAAGGAAACTCAATTAGGCAGCCAAGGTTGCTGGAATTCCTAAGGAGTCTCTATGGGTTAATGAGTTCCAATCTCCTCTCAACCATCATTTCGATACGTCCGCTCACTTAATTACAAGGGGCCGAGGAGCAAATCGTACTAGAAACGAGCAAATAGTTAGCTTGGAATGATCTCACCACTTGTTTTAAATTTGATACTAATGTCTCCACCAAACACTTATGCATCAACACATTAAATTGGCATGCATCTAGTTCAAACATCTCACTCCACCCTCTAGCTCCTTATTCTCCACAACCTTAAGCGGACTCTATAGCCAAGCTAGTTGGATGGGCTAGTCCAACGAATTATCTATGGCGCATCACTGGTCGAAACAAGTAAGAATGACGCACATACTAGGCAAGTAACATCACCAATGGGCAGTAGACAGAGCTCAAAAGTATAATCAAAATGCTCGAAAGTATAATCAAAATGCTCGGAATTGAAACCAAGTTAGAATTTAGAGGCAACCAAACTATATGTGATCACATCCAACACGATAAGATCCTTAAACAACTCATGGTAACTACAATAGGTAGTAGGGAGTCCTCATGTTATTCTTTCACCTCTATGGGAGTTAAGATCAAACCCACAATCCTTATATAAAACTCAAAGCATCTCGCTCCCATATAACTTATAGTCACTCCCATGAGCACTACTAAACACAATGAACTCCAAATGAAGTATGGGAGTGATAGAACAACTTCTAGCTTCCTTTGTAAGCAAGGCATTCATCCTACAAGATTGTTATCGATGCCCAAGGTTTATAAAGATCCCAAGGAACTACATCCGGACGATTTCGACGTTTCGATTACTCACAAAGAATTGCCACATATAAACTCAAAGTGGTGGAGAGCATGATTCCAACATTCATCAATCAACTCCTCTTGATGAGATAGTTAAGTCAAAGGAATTCAAGATGGTGGAAAGCACAATCTTCAATGTGATTCACTTAGCTCCTTCTAGCCGCATGCTCGGCTTATTCTAAACCTTTCTCACAAGTTTCTCAATTTGGAACTCATAGATGGATCTCTATAACCATTGCATCTTATGTTTGGTCAACCCAAAACTTAGATGGAACTAAAGAAAATCCCTAAATCAATTGTTTCTCCAAATCTCTCCCAAATGTACCCAAAAGATACCTTCCAACACACCCGAACAAACATGCACTTCAAGCAAAATACCAAGTTGGACATTCTCGATTAAGGACCCAAATATTATTATCAAGAAAAGTCAATTCCACCAATGATACAACGAACCTTTCACGTTGTATTCCCCATTATTTTCCTCCCCATAGCCTCTAATTCTCATTTATAACTTCCAAAAGTACTCACCTATGAGTATTTCCGTAGATACATGCAAGTATCTCTCAATACTCGGGGTGCTCAGTGCTATCCTATTCCACAATGTGACATTTCAATTCATTCCTTAATAACGGCTCCCAAAAACAGCCTCTATCCTAAATCAACAAACTGAATCGGGAGTCTCCCATGAATGCTTCGCTTATGCTAGGGTATCGTATGTATTTTCTTTTCGCATCTAAGATCAATCATGCATTCTCTAAACTCCTTGGAAATAAATACATAAACAACCAATACATAATTGAATACTCGTATGCTTCTTAGAGGTAGAATCCCTAAGTTAGCTAATGATTAGAAGTCACACCACGAAATCAATGAATACGGAAAGGAAATAAAAATTCAGCCACACCCAGTCCATACTTAGCATGCATAAATCACTCACATCTTACCCTAAAGGGGTGATTTACAGATCAACTAATCCAACTAAGTCGACTAGGTAATCACATATAAGTCGAGGTTGAACTTAAGGGCACACATATGTCGTCCACAAAGAAAGCACATAGTTACATAACAAGGATCCTAGACGGCTATATGCAATGCAAACTTAAGGTCGCCAAAATCTATGCTTTGATACCATTTTTGTAACACCCCAAAACGCACTCTAGGAGTAATACATCGCTTGAATTCCTCACAAGGAACTCCCAAGGCTCTTTCAGGTGTCGACTTGACTTTCTAACTCCAACGTAAAGGTAATCGAGGTGATTTTCCCAAGAGAGTTTGAAATTTCCTAAAAATTTCGCTAGAGTTTCGTTTGTAATATGGACTATTCCCTAGGCTTAAAGCCTTAAAACCCTGCATAAAAATCATAATATAACTCAACGAGCCACATGCTCGAAGTATACAACTCAACGACCACACGCCGGAGTCTAACCAATCATGCATTAAAACTTAAAACAATCTAAATGGTTCACTATACGTCCGGTACAACTATATGAACTAAATTACAAAGTACAACACTTAGAAATATAAGAAATGCATGTCCGCCACTTGAATCACTTAGCAAATAGCAAACAACAATAAGCGGGAGTCCCGAATACACTACGTACCGCATACATCTCTTGAGAGTGTACCTGCAACACTCGGGAGGGCAAATGGGGAAATTTGTGGGGGAGAGCAAACCACGCGCTCACCGGAGAGTGTTACACTCTTAAAATGGAAATCCTTTACACATACTACTCATAATAATGAAAATGGCGAAAGCATAATAACATAATACAAATCTATATACTTTTCAATGAAATCCCTTGAAATCATTTGCAACATAAGGATCATAACTCTTCAATCATTTAAAAGCACGATTTCACACTTATTAACAATTCTTTTAGAACTGAATCAACTTTCCGGGCTTTCAGGCGATTCGAACTAGAACTTCATAATTTCCGTGGCGCGACCCTGAACAAAAGGCTCCCGGACCTATCTTCTAGGAAGTCTCTGGTCGGGCATCCTAATCCTTAGTAAAGACTCGGACCTTACATATCCATCATTCCGAGTTCCATCAAGGAATCAGGTATAAGACTTCATCTCTCATAAGGTTTTGATAAAAAGTCATTATATTTGCTTTAACAGACTTTTCTAAGTGATATAGCATCTTTTCGAGTGTTACGGAATCTATTGCATTTGTTTTCATCCGCTTCGAGTGACTCGGAAAACATACTCTTACATGCCATTCTACACACTCGTTCGAATCACTTAGACAACACTAAAAATATTGCATGTTCAAACATTTACTATAACGTGCATAAACTCATATCTCGACTTCGTGTTCCAAGAATTACCATGTTAATTCATTCTTCTAAGTCGGCGTATTTTGTTTGAACTTTACTCGTGTCTAAATCAAGTCTGTCTACTCGATATTCTTTATCCGACTTGATTTTCTCGTTAGACTCGACTCGGATGGATTTTGAGTCTCATGGATATTAGACTTAGAAAATTTCATTCCTTTTCTAACTCGGATAATTATGCACTTAATTATCTTAATTAATTTATTATCCGTGTCTAATCTTGGACCAAAGTATTTTATACTTTGAGAACCAAATTGATTTACTTTTATAGGTTATTCAAACGAGGCTATCCTATTTTTGAATTACAAATGTAATCGGCTTCAAAACGTCAAATCACTAGCGGACAAGGCTTTTTCCACTTCGACCAAGGTCCGGACAATCGTGTTAGGGTTGTCTGTTTCCAAAACTAGAAATCTGCAACGCTAAGCTTAACGGTGGTTTCCACTTTACTTTTCAAGACACCACCAGTGAATTGGGACTTCCAAAGGAGTCAAGAGCCGTTGCCCAACGTTCACACCTCAATGGATATTTTCCGAGTGACTCGGAAAATCCATTACAACGGTCACAAAGGACTTCCAGTCGGAAGATGGTCACAACGGCTAATCTGCTTGGTTATCTATAAATAGAAGCCAACTCTTAAGACGTGAAGATTGTTGAACCAACTGTCAATACACGTACTTAAGCAAAAGTCTTTGTATTCATACTCAATCTTCTACTTACAACTCCAACTCGAATTTAACATCCTTTGAGTTGTAAGGTCTTGTAATCTGTTACAAACATCTTTTCTTACTTTCTAAGTAAGGTCCGTCCCTTGACCGAGTCTGTAAGGGTTATCTCGGCTCGCTTGTCCCTAACTCGTAAAGGTTATCTCGGTTAGGAAGTACTAGATCGGATAAGGGAATTTCGAGTCTAGGAAAAACTTGTAAGGAGTTGTCCGAGGGAGCAACTCTGGTTGAGTCATTCTAGTGTACTTTGTGGATTCAAAATAATGGATTTGACTTCATGCTTGGATTAGCACGGTCCGTGGTTTTCTCGCCCGGGAGGGTTTCCACGTAATTTCGAGTTAATACTTTTCGAGTCCAATCTAGACTCGCATGCATTTAAGGTTACTGTTTAATCCGTATCTTCATCTTCTACTTAACTCGAGTCGGTGCTTTTCCGAGTTCATTTTTTACTCACATTCTTCTCGTAGTCATATCTAATGTTTAACTCGAGCGAATTTCTTCTTCACCCTATTCACCCCCTCTAGGGTGACTTAGCTTCTCCAAGAGCAAACCTTCACCTAAGACCCCTGTTAGAATCCTTCCCTCAAAGTTGCTAGCTGGGCATCCTCACGAATGAGGATCCCGGTTCGAACCCTTCGGTATGCTAAACGATCCTAGCCGATCGATTCAAAACAATTTGCACATAATCATTCATCGGATCTACTTCAAACAGACTTTCTCAATTTGGTTTAATACCAAGGAAGGCATGACCCCACGTGTCACCCTTATAAATTCACTTTGTCAAATCTGATTCACTTTCTCAAATAAGTTTCGCTTCTTTAAAACATATTCACGTTTGAAAGGCAGTTCTCAAGAAATTGCATTCAAGGATTGTTGTGCATAAAACATAGAACTCCTTTTAAAACTAACCTTTAAAAGGTGTGTGGAATCAAGTTGCTTTAGAAGCCAAATATTTCCATGCTAAGGTTCAACATCCACAGCTAGCATATTTAATCAAGTATTCACGGAAGTATTTCACATCTACTTGTATTCATCCATATTCTACTCAAGCATGAGTCTCCTATTCCCATATAAGAAATTCTCGCCGTACTTTGTTTTCAATGCCACAAATCGATCCACATGGATACATATTTCCTCGATATTTCAATTTCCTATTCCTCCTCTATATTCCACATTCGAGTTATAGTATTCACCAATTCGAAGTAACTACACACCAAGCATTATAATAGCGCTTTATCACTTTCCGGACCTCAATTGAACATCGATCTTCAATACAAATCCTCATTCCCTTTTCACACTTCAGGCCATCATATTTACAAACCCAAGCTTTTGGGAACTCATGAAGTTTCACCCCAATATAATAATGATTTGCAATTCATAACATAAGTATCCTCTCCAACTCAATTCAACGCTAACCCTTCGTAATTCTATTTCAAAACTCCATTCCACAAGCATGTCATGGTAACCAAATCACTATCGGATTTCATGAACTCTTTCAGCCATATAATTCTCATTTCCACTTCATGATTCACTTTTCTACAATCAAGGTAATCTTCCTATTCAATTTAATTACAGGGAATTATCTTCGTTTTCATTTCTAGTAATCTATACTCAGCTCCTACTAACGAACAAAACCCACAACAATTTCTTTCTATCTCATTCTCGCCCATTACAATATCACCGTGAATCTCTATACCTCAATTTAACATTCTAATCCCATTAATACCAACTCAAACCTTCAAATTCATTAGGCACGTAACAATTCGATATCAAATACTTAAACCCACATATCCGCAATTTAGCTTATTCTTCCCAATTCAACTTTAACTTTGTAACCCGAGTAAATCCTCTTATGTCCCTGTTCAATCCTAACAACTCCCTAAATTCATTCGAAGTTCTTAATTCAATTTGAAATAATTACTAAATTCGTTCCGCAATATAGATACTCAATATTCACAACAAATTCAATTGAATTTCGAAATTATTAATAGTTTAGAGTATGAGACTACCCACTTGGAATTCTTGGGTTTGGGATTGATTTCAGCCTTCTTACTTCCTCCCTTCTTGGTCTCGGTTTCTCTCTCTGCCGATTCTTGCTCGGTCCCTCTCGGTCCGTCGGTCTCTCGCTTCCCCGTCTCTAGTTCGACGTTTCGGTTCTCACCACCTCTCGGTTTGGCCCTCGCGTGCTCGCCCGCCGGTCCTCCTATGTCGCCATTCCTTTTTCGGTTCCCGGCCTCTCGAAATCTCTCTCGCGTTTGTCTCGTTTTGGGTCCCTCTTCGCCCTCGCTCTATCCCTTCACTCGCCGCCTACTCGCGTCGCAGTTGCCGCCTTCAGTGCTGCGGTGGTCGGTGGTCGCTGGTCACCGGTCCTCCTCGGTCTCCTTGGCCCTCGCATTGCTCGCCCTCCTCTCTCTCTCTCTCTTTCCCGTTCGGTGCTCCCTCTTTCCCCTTCCTTTGCTCTACTTCTTTTCCTTCGCCTTCCCCGAGCCTTCTTCCCTTTTCCCCTTAATCTCTTTTGTTCCTTTTTGCTTGTGGTTGCCTTAGAAAGTGCCAAGCACATCCAAATTTATGCTAATCCCATTCTTATCTCTTTTTATCCAATCAATACAGCCAAATCCACTTCTTCATCCTCCCCCTCCCCTTTTTTTTTTAACTAAGTAGAAATATTAGGAAAAGGTCGGTTTAAAGAATAGTTACCGGGCCCACTTTACCAAGTCTATCTCGGGTTTTTATTTAGCTAGGCCAGGCGAAAAATTAAGAGGAAAGAATTAATACGCTTCACTAATAATAGTTACGCGAACCGATAATAATTCGCCCTAATAAATTTACGAATATCTAACCACGTAGATATCCTAGTTACTCGAACCACTTTAACTAATTAAGGCTAAATAATTAATTTAACTCATATAACTATCTAACCCAACATTACGGGTCTTACACCTACAAAACCCTTTATCTTGTTGCACGTTCAGGGTGATGAATCACTTTTTATTGTAAAATGGTGATTTAATGGGAGTAGACTCCTTTAAATACATTCTTTCATATTAGAAAATTATCCTACTTGATAGAACTATACTAGATCAACATATCTCTTCCCAACGAAAAATTACAAAATATCCGTGGATTAGTTTTTCAAGGTATATGAATAACAACGGTTGAATGGGAGACAAACATTCAGTATATATAGAGTGTTTTTTTTTTTTTTTTTTTGAGATGAAGATTCTTTTTAACTTAAAAAGTTGACTTTTTAAGTTAAAAAATTATACCTAATTATGGGGATCTTCGATAAAAAGTTTTTTTAATTTGATTTTTTTTTTGACAAACCCTACCTTATCGGGGTAAAATTAATAATTTACCTTATTCAAACAGTTAATTTAAATGTTCAATAAAATAATAATGTGAAGTAATTTCACTAACGGACCTAAAAAATGAATTCGCCTTGAAGAAAATAAATAAAACTAAAGCAGGAGCGCTTGATGAACATTAGCCCGCCCAAATGCACCCCTCGCGTGATGTCCATGACTATGATGTGCTTAATGGAATTACATTACAATTTAGTGCCTCATCATCGGAAGTTGAAAGAAACCCCATCAATTCCAAAACTTGTTCCGACCTGACAACATATTTTGAATCATGTTCTAGTTCATCCCATCAACTCTGACTCTTTCGGCCACACTTAAATAATTCATTTACATAGCCCTCTATTATGATTATCATAATCTCTCTTTCATAACCGAAATCTACCCATTACCCATTACTCATTCATTTCCTTTTCGCCTCATTGCCACTCCCTAAAAACCAAAAATAAATGAAAAGAAGAAAAACAAGGGGGAGGGAATTTCCAGGGGACGCGTTTCCAGACATGCGAACATGTCGTTTCTATTACACAGCCATCGAAATCTCCATCTTGTCTTGCTCTGACCAGATAGATTGCTCGACGTATTTGCCATCAAATGATCGTTGTTATCAATCACGATCACAATCATTATCACAATCACATTGGTCGTCAAAATGGCGGAGCACAAACGAACAAGAACAATGACGCTGAGCTGGGAAGGCTTAGATGACAACGACGACTTCTTCGACTCCAACAACCGTATCTCGGCGGTCGTCCCCTTCGACTTCGCCGAGGGGCCTGCGTCCTCAGACTCCTCCGATGATGCCACGTTCGAGGACCCTCGCATGTCCTTTGCCTCCACTTCCTCTTCCTCCGCTTCCGAGGGCGCCCCCGCGTCTCCACCGCCACCCCGCCGCCGGAGGATTACGAGATGTGGCTGGTGGCGCCGGCGTCGATCAGTGAGCGGCGGCGGCGCCTGTTGAAAGGAATGGGTCTCAACAGCAGCAAGGAGCTTCTACGCCTCAGCACCATGGCCATGTCAAAGAAATTCGTCGATACAATTCAAAAGGACGATGAACAAGAGAAGAAAAAATCATCGTTAGACGAAACAGAAGCGGGCAGTTATGATCACGCGCGCATGAAGGAAGTCCAGGAACCGGACCAGCCGGAACCAGAACCGGGTTCGCCGTCTCCGTCCCCTGATACGCCGCTGCTGGTCCGGTCGCGATCAGACGGTGACATTGACCCGTTTTTGGTGGAGACCAAACGAAGAAAGGAGCAGCTTATTGGAAACGTTTCGAAACAGAGATTGACCAGAACTTCTTCTACGTTGGCTCCTTTCACAAGGGTCTGCAATTTGAACGTTGATTCCAACACCAAAAATAATAACAACGTCAATGGCAACAATGTCAATCGTATTAACAACGTTGATAGAAGTAATAACAAGAACAAGAGTAATAGTAGCAGGATGGCGTCGAGAAGTAATCAGCAACAAAGTGACCAACTGGGAGCTTTCTTCCTTATAAAGAATTTGGATACAGGAAAAGAGTTCATAGTGAAGGAGTTTGCCAACGATGGGATGTGGAATCGGCTGAGCGATCTTCAGACAGGGAAGCAACTGACAATGGAGGAGTTCGAGAAGTCGGTTGGATATTCCCCTGTTGTGAAGGAGCTAATGAGGAGACAAAATGTCGGGCTGAACATGGAAGGGGGTGGAGGCTCCCTCGAAAGGAAGAGTAGTGTCAATGCCTTTTCAAAGAGGTTGTTCAGCAAGAGGAGGGGCGCCTCCCTTCTCCGGAGCATCAACAAAGTCACCAACCTGGGATCCATCTCCGAGAAGGAAAGGGAAAACCCGCCGATTCCTGGGCAATCGCCCAAGAAGGGCGGGAAAAATGAGAGTACTGAAAACAAGGAATGGGTGAGGGTACGAACACAAGGGAAGACTTACAAGGAGTTGACTGCATTGAGGTTCTGCCAGGAGATTCACGCCCACCAAGGCTCAATATGGGCAATGCAGTTCAGTGTAGATGGGCGATACTTGGCAAGTGCAGGAGAGGACAAGATGATCCATGTATGGGAAGTCCAGGAATGTGAGATTGCATCGCTGAGGCCGCCTGAGGAGTCTGCCAATTCTACACCCCTACACCCCATGATGTGTCCATCCCCTGATCGTGGGACTGTCACCCCTCTGCACCCTGACCTCTCCACGTTGGAGAAGAAAAAGAAGGGAAAGTCTGTTAGCCGGAGTGAGGGTGCCATGCCTGATTATGTTCGGTTGCCTGAGACACTTTTTTCCCTTTCGAATGAGCCTGTTTGCACCTTTGAAGGTCACTTGGATGATGTCTTAGACCTTTCCTGGTCTAGATCTCAGGTAAGGAATGGAAAACTATTATATGTCTTGACTTCGGTAACCCGTTACTTCATTTGTAAATTAGACACTTTCTTTGTCTGTTTTGGGGTTTCTGTTAATTTCCCTTTCAGATTCCTGGGCTTTAATGCAAATGATTGTGAAATGTGGGTTTTTATAGTTGTTGCTCTCATCTTCAATGGACAAGACGGTTAGGCTATGGGACTTGGAGAAAAAGGCTTGTTTGAGGTTATTTGCACACAATGACTATGGTAAATATCGTTTAAGGTTTTGCTTTTCTGTATTTTCCTGACCTTCATTTGGCACAAACCTGAAATTTGTCTTTTTATATTTTTCTACACATTAACGGCTTGGTTACCTTTGCGATTGACGATTTTGAACAGTTACATGTATACAATTCAATCCAGTTAATGATGATTATTTCATCAGTGGCTCTCTTGATGCCAAGGTCCGGATTTGGAATGTACCTGAGAGACGGGTTGTTGACTGGACAGACCTCCATGAGATGGTCACAGCTGCTTGTTATACTCCTGATGGCCAGGTCCTTGTAACTTCCTATTCGGCTATTCCCCTCTCCCTTAACAGCATAATTTGGCAAGCTATTGCGGTTCTGCAGTTTCAAGTTTCAAATTGACCTTTAGCCTCACAATTCTGAAAATTAGCTCCAAAAAATGGAAACCTTCACATATGATAAGGGCTTGTGATGCTAGCACCCATCATCACCATGCCCTCAGTGGGACTTGAGGATATTTGGTACCTTAGTTTACCTGACATAGTTATTAGGTTATGTCGTGCTTCGCATCCTGCCTTCGCGAATTAGGATTTGATTTCTATGGATAAATTATGAAACAGCTAATGTACTTGGTCTATATTGTTCAGCATTTTAGAATTAAATGAATTCCCATTCAATGTGCCAATGTGTATGTGTGTATTGTTTTCTTTCTTTTGGGGGATTGTTCTTAGTTACTCATTTTAAAACAAGGAAATCACTGAAAAAAATCAAACTTGAAAGAACCCAATATCAACCGGATTGCCAAAAAACAAAAACAAATATTAACTGATCACATTTAAAACCTAACCCATTTCAGAAAAACAGAAGTTTGTTTCTGTTCCTTTGGCCTTTGTTTAGGCTGATATAGGGTACTAATATGCAAATTCGATGCCTGTGTGTTAGTGCAGGGTGCTGCAGTAGGTTCACACAAAGGCAACATTCGCACGTATAGCACAACTGGTATGAATTGCTTTTGCTTCTTCACATATTAGAAAACCTTTTTCGAAGTGCAATTTGCCTCAGTTTTCTATTTAGCATGATACCAGAAGCCCAAGTGCCCCTCCCCCAACAACTGCAAACGAGAAATACAGTGGCTTCATTTAATTCTACAAATATTTAAAGATTACTTAGTGGTTATCGTCTTTTCATAATGCAGATGGGAAATTAAATCAAACAAGCCAGTTTATTATTCAGACAAAAAAGAAATCTGGTCCAAAGAAAATTACTGGTTTTGAGGTAACTATTTTTCTGTTGCTGTCATTCAAATTTCTGTACCTATTATCCTACTGAGTACTCGGCTATAATGTATTGGAATATCAACTATACTTTTTTGTTTTTGGGTTTCACTAGTTCATTGCTGATAATCCGAACGAAGTTCTTGTAACTTCTGCGGATTCAAGGATTCGGATATATGAAGGCTCAGAAATAGCCCAAAAGTTCAGAGGTTTATTTCTTCTGCATTTATTCAATTGTTCATTTAGATAGTAATCCAATGTTACTATAGATGCTGAAAGTTTTAGTCATATGAACCTCTATTCAATTCAGGACATCGAAATACTAGTAGCCAAATCGCAGCCTCATTCAGCCCAGATGGAAGATATGTCATATGTGCAAGTGAGGACTCCAATGTTTACATATGGAAGCGAGAAGAACACCGAAATGGCAAGAGCAAGACCTTAATCAGAACAAAAGCTCACGAGTATTTTCCCTGCAAGGATGTATCAGCAGCAATCCCTTGGCCTGGGAGTGTAAAATTTGAGCCGCCCACCGTAAATCTGCACTCCAAGAGGCACTCTAGGAGGCACACTGCTCTTCTTTCAGTAATAGGTTCACCCAGGAAAGACGATGCTAATAAAAACAGCAAGCGGCATCGTTTGCCTCCCTTGCCAAACAACAAGAAGGAAACCAGTCCCACAGAAAAAACCAACAAGAATGAATACAAAAGCAATGAAAACAATGTGGATGCAGAGAAGGCTCCCAACAGCCCTGAATCAGACCTTGCTAGGATAACCAGGTCAGAATCTGGGTTTAGTGATTCCTTCAACTCGTCAGCAGTAGAAGGATCAGCTAGGCATGGAGACTTACCATCTATAGCCTCTAATTCTGGCTCTTCATCCTTGCGGGCCCAAAGTTGGTCATGGTTTGATGGGGGTGGAAGCCATGGGGGAGACACTATGCCAGCCAGAGCATGGGGACTGGTTATTGTGACAGCAGGGCTAGGAGGGGAGATCAGGGCATACCAGAATATTGGGATCCCAGTTAAGATTAGGCGGCAAGCCAGTCTCTTGAGGTGAAGTTTTCTGTTTGGGGAAAAAAAAAATTAGTTTCATGTTGAATAGGACGCACATGTTGCAGAATTGACCCTTCTTTTTGGAATTTTGGGGGTTGTGAAAATACACATACAAACATACTGATTTGAGAGAGAAAATAATGTTTGAAAAGCCTGAGAGTCGGAAAATTGAGAAAATATACTATACAAAGCATTATTGGGTACATACACTTGTAAAATAGAAGGTTTCATACAGGTTTTCTTAGAATTAACAAGCTCTCCTTTAGATACATAAACTTGATCAGCTTAGATTTGTCTTTATCTTCGTGACAATTGTGTTTCTTCTTGTTTGTTTTTTACACACATACTCGTGATAGCAAGGTATTAGCTCCAGTAGGTGTTGATTACGAGTCTGATGAGTTGTGTGAAATTGTAATCAACAGTTTTCCTTGGTAATAGCAAGGTATTATCTCCTTTTGACGATGGTAACCACTGAAGCAGTGCATACTAGGCAATTTGTTTCTTACATCTAGAAGATGTAAGGTTCAAATCCCACCGGAGTTGCAAGAGAGTTAGTTTCTCCCTCCCTCTTCCTCATGCCTCTCTCCAGTAGGTGTTTCCATTCCGTGAGAGTTGGATCCCTAGCTAACCAACTTTACCACCCCCCCAAAAAATGTTGCAAGTAAACATTAAATTACCAGATTCTTCCCAATCTCTGACACTTGCAAAAATTGATTTTAGCTGAAAACCTTCTTCCTAATGGAGGTAAATGGTAAAGTTTAGCTTGCAGGGACCATGTAATCCTTTTTGTCTGACATTTTGACGATACAACCACAACTATAGATCATGAAAGAAAGCAATGGATATACACCCGCTTCTCCCTAAACCATAGGCTAGATAAAAAAACGGTTGTATTGGAATCCTGAGATCAACGTATAACGTGGTAAATATCATGAGGTCCCCACTTTGTCTACAAAACCGACACCTTCAAGCTTCTATGTAGTTCTATTGAATATACTAATGCCATGGGAAGAATACTCATTATCTAGTATCAACTTTGCCCATATAGCATATGCAAACCACTGTAATGTCTACATGAGCCCGAACTGAAACAGATAGATAGGTAAGGTGATTTAAGTGGAACAATGTTCAAGCTACTACTTGCCTCCTATGGGCTGCTTTAGACGGGCTACAATAGCAGGAACTACAAGTTTGGGAACTGAAAGCTTGGACCTATGAAATAGATGCTTTTTAGCTATGCTAGTTCAGAGTTATAAAATGAACATGTTATGTAGGTGAAAGTGTAGCATCACCCAAAGATAACATAACTCAACGCATCTAGTTCAACTAGTTAAGTAAGATTAGGCAGCGAAAGTCTTGACGTAATTGAGAGGTATTCCTAGTTAGAAAAAAATAAGGATGAAATGAAACAGAGTTTGAGAGAGAAATAATCTGATCATGATCATTGAGCTCATGGATAAAGCCCTTTAAATACAAAGATAACAAGCCTAATATTAGGAAAACTCAATCCTAGCTTAACCGAAAAGGGAGTGGAAACCAAATTGGAATACAAGTCTAGAGTAAATTGGTATACAAGCCTAATGCCAATTGGAAACTGTTTCCGAAGAAACTTAGATGATGATTTGTTTGATGAGTCGGAGAATTGGACTTAATTACGCTCTTGGGAGACTCGATCGGTCACGTGTCCTGCTTAGTGCGCTCCTAACCTGCACAAAGGCACACCCCGGGGTTGGATTCCGAGGAACAACCCTCCGATACTTAAGTCGAAGAGGGAATGAAGGATTAATAAAGACTCGATCTTGGTCCGAAAGTTCAGACCTTTGAAGATACTTAAATAAAGATGGGATCTTTATGAAGAGTAGGAAAAAATTGATTCAACATGATTATAAATTTTAGAGAGAACAAAGTATATTATCTCTTAAGGTGTTTGTGCAATGAATGTGATTTGAGTTTTATGCATGTTTGGGTTAGTATTTATAGGACACATGAATGAAGGGTAAAATGATATTTCACCGACAACCTTTGTTTTACCTTTTAACTAGAGAATTGGGCCTCATTACGTCCAATGTAAAGTTTATACTCGACATCGGGCCCAGTTTGATCCGATTTAGCATTACGTGGATAATTCGAGATTATTCTACATTAGAAACAAAATATTTACAATATATTTTATTTCCCTTACACTCCCCTCGACGTGGAACATGTGGCTAGCTCATGTCGAACTTGCCTCGTAAAATTGAAACTATATTTCCCAATTATTTGGTTGAAGATGTTTGCGACTTACTATTTAGAAGGTATAAAGCTAGTAACAAGATCATCCGTGACTAAGTGTTCTCTCATAAAATGATAGTCAATCTTTATATGTTTTGTTCTCTCGTGGAATAGGGGATTCTTCACAATAAGAAGGGTCGTTTGATTATGCATTGTAGGTTTATTCAAGAAAATCCCCGTAGTAGCTAGAAAGGACTTAATTCAAATCATCTCACTAGTCATTGTAGCCATTGCTCTGCACTTGGCTTTTGCAAAGGAACGTGACATTGTCCTTTGTCTTTTCCATGCAATAGGTGAATTGAAGGTTTGCTTTTTGAGAGTCTAAATCACCCTAGAGGGGGTGAGTAGGGTGTGAAGGAAATTTTGCGGAATTATGAAATTTAATGCACATGTCGAAATAAAAAAGATCTTTTTAGTCTAGAATGAACTCAGAAAAAGTATGAACAAGATATTTTACGTGGAAACCCTCATGGGACAGAAAACCACGAACTATGTCAATTCGGACACCAAGTCAAATCCACTATTTTGAATCCACAAAATACAAGGGACTCTCATAATTGTTCCCTTAGATAATTTAATATAAGTTTTTCTTAGGCACATAAGATTTCTTATCTGTCTTAGTACTTCCTAACCGAGTTACCCTTTACAATTAGATATAACCGAGCTAAGTTACCCCTTATAACTTCAGTTAATAGAAATTATAGTAAGAATGTGACTCGATAGGCTTCTTATTTCAACTCGAAGTTGAGAAAAACTAAGTACGAGTTGAAAGCTAGAAAGATTGACTATATGAGATGAATATTAAGTTTCAGCAATTCTCTAAGTCTTGTAAAGTGACTTTTATTTATAATCAACAAAGCGGATAGTTGTTGATTCTCGGTCATGATCGAGAAGCTTCACTATCCATTATAACGGATAGTTTGAGTCCCTCAAAAATAGAACCGTTGTGAAGATAGTCGTTGTTTGGCTCCATAATTGTTGTGACTGAAATCTAGTGTGGAAACAACCATTAGACTCAAAGTTGTAGTTTACCGGAAATGGAAACAAACAACCCCGACACGGTGTCCGAGCCATCCCGAAAATGTGGCTTTTCCGTCCGTTGGTGTTTAACCGTAAGAAGTCGGTTATTTTTTCTTTTCAAATTGAGATAAAACAACTTTAATCAACCTAAGAAAACAAATCAAAGTGGTACTCAAAATATAAAAATACTTTGATCTAAGATTAGTCAAGGATATAAATTAATTCAAATGATTAAACACTTGAATATCCTTAAACTAATTGAATGAAATTTTTAAGTCTAATATATTTAATATGTTTCAATTCCATTTGTGTCTATCTTTAGTTGATAAAAGAATTAGAGAAATGTATAGACACAATTCATCATATTTTTTATAAGACAATTTCAGCTTAATATAAATCGACTTAAGTTAGCATTAACACAGTAATTCTAATTTGACTTTAGCAATGAACCAATTAAAATAACAAGTTAAACTTATGAAATTATTTAGGCAAGAATGTTTGTCCGAGTTGACTCGATTAGGTCGAAACCCAAAACTAAGTGTTCACTTAAACATAACTTTCCGAGTGGGTTAGACAAAGATAAAAACTTAAAGATAGTCTTTCTAAAGTGTAAGAATGACTTGAATTCAAAACAATTAAGAGAGATACATTCATACCTAAGTCTTCAATCTCCCCTTTTTGATAAAAGGCATTCAACACATAGAAATATAATGTAGTGATAGAGAATATTATGTTTTCAATGCTCAAATAATGTTAAGTATTTAGAGTTGTGTTATAACTATTTGAACTTATTGAGTTACCATGATGTTTGCAATGATCATATATGTTGAGTTAAAAGAAGGATCAGAATAAGATAGAATCAGAGCAAAATAGTAAACACTCAGATTAAATTATGCTATAAGAAAGTATATCGGAGGAATTATAGATAAGATATCATTGAATCAAAGAAATACCGAGAGTTTGCATTGGATTAATTTGAGCGAGAACATACAACAACGAGATATAAAAAATTTAAAAAATATTACTCCCTTAAACCATACAACTATCTCTCCCTCTATGCATTTCATCAAAAAGAAAAAAATGACCAGTAAGGTAGGGAGAAATAGAATGTTGGACAAAGAAATAGAATTAAGAAGGGAGCGGAGCGAGTGCTGTTGGAGGAGGATGACCGGGGTTCTCTACGCCTGCGCCGATATCATTGAGACGAAAGGTTGCACAGTCGGAGGCAATGGAGGAGGAGGAAGCAATATAGTGCCGATCCGAGCAGCTTGGTTTGACTGAACTATTCTTCGAACAAGGGGCTATTCGTCCTCTTCTTCCTCATTTAAGCCCTCACCTTGATCGGGTTGAATGGGCTATGAAGGTGGTCGGGCTTGGGATTGACCAACATCCATGACTTCCTCGAAGCCGATTATGTAAGCTTAAAAATATGATTTTAGCTTCTTCTTCTTCTTCTTCGAAGAAGAGGATGAATCTAAAGAAGAGTCTCGAGTCCGATTCGGAGTCCTCTGTAGCTTTTGACTAACGCTCTTATAGGCAGCTGATATGCTCTTGTTTTGACTACTGGTGGCTTCACAATTTACAACTCGGCCAAAGAGTTACGAGTCACCTCTTGATGCCTTCCAGGCTTTCATGCCTATTCTCACCCAACTATAGAGCATGACTCGAAGCGGATAGATCGGAGTCAAACTCTAATCAATGAGCTTAAATATGTCATCGAAGGTAGCAAGAGCGGATCAACCACGACTTTGATTTATCACCTTTTTGTAAATTCAAGTCATGATATGAAGAAAATTTAGTAGGAATAAATTCAAGTTCAATATCACCTTTTTCAAAATGATCTCCCGGAAAATTATATCCGACCTTAATGTGTTTCGTTTTTAAGTGTTGGACAGGATTCTTTGTAATGCCGATAGCACTTTGATTTATCACACTTGATAGGAATGGTTGTGCATGTCAGTCCCAAATTCTTTAGGTGTTGCTTGATCCATAGTAACCGAGCGAGAACAAGCTCCTGCTGCTATGTACTCAACCTCAACTGTCAATAGGATAATTGAATTTTGCTTCTTGAAGTGCCATTAATTGAGTGATTGACGCAGAAATTGACATGCTTCGAGGTACTCTTCCTATCAACCTTGTATCCAGCAAAGTCAATGTCCGAGTAGCCATTGAGGGTCGGACTTGAGTCTTTTGAGTACAGAGACCAAGTGTCCGAGTTCCTGCAAGATATTTGAAAATTCTCTTCACTCGTAATGAGATGTGATTCCTTTGGATTAGCTTGAAATCTTG
Source organism: Talinum fruticosum (assembly GCA_021018815.1). Classification (NCBI taxonomy): domain Eukaryota; kingdom Viridiplantae; phylum Streptophyta; class Magnoliopsida; order Caryophyllales; family Talinaceae; genus Talinum; species Talinum fruticosum. Next base: position 2,854,825 of record JAITYX010000015.1, on the reverse strand, counting down.
CACACGGACACACACTAAACATGATATATGGTCCACTAAATGTAAGGTAGAGTAGAGATCCAATCATACCTCTATAAAGTTTCGATATACAGCCTTACCTTTCTCATATGAGTCCAGTTTGGTACTACTTCCCATTAGAGTTGCTGCCAATACTACAGGAACCACTTTTAACTACGGTTCAAAACGACCTTTAACTGCGGTTATCGGGCATCGTCTATGTGGCCATCGTTGTATGTAGGCATCTTTTACTACGGTTCAAAACCTTAGTAAAAGAGAACCTATGATGACGGTTCTTTTATAGAATCGTCGTCATATACAACCTATTACTATGATTCTTTTAAAAGAACCGTAGTAATTGGTTAACATATGACAACGGTTCTCCCTTAAAAATCGTTGTCATACGTCCTGCCCAAATCCCCGTTATGTCAAAATGTTTAGACTAGGACATATGACGACGGTTTTAAGGAAGAACCGTCGTCATAGGTTTGAAAGTTTTTTTATATTTTTTTGTTTTTTCGTACCCTTGTACAAAATACCTCACAACTTACACAAAGCAACCACCAACAACCTCAATTATTCTAATATTACAAAAATTTCCAACATTACTAAAGGCACAACAAATTCGACAACACAATTCCATATTTCACAATAACTTCCAGCAAAAAATATATTATAATGATGTGAAATATAATACAAAGAGTACTCTTCTTTCAATATTTATGTGAAAAAGCTCATCTTTGGTCTTAAAACTTTGTGGTATAAACCGATTTCAATGTTTTTGCCTCAAGGAAAATCTCTATTGACCCAAAGTAATGGTTTTATAGTAGATTTAGTTATGTGATTGTCTTTATGATGATATTGCTTGCTTGGGGTTGTTGTAGTGGTAGCCTGGACAACATATATACATCATATTTGCACTCCACGTTACCTATGCATGAACTAAAAGTAAGCAATATAGTCATAAAGACAAGCACATAACTCAATCTACTAAAGTATCACATTAGGTAAATAGAGATGAACCTTTTTGACATAAAATATTAAAATCATTTAAACCACAAAGTTTTGAAGACAAAGAGATGGACTCTTTGACATAAGTACTGAAAAAGGAATACACAAACACGACATTTCACCAACAACCTCTATTTCCTTTGTTATTGTCCCAAAGTGATGCTCCTCTCATGAATACATTGCTTAGAGTTCTTGTCCACATAAAAATTGAGGAAAATGTTAAGCAACAACTTATCTACAAGAAACATAACAAACATAGAAGGATCGTAAATTAGAAAGGAACATCAACGCTAACATTTGGTTGTTATTCTTGCTCCCGCTTCTCAATAAGGAATTTCGTGGTATAAATCACTTCATCTGAATTTATATCCAAAAATTCCTTGTTGAGAAGCGGAACCGAGATTAGCGACCAAAATTGGTATAAATCACTTGTTTACCTGAAAAAACTTGTCATCATCATGTATGCACCTTTCGAATCAACTACTAAAGCTATATCATTGAGTTTTGGTTGATCTACCAAATTCAGGTACCTAAAGCAACAACTTCTCTATAAGAAACAAAATAAACATAGAAGGAAATCAAAACTAACATTGATCACTAATCTCGGCTTCCGCTTCTCAACTAAAACATCATTCTACCCTTCCATTGGACAACTTAGTCCTTATTTTGATCCTCATCGAACAATGATCTATTACACGAATAATATAAGTAAAAAATAATGAAAAGCAAGTCTGTAATTTCTAAAACAAGCAACAATGGGGATATCCTTCGAATAAAATATTGTTATACAATAATGTTCTTACTGAGTTGATATAATTACATGATTTATGCCTTTTTTCCCCTCCCTTCAATATATATGCCCTCTTGACGATCAACCCTTAAATAAAATTCTTCAAAATTGGCATCCTCAATTTCGACATGCATTCCCAAGGAGAAGGGTTGGGGTCTCCTCAATAAACTCACACACATCTTCATCGTACCCACCAGCAACGTGCCTCTTCCCTTGAAGAACAATAGACTACTTATCATTGGTCGGGTCATCAACGTAGAACACTTGTCTTGCTTGGGATGCCATAACGAATTGATCCCCTTTAGGTCCTTCTCTTGTGAGATCGACCATCATGAATCCCATCTCATCAACTCGAACACCGTTGTTATTGTCAACCATTTGCACCGAAAAACGGGCTCACGGAAGTCTACATAGTCTAGCTCCCATGTCTCCTCAATGACTCCGTAATATGACATTTTAGCTATAACGGGATTTTTGTCCTTAGAGTCTGGAAAACTAAAGTGCATGAGCCTCCAATGTGACCTCACTATTTTGCGAGGTCCTCCTATTGTCCCGACTTTTTGTGTAAAAAGAGTATCCATTGATGTCATACCCACGGTCTAGATATAACTTTCAACCGCAACCCTCTAGCCAACCTTACTAATGTTTGCGAGATATATTCTCGTGATTCTTCCAATTGGCTAGTGATGACTCTATCTCCGAACCAGTTGACAAATGTGCGATTATGATGGGTCGAGATCCATGTCTCATTTTTTTCCTCGGTACTATCTCCTTATGAGGGATTTGTGCTCATCAATGAACGTCCGCACTTCATCGCTATTTTGTAGAATATAAAGATGTGCTTGATCCCTCATATCTCGACCGATTGTTAGAACCGTCGGCCTCGGCTTCCTCTACCCACCGATCTTCCCCATAAATTGGTGTTTTGGAATACCAACAACTTCCATTTGGGGTATTATTCACGACAGAACTCGACACACTCCTCAGCTGTGTATACCTCAACAATGCACGTTTCCTGGTCGGTACCTATTTCTAACATACCCTTTAAGAATTTTCATAAAACGTTCAAAATAGTACATCCATCGGTAAAAAACCGGGCCATAGAATCGCACTTCTTTCACCAAATGGACAACTAAGTGCACTATGATATCAAAAAAGAAGGTGGGTAGTACATCTCAAGTTAGCACAATGTAACGATCACGCACATTGAAGATCATCCAATTTCTCCAAATAAATAACTTTGCTGCATATGGCATTGAAGAAGAAGCAAAGTCTTGTGATCGGCTGTCTAACATGTTTCGGCATCACGACTTGAATATCAACCGACAGTATTTGTTGCATCAAAGCATGACAATCGTGAGATTTAAGACCAATTAGTCTATAATTAGACATCAAAACGAGTCTACCGATGGTTGAAGAATATCCTCGTGGCACTTTGAGTTTCTTCAAGGTCTCACACAAACGGTGTTTTTCCCTTCTACTTAATGTGTAAGATGCCGGAGGCAAATATGTTCTCTTCCCCTTTAGTTGTGTTGTTAATTCCTCCCGTATTCCCATTTCGCACATATCGAGTCGCGCTTTCGCTCCTTCCTTGGTCTCTTTTTCCACACATCGCTTTCGGATTAACATTGGTATGGCTCGCCGAACTCCACATCAAGATCCTTGACTTGGTCATACATTTGATGTCCTATTAATGGAGTTGGAGTAGAATCCATCTCGGTTTTACCATTGAAAGCCTTCTTTTTCTTACGATATTGATGGGAAAAGGGAAGAAACTTTTGTTGTCCGAGATAAGTCGTCTTTTTCCGTGCTTAAGTTGATAGGAGCAAGTACCCTCTCGCACATATGGGGCATGCCTTATGGCCTTTGACAGAGTGTATTCGGACAAGTTTCGTACGCGGGAAGTCATTGATTGTGGTGAAGATCATAGCTCACAATGTAAATTGCTCTTCACGGTATGCATCATAAATCGACACACCTTTATCCCACAGCAGCTTGAAATCTTCAACAAAAGGCGCCAAGTACACATCTATATCATTTCCTGGCTATTTAGGCCCCGAAATGAGCGTGGACAACGTAATGTACTTGCGCTTCATACACAACGACGATGGTAGGTTGTAGATAACCAAAAGAACGGGCCAACTATCGTGCTTACTACCGAGATCACCATGGGGGTTTATTCTGTCTCGTGCAAAGACCCGGACGTAGATTCCGTGCCTCCCTACTAAATTTCGAGAACAATGATTTGATCTTCTTCCATTGAGGAGAATCGGCAGGGTGACATAGCTTGTCATCACGGACTCTTCCGTCGGCATGCCACGTCAAGTTCTTGGCATCGGTTGCACTTGAAAACAAGCACTTAAACCTCGGTATTATCGGCAAGTACTTTAACACCTTTGCAGGAGGTCCCTTAACACTCTCTCCATCGATGATTTACATTTTGTATCGATGTACACCACATTTAGGACATTCGTGTCTATGTGCATGTTTTTTTCGGTATATGCAATCGTTGGGGTAGACATATATCTTTTTGGACCCTATGCCCATAGGACACAACATCCTCTTCGCCTCCTATATACGGCTGGGAAGGACGTTGCCTTCTAGAAGTATATCTTTGAGCACACTCAGCAAGTCCATGAAACTTTTGTTGCTCCAGACCATTAGCTATTTTTAAGTTCATCAACCCGAGTATATTTATCACAGCCCGAGTAAAGGGGCTTCTCCGAATAAACTAAGAATTGCTCCAATACATGTGGTTGATCTACTAATTCACGTTCTACTCCACGAACCAGATCTTTAGGTCGATATTCTAATTCGATACTGCTGGCTTCATTTCCATCATACAATTCATCTTCCTCTCAAACGCCATTATTCACAAACTCCTTTTCCCCATGCCATACCCATACCCACACCTTATAAGTTGTGTTAAACCCATGACGATATATGTGACATTTTACAATCTTATGGGGCAATCTTGAGGAGTTAAAACACCTTAAACACGGACATAATATGAACTGTTCTCCGAATTTGGTTGCATGTTTGATGATAATCTCTAGAAAGTTGTTAACACCATCATGATATTCTACACTCCTCCTATCGTTATAAACTAACGCTCGATCCATACCTTACCCATAAACATGAGAAACAATTCACCACATATAGTTCGAGAAATACGTACTTACGCACAAATAATATGACATGAGCCTAACATCTTTCTATAGGGATAGATGGTCCTAAACCCATTTAAGAATAATATGACCCTAGACCATGTAGCAAAATCTTATCATACATTTGACAAAATTCCAACAACATTTCCCCTTAGTCCTTCAAGTCCAACATACGAAAACGAAGTGGCTAATGTGTATATCCTTACTTAATTGTATGGTAACATAAGTAAAGATACACAAATCAAACGCATCGTCATCATAATTGCACTCGAAGAACGAGAGGGGAAATGAGCACCATGATATCTTGTCAAATTTATGATAAGATTATAATAGCCATACAACCTATTATCATATTATTCTCAAACTGTCCAACACGGACAATTAAAAAACTTATACATACCAAGCTAATATACTAAGCACTATACGCACATTTATGCACATACCGCGACCTAGGATAACTTGTTATATACAAATTTTTGAAAGGGTTCTGTAAGCTTATGAAATGCATACGATAATTTTATGCAAAGTATAGATTGGTAAGCAAAATAAGCACAATTATACACAATTCAGCATGCCATTTATCAAATTATATGAAAAACAAAAAAAATGATGTTAGTATATATTCCTAACACGGACCATTGTTGTAACTTGTTATTTTTTTATAGTGATTAAATTTCTATATATATATATATATATATATATATATATATATATAATATACGTAAACAATTCTCTTACACAACGAATAGAGGGAAAGAGTTGTGTGTGTGTGTGTGTGTGTGTGTGTGTGTGTGTGTATATAGTTTCCGTTTTTCTTCCAATTTTGATGTATTATACATTATCATAAATTAGACATGATTATTTTTGAAATTTTACATAATGCATAGGACAAATTAATATGAATAAAGTGTTAAGGCCATCCCTTTAATTCGCTTTAACGACCCCAAGACATAACTACAACCAGAGTCTCTATGACCCTTCTTGTCTTTAACAATGAGATTGGGTTCACAAGGCAAGACATACAGTATATGTACAGCGTGTCGGTCTAGAAAAAGGGAAAGGGATAAAGGATTTATCAAAGAAAAGATGGTAAACAATCACAAAATTAGTAATAATTCCCTATTGTTTATCACCTTTCTTTCCAAATAAATCATTTATCCCTTTTCTCTCTCTTCGTGGGCCGACCCACGCTGTACGTGGACATTATGTCTTGCCTAGTGAATTCGACATCATTGTTAAAATCAACAAGGGTTATGGGAATTCCGATTCTAGTTATGTCTTGGGGTAGTTAAAGAAAACTAAATGAATGGCCTCAACATTTTATTGATATTCATTATTGTCTTATGCATTACGTAAACTTCAAAAAATCATGTACTCTAGTTTACGACCATGTATAATACAAAAACTTGCAACTAGAAAGGAAACCGTAAAAATTTAGATAATTGGATAAACTAGTCGACCCCAACATCAACTCATCAAAATAAATAAATTTGATAACAAATTTATGTTTATGACAAGTATTTGGGGAGATCCCTCTATCCAAACATCTTTCCAATTTTTTACAATTTCACATTTATATTTTCTCCCTTTTGATCCGTAAATCCTAAACCACAAATTTTTCTATTTCCCCAAACCCTAAATCATCAATATTTTAATTTCTCTAAACTCTAACCATATTTGGTTACCAATTCGATAATTGTATAAATGAATCCACCCCAACATCAACTCATCAAAATAAACAAATTTGGATACAAATTTATCTTTGTGATAACTTTTTGGGGATGAGCCTATATCCAAACTATCTTTGTATTTCTCTAAATCATAAACAAATTTGGATACACTCCTTCGATTTACAATCCTAACTATCATTCTATTTCCCTATATTAAATTAAATCCTAAACTCCTAAGCCCTTTTCTCAAAATCTCAAACATTTTACGAATTTTCAACTTAACAATCTAAAGAAATGTTACTCACATTCTCAATAAACGATTCATCATTTCAAAAATCTCAAACATCACCCACATTCTCAACATTCCCATAATTACCACAAATACATTCCACATTCAACTACTGTGTAAATAATTTAAAGCGAAAATTAAGAGAGCATTGACATTCATACCGGAAGAAGACAACAGCAAGAGTGAGCGAGAGCGTGGCAACCGAACCAAAACGACAGACAACGAGAGGACTACAACGACAAGAGAGGACAAGTAACCTAAAAGAGATGATAGAAAAGAGTGAGAGAAGGGAATGAGTAATAAGAGGTACAACAACGATTAAAGCTTACTGGCGACAATATCTCGGAACTGTGGAAGAGCAATAAGATAGAGCAGATGAACTAGGCGTGTAAAAGAGTAGGTACCCCGGTCTCGGGTTTTCGGATCTAGTGGAACGCATTTAATGATGGTTCAAATAACAAACCGTCATCAAATGTGCCTTATGGCGATGGTTCTTTCAATGAGCCGTCCTCATATGTTCACAACCTAATATATGACGACAGTTTATTGAAACAACCGTCGTCGAGGTGGTAAACAATGCTACTTATTTACAAAAATGCCACCGGTCCATTTTTCATAACGGTTTGTGCTTTTAACCGTCGTTAAAGACCCATTCTAAAAGTGGTTCCTGTAGTAATGTGCATGTTTGACATCTTGTAGCTTGTACTTCTTGAGTAACTCCTTTGTGTATTTGGATTGATGAACAAAGATTCCATTCTTTTCTTGTTTGATTTGCAATCTAAGAAAGAAGTTGAGTTCTCCCATCATGCTCACTTGAAACTCTTGCCTCATCAGCTCAAAAAATCTTGACATAGAATTTCATTAGTGGCTCCAAATATTATGTCATCAACGTAAATCTGGATTATGAGAAAGTCAATTCCCCTTGGTTTTGGTACGAGAGTTTTATCAATCAAAGCTCTTTTGAAACCATTTTCAACCAAAAAGCTACTTAATCTTTTATACCAAGCTCTTGGAGCTTGTTTTAATCCATACAAAGATTTTTACAACTTGAAAACATGATTAAGAAATTGAGAGTTTTCAAATCCAGGGGTTGTTCAACATAGACTTCCTCTTGAATATAATCATTAAAAAATGCACACTTAACATCCATTTCATATAATTTAATGTTCACGTTAGATGCAAATGCTAAGAGAATTCTGATTGCTTCTATCTTAGCAACAAGTGCAGAGGTTTCCCTACAATCAATTTCTTCTTCTAGATTATATCCCTAAGGTATAAGTCTAGCCTTATTTCTAACTACCAAACCTCCATCATCGAGTTTATTCTTAAATACCCATTTGGTTCCAATAACCGAGTGGTCGAAGGTCATTTGGTCAAGGTCCAAACTTGGTTTCTTTCAAATTGTGAAAGTTCTTCTTGTATAGGCTCTACCCGTTTAGGTTCAAGTAGGGCTTCTAACACATTTTTAGGTTCAATTAGTGAAATGAATGCAGAGAAGGCACACAAGTTATGCAAAGAAGATCGTGTTCTTACCCCTAAGTTGATGCTTGATAAATGTTCTCGGGTGGATGACTTGATGCATATTTGAAAGCTTTACATGTTCTCCGGTTTACTAGATTTGAGGGTGGAATGCTAGGTTCTTTAGCTGGTTCAGCTAGTTGTACCTCTTCCTCTCCTTGTCGTTTAGTGGTCTGCGCTGGTTCTTGAGTTGACTCATTCCGAGTTGGCTCGGTTCACTTGTGCGAGACACCTAAAACGTGTCGTCTCTTATCTTTTTATTTTCGTATTTTATTATGTTCGGCCAATGATGAAATCCCGAGTCTTGTTTGAGGATTTGGATCTTAGCCTATGATTCGATTGGTGCGATATAAGCCGGTGAGCCACAAAGAACCCTCAACACTAAATAAATAGCCTCTTGCCTTGGGTTGATCCAAAAACTTCTTTTCCTTCGGACGATCCAATACCGAGGCTAAGCCTTCGGAGACAACGAAGTCCAAGTATTGTGTACCAGGAAATTCCAAATTCAGAATACTGCATTTTGCTTTTGTCCAATCGGACAAGGAGTTGAAGACCGAAGACGACGTTAAAGCCTTGCATTTCATGATCACGAGCATCAAAATGCTGTGTTTAAGCTCTACAAGACAGTCCATACGAGACTAGGATTTTTTTCCTCAAAACGACATCGTGGTCGGCACTTGCAACCCCGGAATTTTAAGTGAAATGCTACGTTTTGGCTTGGAGAATTCCTTGGACACACGGTAGGGCATGAAACCCTAGGCATGCCCGGTGGCTGCCGCCATGAACCATGTTCTATCCGATTCTATCTTTGCTTTATTCGGTTCAATCTTGTGAGATTCCGGCCCGGTTTGTTTACAACTTTTTGGACAGTTGGCTGAGTGTAAACTCTAGGTCATTTGTGACCTACGTCTCTCCTTATAAATAGAGAGCCTTGGCTCTCATTCTTATACGGTTTTCTACTATGCGTAATGCTGCAAAAAGCTAACTAGAGCATTCATATCTAAACGTTATTCTGTTAAAATTACTATCAACCGTTCGTCTCTTGTCTATTTATTGCCGTTGAATCGTGCAAAGAGCTAAAGAATATTCGATTAAAGAGATGTAATCGTTTTTTTATTAATCCCCGCCCGATGTAATCTTTCGGCTTTTCGCTTTTCTTTTCTTTTTGCTTTCTTCATTGCTTTCTTTACCGCTTTCTTTATTGCTTTTCCTTTGATTCTATTTGGTTGCTTTTATTTATCATTTAAGCATGTTGTATGTTTGTGTGTAGCGTGTTATTTTAGTATACTACTCAAACTAGTAATGGTCATCTTCGGACGGACGGAATGGAAGAGTTTTCCCCATAGTTTGTACCCTTGCCCCCAAATCTAATTCTCGGTTCAAAGACTGATGGAGTCAATTTTGGTGTCTTTTAATCGTAGTTTTCCCATACTAAGATTGGAAGAGTAAGTTTTTGTTTCGTTAGTTTTCGTCTTAAAAACTTACTGACGACTCCCTTTTTTATACTTTATTCTTATTAAATTTGCATCTCGGTTATTTTCTAGTTGTAGGGTAAAAAACAAAAAAGAGCATGAATCGCTTGCCGAGGCGAGACCGAGGCCGATTGTGTCAACTCGGGCCTATGGCCGACACCGTGAACCGTCGAGTACAGGCGGGGTGGTCGGCACTCGAGGCTTGGGTCCGGATCGGTGTTTTCACACCGTTCGGCACCTGAAGCCTCACGGCAAAAACCCTAGTTTCTAAATTTTATTTGTCCTTTAATTAGGAAATAATATTCCGAGAATTCTGAAATTAATTTATAAAATTGAAATAATTAATAAAACGCCGATCAAATCTGATTTAATTTATTTTAACTTGATTAATAAAACTCGAAAATATTAATAAAAGGTTCATCCCCAATTTTTAAAATTCATCTTCAAAACCCAAAAAAGAGGCAAGTGGGGAAGCTCGGTTACGGGTCGTCCCAAGGCCCTGGTTCCTACAGATAGTGACTCCACTAGGGATTAACTTATAATTAAGAGGGCGAAACTTAAAAATTTGAGCAGTTTGTTTTAATGATGTGCTTGCATTAGGCATCCCGCATTTAGCAACCTTTGAACTAGTTTAAATATTGCTTTGGACCCCTAGGAAAACTTTATTCTACCCCTTGTTTACCCTTTACGGAGAGAGGCTCCCACTCGATTCCTAGGCGGGCCCAACTAGGCTTAATTGCCTAAGAAAACGGTACCTCCTCCCTCGTAGCACACTCTCTTGGGTCAAACCTTTTGGTTCACCGAGAGGCACCAAGAATTCCGGCTGATTTCTGTCGTGCCCCACATGGAGGACTAAATTCTCGGACTATGAGTCACCATGTATCCTACCTTGTAAAACTCTTTGACCATAGAACTTTGGGACTATTAGGTGGTCCCTTTGACTTCATTTGTATGCTTCAATGAGTGTATGTGTTTTAAGATTTAATCTTTTACTTGTGAGCCTTTAGGGATAGGTGAGGAGCGCCGATTAAGCCCTTGCATGGGTGAAAATAAAACACTTTAATAAATTTCCTAGAGTTAGTCCATTATGTGCATTTAGCCAAAAGTCAAAATTCCTTTTTCTACTAAGATTAGTCCATTGTTTGCACTTCTGTGTCACACTAAAATTCTCTTGTGGCGGTTTAAGTAGTTACCGCCTGTAAAGGGTCTTACCGAAAATCTCCTTCTTTTTTTTTTTTTTAGTTGTTTAATCTTTCTTTGTTTTACATTCCCATTTTGCATTTGCATTAGCCAAATAAAAATAATCTCATATTAGGTGAGTCCATTTGCATTAGCCGGATAAAAATAATATTATATTAGGAGAATCCATTAGCATTAGCCAAATAAAAATCATCTCATATTAGGAGAGTCCATTTGTATTAGCCAAATAAAAATCATCTCATAGAGTCCATTTGCATTAGTGAAATAAAAATCATCTCATATTAAGTGAGTCCATTTGCTTTAGCCAAATAAAAATTATCTCATATTAGGAGAGTACATTTGCATTAGCCAAATATAAGATCATCTCATATTAGATGGGCCCATTTGTATTTAGAATTCATATCCTATTAGGTGAGTCCATGTGCATTCATCTTGTATTAGGTAAATTCATTTTTTGCATTTGCATTTAGCCCAAAATAAATTCATCTCAAATAAGGGAATGCATTATCATTCAGCTAGAATAGAAGGCATCTTTTCTTTAAGGGTTAATAATTTATTAGTTAGATTATCATCTCAACTAAGTCATGCATCATATTATCATCGCATTCTTTATGTGCATCCTAACTAAAATATCATTAGTTTCTTCGGGTCTCGCGTTTAAGTCCCTTCCTCCCAAAAGTGATCTTCTCTCACATGGTCCTAAACCTCATCCTTTGGGCTGCAGAATAAGAAAGTGTACAACAACTAAGTATCGCCGAAATTTGAGCTCTAAAAGATTAGAACTCCTCACCAAGGAGATTAGGCTATCAACCTACTGCTAAGGAAATAGCTCAAGCCAAGTGGGAAATTCAGACAAAAAGGATCGCACTAAACACAGTCCGCTCTATCAAGCCCTTTCCTTATACTCCGAATGGGCAGTTCATAAGAGAAGGAGATAACTTCCCTTACTATGGTTTTCCTGAGCCCTACTATATCAAGGAAAAGGGCATCCTAGTACCTGGTCTAGAGATTTTCAATGACTGGTATATTTTGGAGAAGGAGGCACCTTACCTCCTTAAAGAGGGACAGTCCACATAAGACTGGACCAACCTTAGTGGGAATAATCTTTTCAATCTTCCGTTCGGACATGAGGGTAACGTAAAAGGGAATTCAGTCTTTGTACTTGTCATGAGCTATATCACACCCATAATTTGATCCATCCAGGTTCATCACCGACGTTGATATTGAAGGATCCAAGTATGTCACTTGGATTGACACCGAGGAGGGTTAAGAATTTGTTGTCGACCTAGGAGCCCATCCTCTTTACGAGTTTAGTACTAGGGCTTGTATTTCTCTTTTATTATTTCCAATTCTTTTTATAATTCTATCACTTCGTGTCTTTAGTTTCGAGTTTGATGTACTCGATGCTTCATTCAATAAAGTGAACCTTTCTGCTCACTCCTTCACTCTTCTTGCTTTTAATTGTTTTGCCTCTAATAATGAACAAGAAATCCCTAAAGAATTAATAAAAGTTATGGAAGATCATGAAAATCGCTCACCAATAATAGAGAAAACAATAACAATTAATTTGGGGTTAGTTGATTAACCCTAAGAAGTTAAGATTGGGAGAACCTTGGATCCGAAGAGCAGAAGCAATTTACTTCGCTCCTTATAGAATTTATAGATGTCTTTGCATTGTCCTACAAAGACATGTCGGTATAAATCCAAGTATAACATGAAGGTTTACTCTTGGAGAGACTTAATCACCCTAGAGGGGGATGAATAGGGTGATGAGGAAATTTGAACAATAAATGGAAGATTAAAGTTTAAAACGAACTTTAAGACTGTCCGAGTCTAGATTTGACTTAGAAAAGAATGAACTCGGAATTTACGTGGAAACCCTCCCGGGGCAGAAAACCACGGCCAGTGCTAATCCAAGCACCAAGTTAAATCTAATATTTTGAATCCACAAAATACGGTAGATAGACTCAACCAGAATTGCTCCCTTAGACAATTCCTTACACGGTTTTCCTAGACTTAGAAATTCCCTTATCTCATCTAATACTTCCTAACCGAGGTAACCTTTACAGCTAGGGACGACCGAGCTGAGTTAACCCTTACAGCTCAGTCAAGGGACCTTACTCGAAAGTAAGAAGAAAGTTTGTGACTCGATTACAAGACCTTACAACTCAAAAAGATGTTAAGTACGAATTGGAGTTATAAATAGAAGATCGAATATGAATACAAAAATTTTGCTTAAGTATGTGTATTGACAATGATTCCAACAATCTTCAAGTCTTGAGAGTTGGCTTCGATTTATAGATGACCAAACAGCTTAGCCATTGCGACTAGCTTCGATTAGATGTCCTCTATGACCGTTGTAACGGTTCTTCCGAGCCGCTCGTAAAAGATCCGTTGAGAGGTGAAAGTTGTGCAACGGCTCTTGACTCCTTAGGATGTCCCAATCCACTCGGTGGTGTCCGAAAAGTAGGGTGGAAACCACCGCTGAGCTTAGTGTTGAAGATTTCCAATTTTGGAAACAGAACAACCTTGACACGAGTGTTTGGGCCTTGGTCGAAGTAGAAAAAGCCTTGTCTCGCTGGCGATTTGACATCTTGAAGCCGGTTACTTTTGTAATTCAAAAGTAGGATAACCTCATTTAAATAACCTACAAAAGTAAATCAATTTTGGTTCTCAAAGTATAAAATACTTTGGTCCAAGATTAGGCACAAATAATAATTTAATTAAGATAATTAAGTGCATAATTATCTCGAGTCGAAAAGAATAAAATTTTACGAGTTTAATATTCATCATACTCAAATTTCATCTGAATCGATCTGGATAAAGATCAAGTTAGTTAAAGGATATCAGAATAAGAATACTTGATCTAGACAAATATGGTTCAAATAAAACAAGTTGAATAGAAGAGATGAATTAATGTTGTAATTCACTCGAACTTGGAATATGAAGTCATACCCGAGTTTAAACGTGTTAGAATGAGTGTTTGAACAAGCGATAAATCTGAGTGTTGTCGGAGTGACTCAAAACTACAAATGTGAAATGATAAGCAAGGGTATGCTTTCCGAGTCGATCAGAAATAAATGAAAACCTATGCAATAGTTTCGTAACACTCGAGAGAAGGTTACGTATCACTTAGAAAAGTTTCTATAGCACTTAAAATGACTTGAAATCAAAACTTATAAGAGATGAAGTTTGTACCTGATTCCTTGATAGCACTCAGAATGTTATACATGCAAAGTTTGAGTCTTCAATCTCCCCTTTTAATGAAAGGCATTCTTTACTCGGATAGAAACTTTGTTAGTGTTATAACCCCGAGTTTTAATTCTTTCTCAAAGAATATGTCGAGTATAGAGATAAAATCCTATAAAATATCTAGAGTGATTCAAACTTAGATTTTATCGGAGCAATTAAACTTGGATTGCATCGGAGCTAAAAACTGAAATATCGCATAAAAATGAAGTGAATCGAACTTAGAGTATTGCTTATATCGGAGCAAGAACAAATTAACCGAGTTGATAAATTAGAGCGAGGAAAAATAATATTTAACTGAGTTGATAAATTAGAGCAAGATGAACTCGAAAAGAAATTAAAACTTAGAAAACAGTTATACCGAGAAAGAAATAAGCACAAAATAGAAACTTCATTAATATTCACATAGAAAAGATATATACACAAAAGGGTGAGAGAAAACTCCCCTAAACAAGACAATAAATTTTTCTAACTATTCTCCCCCTTACCTTTCAGCAAAAACAAAAAGAGGAAGAATGTATCAAGAAGATATAATTTGTATGTCCGGACCAAAATAAAGCAAAAAAAACAAATTTAAGATGGTGGGGAGGGAGCGATCCGAGTCGAGGTGGAGGAACGAGCAGTGCGCCTTCGCCGGTAAAAGCGTGATGATGTTAAAGATCGAGGCGGGGCAGCACTGGGATCTCCGGGACGGGCTCAGCTCCGAATGGTCGACTCGGAATCGGGTCGTCCAGAGGTTAATCCTCTTGGAACTTGACCGAGGGAGGTGCTTGCTAAGAGTGGACAGCTGCCGACCGACCTTTGTCGGCAAGGTCCGGAGGGCTGGAGCACCTTGTCCCTTTATCGCTTTTGCTCCTTCTTCTTCTTCCTTCTCCCCTTCCTCCTTCTCTTCGGAGGAAACTACCTCAGCCTGCAGTCTCCTCTTCTTCTTGTTTTTCTTCCTCCCCGGAGGACGATTTGGCCGGGCTTGAGGACTCCTAGGATGTATCCGAGTTGCCGGGTCCTGAGCGGCTTTTGAGCACCTTTCTTGGAGGAGCTCAAGCGTCTCCTTCGATCCTTGACGAGTGCCTTCATCTCAAGAAGCACATTTTGCTACTCTTTGATTTGGGATTGAGCAGTCTTTTGATTGATGGTCATAGACCGGAGGACAGTCTTGAATCACCGAAGGATGTCCTTGAGTTCGAGTGGACATCGAGGAGATCTTATCCATTATGGTAGTGGATAAGGCGAGAGGAAAGGACCCGAGAGACACCTGAAGTGGAGGCACCACCAGGTGGAGGAGGTAGAGAAAGAGTGGCTAGAGTTTGAGTCCGAGGCGGAGAAGGTGGCCTCAGCTTCGAGCTATGGACCCGGACACCCGGTTGGGTTTCCCGGTATCCATACCCAAATATTTCTTTTCCGCCAACAACAATGGCAGCCTCAAAAACAGACGTTAGGATCCGAGGGGAGGGAACTTTGAATTGCTTGAAAATGAAAGTGAAAAGAGCCCCAAAAAGAAGAGGGTGGATTTCTTAGTCTAAGTCCGAGCTGGCACAAGTGGCCATCTACTTGATTATGGTTGGAAAGAGGTCTACTTCGTAGCACTCAAGGATATCAAAAAAGCTTTGAGATGTTTGGAGTTAGGATTTTCTTTGCTTGAATGCTAAGAGAAGAAGGTTCTCATCAAGTAAGAAACACGGAAGACGGGCTTCTAACTTTAGTTGAGTTACTGAAAAGTTTTTACGTGACTCAGGAAATTCTTTTGCATACTTCTCAAAGAATTCATCAGCAACCTCATTGAAAGGTATAGGGTTGCTGTTGAGGAAAAAAGAAGATACTTTGAAAAGGCGGTGGAGGAGAGAGACGTTGACACGGACAACAACGTCTTGAACTCCGGAGGTGAGTATACCCTCAAAGCTGAAGAGGTTGGAGTAAAACTCAAAAACGACTTCTAGGTAGATGAACTCGCTGAAACAGAGGAAATTATAAACCCCTGTGGTTTTGATATTGTTTAACCACGAAAACTTAGTGGTTGGAAAGAATTTGTCATGCAACGTTAGGTGTTGGGTGACAATGATTTTAGAGGGGTTGGAAGAACCCTCTTGGCTTTTGGTTCAAGGTTTCTTGGTTCTAGAACCAAGAAAGTCTCAGTGGGAACCTCTTTTCTGCATGTTTGAATGAGAAAAGAGAGAAGATGAACTTTGAGAGAGAAAGATAGCTCGAGAGAGAGAGAGAGAGAGAGAGAGAGTAGAGAGTAAAAAGAAAATGAAAGAGTAGAAAGAGAGCTGAGAGCAATCGGTGCTTACTTGAGATTTCTTCCCGAGCTTGAGAGAGAGTAGAAAGTAAAAACCCGATACTATGGTGTTACCCAAAAATACTTTTAGCATACAACTAAAATTGAAGAGCATGGAAATCTTACTCTTTGCCAATTCCTAAAGAAAGGATGCCCAACACATTCTTCTTTCGGGAATTTGGGAATTATTACGTAACGAGAAGATTCCCCAGGAAGAGTAACATCCACATCAAGACTTGAGATATGGATGTCCGCAGGAGTGAGCTATCAAAAGATGAAGATTAATTTCCACGCTAGAGATTCAAGCTATGATAAGGAAAGAGTTGTGAACTCACCAGTTGGCTCATGATCCGTGCCGCATGGTGGTCATAGGATGTGGTCAAGTTTAGAAATAAGGTAAAAGGATACCCCATAGTACCAGCCGCCAGCTCATTTGGATGAAAGGAACGAAAGTAGAACATGGTCGGAGGTGGATCGATCCGAATAAATGAAGGTCATGTGTTGACCCGGATTTGAGGTCCGACCCTCTCCCCAAGATACCAACAAAATCCAAAAGGACCTTCAAACAAGATTCTCCTTTCACTCAATTCTCGTTCCACAATGACACTTTGAGGAAGTAGGAGTTGGGACCAAGGATGACAGTTGGCCTACATTCAAGGTTTATCAAAGAACAATGAATTATGAATATTCAAGAATGAAAGGCAGCAGGAAAACAGATGCAAAACAATGAATATTCAAGGCTGGAGTCCACCACAGGAGGGCCCCCAGGTAGTGGCACAGGCCATGGGCAGGGGCAAAAAGCTAAAAATGTGATAAAAAGTTCTCTAGAGCATATTTTGCGATTAAAAAGAAGCATATCAAGGTCACACAGTTAAGGGCTGATCTTAAGAATTCTATCACATAAATGTTACGCCATTTAAGGTAAACCTTAGGCCATGATACGGAGGGCGAAAATACGGGACGATTTGTTAAACTCGGGAGAAAGATGTGGAAATATTCATACAACCACGGTTGCATTTTGCAAATCAAGTAAAATTTTTATCCACAAAAGAAAAAAAAAACCATATATATATTGGAAAAAGGAGAATTTGAGCATACCTCAATAATTTTCCACTAGCCATTCAACGGTAAATAATTGGTTGAATTATGCCGCACACCGGAAAGGAGGCCTCTAATGAGGCAAGTATATATAGGAGTTAGTTTGTCAAGGTCCACTAAGTTCACCAAATAGTGAACATGAACTTTAGCAGCTTGTTCAGGGAAGAGGATTGACCCAAGAGAAGAGCAAGCACGATTCGGACTTGTTGTTGAGAAGAGTGTTGAGGGCAAAACCTAACATCTTCAAAGGCCTCAAAAAGGACGGTATACTTAAAGAAATTATCATGGGGAAACTTATCGGCTACGGGACCAAAGAGGTGACGAAGATAGTCACAGTTTTTATACAAGTTCCGGTCATAGGCTAGAGGCTCTCCACTGAAGCCTCAAATCGGATAAAACAGACAAAATTAAAAGGCGTTATAGTCATTTCACCAAAGGCAAGGTGAAAAGTGTTGGTAGTATCCCAAAAGTGCTCACTAATGGCCCTAATAGGACCCCTCTCTCTTTTATTAGTAAGGTGGTACAAAGCAAGGTAAAAAGGACCAAATCCGGCACTATGCATGACATCTTCTAGAGGAAGATTCATCCTCTTGCACTTCTCCATGAATTTAGGGATAGCTCCACTACTCCGAATCGAGCTTTTCGTAAGACAAAAAATCCAACAAGATTTTTCTTTTCAGTTGAAGAGCTATTCTCAATGAGTAAAAGAAGAAACTTAAGCCAACTAGCTTACCGAAGGAGTAATGGCCAATGAAGAAACGTGACTCTTAGCCTCAACCAAGAGGTCACTCGGGTTCCACTCGTTCTATGGGTGCCATTCCCGTTCAAGGAAGTTGTCTTGAACAAGTTTCTTAGCGCTAGACCTCCTGGCAGGATGGGCTTTCCTCCTAGACATTTTGGAAGAAGAGATTTTTGAGAACCAACTACCTTTCAAGAAGAAGCAAAGTAAGAGAGCACAAGACGAAGGCAAGAGCAAGAAGAGGAGTAAGTGTGCATACCGAACACACCAAGCATCCCCTTTTATAGGCAAACTCGGTCAAGGTAGCCAACCATACAAGAAAAGGGTCAAGAAAGTAGTGGGAGACTAAGGGAATCCGGTAGAGCATGTCGGGGCCACGCTCGCCAAAGGCCGGCCGGCGCTGGCCATGAGGAGTCGTGAGGTTCCGTCGGCGATAACCTTTGCAGCCTAGCTTGCCAACATAGCTGGTGGAGTCTTATCAAACCATGACATGTGACCCTTTGTCCCCTTGTGCATGCAAGTGGGAGTTTCGGGCTCACTAATCAACTTTTTCTGAACAGTTTTGTCGATCTGTTTTCAACTCGAATTGCTCAGGTAAAACACTAAAATTTTGTCATTTTGATTATGCACTAACAAGCATGTTAGTACAACAGATTATTTGGCCAAGCTTCGGATCAAAAGAACAATCGAAGTTTCAACATCAAAATATACCAAGCTTCAAGCTCGATCAAGCCAAGCTTAGGATCCTTTTATCGAACTTCGTAACACATGCATCACGATCAAGTCCAGGCCCTATTTTGGAGTTCAGGTTCAATTACAACCAATTCCAAGCATCACACAATACCAAATATCAAAAATCGAGATAAGTATTCTTTAGTGTCTACTTTGGCCCTTCGTCTTTTAGACTCGGTCAAAGTGGGGGCTAACTATAGAAACCTAATAAATGTCATCTCTTATCTCTTTATTTCCGTATTTTATTATGTGCGCCCGATGATGAAATCCCGAGTCCTGTTTGAGGATTTGGATCTCGGCCTGTGATTTGATTGGTCCGACATAAGCCAATGAACTACAAGAACCCTTAGCACTAAATAAATAGCCTCTTGCCTTGGGTTGATCGAAAAATCCCCTTTTCTTTTGGACGATCCAATACTCGGATCAAGCCTTCGGAGACAACGAAGTCCAGTGCTGTGTACCGGGAAATTCCAAATCAAAAATACTCCATTTTGCTTTTGTCCAATCGGACAAGGAGCTGAAAACTCGAAGAAGGCGTTAAAGCACTTCATTTCATGATCATGAGCATCAAAGCGCCGCATTTAAGCTCCACAAGACAGTCCACACGAGATTAGGAGATTTCCCTCAAAACGACGTCGTGGATGACACCTACAACCCCGAAATTTTAAGTGAAACGCTGTGTTTTGGCTTAGAGAATCCCTTAGAAACACGGTAGGGCACGAAACCCTAGGCACGCCCGGGTGGCCAGCGCAGTGGATTGGGTTCTATCCGGTTCTATCTTTGCTTTATCCAGCTCAATCTTGTGAGATTCTAGCCCGGTTTGTTTATAGCTGCTTGGACGGCTGGCTGAGTGTAAACCCTAGGTCATTTGCGACCTAAGTCTCTCTCTATAAATAGAAAGCCTTGGCTCTCATTTCTATATGGCTTTGTCTTATGCGTAATGTTACGTAAAGTTAAACAGAGCATTCATACCTAAACGTTACTCCGCCAAAATTACTATCAACCATTCATCTCTTCTCTACTTACCGCCTTTGAATCTGTGCAAAGAGCTAAAGAATATTCGGTTATTTTGATCTCTCGGGTACTTATTCAACCGATCTTCACTATTCCCTACATATATAGTTCACAAAAACAAGTCCTTTTTCTTTCATTTGTCGCCGTTGCATCAAGAGATCCAACGTAGAGATCCAGATTAGCAAGGTGGAATAACTTGATGACAATTGTGCAGCCTTCAAACGCTTTATTATTTTTATGCTTCATTTATCGCTTCCGTATTGTGGATTAAAGAGATGTAATCGTTCTTTAATTCTTGCCCGCCCCATATAATCTTTGAATTTTCGCTTTTCTTTTCTTTTTCGCTTTCTTTTCGCTTTCTTTACCGCTTTATTTATTGCTTTTCCTTTGATTCTGTTTGGTTGCTTTTATTTATCGTTTTAACATGTTGTATGTTTGTGTGTAGCACGTTATTTTAATATACTACTCAAACTAGTAATGGCCGTCTTGGGACAGAGCGAAATGGAAGGTTTTCCCTACACTTTGTATCCTTGCCCGTGAATCGATTCTCGGTTTAAAGATTAATGTAGTCAATTTTGGCCTCTTTTAGTCTTAGTTTTCCCATTCTAAGATTAGAAGAGAGAGTTTTTGTTTCTGTTAGTTTTCATCTTAAAAACTAACTAGCAACTCCTTTTTTTTACGCTTTATTCTTATCAAATTTGCGTCTCGGTTATTTTTTGGTTGCAGTGGTAAAAAAAAAAAAGGGAACCTAGATCTCGCTTGTCGTGCAAGAGGCCGAGGCTGATTATTTTAGCCCGAGAATATGGCCGGTGCCGGCAACCGCCAAATGCAGGCGGTCAACGCCCGAGGCTTGGGTCCAGATCGGTGTTTTCACACCGATTAGCACTCGAAGCCTCACAGCAAAAACCCTAGTTTCTAAATTTTATTTGTCGTTTAATTAGGAAATAATATTCCGGAAATTCTAAAAATAATTTATAAAATTGAAATAGTTAATAAAACGCCAATCAAATATGATTTAATTTATTTTAACTTGATTTAATAAAACTTGGAAATCTTAATAAAAGGTTCATCCCTAGTTTCTAAAATGCATCTTCAAACACTACAAAAAAAAAGGAAAATAGCGACGGGAATTCCAACGGGTTTTCCGATGGAATTTCCTTAATTCCGACGAAAAATCTATCTGAATTCCTCCGACGAACAAAAATCCGACGGGCTCGTCGGAATTCCGTCGAACTTCCAATGGGAATTCCCGTCAGAAAAATTCCATCGATATTTTCATTTTTTTTGTACTGAAAACCCTAAAATCATTCTTTCACTTTCTAAAACCTTTACGTCAAAAAAAGGGGCACGTGGGGAAGCTCGGTCCCGGTCCGCCCTGAGCCGTGGTTCCTACAGTTTGTAATCAATCATTCCGAGCTCAGCTTCCGCTATTTCATCATCATTTCGGTTGAGCTTGAGATATGAGAAATTAGACTTACTTATCGTGCCATTATCAACTTCATCAAAGATAACGTGGATGCTTTCTTCCACTTTTTAGTTCTCTTGTTGAAAAAGCAATAAGCTTTGCTATGTGAAGAATAACCAAGAAATATACCTTCATCCGACCTTGCATCAAACATAGTCAAATGATCCTTACCATTATTATGCACAAAGCATTTATTTCCGAGAGGCTTGAAGTAAGCGATGTTAGACTTCTTTCCTTTGTAGAGCTCGTAGGGTGTTTTCTTCATGATATGTCGAATAAGGTATCCGTTAAATGTGTAATTTGCTGTGTTCACTACCTTAGCCTAGAAATAGTAAGGAAGATTATTTTCAATCATCATGGTCCTTCCTATTTCTTCAAGAGTTCTATTGTTTCTTTTCACTACTCCACTCGTTGAAGAGTTTTTGGTGCTAAGAAGTTGTGGGACATGTCATTTTTGTCACAGAAATCTGCAAATTCTAAGTAATTAAATTGCCTTCCATGGAAAGTTTGTAGTCTTCTGATCTAAGTCTAAGACTCCACTTGAATTTTCCTGTAGATCTAGGTGAACTCCTTAAAGGCTTCATTCTTGTTCTTTAGAAAACATACCCGAGTAAATCGTGAAAAATCATTAACAATAACTAGGACATATGATTTACCTTCTAAGCTTTTAACAAGGATTTCACCACACAAATCCATATGAATAAATTCAAGAACTTTTGATATAGAAACAGTTTTGAGTGGCTTAAAAGGTGATATGACTTGTTTCCTTTTGTGCAAGCATCATATATTTTATCTTTCTTAAAGTTACAGAGGCAGTCCTCCGACTAACCGGATGTAAGTTTCTTAATAGTATGCATGCTGATATGACCTAATCTACGAGTGCCATGTCTACGAATCATCATTGGTCGAAGCTTTCAATCATGATAGATTTTGAGCAGAGTTAGAAAGAGGAATGATATAGGTGTTACCTAACCTCGAACAGTAGAGTTTTGTCTCATTTGTGGTAACATCGAAATGAAACAATTAGTCCGAGTGAATCTTACTTTTTAACTTTTGTCACACAGTTGAGAGATATTCATAGAATTATATTTCAGTCCCTTGACAAGATGGACTAGACTTACTCGTTGTCACGATGGCCAACCCTACCAATACCTATAATCTTGCCCTTGTTGTTATCTCCAAATGTGACCTTTCCTCCATTTTCTCTTCTAGTTCCGAGAAGAGTCTTGAGTCTTTAGACATGTGACGAGAACAACCAGTGTCTAAGTACCGAGTGATCTCTCCTTTTCGAGTTGCCTGCAAAAACATAGACAAACTAACCCTTCTCACTTCCTCTTACAAACCCAATGAACTCGTTCTTACTATGGTCATTCTTTGAGGAAGACTACTTTTGGGAACCCAGATTTGAACAATTTTGGGCTTGGTATGATTCTCGAGTCTTTTTTGCGAAACCGAGTTTGAGTCTCCTTTTTGAAATCCTTTCTTTTGGTAAACAAGTTGTGAAGACTTTTCTTGAAAGTAGGTCTAGGCTTAGTCGCTTTCTTCTTTGAATAAATAGGACCATGCTTAGCCTTTTAACACTTGATTTTCTAGAATCAGCTTTGAAAATATTTTTTAGGAGTTGTCCTCCTATTTAGCATTATAGCCAAGACCTTCTTTTCGAAATAAGACACACCGAGAACCTAGAAATCAAGGTTTTTCCGACCTTGAGTAAGTTTCAAAAGCAACTCTCGAGACTCAATGAGCATCGATTTCAATTTCTCATTCTCTGCTTTGAGGCACTCGACTCAGTCTCTAGTACCTTCAGATTATGTCTCGGCTTTTCCAAATAAGATTTGTTTTCGGGATTAAGAGACTTAATTTTCTATTTAAAGGTATTAGAATCGAATTGGACTTTTCCTCCAAAGTAAAAATGTATCTAGCTAAACCATGTTTGGAGAGCTTAAGAAAGTAGTTGATTACCTCCAGAGGATCAATTTCCTCAGCGTCCGATGCTTTACTTTCCGACTCGGATCCAGCTTTTGAGTCCGTCGGAGCCATGAGATACTTTGATTGATCATTTGTGTCATCATCCTTTTCGACTCATCATCACTCCATGTGGCTGCCATTGCGTTTTTCTTCTTTCAGTCCTTTCTTCTTTTTGAACAGTCCTTGAAAATGTGCTCCTTGCTTCAACATTAAAAAAAATCGAGCTTTTAGTTAAAGTCAAATTTGAAGGGGATGAGAATTTACCTTTCTTTCCTTCTTGAAGACTTCCCGCTTTGGCTTCTTCTGTCACTCTTTGTATTTCATCACCTTTTTGAATCCTTTGGCTAGAAGTGCCATAGGGTCTTCGTCAAAATATGAGGAGCTCAAACTTAGACCAGATTCCTCTTAGGCTTTTAGAGCAATGTTTTGTTTTGTGTTGACCTCGGAATCTTCTTCCTCTAGATAACTTATGGGTGAGAAGTTTCCCAATGAGCTCATCCGGTTTCAGCTAAGTGAGGTCTTGAGCTTCTTTAATAACTCGTCACCTTTAGTCCCCATCTCTTTTTGGAAGACTCCTCAGAATCTTTCTACCTATCTCCTCATGGGACATCTTCCTTCCAAGGGATTTGAGATTATTAACAATCTCGGTGAAGCGAATGTACATTTGCGTTATGTTCTCATCAGCCTTTATCTTGAACATTTCGTACTTGTGGAGGAACTAACTTATCTTTGCCTGCCTCACTTGATTTGTACCTTCATAAGTGGTAACAAGTGTGTCCCATACTTCTTTGGCAGTATCACAAGCGGATACTCGTTATGCTCTGCTGCATCAATGGCGTACATCGGAATGTTCACCGCCTTAAAGTTCTTTCTGTGCTTCTCATTCTTTTCAGGAGTGAATTCTTACTTCACCTTAGCTACTAATCAAGTGCCATCCAGCTTGGTGGGAACATAGTTGCCATTACAAACGATTTCTCGGACTTCTTCATCATAGTCTTGATTGAAACAATCCATGAGCTTCTTCTAGTGCATGAAGTTTGATCCTTTGAGCTTTGGTGGCTTGGTGAATGATCTTCCTTCATCAAATTCTCCACAATTAAGATCCATTTAATCTTTAGACCTTAGATTGTTAGATCCTTTTGAAAGGCTAGGCTCGATATCAATTGAAGGTTTGCTCTCTGAAAGTCCGAACCACCCTAGAGGGGAGGGGGTGAATAGGGTGTGAAGGAAATTTTACGGAATTATGAAATTTTATGCACAGGTAAGAACTCGGAAAAGATGTTCGAGTTTAGAATGAACTCGAAATAGTATAAACAAGATATTTTACGTGGAAATCCTCATGGGGTTGAAAACCACGGACAATGTCAATCCATACACCAAGTCAAATCCACTATTTTCAATCCACAAAATACAAGGGATCGACTCTTAGAATTGTTCCCTTAGACAATTCAATAAAATTTTTTTCCTAGGCATAGAAGATCCCTTATTTGTCCTAGTACTTCCTAACTTAGTTAACCTTTACAACTAGGTACAACCGAGTTGAATTACCCCTTATAGCTCACTCAAGAGAAATTACAAAAGAGTTAAATAAGTAAGAATATGAATGATTACAAGACTTCTTGTTTCAACTCAAAAGTTGAGAAAAATTACATATAAAGTTGAAAGTTAGAAAGATTGAGTATATGAGTTAAGTATTAAGTTCCAGCAATTCTCTGTCTTGTAAAGTGGTTTCTGTTTATAATCAGCAGAGTAGATAGCCGTTGAGTCTCGGTCTTGACTAGAAAGCTTCACTAGCCATTATAACGGATAGTCCGAGTCCCGTAGAAATAGAACCATTGTGAAGATAGTCATTGTGCATCGGTCCTTGGCTTAAAAGTTAATCCAACCCACTTGTTGTGACTAAAACCTGGGGTGGAAACAATCGTTATACTTAGAGTTGGAGTTTACTGAAATGGAAACAAACAGACTTGACATGGTGTCCGAGCCATCCCGAAAATGTGGCTTTGTCTGTCTGTTGGCGTTTAATGGTAAAAACCAGGTTGGTTTTGCTTTTCAAATTGAGATAAAATAACTTTAATCAACCTGTAAAAATAAATCAAAGTGGTACTCAAAGTATAAAAATACTTTAGTCCAACATTAGTCAAGGATATAAATTAATTCAAATGACTAAACACTTTAATATCTTTAAACTAATTAAATGGAATTTTTTTATACCTGTGGAAATACTCTAGTGAGAGAAACTTTAGTGAGAGATGCCCTAATGAGAGCCTTTTGCAATTGACCTAGCTTCTTCTTCTTTCTTCTCCTTCGTCGCATTCCTCTATAGATTTTCTTGAACCTAAACCGCTTGATCCGGGTTTCGATTACGGTGATTTTTCCCCTCTGTCGTCTTCCAGTTTATGCTTGCACCAGTTCCTATTAGTTCCTTGGCCCTTTCATCCAGATCTATAGTTTTTTTTTTTTTTTTTGCATTCACCCCTCCAATTCCAATCACCTTGACCATCCATGGTTAACCTTGGTATTATTTCCGGGCTTTTTGTTGATTTCCTTACTCGGATTTACAGTCTATGCTCTTTCCTGCTCCCCGATCGATGCTCTTTCGATTTTCTTTTAGAGTTCCTTCGCTTGACGAGCGTTGTCGTTTCGAAGCTTCGATATCCCTTTGAATGACCCCGATGCCCGGTCGATTGCTTGTTGTGCTACTCAATTTCGTGATTGGCTTTACCTCATGTTTCATTTAGTCTATGCTACTCGTTGTTTTTAGCGACTATAATTTCTCTTGCACTCACCCGAATCGGTATTCTGCTCACTCTTTCGGGCTAATTGGCTTTGCAGTAGGGATATTTGTCTATCTATGCACTCAAGCAAGGTTTTTTCTCATTAATTTTGATCAATTGGCATCACATTAGGTATGTTTCTTGCCTTTGTCTCTTCCATTCATTTTCATATTTTTCTTTCGGTTTATGGTATTGGGTGCTCGCTTTGGTCATGCTTCCTTGTTATAATATAACTTCAGCAGTGTTTTTCAACATTTTCTGCTCTATTATGATTGGGCATCCGGTTTGCTATTATTATTTTTCTGGCTTTCATTGTGTGGTTAGTTTGATTTGGATTATCAATTTTTTTCTTTTGAGCTTTTTCTTGTTGAATTCATGTACAGGGCTTTTTTTAATCATACTAAAGTTTATTTCCTTAGACAATTGTTTTGCTGGTTTTTTTATGTAATGGTTTCGATTGATGTGTTTGCTTTTCTTCTTTTTTTGTTGGTTATTTTTGATTGTATACTATGGACGAGAGGAATTTCAGGTTACCTGAAAGTCCCAAGGCTATATGTCCGACCACCCTCACAAGGGCCCGAATCTTGCTCTACAAGTGGATTGTCTTCTACTGTTTTGATTATCTTTGGACATTGCTAGTGTATGTTGGTTTTATTTACGACTTGATTGTCGCGATTGGTGTTCGTATCTAGCTCATTTGGTTACCAAGAAGTAGTGATGGAGCTTTGGTTTTGTTTATTTTTCTACGATTAGAAGCCTTGGTTTGGCTAGTCTGGTTATTAAGGATTAAGCCAGCTTTAGCTGGATTTTTTGGGGTGATTTTTGTTGTCTTTTTATTCGGAATACACTTGGTTTGCTTGGTTTGGTATTGTCCCTTGTGTCATATTTGGCATGCCTATTTGTGTTTGGGTTTCTTGGGTTTACTTGATTTCTTAGCTCACCATGTTTTTTATAGTGATGTATGAGTTTCTTGGTGAACTTTACGTATTATTCATTTTTTGTTTTCTTTTTTGTATATTTCGGGCGAGAGGATTCTTAGCTTTTACTAGGATTCCCAAGGCTCCTGCTCCGACCAAGCCTTTTAGGGTTTGAATCTTGCTCTGCAAGCTAAAAACTTCTACTTTCTGCATGGTTTTTTATGATTGGTTTTTGCCTCCACTCTATCTACGATTGGAACTCCAGATTGCAGCGATTCATTCATGAAAATTATTGTGTGGAATGTACAGGGTGCTAAAAAGCACCAAGTTAAACAAGAAGTTTTGATTCTTATCCAGACAAATTAGACCCGATATTTTATTTTTGACTCGAAACTATGACAAATGAAGAAAGCACCAACAAAATTATATCCTCCTTTGGTTTTAATCATTTTGACTATTTTTTATCTCATAATCATTGTGGGGTTATGTGAGTTCTTTAGAATCATTGTAATATATCAGCCAATGTGATTATTAAACACGACTACGGATATCACTTTTAACGACGGGTCTTTAATGACGGTTAAAATGACAAACTGTCATGAAAAATTGGACCGGTGGCATTTTTGTAAATAAATGGCGTTGTTTACCACCTATGACGACGGTTAAAAATAAACAACCGTCATCTCGAGGTTTCTATTGATCTTATACTACGGTTGTTTTACATGAACCGTCGTCATAGATGTATCTATGACAACGGTTCCGTTGAAGGATCGTAGTCTAAGAACTTTAGACGACGGTTGTTGGTAGTGAACCGTCGTCTAGGGTTCTACGAGAAAAAAAAAACCCTAGTAGGGCTAATAGCGAGTCCCACTTTCGTCGCTCTCGGTCCCACACTCACTTTCTTCAATTTCTCGGCTCTCCGTGGTGGTTTCCGGTGGCTTCCCACTCATTCTCTTTGTCTGTTTCCGATCGTGCTTGCAGTCCACCCCACTCACTCTCTTCGCGTTTTCAGTTGTGGCTGCACCACACTCTCTCACCGACTTCTCTTTCCGACCCCCTTCTCTCCCCGTGGCTGCATCTCTCTCGTCGACTTCTCTTTCGGGTACCACCAGGTTAGTCTCTTTCACTTCATTTTTAGAATTTTGCCCATTCCATTGCGGGTTATAGAGAAAATTTTATATTGTTAAATCGAAAATGTAATATAGGAGTCTTTATATTTCGCGGTGTTTTAAGAGAAAATTTCGTAGATTATTCTTATAAATTCTGAATGGATTAGAATATGAAAATAAGAGTTTTATAATTACTTGCGAGTATAAAATGGATTCTTCCGAAAGGAAAAAAATCTGGGGAGGGGGAACTATGATAAACAAGGAGAAGTTGGTCCGGAGTAGAGACGATCGAACTCTCCTTACACGGGTCAATTTTATTAGCCTAGGAAATGCTATAGGTGCGAAAAAATCAACCTTTATGAGCTACGTTGGTACGACAACCCGCTGCCACGTGAACATCAACTTCGTAAAATAGGTCGACGTTCTCGATTTCATTAAGGACAACCTATGGAATGATATTCGGGTAAATGAATACATCCCAACCTAGTATTGCAACTTATATTATAAATGGTTAATATATATAATGCATACCGTTCTTGTGTTTCGGAGAATGTTCAACTTGAACGTTAATGAATCCGAGATCCCCTCCGTGAAACACAAGACACTAATGTTAGCGGCGTAAAAGTTTAGAGACTTCAAATATCGTATAGCCGCTGTATGGATAACCAAAACAAGGCAGATAAAACAACAAGGTAGACCCTAGGAGGTCTACAATAGTATCACGAGAGGAGGACTGGAGATCATTTGAAGCATATGTCACCTCTTCGAATACAAGGTAATTTCATTACTTTGATACATTTTTGTGGAAGAAGTTCTTGTAAGAGTATGAGACTTCTCGTTCAAAAAGCTCAATAATCATGTTCAACAACGATCTCAACTATAAATTTAAATTGATGGTTGAAGATTCATAAATAGGATTATTCATTCATAATAAAAAGTATTGTTAGAAAACTTGAAAGAACTAGAGAGAGTTACCGGAAATCGAAGTTGCTAGAAGAAGTTAAAAGCATTTAAAAAGAGTTGAAAAAGGTTTTAAGTCAAAAGAAGTTGAAAAGACGATTTCCTTTGAAGGACCCACCGAAAAGAATAGGTCCTTTCTGAAATGATAGGGTTAGTCCAAGTTGCAATCATGATTCATTCATAGCTAGATAGTCTTTGGAAAGGTGATAGAAATGAATGTAATGGAAGATATGAGTGCTCAAATGTGGGAATACATTGTATCATTAAAACATGATCCAAGAATATCATATCTTGAGGGATCTTCTTGGCAGATTTGGTATAAAAATATGAATATGCATGTACTTACTCCACTACCACTACTCATTAGATGGTACCAAATCTGTCAACAGAGGACTAGGTCATCTATAGTACGCCGATTACGTGTTAGGGCTACGTGAAGCGGATACGCCGGTCTTTGTCTTCCCGGAAGACATTGTAATTTTTGCACATGGAGGAAATTGGTGTATCCTCTATTACGCTTGGCATGATGTGAGTTAACATATTCTTAATTAGTTTTTTTATAACTAATTAACTTCAATTTCTAACTACATATTAATATGTAAGGTGGCTGCACGAGATTGGGAAGGACTTCGTTTAGTTTCGAACCCTACTTTCGTTATTCAAGGAGTCAGGCTGAATCGTGACGAACGAGTCTCCTATATCTTCGACGTCATGAAAGATGCCGCGAATGAAAAAATATTATTTCTGGCGGCGTTCAATGAGAAGTAAGTGGAAAAATAATGAACTAACTAACTCGCTGAACTTTTTATATGGTGTTATACATACTTATATAAAAATGTGTTATTTTGTAGCCACCATTGGATGTTTGTTGCCATATGTCTAAGGGTTAATATTGCCTACTTCCTTGATCCTCTTGGTCGTGATGTGAGGCAAGATATCAAGGACGTCTGCGAAGCGTGAGTTCATACTTTTTAATCGTTATGTTGTTTTGTTAAGTAATCATTCAATGATATGTCTAAATTGAATTTTATTTTTTCCGATTGAAAAATAGTTCTCTAGTCCATTATTATTATGGCGGAGGTCCCAAACAAATGAAGAAAGCACAACCACTAATTGTCCCCATCAAGGTAAAGTTTCTTAGTTATTACAATCTACTTTAGATGTTTTCGTTTCATATTACTTACTACATATACAGGTACTAATTAATTCTCTATGTGTTGATAATCTATTTTTATTAATGTAGTGCCATAAACAAGCGGGGAAGATGGAATGCAGCTTCTACATTCTCTAGTATATGAAAGAGATTGTGACCAAACTCGAAAAGGCTAGTCCCAAAGAGGTATAGTTGCACTTTTAATTGATTATTATATATATTCTTTTTTCAGCTTGATTAACACTTGCACTGACCTAATTAATATGTCTTTTACAGCATTGGTCCCAATATTTCCTAGGAAAGATGCCACCCACTCCCTATACACATAAAGTGCTCAACGAGTTAAAACAAGGTTGGGCGAGTACGTATACAACCATAGAAAGGAATAGGTATATATATTACGGTTATTCTTCATTATTTGATAGGTCAAGTTTGTGAGTTTAGTAGTCATACACAGTTATAGGTATAAATATGTACATCTGATTGTGATTTGTATATGTATATATTTTGGTGAACAGGAAGGCCTATATATAAAATGTGATGAGTATATGTGTTTATTGTTTTATATATATTCGGTGAAGATTGTATTAGGATTGTGGTTTGTATATGTTTTTTTTTTTTGTACTGTACGAGAGGACAAGCATATACAAGAAAAATTATTTTAAAAAATAAGATATATGATGACGGTTCAAATAAAGGAACCATTGTCATAGGTGCTCTGTAATAAATTTTTCCAACTATAGAGGAAGACCTATGACGGCGGTTCGGATGAAGCAACCGTCGTCATAGGTTGACCTATCACTATGGTTTTCTCATCTTAACTGTCGTCATATGTGGACCTATGACTACGGTTTTGAACCGTAGTGAAAGGTGGTACATACAACGACACCCAAATACACGATGTCTATTAACCGTCATTAAATGTTGTTTTTAACCGTAGTTAAAAGTGGTTCGTGTATTAGTGAAAGATGAAAGGTTTGTTCACCTCTATGTACTTGATAAGAGCATACAAAAAGAATGCATTATACGGGGATTTATGGTCCAGCTCAAGCTATTGACAAGCCAATTTTTTGGAATCAATTACATGAAATTAATTGCCTAATTAATTTACCTTGGTGTATTATTGGTGAAAATGTTTAAATGAAAAGTGGGGGAGTTAAATTATCTCTCAATAATGTCCATCGGATGAGGAATTTTCTATTTATCATCCAGGGAGAATCCATTCCTTCCTCTCGCATAATATTTACTTAGAAAAATTTTTCAAAGGGATATCTTATCTATGAAGGATTAGATAGAGCTATTCCGCCTTCCGATTGGCGAAATATGTACCCTAACTCGCTCTGTCTCTCATGGGCTATTCTTGTGTTCGGACCACAAGTACATTCTCGTTATATTCTAGCCCGATTAATCATCAACATTCTTATCGAAATTTGGATTTCAGAATCATTGGTCTACCTACCTAGAAGTTAATAAAATTATCAAGCAATAATGGAATGGGTACTCACGAGGGACGTGTATGTTTAAACTTGTTAGTAAACTCAAGAATGTTAAGTCTATGCTTAAGCTATGGGCCTCTAAAGTCTATAGTAACTACTCTCACAAGGTAGAAAGGAATTCAAATCTTTTACCGATTGTGGAAGATAGAATCCTTCTTGACCCTTGTAACCACAAATTATTACATTGGCGGGCTCGCTTAATCAAACAAAGGGAGCAGCTTCTATTGTTTAATCGAAATATTGGGGAAAGTTTTATCGAAAAGAATGGTTGACTAAGGGTGACAGAAACTACAATTTCTTTCATTGATGTTGTTCTTTCCGGAAGCAAAAATGAATATACTTAGAATTAAAGATGAGTTTGGAGTATGGATCCATGATAAGAAGGATATTCAACGAAAATTTGTGATGGACTTTACTCAAAGATTTAAGTCACAACGAGGGTACTTATAGAGCACAAATGTGCACTAATTTGCCAGTTTGACTTACCAATGAAGATAATAACCAACTCATCCTTCTAATTTCACCATCCGAGATTAAGACTACTGTTTTTCAAATGAACCCAGCTAAAGCTCTAAGGCTTGACGGCTTTGGTGCTTAGTTCTTCCATCAGCATTGGGATATCATTGGTAATGACATTATCTGCGTGCATTATGGATTTTTTAAATAATGGCAAATTATTAAAAGAGGTTAACCATACCTTCATTGCCTTGATCCCTAAAGTCTCTTGTCCTTCTCTTATGTCACATTATAGACCAATTAGCTTAGATAATAACCTCGTATAAGATTATTTCTAAGATCCTTGTTAATAGATTAAGATCGATACTACAAAAGATTATGAGCCCTTATCAATGTTCTTTTGTCCCTAGGAAGGACATCCACAATAATATACTTCGAAACATAAAGTAATCAATAAGTTTGGAAACATTAAGGGTAGGTAGGCTTATGTAGGCCTTAAGTTAGATATAGAAAAAGCTTATGACAGAATTGAATGGGATTTCTTATTTTCTTGTCTTAAAGACTTAGGGTTTCATCGTGTTTGGATTAATTGGATCATGGAATGTATTACTTGGTAACTTATTCAATTATCATTAATGATGAATCGTGTGGTTTCTTTCGACCTTCTCAGGGGCTGAGGCAAGGTGATTCCCTATCTCCTTATTTATTTATTCTGTGTATGGATGTTTTAGCATATAGGCTCCATATTGAAGCCTTGCTTCACAAGATTGGAGTTGGGATTAAAATTTGGATGCAAGCATAGAAAATTCCCTGTCTTTTCTTTACTGATGATAGCCTCGCTTTTTGTAAAGCCAATTATAAGACTTGTCTTAAGCCTTATAACTTACTGAATACTTATTTCTTTGCACAGAAAATCAAGACAACTCATTAATTTCCATAAATTAGCTTTAGTTTTCTCGAAAAACTCTACTACAACAATCAAAAACTTTGTCTCTTCAATGTTTAACATCCCACACTCGGACTCTTTTAGGAAATATCTAGGTTGTCCTATTTGTAGAGGTAGACCTAATAGCTCACTTTTACGGATATCTTAGTGAAGGCGGATAGTAAACCGCATAACTAGAAAGCCAACTCGCTTTCTAAAGTTGGCAGGGTTGTACTTATCCAGTCTAATATGGAGTCTTTGCTCGCACATACTATGCAGAGCTTTAAATTACCGAAAAGCACTTCTAACATGTTGGATAAAATTAATCGAGATTTTTCTGGAAAAATTACATGAAAACAAAGGTATACCCTTGGTAGCATGGGATAAAATCTATACGCCTAAAAAGTTGGGAGTTTTTAGCCTTAGAAAAACGGATGCAATCAATCATGTCTTTGTTTGCAAACCGGTGTGGAAATACTTATTTATTAAAGACAATTTTTGGGAGAAAATCATAAGATTTAAGTACCCATTATTTGTCGATTTTTCTTGAGGAAAATTAATGTAATACCGGGAATTTTAAAGAAAAGCACCTGGAAAGCATAGAATTATTGAGTATTATTCCTCGCAGCTAGGGGGTTGAGTGACCGATTTTATTTACGGCCAGACATATTACGTTAGAATCCCTTTGGAGGCTGGTGTTGTATTAATTAAATCAAGGAAATTGCCTCCCTTTTGTCAGCTGAACCTTTGCACGGTTAGGAATTGTCGTGGCCGACGTACTAAAAAAGTTAGGATGCAGAGGCATAAGGGGATGAAGAAAAGCAGAGGCGTGGATTTGTTTTATGTAGGAGAAGATTACTTTGGCGATGAGGAGATAAATAAGGTTTAATAAAGGTCCAATAGAAAGAGCAGGTGGGCTTTGTCAAGTGGTGGAGAGAGAAGGAGCAAAAATAAAAGAAGCAGGGGACCGAAGGGAGGGGGCATGGGAAAGAAAACAAAGAAAGAAGAAGTAGAGCGAGCAGAATAGGGGAGGGGAGAAGACCACCGAACGGAAAGGAGAGAGAGAGAGAGAGAAGGGGCGAGCGCGCAGTGAAGGAGACCAAAGGGGAGGATTGGCGACCACCGCAGGATCGAAGGCGGCGGCCGGCGACGTGAGTGGGCGCGAGCGAAGGAAGAGAGTGAAGGACTCGAGGCCGAGCGAGGGAATCGGAGCAAGAGACCGAGAGGGCGAGCGAGAGCGAAGACGAGGAAGAGAAGCCGGAGGCCGGCCGGCTCCACGGCGAATGGGGGTGAAGCAGCCGGCGAGCCTAGGAGAATGGCCGAGCCCCGAGGAAGGCGAAACCGAGGCCAAGATAAAGGAAGCGAACGCGAGGGCTGAGGGAGGCAGCCGGTGAGCGCGAGACAGCGACCGGCAACGGTGTCGAGCGGAGGAGGGCGGCAGAAACCGAGGCTAGCAGCAGGGGGAAAGGAACGAAAGAAGGAACTGAACCGGGGAGCTTGAACGTCGAGCAAACCACAAACCTTCAATCCCTGAATCGAGGTGGGTAGTCTTATACTCTAAACTATTAGTAATTTCGAACCCAAATGGATTTATTGTGAATGTTGAATGTGTACTGTGATTATTGAATTTGTTGTGAATTTCGAGTATCCGTATTGCGGAACGGACCTAGTCGTCGTGTAAGAGTGAAATAAGAGCTTAGAATGGATCTAGAGAATTGAGAGGGCTGAATCGTGAAATGAAAGGAGTTACTTGGGTTAAATAGTAGAATTAAATTGGGAACTTCAAAGAGATTTAATAGTTACTTAAGGTTGAATTGGAACATGCTGATTCCGAAGAGGTTAGATTGCATAGGTCAAATGAGTAATATTGAAGTTTCGGTTAGCTATTAAGAATGAAGGGTTGGGACATTGATATGAATTATGAGTTAATTAAGTCTTAGAGATTCTTGAACCTGCGGTATTGAAGAGCTAATTACGAACATTGGGGAATGGTAGGTCGAAGTATAAAGAGAAGTATGAATTCGTATTGAGTGATGCACAATTGGGATATGTAAGTGAGAAATGGGTGATTGTGAGATTAATTACGTTCGAAGTATATTTAAATCCTCGAGGTTGAACCGAGCGTAAAGATAAGCGAAGGTAACGGAAACCGAATAATGAAAAAGTGATTAAGAGTTACATAACTAAGGACGGACGAGTAAGAGTTAAGTAATGAGTTAGAGACATACAATGGGAATTTGAGGCAGGGAATGGTAAGGTTAAGTTGAGGAATTGGAGTAAAGACAGGGAGTTGAGGAAAATTGAGACGTGAGCAAACAAAGTGGATTCACAAGGTAGAGACATAAAGTGAGGAATGGAGGTGAAGAGAATGAATTGTGACGAATTGAACGTAACTTAAGTGATATGTACTTGCGGTTATTGTGGCTCATAAAGCGGAGATAATCGTATTCAATTGATGAATTGAGAAAGGCATAGTTGGAAAAGAGTTGAGAATGATTGCTTGCATTAAATGGTGATTATTCGTGCTATGTGCTTGCTTTACGTGATGCTCAAAGTAGTTTCGAAAGGAGGTTTGTATTTTACGTGAAATGATTCTTGAATGCAACTTCTTGTGAACTGCCTTTCGAACGTGAATGTGTTTTAAAGAAGCAAAGCTTATTTTAGAAAGTGAATTTATAAGGGTGACACGTGGTGTCATGCCTTCCTTGATACTAAATTGATTGAGAAAGTCTGTAAAGTGAACGTGATGAATGAGAATGTGCAAATTGTTTTGAATCGACCGGCTACGGATCGTTTAGCATACCGAAGGGTTCGAACTCGGGAACGCCCAGCTAGAGACTTCGAGGGAAGGGTTCTAACAGGGGTCTTGCAGAGGCAGGATGCCCGCTCCGAGACTTCCTAGAAGAATGGTCCCGGAGCCTTTTTGTCGGGGTCGCGCCCGAATTAAAGAAGTGCTAGTTCGAGTCCTCGAAGGCCTAGAATGTTGATTCAACCCCAAAAAGAATTGTTCATGTATGTGAATATGTGCTTTTAAGTGATTAAAGAGTCATGATCTTTTTCATGCAAGAGTTTTATGTTGTAAATGACTTCAAGAGATTTCATTGAAAACTATATAGATTTGTATTATATTAGTATGCTTTCACCGATTTCATTATTATGAGTATTATGTGTAAAGAATTTTCATTTTAAGGGTATAAGACTCCGGTGAGCCCGTGGTTTATTGCTCACCCCCATAAATTGCCCCGTTCCCTCCCAGTGTTGCAGGTGCATTCTCAGTGTGTGTGTCTGCTTAGCTTATTCCGGACCCCGTTGATTGCCGTTTGCTGGTTGCTCGCGCGATTTGAATTGAGGATGTGCATTTCTTATGTTTCTAAGTATTGTACTTGTAATTTAGTTCATGTAGTTTGTACCATATGTATAGTAAACCCTTTTAGATTGTTTTTAGTCATCGCATGATTGGTTGGACTCCGGCGTGTGGCCGTTGAGTTGTATACTCGAGCGTGTGGCTCGTTGAGTTATATTATGCTTTTATGCAGGGTTTTAAGGCTTTAAGCCTATGAGTTAGTTCATGTTACAAACGGAACTCTGCTGAAATTTTTAGAGAATCTCATATTCTTTTGGGAAAAACCACCGATATTATCTTTAAGTTGAGTTTATACAGCCAAACCAACACCGAGAAAGAGCCTTGGGAGTTCCTTTAAGGAACTCTAGCGATGTAATACTCCCGGGGGTGTTTTGGGGTGTTACAATTAAGGTTTTAGATTCTTGGGCGTGGAAATGCTTGTTTAAGGAAAGAGAGTTGTTTTAAAGGGGTTTGCGATGGAAGATAGGGAATGGAAAAAGGCATAAATTCTGGTCGGATATTTGGTGCGGGAATACTAGATTATTGGAGTTTCATGACGGTACCATTCCAAATATTCCATCATTGGATGCTACAATCGGTGATTGCATCATTCTCGAGAAATAATGTGATTTGGTACGTCTTAGTTCATTCCTCCTACTTAATGTTTGTCAAGCTATCAAAGTCCTGTTCCTCTCCCTACTAACGATATTGAGGATTCTGTCTGTTGGAGTTTGTCCAAAGCAATGGTAAGTTTACAACTAAGTCTACTACTTGGAATGCCCATAACATTACCATTGGTTCTCAGCGGTGGGACTTTATGTGGATTTGGAGTTTGGACTTGATGCCTAAGTTGAAAATGTTTATGTGGCAATCAGGTCATAATGCATTACCTACTCGGGACAACCGGACTATAAGAGGGTTAAATATTCATACTATTTACCCATTCGGTCGAGTATATAGTGAATCAATTGATCATCTTTTCTCACAATGTTATGATGTCTTGTATTTATGGGACGCAACCTTTCGACACAAATGGCTGGAGGTGAATGTGAGCCTCATGCAAAATCCTACTCGAATCATATTATTCATGATTTTAGACATCTGAAAAAGCATTGCAAATGGTCCGCATGGTTCATTTATTATGGATTTGTTGGAAAAGTAGGAATGATGTGGTTTTTAATAATGGCTGCTTCAACCTCAATTCTACATTACTTCGAGCTAAATCTTCTTGGGCGGAATGGAGATCTAGGTGTAGACTAGATCAATACTTCTATGCCTTTCCTACCCGCTTCGATCGTGTCAACACGTGCACACAGCTTGTTTGTTGGCACAAACCTCTTGGAGGATTTATCAAAGTCGACTTTGGCGGTTCGAGATCAGCTTTAGCGGCGGCATGAGGGTTTGTTATCGAAGTCGGGATGGGATGTTTCTTTAAGTGGGAACAAACCCGGGATCATCTTCAATTCTTTTAGCCGAAGCTACCGCCATGAGAAATGGTGTCAAAGTGGCAGTTCATGCTAGGTTTTGCTCTATTATTTTGGAAGGAGACAATATGACGGTCATTAAAGCAATTAGAGGTGAAATTCAAGTCCCTTGGGAAATTTAGACGCTTGTTCAAGATACACGGTGTTTTCTCCGGAGATGCAATCAATTCTTTATTCATCACACTTATAGAGAAGGGAATCGAGTAGATGACTCGAGTGGTTAAGTTTGGTCTGTGTGTCTTATCTAATTTAGTTTGGTTTTTTATTCCTTCTTCTTTACTCTCCATTTTAATGCAGGACAACCGAGGCGTAACCCTTGCGAGAAGGGCTACCTGCTAGTTGTTGTTCTTACCCTTTGCAAAAAAAAATATTAAAATTTTTAATTCTAATATTCAATGTTTCAATTCCATTTGTGTCTATCTTTAGGTGATAAAAGAGCTAGAGAAGTATATAGACACAATTTATCATATTTGCTATAAGACAACTTCGATTAATAAAATGTGGCTTAAGTTAGAATTAACATAGTAATTCCGATTTGACTTTAGCAATGAACCAGCTTGAAATAACAAGTTGAAGTTATGAAATTATTTAGCCAAGATTGTCTATCCGAGTTGACTCGAGTGGGTAAAAACCCAAAACTAAGTGTTCACTCAAGCATAATTTTATGAGTAGGTTAGATAGAGATAAAACTTAAAGATAGTCTTTCTAAAGTATTAGAATAATTTGAATTCAAAACTATTAAGAGAGATAGATTCATACTAGTCTTCATGAATAACCAAGGGCTACAAGAAATCCAGTCAACTAATAACTAGTTCAAGGGCATGTCCCCGAATCAAAATCATCATATGTATAAACATGCAGATTTAAATCACTTCGCATTAAAATTCCTTATTCAAGATTACCTTTCGGATATCTCAAAACTCAGTGAGTTACCTCCGTGTGATATTCTTTGAGGTCCTACGAAAGTTAAAAAAATGTCTACTACACTATGAAAGCTCTAGATGAGTGATGGAGAGAAAGATCAATCTCCCTATCAATCATTGATACCGAGTTGGATTACTCGAAGGGCTTTCCCCGATGCCATAACAATTTTGGGGTTCACCTCATGGAAAAATCAGCTGGCTTAAATCCTAAAAGACCACATTCACCTATTATTTCCAAAGCATATTTCCATTGGCACAAAAATAATCCTTGAGAATTTCTTGCTACTTTAGTTCCCAAAAAGATATTTAAGAATGTCAAGGTCCTTAAAATGAAAACATTGAGCCAAATATGCTTTAAACTATGCAACAACTTGGAATCATTACCCATGAAGACGATATCATCCACATAAACCAACAATGCCATGAACTTGTCACCCTTTTTTAGGTGAAAAGTGAATAATCTGCTTACGACCAAATGAAAGTATACTCCAAAAGCTTAGAAGAAATCTTTGTGAACTACTTACGAGGTGCTTGCTTTAAACCATAAAAAGACTTCAGTAGCTAACATACGTTGTTTGCATTAGATGTGCAAATCTTTGGCAACATAGTCCTGTATACTTTCTTGTCGAGATCCCCATGCAAGAAGACATTATTAACGTTCATTCGATGTAATTCTCATTCTTTTGTTGTAGCTACTATAAGAAACATCCTCACATTTGTCATTTTGGTCACTAGGGCAAACGTTTCATGATAATTGAAGCCATTCATTTGTTCATCCCGTCTAATTCCAAACAAGCCTGTATCTTTTTATGCTTATGTCAGAATTGTACTTGACTTTAAACACCCATTTGTATTTTATAGGTTTCTTTCCTGGTAGCAACTCAACACTCCATTTTTTGTTTTCCTTAAGAGCTTAAATATTTTTGCCATGGCTTCTTTCCACTTTGAGTCTTTCATTACCTGATGAAAAAATATGGGTAACGCAACTTTAACAATAGCGGTTAAGTAACATCTATGCACATTAAAAAAATTTATTAGTAACATAATGAGCTATCGAATAAGGTTTACCTGAGGAAACCGTATGAGGAAAAGGTGAGACCTTTGTTGACAATTAAGGGTCTTTTAGACATGCTGAATAACAAATGGAATCATATAAATGAACCTAGGCTTGACGAGCTCATTTTTTGTTTGACATATTTACATTTACCTCGCTCGAGTTATTTGGTAATTATTTATAAACCCTACAGGTATTGGTATTTAATTTTACCCACCCTGACCGGAGTAGTTAATATTTGAGTGATGCATTGACCTTTATTGTTAATAATAAACAACATCCAAATACGATATGTATGCTGACGTGGCATAAGAAAAATATTTATAATGCCACAATTGCCCTTTTACGATATGTGTGCTCTTTCTAGGCGTTGGGGTAAAAAGTCATTTTATTTTAAAAATTAGGGACAAACTTGTCCTTTTACACTTCCAATTAGCTCTTCGCCGTTTTTTATGTTAAATATTTTTTATCTCTAAATCCAAGGTGGATAAAAATAAATACCAGTACCTTTAGGGTTAATAAATAATTTCCAAATATATCGAGGGAAGTAAATGTAAATATCTCTTTTTGTTTTGCAAGTTTACTAGAAAAGTGTTCTTCTTGTCCTTAGAATTACTAGACTCAACGTCTACATACAACTCAACTTCTGTGTTGGACTCTGCTACTGTTCGCGACCCATCTTCCCTGGTTGGTTCTTATGGTTAGGTCACAGTTGTGTTTACCTAATAGTTGAACCCAAACTATTTGGGTATGTTACAGGGCCAGTTGAAAAGTCAAATCACGATTCAGAAATATATGTCCGGTTTTTAAGTCATAAATTTTTCATCCCTTTTTCCTAAAAGGATATCGCGGGAAAATATATATACCCTTAGCGCCCAAATTTTTATTTTAACCTTTGAAAGTTATAAGCATAGCACAAAGATCCAAAAATACATAAATTATTATCATAGGAACGCTTAATACAATAATACATCAATTATTATCATAGGAAGGCTTAACTTTAAATAAAATGTTACAAGGAATTTTTCCTATGAGAACAACAAAGGGAGTTCTATTAATAAAATATACAGCAGTCAAAATGCATTCCCCATAAAACTCCATGAGAAGATGAGCTTCAAATAAAGGCTCTTTGTATTAATAAAAAGACAGCAGTGTTTCATTTCTTTTTAGTTAATTTTTAAATTTAAATTGAGACTAGTATTTTATCTTTGGAAGGGTTTGGTTTATTTTTATTGT
Source organism: Talinum fruticosum (assembly GCA_021018815.1). NCBI lineage: Eukaryota > Viridiplantae > Streptophyta > Magnoliopsida > Caryophyllales > Talinaceae > Talinum > Talinum fruticosum. The sequence continues at coordinate 2,813,341 of JAITYX010000015.1, read as the reverse complement.
TTGAAGTTTACAAATGTTTGATACTTTTTATTTACTCAGTCTATTTTTAACAAAAGTGTATATTACACTTTCATTTTTAAATGTGTAATGTGTTCTCTACTTATCTCCAACATATATGATTTGTGACTGATCCCTATATTATTATCATTATTTTTTTTCCGGGGGGTTCATTTGGAAAAGGGAAGCAGTGTGAATTCTTATATTGCTTCTATCTGATAATTATAATTCATAAGATTAGTTACTTGTATAAATACTAAAATGTAATTTTAATTTTTTGTTTTACCAATCATTTATTAATATTGTACAATTGGTACGTTAGATCTAAATAGGGGCTAATATAGGTTCTGACTTTAATTTAGATTTTTGATAAAAAGAAGAAAATATTTAGATTCAGAAAAGGAAAGTAATATGAAAATTTTTAGATGATCAAATATATGGAATACAATTTATTACATGGTAATTAATTGACAATTTATTTTATTGATGGACTTTTTTGATCCACGATATAATTTTTTGGGAAAAAGTAAATTAGATTGCATTAAAGGTACAGGGAAGTAGAACCTTATAATTGACTCATACAATCAACATACGCCGATTATGTACATACTCTCCAGCTTTAATGCAAGATCTGTACTTCATTGAAAATATGGGCTGCTCACAACAAGGAGAAGAGTGATGAAATTTTCTCAGGTTTCTTTCTTTCCTTATTACATATACAACAGCTATGAAGTTGGTTCTCCTATATTTGCTAGACTGAGAGGCTTCTTTGCACTATTTTTGGTAGAAAGTAGGAACTTCACTGTTGAACCAATTACATTATGACTTTGGGCATATTGAGAGCAAAAATTACTCAATGATACTTCCATTTTTGGTGTAACTATTTTCAGGACCTCAAATTATTAAAAATAATTTTTAGATACCTTATATGTTTTAATATAATAAATTTTCGGACCCTTATTTTATTTTTTATTGAAGACCTTTATTTCATTTTAAAAGACATAACTGTCCTTTATTAAAGTAACAAATTTTAAAATAAACTAAATACAAAAACATAATGAAATGATATAAATAAAATGTAAAAAAATAATAAATTAATTTTTCATATTTTTATAAAGATTTTTCTAAATTACTTTATTATATTTTTCATATATTATTTATATTATATTATTATATTATTATATTTAGTTTATTTTAAAATTCTTTGCTATAATAAATGACAATTATGTCTTTTAACGGGAAATAAAGGTCTTCTATAAAAACAATAAATAAGGGTCCTAAAATTTTGTAATGTTAAAAAATAAGGTACCACATAATTATTTTTTTATAGTCCTTAAAATAATTGCACTAAAAGTGGAGGTACCATTGAGTAGTTTTTTACATTGAGAGATTTCTTGGTAGATTTTTTGCTAGATTTCTCGACATATTTAATCAACCAAAAATTCCTATTTGAATTGCTTAGCATATTGAGATGATTTAGACTTAGTAGATTGCATTGGTCATTGTTGAACTACATTTGATTGGGCTTATTGAAACCATTGAATTCGGAATATGGTAAAGTAGCTCCCGGATGGGGAATACTCCTTTGATGGGAGTTGTAATGGCTTTATTTACAATATTCCTATGTATTATTTTAAAAATTTAGAATTCTTTTGTTTTATTGATAAGACCGTGCATTTGCAGAGCCGATAAATATATATATTTAATTTTTAGGGAACATAGGAAGAGTATCCGCCATTGGCGAAATTCTTATATGACAATACATATCAAGTTACGCTATAGATGGCTCGATTTAAAGCATCGGATAGTAGGCGACGTAGAACACCTTCATAGTGGTCGGACATAGATGAAAATCTACCTGTTCGACCAAGAATGATATTTGAAGATAGTAGGCGACGTAGAACACCTTCATAGTGGTCGGACATAGATGAAAATCTACCTGTTGGACCAAGAATGGTATTTGAAACTATAGAGAAAAATAAAAGTGGTGTGTTGAGTCTAAAAACATGATAGTTTTAATACCTTTTTATATCTTATTTTATTCATAATAATTATTAAATTAAAAATTTTAATTTAATTTATTTTATTTTAATAGAAAGTATGGAAAAATCCGAAAAATAAAAAGAAGAGATGAAAATTAAAGAATTGAGTTATTCATTCCAGCTGGGCCAACCGAGCCCAAACTTTCTTTGCTCTAAGCTCCTCACATGTCGTGCACGTGACTTCTTTTTCCCCTCAAGATCAGACCCACGCAGGCTCTTCCTTTCCTCTCTTTCCTCTTTCCTTCTCACGCAGGCTCGAAACCATCCCCATCTTCCTCTTTATATCTACTTCGGCTTAACCAAGGAAAACGTAGCCCATACCCATCCTCTTCTCTTTCATCTTCATTCTCCTCAGCTGCAGACCCGCGGAGAATTCTTCTCCTCTTCGGTCTCCTTCACCGAACTGAAACCCTAGACACACCAGAACTCCAACCCATCTTCATCTCTCTCAAACTCTCTTCCTCAATCTCTCTCTTCTTCGGTCCTTCCCCAGCCGAAGTTCGAACCCCATTCAAACTCTATCTCTTCACGCTTTATCCACAATGAGACCTGGGCGAGAAAAAGGGTAGCAGAAGGCGAGAGTTTTAAAGGGCCAAATAGCAACAACAACAGGGGGCGGGCGGATGGCGAGCATGAGCATGGCGAGCCAAAAGCAATCAGTTTAGGTTTAATTTTCCAGATTTTACTTATTCAATTTTTAGTTTTAGTTTCTCAAATTTCAATATTTCGTTTTCAAAATTCAGTTTTAGGTTTTCGAGTTCTTTGTTCTCCAATTTTGGATTTGTAGTTTTAGATTCTTAAATTTGGTAATTGGTTCAATCTTTGTGAATTCGAGTGATAATTTGGTTTTTGGCATTGAATACATATGGGTTTTGTGTCCTTGCTTCGGTTCGATCAGATTAGCCCAGTTCTGGTTCTTCCGTGTGTCAACAGACAAAGATCTTGGCTTAAATCCCTTCTGTTCATCTTGTTCTTCGGTTAGGTATAAACTTTCTTAATTTAAGCATCTTAATTTCAATCAATTTCCCGCTCCCTTGTTTCGTTCTGTATACTATGCTTCGTTTATGGTTCTGTTTGATTAATAAAGTTATGTTAGCGTGTTTTTGTGGCAATATATTATTAAATTAGTTATGCTTGAAGCTAATTTTCATTCATGTTGCTTTAATTTAGATTAGTAGGCGAATTTTGATTTTAGGTCATTAGCTTAGGTTAGTTTCAGGTTTTTAAGTCTTCAAGTCTAATTTATGTAAGAACCTCGGTCCCGTGCTTCCCCCAAATTGGCATAGGTTTTTGAAGGTGGGAATAATTTTAGGGATTTGAAAATTGATTTTTAAAGTGGGGATGAAACTCTTATTTAAATTTCTGAATTTCATTAAATCAAGTTGAAATGAATTGGATCAGATTGAGTGGCGGTTTTATTAATTATTTTATTCTAGAAATTATTTTTAGAAGTCTCGGGATATTATTTCCTACCCGAACAATAAAGAAAACTAGGTTATTTGATTATGCTACGAGGCTTTAGGGCCAAATTGGTGCGAAAATGTTGGTTTGGACCCGAGCCTCACCTACTAACTTGTCGGTGTAGGCAGCAACCCGCACCTGGTGGTTGGCGGCGTCGGCTAGGGCTACGGCTAAGGAAATCAACCTCGACCTCCGACCTAGAAAGTAGATCCAAAATTCCCTTTTTCCTTGTCATTCAATTAGAAAAAGCTAAGAAGTGATCTTGAAGAATTAAAGCAAAAATAGGAGTCTGCTATTTAGTTTTTAGGAATAAAAACTAACAAAACAAAATAAATGCTCTTTAAATCTTAGTATGGGAAAACTAAGATTAAAAGATACTAAAAAGTGACTCCATCGGTCTAGAACCGAGAAGCGGATTCGAAGCCGAGGGTACGAAATGTAGGGATAAGCTCTTCCATTCCGTACGTCAAATGACGGCCATTACTTGTTTGAGTAGTGATCTTACATAACGTACTAAACACAAGCATACAACATGCAATGCGGAATTTAAAGCAACCAAAACATGATAGAAAGCGATCAAAAGCAAATGAAAAGGAAAGCGGTAAAGAAAACAAAAGCGAAAAGAAAAGAAAACCAAGAAATAAAAGGTTACATCGAGTGGAGAGAAAATAAAAAGGATACAATTCTTCTCCACAATATGGAAAGAGATAAAAACATAAAATAAAATAGACAATCGTTGTGAAGGCTGAATTGGTGCCCTCAGTGTCGTCCCACTTGTTAATCTGGATCTCCGATATGGATCGGTTGATGCGACGGTGGTGATTCGAAAAGGCTTTTTATGAGTTTTTGAGGGTAAGTTTGTAGAGAATAAGAAAGATCAATCGAATGAATACTAAGAGATCGGAATAATCGAATACTCATTAACTCTTAGTAAGGATTCAACGGCGTAGTGTTTAGGAAATAAGCCATTTAAGGTTAGCTTTCAACATAGTAACGCCTAGGAAAAGCCGTCTTGAAATGAAAGCCTAAGCTCTCTATTTATAGGGAGAGGGCTAGGTCATAAATGAACTAGGGTTACATGCAACCGACCAGTCCAAAGCCGAACAAAATCTGCTATAAACTAGGTTAAAATTAAAGTGATAAAATCGAATAGAAGCTGCAGTTGAGGCGTCGACCACTTGGTGTTGCTCTAGGGTTTCATGCCCTTTCGTGCTCGCAAATGGAGTCTTCGAGCCAAAACGCGGCGTTTTAAGGCGAACTAATCTAGGTAGGGCGCACCGACTATACGGTGACGTTTTGGGGATGTGTGCTCCTTGTCTCGAGCAAACTATCTTGGAGCTAAACACTACACTTTGATAATTGTAATCATGAAATGCGGCGTTTAACGTCGCTTTGAGGTCTTCGACTTCGTGTCCGGTTGGACAAAAGTGAAACGTAGAATTTTAAACCTAAAATCTCCGCACGCGGGACCGGACTTTCGTTGACTCCGGAGGTTTGACCCAAACTTGGTCCGTCCGAAAGAAAAGGAATTTTTGGGCCAACCCAAGGCAAAAGGTTATTTATTTGGTGCTCAAGGGTTCTTTGTGGTTTACTAGCTTCGTCGCACCAATCAACTACCGTCCGTGATCCAAATCCACAAACAAGGCTCGAGATCACATCATCGGGCCAACAATATAAATTACGTAAATAAAAGAGATCGGGGACGACATGTTTTAGGTGTCTATAGTTAACCCCCACTTTGACTCGAGTATGAAAGACGAAGGGTCAAAGTAGACACTAAAGGATACTTATCTCGAATTTTGTGTATTGTTTTGAATGCTTGAGTATTGCATAATGTTTAGAATTGGTTGTCGTCAAACTCGAACTCCAAGACGGGGCATGGACTTGATCATGATGCATGCGTTCGAAGTTCGGTAAAAGGATCCTAAGCTTGGCTTGATCGAGCCCAAAGCTTGGTAAATTTTTATGCTCGAAACTTCGACCGTCTTTGATCCGAAGGTTGGCCTAATAACTCCGTTGTACTAACATGCTTGTTAGTGGATAATCATATTGGCGAAGGTTCGATGTTTTACTCGAATAATTCGATCAAAACAGATCGAAAAGTTGATTTGCAAAAGAGAATATGGTGGGTCCGAAGTTCCCACTTGCATGTATATGGCACAAACATCCACTTGTCATGCTTGATGAGACTTCACAAGCTACCCCATCGCCTAGGGCTACAAGGTCAGCTGTTGACGAGACACCACCTCTCCTCGTGGTCGGCACCGGCCAGGCTTAGCCACGGCGTGCTTCCGTCGGATTATCTTAGTCTCCTCTTACTTTTTTACTCTTGTCTTGTATGCTTGGCTTGCCTTGGCTGAATGGATCTATAAAAGGGAGTTTAGTGTGTTCATTTTGCACACTTCACTTACTCCTTTCTTGCTTTCTAGCTTTGCTCTTCTTATATTCTTACTTCACTCTTTGAGAAAACTAGTTGGTCTTCAAAATCATCTCTTTAAAGATGTCTAAAAGAAAGGCTCATCCTACCAAGAGGACACGGGCTGAGAAGTTGATCCATGACAACTTCTTGGAACGGGAATGACATCCTCATGAAGAATGGAACCCAAATGACCTCTTAGTGGAGGTTGAAAACCATGTATCTTCTCTTGCTATATCTCCATTGGTAAGCTCGTTGACTTAAACTTCCACTTTTGCTCACTTAGAGTAGTACTTCTACTAACAAATCTTGTTGGATTTTTGTCTTGCAGAAAGACTCAATTTGAAGTAGTGGAGCCATACCCAAGTTTATAGAAACATGTACGGAGAGGAACTTCCCTCTTGAGGATGTCATGAATAACGCAAGGTTTGGTTCCCTCTTCATTGCTTTGAATCATCTTTGTGACAAAAGAGACTGAGATTCCATTAGGGCTATTAGTGAGTGCTTTTGTGATACCACTAACACTTTTCGACTTCCTTTTGAGGAAATGACTATCACACCTTTTAATTTTTCTGTTTTATCCGGTTTAGGTTTCTCGGGGAGCCTCTAATTTATGATCGGGCTTTGTACAAGAACCGTGACTATCAACGTCACCTCTTTGGTCCTCGTGGCTAGTAGATTTCCCGGGACAATTTCTTTAAATACACCATCCTTTTTAGGCTTTTTAGGATGTTAGGTTTTAGGCCCGACACACTCCTCAACAACAAATCTGAGTTCCGCTCACTTTACATTTAAGTATGGTACTCTTCCCGACCAAACTTCTAAGGTTCATGTTCACTATTTGGTGAACTTAGCGGACCTTGATAAAATAAAAGAGCTTAAGTGGGGCGCATCCGCGTATACGTGCCTTATAAGGGTCTTTGTGCTGGTGTGCGACATACTAAACCCTAAAAAGACTTAACAACCGCCTTCCACTATATGGTTTGTGGAAGATCATTGAGGTATACTCTACTTCACTTATTTCCAATATTTTATCTTGTGTGGATAAAAGTCTCACTTATTTTGCAAAATTGTGGTCGTGGTTGTATAAATATTTCTCGCGCCTTTTGTCCGGTTTAACAAATCATCCAACATTTCCGGCCTCAGTATCATGGGCAAAAATTTATCTTCAACAACCCAAAATCCATGACATAGACTTCTTGAGGTCTACACTCAACCATGTGGCTTTGGTATGTCACTTTTAAGCTCAAAGTTTTACCTCAAAATATGCCGAGAAAAATTTCCTTCACTGTCCCTCCTGCCGCCTCGCCCACGACCTATGGTGGGCCTTGTGGGCTCGATCGTGGCCGGCATCGGCCTAGGCCGTGCGTGTTCCGTGCCCATTTTCTTGTTGTTTTTGCTTGTGCTCACTTATCTCTTTATGAGTCCCGTGTGTATGCTAATTTTCATCCTTGGGCCCTACTCCAACTCCCTCCAAGTGTAATTATTGCACGGGAGTTGAGTGAAAGGAGGATCCTATTTGAGGGTCCCTTCGATTCTGTTGGTACCTTGGCGAGAGAGTTATGCCACAAATCCGCAACAATACATGGTCTCCAATCGGTTCCTCTCGATCCAATACGAGACCATGTTCTACTTCCGCCCTCTTTCTCAACAATAGCAAGAGGAAACGACCACCGGGTATCATTATACCCAATTTCTAAACTTGTACACGTCTTATGCACATCATTTGGGACGGATTATGATTCGGCTGGTGAGTTTGCATTCCTTCCTCCTCTTTTCTCTTTGTGTAGTTGAATTTCTTATATGGAAATTAACTTCATTTTTGTGTAGCTTCTTCCGAAGGATATCCATATTCCAAGTCTCAATTTGGATTTTTCTCTCGCGAGGGAATCTCCTCGTTATGTAAGGATCCTCGAAATCCCAGGAAAGAATGTGTTGGACATCCTTTCCCTAGAAATTGGAGCGGGGTAAGAGTTTCATGCTCTTTACTTTTAGTTGCATGCTAAAAGTATCTTGCTAATACCATTAAATAAATCTTGCAGTACGATCGGGAGCAATCTCGGATCATATCCATCGATTCCAATATGCCCTTAGGGGTATTCAAGACTTCTTCTCGGGGAGGACCTTCCCAACCTTCGGGGTGAGTCCTAGTTAGTGAAATGTTATCTTTATTGAGCTTTTAGTAGATGTGCTAATTGCTCCATTACTTTTATGGAGACGTTGGTCTAGAACATCTTCATCGGGAGGCCTCCTTGGTGGTCCGATAATTCAAACGCATCCATTCAACCAACAAGCACCTTCCAGGTGGTATATTTAGAGCGGGTACTTCTTGACGTTTTTCACGGCATGCACATCATCAAAGTTCTTCTAAAGTAGGGCCTAGTTCTTCCGGTGATGGGCCTAGTTTAACGGAGGAGTGTGTGGATATACTTGCCTCTCCAAGCGCTTGATCGGCATGGGAACCCAAATGACTTCCACCGGGCATCTTATGATGGGCCTTCTCATGTAACTTCTTAATCTTGGGACCATGGACTAGCTCTTCGGATGGCGATGGAGATGGTCGGTTTTCCACGTCCATCTTGGAGGACTTTGGGAAGTATTTCTTTGATGATGCTTCCGATGGGGAAGATTAGTGAATTCCTTGTAGGGTGCTTTTGTTGTTAATGTTTAATATTTTGTAAAACTTTGACTCTTATGCAATGAGATGAAATGCAAAGACTCGATTCTAAAAATGCTTTCTTTTATTAATATGATGGAAAAAATTTTAAGAAAAGTTACAAAAACAAATCGAAAAAATGCACTAGCCCCCATTCCTCCCAAAAGAAAATAATAAAAATGAAAATGGAAATTCGTAAGTATACAGATCCAAAAATAATAACGAGGCTTGACCGAAGATGGGCTAGGGAAGGAATAAATAATGGCCCAAGGAGTGCGCGAGCCAAAATAAAGGCGAACCGGCTAGTCTAGAGATACCGGCCGGTGCTCGCCATACAAGAAACCCGAACATTGGCAAACTCTAGTAATGCTAGTGTAGTAGGACTCTTGTGCCTAGAAGTCGTTATAAATTGAACCCTTGTTGATGACCAAAAATTGTGCCTTCGAACCGTTTTTCCGCAATTCCCTTAGAAAAATATATCATAAAAATTCCCCAAGTGCATGCAATTTCCTTCTAATTTCAAAAGATGAATTTTATGACTGATTTATCTCGTTAGATGCGTAAGATGACAAACATAGAGAGGGTAGGTTTGTCACAATATGGGTTGAATACCCTACTCAAGCATTCGATAGGTGAAAGGCTATTGGACTTTCCTAAAGGCTATTGGACTTTCCTAAAGGTCAGTTGTGGCCTCATTGGGATGCGCACTACGACATTTTTTAGTTTGGGGATAAGGAATTGTATCCCCTACCTGAAGAGTTTGATGCTATTCCGGGCATCCAACGCCGTACAAAACCTGTCGTACCCAAATCTTCCGAAAATTTGCACAAAACCTACAAATACCTTCCGAAGTTGAATAATAGGAATTTAGGGTAGATTCTTATCGGGAAACATTACCGCCTGATGTATGCATTAGTAGAGTCTATCATCATCCCAAGACGGCGAGCTATCATCACCTACCCGATAGGTGGTTTATCTGCTGGTAGGAGGTCGTAACGCCCCAATACGTAACCACATAAATAAGTAATTAACAGCGGAAGACTTGTAAATTGGGAGACGTTACCGCCGTTTTGGAATGAAAACAAGGCAAATTCATTTGAACAAATTAATGTTTTAAACAATTTACGTAACAATCCAACCCAAATTTTTCTTTACGTAAAATGAAATTTTCCGTATGCCGAGGATCAGCTGGAGAGGAATCATGAGCCAAGAGACTAAGGAAGGGACTAACATGTACGGGGTCAAGACGAACAGCCGAACATCACTTCTCCGACCAGCTTTATCTTTTCTTCCTCTTTAAACTTTGGATGTGATTGCGAATAGTCGTCATGCGCTCAAGTCCCTAAAAATTGAAAAACATAAAACAATAGATGTGTGAGCTAGAAGCTCAAGTACGTTACTCTTATAAAATAAAATCATAATTTGGGTACTCTTAAATCATGCATATCGTAAATCATTTTTCTTGAATAACCGGTTTGCAAACTTGTCAATTACCGATTTGCTTTGCTGATTTAGCCAAACTTAGGACCCGTACTATGAAACAATCAATCATGGGATCCGACTCCTAGGTTCATTGAACCATAAGGCGATCGGCTGTGAACAATTGAATGATTAAACGGTTCAACGATTAACGATTCCGTGAACAATTGAACGATTAACGATTCCGTGCACAATTGAACAATTAATGATTCCGTTCACAATTGAACAATTAACGAATCGTGCACAATTGAACAATTAACTGTTCGTGAACAATTGAACAATTAACGGTTCAATGCTCGCTAGCGAGCAACGTTGTCCGAGCGTCCCCGGATCAGCCATTTACGATTACGATTACGATTACGATCACGATTACGATCACGATTATGATCACATTCATTCATGGATCGTCATAATGGTTAGTGGGTCCTTTGCATGGCCAAATCAATTAAATTGTGAAAAACTTATTTGTAAGTGCAATGAATTATAAGCACCATCTATTAATATGTAAAACTTTTACTTTTGGTATAAATGTAAAGGCAATAACGTACCTCAACGTGCCGAACACCTCAATTGCTTATTGTTTCGCAACACAATTTCAATTCGATTTCGATTTCCAAAACGAATATACTTTCGTAGGTTACTAGTCTTTTAACAATTTTTGTATGCATTTACGATCAACAAACTTTTACTTTTCGCGTACCTATCCATATTATTTCCTTTTGATCTCGATATTCATACATTTCCCGAATAAGCTATTGATGATATAGTTTGAATTTATATAAAACAATTGATGAGTTTAATTCCCCATTCTTTTAATACCATTCAAGTTCGATCTTTTGTTTCTATCACCTCTAATCTGTGCTTAATGTAGCATAACCTTAATTGTACCACTCGCTTCATCTAGTATGCTCTGTAAACCAAATATACTTCCTACTTCCTACCGATTGGCTCCTTGACTTGGCTAATCTAGATACATTAACGTCCTTCTATGATTAGTCATTTATAAGATTACTTATTTCAAAACCACCACCAATTCATTTCAAATTCCTTTCACAATCTAAGTTATATTATATACTTTGTTGCTTTAATGCTTTTCCACCGACAATCAACATTCTACATCCCCTACTTAAGGTATCGATTCAGTGTTCTAATTTTCTAAAACTTTTGGCGAATTTCGTTTGAAATACGGCCCAACCGTTAGGCTAAAAGCCTTAAAAACCTGCATAAAATCCACAATAAAACTCAACGAGCCACACGCTCGGAGTACACAACTCAACGGCCACACGCCGGAGTATATTTACAACCACAAAAATCAAGTTTCAAACCAATATACAAACCAAGTTACAATCTCGTCAATATTCTTACTTTCTTGTGCTCATGAAGTTTTCGATTTTTGATCACGACATATATATATATATATTTATAGCTAAGGCTGCGATTAAGCAATTTAATCATAGAAATCTCGATTTTCGGGAGATGGATCCGTACGATTAATTCCTTTATAATTACTACCAATAATCGGTTAATGATTTAGTATGTCGTAGATAATTAGTGAAACTCATTAACATGTTAACATTTAGATGTTTTGGGAAGTACATATAGTAGCGTACCTAAGGTAATTGTTCGTTTTCCATTAGACATCGCTTTTCGTTATTTTCTTCAAGCATGTCGTTCCTGTCGGTTTTCTGTTTTCGAAAGTAATTTGATTTATGCATTAGTAAAACTTTTCACATTTGACTTCCTCTAATTCCTCACCTATTACTCAAATTCATTTGAATTTCTAACTTCCTTTAATTCTGTAAATTTCTTTTCCCCTCCTCTTCCTACTCAATTCAACATTCCAATTTTCTTTTCACGTCAAGTCTAATTTTTCAAATTCTCGCAGAGATCATTACACATTGAATTATTCTTGTCTTTTCACCACCGTATTAATTATTATCACCAAATTACTAACTCCATCAAGGTCTCTATTAATTTCAATAAAGTTCCCAAGTATAACCCAATTTCATTTTTCAATCAAGCTTAACATAACCTAATTTTAATCACTTTCCTCGTGATCATATATCTATAATCTCATCCACTTTCTACGTTTCAAATTAATTCGCACTTGTACAATTAGACCAAGACTCAATTACGTTAATTTACTCAAATTTAGCACACCTACAAACTAATAAATTCAATCCTCCATCAATCTTCAATGTCTCATTTACACATTCTTTAAACCAACTCCCAACATACATGTTTATATTTCTAATTCATCCTCAATATATTTCTTCCAATTCCTCCACATCCAAATAATTCATTCATACTCATATTAAAGTTAAACAAAAACACATTTATAATTACAAATAAACCCAAATCAATTTCCAATTCTACTTCAACACATAATAATCCCTAAATCCAATTTCATTTACTTCCACAGTTCCTTCACTTCCACCATAATCAATTCACAATGCACATATACTTGTCTAATTATTCAATAATAACATAAATTTGTGATAAAATTTGCTTAGAAATTAAGGATTGGAGATATACCTCAAATTGGGTTAGATGTGAAATTGGATGATGGTGGCTCGGTGGTGCATAGCCGGCCGCGTGAGAGGTTAGTTGGCGGCGTCAGGCGCAGACGGAGGAGTCGGCCGGCAGCCGAGGGCGGCCGGGGGCGGCGGCACTGTCCCGACCAAGCGCAGCAGCGACAGGACCGTCCCGCCTTGCTTGACGCGAAACAGAGGAAAGAGGGGAAAGAAGAAGGTGCTGGCGGCAGAGAGGGAACGGAGCAGCACCGGCGTCCGGCCAGGTGGTGGCAGCAGCGTCCGGCGAGGCTCGTGGGTGGTGGCAGCAGCGGGGCAGGACAGCCCCGCTTGGTGCGAACGGAGCAAAGAGGAGGGAGATAGATGCACGAGAGGTGTCGGGGTGGCGGCCGAGGCACCGGCGGCAGCCTTTCGGCAGTAGAAAAGGTCGGCGACCGATGGCCGGTGGTGGCAGCAGAGGCGTGGTGAAGGAGGAGGGGAAAGAGAGGTGAGAGTGAGAATGAGAGAAGGAGAATGAATGAGATTTTCTTGCTTTTCGAGCTCCTTTCCCTCCTTCCTTGATTTTTCCTAATGCTTCTACCATCCGCCTCTCTTTCTTTTCTTTTTTTTTCATCTTTTACTATTAATTTATCACATGGTTAAGTATATATCACACATTTGGCTAAATTTTATTTTCTCGTTATAACAATTTCAATTTTATATATTATTTTATTTTATTTCTTTTTTTTTTTGCTTATTAATTTAAATTATTCGGATTCGGAATGAAATTATTCGAACATATATACATTTCGTAGCACAAACGTAAATTTGTACGAATTACCCAATATTATTTACGATTATCGGCTTCGTTCGCATCTTTTATTTCGATTTCGTATTGTGCGCGTATCACGTTCTCTTAAACAATATTAAGGCGATAAAATGCAAATTTAAAATAATTAATTATGATTAAGTTTCGGGGTGTTACATCCTTCTCCCTTATAAAAAGTTTCGTCCTCGAAACCGTAGTCGCTTAGTAACATACCTTTGAAACAAATGAAGGGCAACGATTTCTCATTTCATCCTCTATTTCCCGTGTTGCCTCATAAATCTCATGATGGCCCAAGTGATCCTAAGGTATCACTTTGTTGCACAATTGTTTAACCTATAAGAAACATGATTCATTCTCTCGACAATTTCAGTAAAGCTCACCGAAGCGGTGTTTCAACTTCCCTCTTATACAATCTTCAAATCCTTTTACCCGAAGAAACCTTAAGAAAAGTCGTATCACTTCTTGAGATTCCAAAGGTTTCCTTACACGATTCGCATGTGAATTGTGTTTATCTCAAAACATTTTCGTATTATGTTGCATAATTCAAAACTTCCCAACTATTTCTTAAATCATTTCGATACCATGAATAATATTATTACATGAGAACCCAACTAATGGAATATATTCGTCTCCTTTCTTTTGCGTAATCAATAACATATCCTCAATCACTTGTCTCCCCTTTTCTATTTATCCATTGATTTCACAATTATACGAACTACTAAAATCCAGTTCGTCCCAAATACCTTTTGTGAAAACTTCCAAAGATTTGCAATGCGGTTTCTAAGTGCTCCACGTGTTCGTCTTCCCTCATAGAGTCTAGAACTGGTTTTGGGTATTTTCTTTAACCTAGTCCCAAGTTCTATATATTTCTATCTTCATACAACATTTTTGGGGAGACCTTCGCTTGTGACCATAAATCTCAATCCCTCGTCTATTATAGGTAATATTAATATTTTATTTCCTATAACCTTATATATATATAACCTCAAAATTTTCATCATTTTTTTGTACATACACTTACCATGTATTCCTTGAGGAAAAAAAAAACCCCTGGTATCATGCAACTCTTTTGATTGTATAGTCCATTTCTTTGACTCAACATGTAACAATATATAAGGGAAATTCACTAGTTTGAGCATCAGTATGATACACTTCCTCACAAATTCAAACTCACACCTTTCCCAATCTAGTTAATTTAGAGTCACTTTTATTACATAAATTTTTATTTTCATCCTTTATTACCCAACGGCCCAAGTTACTATTTTATACATTTGACGATTATTGAATCTTTGGGCCCTCATGAAGCACTTAGAGCATCCGATGCTTAGCATTAGTTCCAAATATTAAATTTAAACATTAATTTACATGTGGTTTAAACTCATTTATGTGAGAATCAATTGAAAACCTTTCTCTTATGAATAGAGATTGAACAGTTTTGATTTATTATTTGCAAGAACATTTTTTTTCTTTTTAGGGGTGTCAAAATTTTGGGCAATTATTCATTTCAGAACAAGATTCTTTCATTATTTCGATAGATTTATAGTTTTATTATTATGTCTGGTCAAGCAAGTGATATTGGAATGGATCATCTTGACTCAAATAATAGAACCCCTTAACATCAATGTCATGTGACGTCTACTTTTATATTGACCATCTATATGCAAAGACAAACATAGATGCATGCGACTTGTTGGGTTTAGGCGCCATCCCCAACAAAACTTATAATATTGACCAAGACGGATAATGAGACTCACACATATGACTCCACATTACACATAAAATGACTCGAATCAGCTGGACTAAGTCTCCATATGCTCGGCTCATGATTCTCTCAACCTGAAGCTCTAATACCACTTCGTAACGCCCCCAATACGTAACCACATAAATAAGTAATTAACAGCGGAAGACTTGTAAATTGGGAGACGTTACCGCCGTTTCGAATGAAAACAAGGCAAATTCATTTGAGCAAATTAATTTTTTAAACAATTTATGTAACAATCCAACCCAAATTTTTCTTTACGTAAAATGAAATTTTCCGTATGCCGAGGATTAGCTGGAGAGGAATCATGAGCCAAGAGACTAAGGAAGGGACTAACATGTATGGGGTCAAGACGAACAGCCGAACATCACTTCTCCCGACCGGCTTTATCTTTTCTTCCTCTTTAAACTTTGGATGTGATTGCGAATAGTCCGTCATGCGCTCAAGTCCCTAAAAATTGAAAAACATAAAACAATAGATGTGTGAGCTAGAAGCTCAAGTACGTTACTCTTATAAAATAAAATCATAATTTGGGTACTCTTAAATCATGCATATCGTAAATCATTTTTCTTGAGTAACCGGTTTGCAAACTTGTCAATTACCGATTTGCTTTGCTGATTTAGCCAAACTTAGGACTCGTACTCGTGAAACAATCAATCATGGGATCCGACTCCTAGGTTCATTGAACCATAAGGCAGTCGGCGTGAACAATTGAACGATTAAACGGTTAAACGGTTAAACGATTAACGATTCCGTGAACAATTGAACGATTAACGATTCTGTGCACAATTGAACAAGTAACAATTCTGTTCACAATTGAACAATTAACGATTCTCGTGCACAATTGAACAATTAACTATTCTATGAATAATTGAACAATTAACGGTTCAATGCTCAACTAGCGAGCAACGTTGTCCAGGCATCCCTGGATCAACCATTTACGATTACGATTACGATTACGATCACGATTACGATCACGATTACGATCACATTCATTCATGGATCGTCATAATGGTTAGTGGGTCCTTTGCATGGCCAAATCAATTAAATTGTGAAAAACTTATTTGTAAGTGCAATGAATTGTAAGCACCATCTATTAATCAGTAAAACTTTTACTTTTGGTATAAATGTAAAGGCAATAACGTACCTCAACGTGCCGAACACCTCAATTGCTGATTGTTTCGCAACAAAATTTCAATTCGATTTCTATTTCCAAAACGAATCTACTTTCGTAGATTACTAGTCTTTTTACAATATTTATATGCATTTACGATCACCAAACTTGTACTTTTCGCGTACCTATCCATATTATTTCCTTTTGATCTCGATATTCATACATTTCCCGAATAAGCTATTGATGATATAGTTTGAATTTATATAAAACAATTGATGAGTTTAATTCCCCATTCTTTAAATACCACTCAAGTTCGATCTTTTGTTTCTATCACCTCTAATCTGTGCTTAATGTAGCATAACCTTAATTGTACCACTCGCTTCATCTAGTATGTTCTGTAAACCAAATATACTTCCTACTTCCTACCGATTGGCTCCTTGACTTGGCTAATCTAGATACATTAACTTCCTTCTGTGATTAGTCATTTATAAGATTACTTATTTCAAAACCACCACCAATTCATTTCAATTTCCTTTCACAATCTAAGTTATATTATATACTTTGTTGCTTTAATGCTTTTCCATTGACAATCAACATTCTACATCCCCTACTTAAGGTATCGATTCAAGTGTTCTAATTTTCTAAAAATTTTGGCGTAGTTTCGTTTGAAATACGGCTTAACCGTTAGGCTAAGAGCCTTAAAAACTTGCATAAAATCCACAATAAAACTCAACGAGCCACACGCTCGGAGTACACAACTCAATGGCAACCCGGAGTATATTTACAACCACAAAAATCAAGTTTTAAACCAATATACAAACCAAGTTACAATCACGTCAATATTCTCATTTTCTTGTGCTCATGAAGTTTTCGATTTTTGATCACGTTATATATATATATATATATATATATATATATATATATATATATATATATATATATATATATATATATAGCTAAGGCTGCGATTAAGCAATTTAATCATAGAAATCTCGATTTTCGGGAGATGGATCCGTACGATTAATTCCTTTATAATTATTGTTAATGATTTAGTGTGTTGTAGATAATTAGTGAAACTCATTAACATGTTAACATTTAGATATTTTGGGAAGTACAAATAGTAGCGTACCTGAGGTAATTGTTCGTTTTCCATTAAACATCGCTTTTCGTTATTTTCTTCAAGCATGTCGTTTCTGTCGGTTCTCTGTTTTCGGAAGTAATTTGATTTATGCATAAGTAAAACTTTTCACATTTGACTTCCTCTAATTCCGCACTTATTACTCAAATTCATTTGAATTTCTAACTTCCTTTAATTCTGTAAATTTCTTTTCCCTCTCCTCTTCCTACTCAATTCAACATTCCAATTTTCTTTTCACGTCAAATCTAATTTTTCAAATTCTTGCAGAGATCATTACACATTGAATTATTCTTGTCTTTTCACCACCGTATTAATTATTATCACCAAATTACTAACTCCACCAAGGTCTCTATTAATTTCAATAAAGTTCCCAAGTATAACCCAATTTCATTTTTCAATCAAGCTTAACATAACCTAATTTTAATCATTTTCCTCGTGATCATATATCTATAATCTTATCCACTTGTCTACATTTCAAATTAATTCGCACTTGTACAATTAGACCAAGACTCAATTACGTTAATTTACTCAAGTTTAGCACACCTCCAAACCAATAAATTCAATCCTCCATCAATCTTCAATGTCTCATTTACACATTCTTTAAACCAACTCCCAACATACATGTTTATATTTCTAATCATCCTCAATATATTTCTTCCAATTCCTCCACATCCAAATAATTTATTCATACTCATATTAAAGTTAAACAAAAACACATTTATAATTACAAATAAACCCAAATCAATTTCCAATTCTACTTCAACACATAATAATCCCTAAATCCAATTTCATTTACTTCCACAGTTCCTTCACTTCCACCATAATCAATTCACAATGCACATATACTTGTCTAATTATTCAATAATAACATAAATTTGTGATAAAATTTGCTTAGAAATTAAGGATTGGAGATATACCTCAAATTGGGTTAGATGTGAAATTGGATGATGGTGGCTCAGTGGTGCATAGCCGGCTGCGTGAGAGGTTAGTTGGCGGCGTCAGGCGCCGGCGGAGGAGTTAGTCGGCAG
Organism: Talinum fruticosum; assembly: GCA_021018815.1. Lineage (NCBI taxonomy): Eukaryota > Viridiplantae > Streptophyta > Magnoliopsida > Caryophyllales > Talinaceae > Talinum > Talinum fruticosum. The sequence goes on along the minus strand of JAITYX010000015.1, from coordinate 2,794,912 downwards.
CCGAGGGCGGCCGGGGCGGCGGCGCTGTCCCGACCAAGCTCAGCAGCCGACAGGACTCGTCCTGCCTCGCTTGACACGAAACGAGAGGAAAGAGGGGAAAGAAGAAGGTGCTGGCGGCAGAGAGGGGAACGGGAGCAGCACCGGCATCCGGCCAGTGTGGCAGCAGCGGCCGGCGAGGCTCGTGGGTGGTTGCAGCAGCGGGGCAGGACAGCCTCGCTTGGTGCGAACGGAGCGAAGAGGAGGGAGATAGATGCATGGGAGGTGTCGTGGTGGCGCCCGGAGGCACCGGCGGCAGCCTTTCGGCGGCGAGAAAGGCCGGCGACCGATGGCCGGTGGTGGCAGCAGAGGCGATGGTGAAGGAGGAGGGGAAAGAGAGGTGAGAGTGAGAATGAGAGAAGGGGAATGAATTAGATTTTCTTGCTTTTCAAGCTCCTTTCCCTCCTTCCTCGATTTTTCCCGATGCTTCTACCATCTCGCCTCTCTTTCTTTTCTTTTTTTTTCATCTTTTACTATTATTTTATCACATGGTTAAGTATATATCACACATTTGGCTAAATTTTATTTTCTCGTTATAACAATTTCAATTTTATATATTGTTTTATTTTATTTCTTTTTTTTTCCTTATTAATTTAAATTATTCGGATTCGGAATGAAATTATTCGAACATATATACATTTTGTAGCACAAACATAAATTTGTACGAATTACCCAATATTATTTACGATTATCGACTTCGTTCGCATCTTTTATTTTGATTTCGTATTGTGCGCGTATCATCGCTCTTAAACAATATTAAGGCGATAAAATGCAAATTTAAAATAATTAATTACGATTAAGTTTCGGGGTGTTACATCGGCCGTGGAGACATGGCGCCTATGACATTGGTAAGCTTGGTTGAGCAACTGGAGAATCGCCGCCGACGAGCTTGCTGAAACTATTATAGGCTTACACCGGGTTAAGGCCGATCTAGAGGAAGACTTTGCTTGGAAGCCTCTTCTTGTTGCGGTAAGCAAATAATCACTACCGAGACCAAACAATGGGAACCGGTCGGCAATGCCTGGCTAAGGAAAGGGCTATCTAGAGCCGCTAAGGCTTAAAAGCCTTCGGTTTTGCACCGAAAGTCTGTAAATTTTGCCTTTTCTCCCTTCCTTCCTTCTTTTGTTTTTTTTTATAAATTTTTTCTCCCTTTGGGCCATAAAGAAGGTTGAATTTGACCGTGCAGGACTCTTATTATTATTTTTTATTATTTGTGTTGTGCAGATTTGGCTAGTGAAGCATCTACAACTCGATTCGAGCTCCTGTAAAAGTAGATACATATTTGACAACACACTTCGTCTACGAAAGCGAGTAGAGGTGGTAACCGATCACCTTGCTTCCTGGTGGGAGGAATACCTTAAACACCATAGTAATACTATAGGTTGGTACATCGCACACTCGGAAAGTGTCCCAATTTATGACACATACCGGACAATATCCTTTTGTACGCCTCGCTAAGTCTAAAAGCTAGTACTTATTACTCCCCGACCGTGTTTTGGGGCAAATGGGAAGAGAGCAGGCAATTCCTCTTCCGGATCGTATTTGGCTCGCTACCTTTGAACTGTTTGAAGGTTTTGGTAATTCTAGGTGATTTAAATCGTGGCCCAAATATTGGATGAACTCGCCGAAGTCTGTTGAAACATGCAGGTGAGCCGACTAATAATGTATCTACATATTATTTGGAGTGGTTAATGAAGTAGACCCAAAACGTCGCAAGGCACCGAGGGCTCGAGAGCTGGATCCCTAAGGAGTTGTTCCTGCTATCGCACCCTTCTAAATACGTGAAGTGAACCCTCGGATAGCCGAGCGTGCCCGCAGAAGAGAATTTGAGGCCAAGGAAGCCGAAGAGAGAAGGGCTCGTAGAATTGAGGAGCCGAGAAGCAAACCTAAGATGATAAAGCCGAGTCTAGTGATCCAAAAGGAAACAAAGTGAAAATATACTAGGCCTTAGTTTTTTAAGGAGAATTTGTTTTGGTAGGAATAAAAGAAATTAGGAAATTTAGTTTTGACTCTTTAGAACAATTTTAATTTTCTAAGTAGTGTGCTTGTTTTTCCCTTTAATTAGCTATGTACTCGGGTAAGTAGTAGGCTTACCTGTTATTAAATAAATTGTAAAAAGTAAGTTTTGTGCTCACTTTTCTTCTTTATATATATATTTTATCACTCATTTAGAGGTATAAATAACTTGGACCGCCTAATTGGACCGTCCTTAAAAACTAATTAAAGTAATTAAAGAATTAATAAAATATGTGGACTATCTAGTTGGACCGCCCAAAATAAAAAAACAATTAATTAAACAGACCATCTAGTTGGACCGTCGGGATAAATAATTTACAGAGTTAAAACCAGGAGAGAGAAAAAAAAAGATGTTCGGCCGAGGCCAGCCCACTATTGTCCGGGTGATGGCCGCGCACGCCACAGCGCGGCCTGGTTGTTTAAGGTCGTGCTACACATAATACTTCTTCAATTGATCCATGTTGGTGTATTAAAAGATCTCTTCACCATCTAAACCAGCTTAATTTTACCGCTACGCCTAGCGATATTTGACTACGTACAAATGGGCCTTGCCGCTAGGCTCGAACTTCTCTCGAGGATTCCGGATCGGTGCTCTAATATTCCTTAAGGACCAAATCCCAACTTTCAGATTTAAGGCTTCACTTTTTTGTTAAATGCCCTTGATATACGTGCCTGGTATATTTGGACATTATGTAAGGTGTTGAAGCGCCTTTCATCCAACGAACACTAACTCTTCGTAGCGTGCCTTAGCCCACTCTACTTTTAGAATCTAACTTTCGCAATGATTAGTAACAAGGGAATGGCAATTTCTATTGGAAGGACTCGCTTCCATGCCATATACTAGGGAGTAAGGCATTGCTCTCGTAGAGGTCCCGATGGAGGTCCTATAGCCCTTCGCTTTCCCGTAGCCCCACAAAGCGAAGGGCAATTTGTCGAGCTAATCCTTATAGCTGACATCCATCTTCTCCACTATTTTGCGAATATTTTTGTTGGCGGCCTCGATCGCTCCATTGGTCCGAGGACGATAGGGAGAAGATTTGTGGTGCTTGATTTTGTATTTCTCTAGTAGGTCCGCTACTTCCTTCTTGAAGTGACTACCATGGTCATTGATCAATTCATGAGGTGCCCCATATCGACAAATGATGTTACGAGTAATAAATTTGGCTACCTACTTCGACGTCAAGACCGCATAAGAGGTCGCTTCTACCCACTTGGTGAAGTAGTCGATTACTACTAACACAAATTCGTGACCGCCTGTTTCTTTAGGAGTCATTGGGCCAATAATATCAATTCCCCAAATCGAGAATAGTCGGGGTGATGCAAGTGTCGTAACAAACGATGGTTGTTGGTGATGTAAATTTGCATACACCTAACACTTGTGGAATTTTTTTATCAAACTCATGGCGCTCTATCGCCATGGTCGATCAATAATATCCTATCCTCTCGAATCTTTTGAACCAACATTTTTCCATTCATATGGGGTCCACATTCCCCACCATGAATCTCATTTATTATGCGCTTTGCTTCATGTTGGTTGACACAAACTAAGCTAATCCCTGTGTTGGTTTTCTTGTACAGTCTGCCATTAGTTAATGAAGAACCGAGCCGCCAACATCCCGATGGCTTGTTGGACTCTAGGTGTAGAGTCCAAAGGATATTCTTATTTATCCTAATACTGATAGATGTCATGGTACCAATTGGTTTGGTTAGTTCTAGACACTTCTAATATGTAGATGTGCATAGGCCGACTCCGTCGCTCTATGTGAACGTGCATTTAATGAATGTTGTTAAGGATGTTGATCATGAGCGCTAATTTTGCTAAAGCATCTACAAACTGGTTGTCATGCCTAGGAAGGTAGTTGTATGAAGCGTTCGAAATTGTTTTGATAACTCCATCAGATGTGCCTAGTAGGGTGTCAAGGCTTTATTATGTACCTTCCATTTTTGTGAAATCTAATTAATGATAAGAATTGTCATTGAAAACCTTGATGTTCTTAGGCCCAATCTCTATAGTAATCTGAAGTCCCATGATGCACTCTTCATACTCTACACCGTTGTTGGTGACCTCGAAATCTAGCTTAACCGAAATGGGAGTATGTGCTCCCTCCGGTGAGACTAGAAGGATCCCTACTCCAAAGCCCTTCTAATTGGAAGCGTCGTCGAAGTACATTGTCCATACATCCACCTCTACTTGTAAGTTATTTTCTTCCGGAAAGTCAAGGTGTTTGGGTTGCGATTCAATTATAGGTAGATCAACTAGAAATTTTGACACTACCCTTCCTTTGATCGCTTTTGAGGGACATATTTGAGTTTAAATTCTGATAGCATGACGATCCATCTTGCTATCTTGCTCGCTGATAGTAGGTTGCTCAAGGATATACTTAATGGGATCCATTGGTACTACCACATGTACCATGTGGGCTAACATGTATTGCTTGAGCTTCTTGGTAGCCCGGACTAATGCCAATGATGTCTTCTCTAATGGCATGTATCTAGTCTCATAATCTAAGAATTTCTTGCTTAGATAATATACCGCATACTCTTCCTTTCTATCTCATTGAATTAGCATGGCCCCCATGGTTGTCTCGTGTCATGGCAAGGTACAAAAGTAAAGGCTTCCCTGGTTGGAGTGGAACTAGCACCGGAGGGTTGGCTAGATATTCCTTAACCTTTTAAATGCTTTTTGGCACTCGTTATCCCAAATGGGCTTGGATCCGTTTTTAACTTCTTGAAAATGGGTTTACGTGACCATAGTTACTTTTGTTATGAAATGACTAATATATCGTAAACATGCCAGTGAAACCTCGTATCTCCTTCTTTGTCTTCGGTGGTGGAATCTCCTTAATAGCTTTGATCATAGATGGATCAACTTTGATTGCTCCGAGATTAACAACACAGACTTAGTAGTTTGCCCGAGGTTACCCCAAAGGCACATTTTTGAGGATTAAGGCATATGTTGTATTTTCTCGCTCTTTCAAAGAATTTTCTCGGACCGGGTAGGTGCCCCGCCCTATCTTTGGACTTAATGATCATGTCATCCTGTAACACCTAAAAATTTAGGTGCTTGCTTAACAATGAATTAAATTATTAAAAGTTAAGTTAAAAATTCGAAATTATTAAATTAAGTGAATTAGAATTTTTCCGAGTCGAAATTAAAATCCGAGAATTGAAACCCCGAGCATGGGTTAGCTAAAATGGGCTTCTTAAAATTAAATTTGGGCTTGAGTTCTTAAAGCCCAAAGTAGGAAATTAAAACAAAAAGAAAAGAAAATGAAAAAAGGTCGGTCGGCAATTAAGCGAAGTCGGCAAGGGATTAAGTAAAGGAAGTATTGGCTCCAATTGAAATTGGGCAACAAGTCTATTTGGTGTTGAAATTAAAAGAGGAGAGAGAGGGGCACTCGGAATGAGAACAAAAGAGGGGGAATGAAAGAACCGAAGGACGAGTAGGAGAGAAAAGAAGAACGGGAAAATAGAAACAGAGGCGGGCGGGAGGGAGTAGAGGAAAGCGAGAGAGGGAGAGAGAGCGAGAGCCAGGAGGCCGGTGGCCCGTGGCCGCCGTAACGGCGAGTACGCCGCTGCCGGTGGGCGAAGAGAGAGCAAGGGCTCGGGAGGTCGAGCATAGCAAAAGAAGAAAGGGGAATGAAAGAATGCGGAAGCGAGAGGAAAGCGAGAGGAGAGACAAAGCAAAGAGAGCAGAAATGGAGAGGCAAAGGGTGAGAGAGCCCGAGAGGAATCGGGAGCGAGAGGAAGAACGAGAGATTGAGAGGAAGAGCAAGAGGGGTCAAGACCCAAAAATGAAAGCCGAAAGCGAGATCGAAAGAGAGTCTACAGAGGAGCGAGAGCGAGAGAGCGGAATCGGAACCAAAGCAAGAACGAAAAGAAAGCTTGAAACTAAGGAAGCCAAGAACGAGAGCCGAACAGGGTAGCGAAAGAGGGAGACGGCCATGGACAGGTGAGAATGAGTGGGAATTTGAGCGGTTAAAACCGAGACCGAGAGCAAGAAAGAGGAAGAATCACGAGGGGAAAATCGAAAGGAAGAAGAAGAAGCAAATCCCAATTCAAATTCGAAACTCAATCCAAAACCGAAATTCATAGAACCACTAAGAATCTAAGGTGAGTAATTCAAATTCATCCTCTAAAGATAAAATGAATTAGGTGGATTAAACTTGAAATTGATTCCTGAAATTGGAAACCCTAAGTTAATTGAAGAAGTTAGAGGCCTAAATTTACTGAAATTAAGCAACTCACGAATTGAAAAGCATGTTGCGATTTATGCCTAGTTCATGAATTTAATGATGATTAAGTATTATTGAGCATGACTATTGAGCTGTGTGATTGAGAATTTGATGAAAATTTGTTGACTAGATTTAGTGAGAAAAAATCGGAAAATTGAACTTCATGACTTAAGTGCGATTTTTCATGAATTTATCCTCGTTGTCCGAATTATTACGAATTCATGTGTAGCCTGAAATTCCTGAAACTTTTACTGTAGCTTCCTGATAATTTAGTAGGGTTTTCTGTACATTTTGGTATACGTTGGATGAATAGATTGGAAGATATGGAATTTTGAGTGAAAATGTCCTGTTTTGGGCAAAAACGGAACTAAGTGAGTAACTAGATTAAGAACTGAAATTTAAGAAGTTATATAGCTAGATTAAGAGATATATATCGGTTAAGGAAAGTTATAAAACCATAAACCACTTATGCGCGATAATACGCAATCAAGAAATGATAAGTTCGTAATTAGAAGTTGTAATTGGTATGCTATGTGATGATGTGTTTATTTTAAAGTACATTGATTATAAATAGCATAAGCATGTCTATATGAATTGGCTTGATCGTATTTGAATTAGAACTTGCTTGTGTGAATTGTTAGTTGTGAAGATATTGCACATGAAAGTGTTGAGCATGAACTATACGAGTTACGTGTATCTTGTTGAAGTAATAAGAATATAGTAAGAAAATAAGAAACACAAAGAACTAAAGAAGGGAGACAGACATTGTGTTATTGATCTAAGACCCCACGAATTAAAGAACCCTTTGAAGCTATGGCCATAGAAGTGTTTGTGAAACCGAAGCCATGTATTGAATTGCTTCCACGGATTCTCGACAGTATACGTCCTTCGAGTTTAGGGCTTGCCTCGAGGCCACGAATTGTTTTGCCTCGAGGCCACGAATTGTTATTCCTACAAGAACCGAGCCCACGAATTGTTTTGGCTTGAAGAACTGGTCTTTAGAGAAGAACATAAATCTTCTTTCCGTTTGAAACTAAGAATACGTAAGAATTACGATATGAAGAAACGAATGATTATGCATGATGAAAAAGAAAGAAAGAATCAATGATTTATGAAAGGCATAATTGAACTCAAGAAGAAGAATAAGAAGAATAACGAATCCCGATTTTATAAGAAATTAATACGATAAGAAGTAAGATATGATTTACATAATGAGTGACTTACATGATGAATGGTTATATGACGTACTTGCGTAGAAAGAAGAATAAAGTATGTTTGAGTGAATTCATGAGCAATTGATGTCATTTTGCTTCTCGACAAGTATGTAAGTTTAGTATCTCGCGTGTCTTAAGCAAGTATGATCCGAATCACATGTTATGAATTAATTGTGAACTTACGTCCTGTTTGTTAATGAATTAATGTGCAAAGTGAAACCCGGGGTTGGGTTTGGGTTATTCATCGGGCTCGTGGACCTCATGACCTCACCAACATTTTAGGTACGTAAGCTAGACTTCTTGGAGTTGCTTTTGGCTTCTAGGAGTAGGAGACCGACTGGATAGAAGATGTTGAACTTACTATGTGTTTTTATGTTTCCATGTTTGTAAGACTCGGATGTATGTTTATCTCGAATGTCGACTATGTATAAAAAAGCCGTGTGTGATTACTCCGAGCGTGTGGCTGGTTGAGTTTGTGTTGTGTATACTCCGAGCATGTGGCTGGTTCAGCTTGTGTTGTTGATACTCCGAGCATGTGGCTCGTTGAGTTTATGAATGTGTTTCGTGTAGGTTTAAGGCTTTGAGCCTATGGGATTAGCCATATTACAGAGGAAACTCGCCGAATTTTCGAGACAACCTGGAAACATGCTTCCGCCAAGCAAAGAGAAAACTATTAACCCTAAGTTGAGATCTTAAACAGCCTTAGGGGTTCCTCTCGGGAACCGTGGCATGTAATACTCCTAGGGTGGGTCTAGGGATGTTACAAAAATGTTATCGGAGCAAGAATCCTCCAACCAAGTAGATTTTCCTACAATCGAGTCTCATGAGTATGTGGTTTGATTCATGAACCTATGTGCCTATATGTGATTGAGTGAATCTCATATGATTTGATTTTTGAATATATGTGCATATGTGCAATTGTATGAATCTATGTAAGTAATGTAGTGAAGAGTTAATAATGATCCCGTAACTTAACTTTATTAGATGGCTCGTGGGGAAGGAAGTGGTAGAACCGATGAACGGAGCGATGCAACCGATCTAATGATTGGCATTAACCTTTTGAATAAGTTTTTGAAATTGTAACCTTCCATGTTAAGGGGTACTGCAAATCCTAGCGAGTTAGATGAATGGATAAGGGAGATCGATAAAATATTTAAGAGAATGATGTGCCCCGAAAAGTATAAGGTTGGATTAGCTACGCATCTTTTCGTTGGAGAAGCTCGATCATTGGTGGGATGTAGTTAAACCAAGCTTAGAAGAGTAACGAGTAAAGCCAATAACTTGGGAGGAACTAAAGAAAAAGATGAGTGGTCAATACTATCCTAGGGATGTGCAAAGAGCGAAGGAGTTGGAGTTTATTGACTTGAAACAAGGAAGAATGAGTGTTATGAAGTATGTTGCAAAGTTTACAGAGCTTAGTCGATTTGGGAGGTATTTGGTAGATACAGAGCAAAGAAGGGTTGACCGTTTTGAGGATGGTCTAGCCTTAGACATACGTGAAAGAATAGCGGGCCAAACCATTACCACATACCAAGATATGTATCGAGAGAAATCCGCATAGTAACGAGTTCTCGCAGAATGTAAGGCCCGGGAGGCCGCTAATGCTAGGAGATCCGGCAAGTGGGAACGTGAACTATGGGAACCAGAGAAACAACCAAAGGGTGTTGGGCAAGGCCAAGTGGGCCATAATGATAGTGATATGGCAAGAAAGCCATGCCATTACTGTCACAAGGTTCACAGGGGAAGGAATTTTATGTTAAGACTAGGAGATGTTTCAAATGTGGCGAAAAGGGACACATTGCTAGGAATTGTCCTCAAAGGAACAATGAGCAAGGCACTCGAAGTAGTGGGTACCAAGCGGCCACACCAAGGTGACTGAACAAGCTTGATACCACGTAACAAGAGAACTAGATACAACAAGAGCGGTAAGCCCCCACTTACCATGGGCAGAGTTTTCAACATCATGGAACCGTACCCATAAGATCTCGGGTGACTTAAAGTTTCAAGTTTTGAGGACAAAACTTTTTATAAGTAGGGGAGAAATGTAAGACTCGAAAAATTCAGGTGCTTGCTTAAGAATGAAAGTTATTAAAAGTTAAGTTAAAAATTTAAAATTATTAAATTAAGTGAATTAGAATTTTTCCGAGTCTAAATTAAAATCCGAGAATTAAAACCCGAGCATGAGTTAGCTTAAATGGGCTTCTTGAAATTAAATTTGTGCCCGAGTTCTTAAAGCCCAAAGTAGAAAATTAAAATCAAAAGAAAAGAAAATGAAAAAAGGTTGGCTGGAAATTAAGCGTAGTCGGCAAGGGATTAAGTCAAGGAGGTATTGGGTTCAATTAAAATTGGGCAACAAGTCCATTAGGTGTTGAAATTAAAAGAGGAGAGAGAGGGGCACACTGAATGAGAACAAAAGAGGGGGAACGAAAGAAGCAGAAGGACAACTAGGGAGAGAAAAAAAGAACGGGAAAATAGAAACAGAGGTGAGCGAGAGGGAACATAGGAAAGCGAGAGAGGGAGAGAGCGCGAGAGCCAGGAGGCCGGTGGCCCGTGGCCGCTTGAACGGCGAGGACGTCGCTGCCGGTGGGTGAAGGGAGAGCGAGGGCTCGGGAGGCCGAGCAGAGAAAAATAAGAAAGAGGAATGAAAGAACGTGGAAGCAGAGAAAAGCGAGAGGAGAGACAGAGATAAGAGAGCAGAGACGGAGAGGCAAAGGGCGAGAGCGCCCGAGAGGAATCGAAGCGAGAGGAAGAATGAGAGATTGAGAGAAAGAGCAAGAGGGGTCAAGACCCAAAAATGAAAGCCAGAAAGTGAGAGCAAAAGAGAGTCCGCAGAGGAGCGAGAGCGAGAGAGCGGAATCGGAACCAAAGCAAGAACGAAAAGAAAGCTTGAAACCGAGGAAGCCAAGAACGAGAGCCGAACAGAGGCAGCAAAAAGAGGGAGATGGCCATGGACAGGTGAGAACGAGTGAGAATTTGAGGAGTTGAAACCGAGACCGAGAGCAAGAAGGAGGAAGAATCACGAGGGGAAAATTGAGAGGAAGAAGAAGAAGCAAACCCCAATTCAAATTCAAAACTCAATCCAAAACCGAAATTCTTAGAACCACTAAGAATCTAAGGTGAGTAATTCAAATTCATCCTCTAAAGATAAAATGAATTAGGTGGATTAAACTTGAAATTGATTCCTGAAATTGGAAACCCTAAGTTAATTGAAGAAGTTAGAGGCCTAAATTTACGAAATTAAGCAACTCACGAATTGAAAAGCATGTTGCGATTTATGCCTAGTTCATGAATTTAATGATTATTGAGTATTATTGAGCATGACTATTGAGCTGTGTGATTGAGAATTTGATGAAATTAGCTTGAATATATTTAGTGAGAAAAACATCGAAAATTGAACTTCATGACTTAAGTGCAGATTTTTCATGAATTTATCCTCATTGTCTCGAATTATTGCGAATTCATGTGTAGCCGGAAATTCCTGAAACTTTTACTGTAGCTTCCTGATAAGTTGTGAGGGTTTCCTGTAAATTTTGGTATGGGTTGGATGAATAAATTGGAAGATATGGAATTTTGAGTGAAAATGTGCTTTTTGGGCAAAAATCGGAACTAAGTGAGTAACTAAATTAAGAACTGAAATTTAAGAAGTTATATGGCTAGATTAAGAGATATATATCAATTAAGGAAAGTTATGAAACCATAAACCACTTATATGCGATAATACGCAATCATGAAAGGATAACTTCGTAATTAGAAGTTGTAATTAATATGCTATGTGATGATGTGTTTATTTTAAAGTACATTGATTAGAAATAGCATAAGCATGTCTATATGAATTGGATTGATCGTACTTGAATTAGAACCTTCTTATGTGAATTGTTAGTTGTGAAGATATTGCACATGAAAGTTTTGAGCATGAACTATACGAATTACGTGTATCTCATTGAAGTAATAAGAATATAGTAAGAAAATAAGAAACATAAAGAACTCAAGAAGGGAGAAAGGATTGTGTTATTGATCTAAGACCCCACGAATTAAAGAACCCTCTCGAAGTTATAGCTATAGAAGTGTCTCGTCAAACTCAAGCCACAAATTGAATTGCTTCCACGAATTCCTCGACAGTATACGTCCTTCGTAGTTTGACGCTTGCCTCGAGGCCACGAATTGTTATGCCTCCAAGAACTAAGCCCACGAATTATTTTGGCTCCAAGAACTGGTCTTTAGAGCGTAACATAAATCTTCTTTCCATCTGAACTAAGAATACTTAAGAATTACGATATGAAGAAACAAATGATTATGCATGATGAACAAGAAAGAAAGAATCAATGATTTATGAAAGGCATAATTGAACTCAAGAAGAAGAATGAGAAGAAGAACGAATCATGATTTCATAAGAAATTAATACAATAAGAAGTAAGATACGATTTACGTAATGAGTGACTTACATGATGAATGATTATATGACATACATGGGTAGAAAGAAGAATAAAGTATGTTTGAGTGAATTCATGAGCAATTGATGTCATTCTCGCTTCTTGACAAGTTGGTAGGTTTAGTATCTCGCGTGTCTTAAGCATGTATAATCCGAATTGCATGTTATGAATGAATTGTGAACTTATGTGTGTTTGTTAATGAATTAATGTGCAAAGTGAAACCCGGGTTGGGTTTGGGTTATTCACTGGGCTCATGGAGCTCATGACCTCACCAACATTTCAGTACGATGGTTAAGACTTCTTGGAGTTGCTTTTGGCTTCCAGGAGTAGCAGATTGACGAGATAGAAGATGTCGAACTTACTATGTGTTTTTATGTTTTCATGTTTGGAAGACTCGGATGTATGTTTATTTGAATGTCGACTATGTATAATAAAAGTCGTATGTGATTACTCCGAGCATGTGACTCATTGAGTTTGTGTTGTGTATACTCCAAGCATGTGGCTCGTTGAGCTTGTGTTGTTGATACTCCGAGCGTATGGCTCGTTGAGTTTATGAATGTGTTTCGTACAGGGTTAAGGCTTTGAGCCTATGGGATTAGCCATATTACAGAGAAAACTTTGCCAAAATTTTCGGAAAAACCTTTGAAAACCTAGAAACACGCTTCGCCAAGCAAAGAGAAAACTATTAACCCTAAGTTGAGATCTTAAACAGCCTTAGGGGTTCCTCTCGGGATCCCCGGCATGTAATACTCCTAGGGTGGGTTTAGGGGTGTTACATATCCACATAGACTTCGACTTCGTGTGGATCATGTTATGCAATAGTGTTGTAGTTGTCCTCTAATATGTTGCGCTGGCGTTCTTGAGCCCAAATGGGATCACCACATAACAATACGTCCCGCATTAAGTGATGAATGTCATCTTCTCTATGTCATCTTCGGCCATCTTTACCTGATTGTACCCATCATAACCATCAATGAATGAAAGTAGAGCATGTCCCACTGTGTTGTCTACTAGGATGTTGATATGGGCCAGTGGGAAATCATCTTTAGGACTTGCTATATTCGGATCGCGGAAGTTGACGCACATTTGAACCTTGCCTTCTTTCTTCGGAATCAATACTATGTTTGGTACCAAGTGAGGATGGTGAACTACTCTTATAAACCCAGCCTCTAACTATGTCCGGACTTCTTCCTTAATATTCAATGTCCACTCGGGTTTCATCCTTCGAGCTTCGCTTAACCGGCTTAGCATCTTCATAAAGTGGAATTTTATATTCCACCATACTTAGATCTATCACCGACATGTCTTTGTAGGACAATGCAAAAACATCTATGAACTCTATAAGGAGCGAAGTAAATTACTTCGCTCTTCTCGGACCCGATGTTTTCCCAATCTTAACTTCTTGGGGTGATCAACTAATCCTAAATTAATTGTTATTGTTTCCTCTATTATTGGTGAACAATGTTCATGATCTTTCATAGCTTTTATTAATTCTTTAGGAATTTCATGTTCATCATTATAGAGGCAAAACAATTGAAAATAGGAGGAGGCAAAGAGTAAGTAGAAAAGTTCATCCGATTGAATGAGGAAATGAGTACATCGGACTCGAAACGTAATATGCGAAATTGGAAACAACAGAATTAGAAAAAGAACTAGAAGCAATAGGAAGAGAAACAAAAGCCCTAGTACTAAACTCGGGGAGGGGATGCTCTTTTAAGCTAATAGAAAATCCTTGGCCCTCCTCGGCATTGATCCAAGTGATATGCATGGACGCTTCATCATCGACATCGGTGATGAATCTGGATGGATCGAATTGCATGTGCGACATGGCTCATGACAAGCACCGAGACCAAATTTCCCTCTAGATTCTTGTCCTGTCCGAATAGCAAACCGAAGATATTATTCCTAGCTGAATTGGTCTAGTCTGGTGTGGACTGTCCCACTTTGAGGAGGTAGGGTGCCTCCTTTTCTAATATATAGGAATAATTAAAGATCTCCAAGCCGAGAACCATAATACCTTTCTCTTTGAGGTAGTAAGGCTTAGGAAAACCGTAGTAAGGGAAGTCATCCCCTTCTTTTAGGAATTTTCCATTGAGATTATGAGGAAAGAGCTTAATGGAGTAGACTGTGTGAGGTACAGTCCTCCTAGTATGAACTTCCCACTTGGATTGGGCTATTTCCTCAATAGTAGGTTGATAGCCTAGCCTCGAATTTATAGTTGTTAGTGGGTTCAAGGGGTGGAAGGATAAGGTGGTATACCCTTCGCCTGCTAGGCCCGAAAAATTCCCCTTCTTCTTAAGCATTGAGTGGACGCTAGGGCTGCCATAAGGATTGAAGTTAAGAGGTGCTTCATCTTTGTTTTAAGGCAGTGACAGTCTCAAATCCGTAAAGCTCTGCGTCATTAGCGTCGTGCTCAATTTCGATGACTCGATTCTTTGGAGGTAATGGTAGCATAGAGATTGTCCCCATTGACAGTTACAACCTGACCTTTAATGATCATCTTAACCTTCTGGTGTAGTGTAGAGGGCATTGCTTGATGATCATGCAACCAAGGGCATCCTAGAAGCGGATCGAATATAGTTGGGATATCTAGGAGTTTGAAGTCAATGTTCTTTACTACTGGCCCTACATTGATTAGTAAGGTCAGCATTCCCAAGACTGTTCTCTCATAATTAGCATAGGCTCATAGATGAATAGCCTATTTAGAGAGTTGTTGCTCTCTAATTCCTAACCTGTTGGTTGTCCTCCAAAGGCAAACATTTACAATCGATCCTTTGTCTACCAAGGTTAAGGGAATGAACTTGTTGATGCAAGCTATAGTTAAATAAAGGGCATTCTTGTGTGTAACACCTTCTTTAGGAGATAATTTTGATCAAAAGTAATGGTTCAATCCCCACTCGTTGACCAATCCTACTACTTCCTCAGGTGTGGTTTTAGGAGAGAGCTCGATCTTGCTAAGTGTGTCCATTAAAGCCTCGCTTATGTTTCGGGAAGCAGATATGGGTTGCCAAATTGAAGTGTTAGCTTTTAACATTTGAAGTTGTTTCAAAATGGGGTCTTCTTCTTTAGCAACTTCATGTTCATTTGGGGTTTTCTGAGTTTGTTGTGGACCCAAGGGTGCATTATGTCATCCTGATCTAGTAAGGAATTTGATTTTGGACCTTTAGGTTCTCCCCAAAAGTGTTCTTCTAAGGGTGGTGTGTCCTAGAAGTCATCGTCGTTGTCGTCATAATTGTTTCTAGTTTCGTAGACATCTTCTTCATCACTTACCCACAGCTCATGGACTTCGAATCTAAAGGAGGCAAGCTAAGAAGTGGTGTGGACTCATCGATGTCTTAAATGAAGACATATGGGTCCCACTGACCTGGAATGGGTTCGGAGAAAATAATTAAGGTGCCACGGAAAGGATTCTTATTGTTACTTAGTTTCTAAGCAGCCTTAGGTAGAGAGAGTTGACCATTGCGGAACATATTCTCCACCTTGTTCTTGAACGTCCAACATTGCTCGGTGTAGTGTCCTTATGTATGATGGTATTTGCAAAATTTTCCCGCGTCCCAATTTTTAGACTCTTTCGCGGTTTTGATTCTACTCTTATGGGTGGCAATTCTATCTTCCCTTAAGCCGTAGGCAACCAAGGGCTTAAGCGTATGTGGTATCAATAGGAGTGTAGTCATTATACCTGTTGAGGGCATTGACATCTACACCCTCGTTAGTATTACTTGGATTGGAGGTTTCCTTATCTCTAGAATAATAATTACCTCTATACCCCATCACGACTTTTGTGGTCGTGGTAGAAAACTCTTCTTCTATCAACATCCCAAAGCATCTCGTAAGGGTTGAGAAACTCATCATTGGTATGAATTTTAGATGTTGATTGTGGGCAAGCTGAAGGTTCTTCACGATGATCCCGACTTAGTCCATTTCGGAAGGTCGGTCTACCGTGTGGGCAGCCTTTGCCCTCCATCCGGTGGGAAAGTCTATAAAGCTTTCTTTCCGACCTTGCTTGATCAACTCTAAATCTCTAAGAATGACAGGTAGATCAGTGTTATAAGAGTATTGGTGTAAGAACTCCTTACACAGATCTATCCAATTGGTGATGTTGGGTGGGTCAACCGCATTATACCACTTTATTACATCGGTATCAAAAGTCCACGAGAAGATGATGTGGTACGTGTCTTTTGGTATGTTCTTAAGAGTCATTACTCCTAAGAAGTTTTGAACATGGTGATTGGGATTCGCGGAACCTCGAAATTTGATAACAGGCATGGTAAACTTAGGGGTAGTTTCCTTTAGGGATTGAAGTGAATCCCTTATGATCAAAATAGTGATTACCGAACATGGATGACTTCCTTAACATCTGTTCTATTTGATCTATATGTGGATCAGGCTAAGGTTTGGATTCATGCTTGGGACTAGGTGGGGGTGGAGGATTTCCTCCTCTTCTTAATCGTTCTTCTTCCTCATCTCTCTTACTATCCACAATAGCTTTTGGGATAGCCTTAAGATCACTTAATATAGACTTTATTTTGTGATCCCGAGCGTCTATCCTAGCTTCCATCTTGGTTGAATTTTCATTGAGCAAAGCAAGGATAGGGGATTGTTCTAGTGTTTCTTTCATCGGAGGGGAATTCTTTTTAGGTACTCGTCCTATGACGGAAAATAGACTAAACTAATGTGGTATGCACCGAAATATGTTGCACTCGGTGTAGACAACGGAGTATAACATGATGCAAAGAAGGGAGAAAATGTGTCGGATTCCTTTGTAAGACGTTCTAACCTTTTGGAGCTTAGATTCTAAAAAACTCAATTGCAGTTGACTTCCTATTTTGCAACCCAAATGATGAGGCTTAGGACTATGTCAAAGAATACCACTTTTGGGAGGAAGGGGCTTAAGCGCGAGACCCGAAGAAACTAAGAATGTTTTTTATTTAGATGCACATAAGGAATGCAAAACGAATGAAATGTATGCGATAATGCTTATGGCTTTATGATTTGGCTAATGTATAATTGGAATACACGAATAATTGACCCTAACGGAAAATGAATTTGTTTTGGCTAAATGAAAATGCAAAACAGACTTACTTAATTTAAGATTAATTTATATTGGCTAAATAAAAGATAAAAATGCAAAAACAAACTCGTCTAATTTGAGATGAATTTTATTTTGTCCATATGAAAAATGAAAAATGAAAATGTAGAAAAATAAAAGAGGTCAAAATCTAAAGAGTGACTCACTAAAAGATAGAGGACTCTTAGTAAGACCCTTCCGGACTCGACTGGCGCCGACTACCTAAAACCACCTAAATGAAGATGTTAGGATGAGTTGGAAATGCAATTAATGGACCAAACCAAAAGGAAAAGGTAATTTGACTTTTGACTAGAAATGCACATAATGGACCGACTCTAGGAAGTTTAATTAAGATATTTTATTTGCACTCATGCAAGGGCTAATAAGCACTCCTCACCTATCCCTAAAGGCTCACAGTAGAAGATTAAATTTAAATGAAACCACACTCATCCAAGCACATAAATCAAGAGGCAAGGTGCTGCCTAATGGTCAAAGGTCTATGGTTAAAAGAAGGTTAAGACTAGGTAGGATACATGGTGACTCATAATCCGAGGATTTAATCTTCGTAGGGTGCATGGCAAGAAAAATGCATTGAATCCTTGGTGCCTCTCGGTAAGCCAGGAGCACGTGTTATGAGGGAAGAGGCACCGCCTCCATTAGCAATCAAGCCTAGTTAGGCCCACCTGGGACGTTGTGCGAGCCTCTTGCCGAAGTGTCTAGAAAGGGGTAAAACTTAATGGCCCACCAACGTAAATAAACTATGTTCAAGGGTTGTTAGATGCAAGATGTCTAATGCAAATACATTATTAAAACTCACTACTCAAAATTTTAAGTTTTGCCCTCTAAATAAGTGATTATTCCCAGTGAGTCACCACTGTAGGAACCATGGTCCTCCGCCCCCGCAGGGATCCCGCGCTTCCCTAAGAATTGGCGTAGGTTTTTTAAGGTGGGGATGAACCTCTTATTTAGATTTCTAAATTTTAATAAATCAAATTGAAATGAACTAGATTAGATTGAGTGATGATTTTATTAATTATTTTATTTTATCAATTATTTTCAAAATTCCCAAGATATTATTTCCTAACCGAACAATAAAGAAAACTAGGGTTTATGTTTCTGCCGTGAGGCTTCAGGGTCAAACCGGAGTGAAAACGTCGGTTTGGACCCGCGCCTCAACTACCGACCACTCGGTATAGGTAGCAGCCTGCACCTGGTGGTCGCTGGCGCGGCCAAGGGCCACGATTGAGGAAGTCAACCTCGGCCGAGCAAGCGGATCTAGAAATTTCCTTTTTCCTTATCATTTAATCGAAAAGGCCGAGAAACGATATTGAAGAATTAAAGCAAAAATAGGAGTCGCCAGTCGATTTTAGGAATGAAAAATTAACAAAACAAAATAAATGCTCTTTCAATCTTAGTATGGGAAAACTAAGACCGAAAGAGGCTAAAACCGACTCTATTGGTTTATAAGCGAGAATTGGATTCGGGGTGAGGGTATGAAACGTAGGGATAAGCCATTCCGTTCGACCATCATATGACAGCCATTACTAGTTTGAGTAGTGAACTTACATAATGTACCGAACACGAGCATATAACATGCGATGCGGAATTTAAAGAAATCAAAACATGATAGAAAGTGATAAAAAGCAAATAAAAAGGAAAGCGGTAAAAAAAAACTAAAGCGAAAAGAAAAGAAAAGTAAGAAATTAAAAGGTTACATCGGGTGGGGAGGAAATAAAAGTGATACAATTCTTCTCCATAATACGGAAAGCGATAAAAACATAAAATAAAATAGATAACCATTGTGAAGG
Source organism: Talinum fruticosum (assembly GCA_021018815.1). Classification (NCBI taxonomy): domain Eukaryota; kingdom Viridiplantae; phylum Streptophyta; class Magnoliopsida; order Caryophyllales; family Talinaceae; genus Talinum; species Talinum fruticosum. The sequence continues at coordinate 2,776,105 of JAITYX010000015.1, read as the reverse complement.
CTCAATTGGTGCCCTCAGGTTGTCCCACCTACGAATTTGGATCTCGGATCTAGATCGATTGATGCGACGGTGGTGATTCGAGAAGGCTTTATATGAGTTTTGTGAGGGTAAGTTTTTAGAGAATAAGAAAGATAAGATGAATGAATACCAAGAGATCCGAATAATTGAATATTCATTAGCTCTTAGTAAGGATTCAACTGCGTCGTGTTTAAGAAAGAAAGTAATGCCTAGGAAATAGTCATGTTGAAATGAGAGCCTAAGTTCTCTATTTATAGGGAGAAGGCAAGGTCATAAACGACCTAGGGTTTGCCTTCAGCCAGCTATCCAAAGCCGAACACAATCTGCTACAAAAAATAGGGCTAAAATTGAAGTGATAAAACAGGATAAAACCGCGGTTGGGGGCATCGACCATGCGGTGTTGCTCTAGGGTTTTGTGCCCTTCCATGCTGCAAAGGGAGTCTTCAGGCCAAAACACAATGTTTCAAGGTGAACTAATCCAGGTAGAGGGCACCGGCCATATGGTGACGTTTTAGGGATGTGTGCTCCTTGTCTCGCGCGGACTATCTTGGAGCTAAATGCAGCACTTTGATACTTGTGATCATGAAATCCTTAATGTCGCTTTGAGGTCTTCAGCTCCGTGTCCGGTTGGAGAAAAGTGAAATGCAGAATTTTAAGCCTAAAATTTCCCGCACACGGCACCGGACTTTCATTGACTCAAGAGGTTTGACTCGGGCTTGGACCGTCCGAAAGAAATGGGATTTTTAACCGACCCAAGGCGAAAGGCTATTTATTTGGTGCTCAAGGGTTCTTTTTGGTTTATCGGCTTCCGTCACACCAATCAATTACCGTCCGTGATCCAAGTCCACAAACAGGACTCGATCTCATCATCGGGCCAACAATATAAATTAGAGAAATAAAAGAGATAATGGACGACATATTTTTGGTGTCTACAGTTTCGTAATTTGATTTCAATTTGGTTCCATCCCTGTTGACAAAACTCGTACTCTCAATTTTCACTTCAACATATTGTTGAAAAGTATAAAAGTCGCATATAACAAACATAAAGCATGTACTGATCACAGACATAAATCACTCGAATTTGTAGTAGAGGAGAAAGTATTTCTAAAGGTCTCACCTACTCACAAAATCAAGAGGTTTGGAGTTAAAGGCAAATTAAGTTCACGTTTTGGAAAACCATATGATACTCTAGAAAAAATTAATCTAGTTGCTTAGAAATTGGTATTACCCATGAATTACCAAATGTGAGTAATGTGTTTCACATCTTGCAACTCAAAAGTATGCATATGACCCTAGTCATATATATTAGTACATGAGCCATTACGGATAGAAGCACAAGGATTTGAGTACATGGAAAAGCCCATACAAATAGTTCATCATAAATTAAAGAAGTCTACGAATAAGAAATTCCTTTAGTTAAATTTATATGGTCACAACATCACGAGCAGGAAGCTATATGGGAAACAAAAGATTGAGTAAATGTGATTGCCTAACACCGGTAAGTAAAATAACTGCAAGACTAAGGGTTTGGCCAGTGAAAAGACTATCTTATGCTGGCAAAGTGTTATTAATCAATTCAATCTAACGCAACATGTTTACTTATTGGTGCCAAATGTTTATAATGGAAAAATTGGTTCTGAAGGAGGTGAATACACTCTATAGACAATTCCTATAGTGTGCAAAGGAAAACTACCCCAATCGCTTAGACTACTTTATGTCTACCAAAGGCGAGAGGGAGGAATGGAGATTCATGACAAGCAACAAAAGGAACTTTACCATGATCTTCAAGCTAGTATGGGTCATTTTGAAAAAGGATAACTATAGACACCAAAAAGGTGTCGTCATTTTCTCTGTTTTTTATTTGTTGGCCCAATGATGAAATCCCGATCCTATTTGAGCATTTGAATCACACACTCGTGTTCAATTGGTGGGACAGAAGCCGATAAATCACAAAGAACCCCAAGCACCACATAAATAGCCTTTTACCCGGGGTCGATCCAAAATCCCCTTTTCTTTTGGACTATCCACAACGGGGCCAAGCCTCTAGAGACAACAAAGTCCAAGTGCTGTGTACTCGGGAATTCCGAGCTCGTAACATCTGCGTTTTACTTTGTCTAATCGGACAAAGAGTTTAAGACCTCAAGACGACGTTAGATGCCGCATTTCATGATCACAAGCATCAAAGTGTTGAGTTTTGGCTCCAAGACGGTCAACCCGAGACTAGGAGCACGCATCCCGCATCAAAAATGAAAATTGCCAAAAATAGAAACTTCTAAAAATGAAAACCTACCAAAAATGGAAACTTTCCATTTTTGGAAAGGTGTTATGGCCGGTGCTCGCCACCCAAAAATAGTAAGTGGAACGTTGCATTTTTCCCCGGAGACTCCCTTGGAAGCACACTAGGGCACAAAAACCTAGGCAAGTGCTTGATGGCCGGCGCCTACCTTCCCGGTTCTATCCAACTTTATCTCGGTTCTATCCTGGTTCAATCTTCATAATATCCTCGCCCGATTTATTTTCAATTGTTCTAGACGGCTAGCTACATACAAACCCTAGGTCATTCCTTAACCTAACTTCTCCCTATAAATAGAGAGCCTTGGCTCTCATTCCCACACAGACTTCCTACCTTAGCATAACACTGCTGAAACTCGCCTAAGAGCTACTCGAATACTCTCTTTGGTATTATGATCTCTTGGTCCCTTTTCAGCCTACTCCTTCTCTACATCCATCATACTCCCTACATCCGACCCATAAACTCCATTAGTCACACATCTCGCCTACTTGTCTCCACAAAATGCTCACAAAAAGCTTTCCTTGATTCACCACCATCTCATTAAGAGATCCGGATCCGAGATCCGATCGACGGAGTTGAACAACCCGAGGGCACATATCCAGTTTTCACAACGGTTTATTATATTTTATGCTTTCTTTAATGCTTTCCGTATTGTGGACAAATGATGTATCGCTTTTAATTTCTCCCCGCCCGATGTAATCTCTTTATTTTCTGCTTTCTTTTCTTTTCGGTTTTCTTTTCTTTTTGTTTTTCTTTCTTTACCGCTTTCCTTAATTATGTCTTGGTTGCTTTAATTTCGCTTAGCATGTCGCTTGCTTGCTTATTTTACATTATTTGAATTCACTACTCGAACTAGTAATGGTCGTCCTTGAATGGGCGGAACGGAAGGGTTTATCCCTACGTTTCGTACCCTCGCCCCGAATCCGATTCTCGGTTCGGAGATCGATGGAGTCATTTTTAGCCTATTTTAGTCTTAGTTTTTCCATACTAAGATTAGAAGAGCAAATTTGAATCCCGAGTATTTTTTGATCGAATGGTGAAAAATAGGATCTGGATTTGCCCAACTAGGGCGGAGGTCGAGGCTGATCTAATTAGCCATGGCTTCGGTCGGTGCCGGCCACCACCGGGTGCAGGTCACCCCGCACCGAGTGATCGCAAGCTAGACTAAGGTCCGGATCGGTGTTTTCACACTAATCGGCCCTAAAGCCTCACTGCAGAAACGAAACCCTAGTTTATTTATTTTTTCAGTTGAGAGATAATATCCCGGGACTTCTTAAAATAATTATTAAAATAAAACGGTTAATAAAACCACCATTCAACTTTACCTAATTCGCTTTAAATCGATTTAATAAAATTCGGAAATATTAATAAAAGGTTCATCCCCGCATTCCAAAATTGACTTTTAGAAATCATCTTTAAAATCAATCTTTAAAAAGAGACCCAACACAAGTGAGGAAGATCGGCGGGCCTTGGCCAGCTATGGTTCCTACAATAATATATGGGTGAAATGGGCGAATCACTACTATATGAAACAGGATACAATATGGCACTTTAGACCAAAATCAAATTCTAGTTGGTATTGGAAGAAACTACTCAAAACTAAATAGCTAATGTTTCCCGGTGTGAATACCAACAACTCCAAATGGATGCAAACAAATAGCAAGGTATATACAACTAGGAGAGGTTATTAGATGGTTAGGTACAGAGCAATGAAAGTAAACCGGTATAATCCGGTGTGGAGCAAGCCTAAAATCCCTAAATGTACTTTTCTATTTTGGTTAGTACAACATTAAAGATTAATGACTAGGGACAGCTGGGAACATAACTTCCCCAAACCCTATAATCACCAAGTTAACCATAACGATTGACTAACTAATATTTAGCACAAGTAGAAAGTAAGGTTAGAGGCGTTACTGCCGCTCCAAACAGTAAATAAGGTAACATCCAAATTAGGTTACATATATTACTTACTAAGTTTTGGGTTCGAATATTTAAAGCATCCAACATGGACAACATAAATGTAGAAATGATTTAACATGGCCAACATAATAATGACTTATTGACTATTACAGGGACCAGTCCCAAACACGACATGTCAATTACCATTATGAGCCCCTAAGCCAAGTTGACCGAAAGACGACTTATTTCATGCTTCCTTCTGCATTAGCCTTACCTAAAATAAAACAGAGAAAACATTTCAAAATAATGAATCGAAGCTTAGCATGCTTATCCATGTACTCGTAAATAATTTAGACGAAGATACTTTTTAGCACATGCATTTCACTTCATTTATAAATCAGATAGGAAGAATATAGTAAAACAGTTATTCAATTATTATCTAAGTGGCTTCTTACGATCATCGGTTTCCCTAATATATGCAAACACCCGGATCGATCGACAAGTCTGGTTGTTAATTGCCAAATATATATGATATGATCATGATATTAGGTGACAAATAATATTTGAAATGGTTCCTTTTTCATTAAGCAAACCATTTTTTGTAATTATATTTGTAAACATGTGAATTTTAATAAGGCATAAGCAATAAACGTTCCTTAAGATTTGGTGTTTCCTTCCCTTTGATTCTTGTTGAAATGACAACTCATATGATCGACGTCGATGGCCTTAACAACCATTTTAAAATTTTATTAATAAAGTCGAGTAATAACAACCATTTTAAAATAAAGTATTACTACTACTACTACTACTACTACTACTACTACTACTACTACTCGACTTTATTAATAAAATACTTTATTTCATGGAGTATTTATTTCAATTGGTTGTAACTTATTTAAAAACGATGTACACAACTTGAATCAATCCTCTTTATTCGTGTATTATTACCTTTTTCTTTAAATCGACTCCAAATGCTTTAATCCATCCCTTGACAATTTATGCCTCTTGCTCACTTAATTTACTTAGGTCCCAAAAATTTCTTAAGTCCTTCTAATCACTTGAATCCCTCCGATCACTTATTTTACCTAAATCACTTAATTCACTTAAATCACTTAAATTACTTAAATTGTTTATATCACTTAAATTACTTAAATCACTTAAATTACTTAAATCACTTAATTTACTTACATAACTTAAATTTGTTATATCACTTAAATTACTTAAATTACTAAAATTACTTAATTTACTTAAATCACTAAAATCACTTAATTTTACACATTTATATATATATATATTCCCAAAAGAGATAACATCCTCTACCAATTAAACACCCTACCTTCAAGATTCATAATTTAATCCAAATAATCTTAAATTTTCTCATTTACAATTCATAATTTCCACAAAATATTATTTCATCCCCAAAATTACTTAAACTTGACATTCATGTTCATTTTCTTTATTCTCTAACTTTTAAATTTTTCTTTAATCTTCTAATCACCATCAACGACTATATTTCTTCATCAAATTTCACAATCCATAATCATGCATTCATAATCCAAGCATCCATATAGTCACACAAAATTAGTGAAGTTCAAATAACTTCCTCAAGCTTATTTTTAACTTTCTAAAACATCCAACCATAATAATTACATGGCCACATTGTTTTTCATCAACATAAACCTCACATTTTTCATTTAAAAGCTTAATCCTACAAGATTAATGCTTGCATGGAACATCTAAACCATTATCTTCAAAAATATGGAAATAATGAGCTTAAGGTCTAAGGTTTTTACCTAAGAACCACAAGAAAACGAGGTTCTTAAAGTGGTGGAAGGTTGGGTTTTGCTCCGGCGACCAACAATTGGGCACAGCGACCGGACAAGTGGCGACGGACAGCAGGCGGCGTGAAGGCAACCGGTGACCGGCGAAACTTCGGTGCAGCAGCACCAGAAGGAAAAAATAATGAGGGTGATTGGCTGGCTTTTGGTGGCCGACGACGAGTGCAATGGAATAGCCGACAATGGTGGCGACCGGTGGCGGCGGCAGCTGGTGGCAACCAGCAAGCATGCGACTCGCAGGTGTTTGAATACGGGACATGTTTTTGGGGAAGAGAAAGCAATGATGAGGGTGTGAGGTTTTGAGGATGGTTTGTGTTTAAATTAGCCCCCTCTCTCATTTTCTCTCTCCTCTCACTTTGCTAAATATTTTTCCAACTTTCTCTGCTCCCTTGATTTTGTTATTGGGCCTCTAATTCCTCCTTCAAGCCCAATTAGTCCTATTAGAGTGCCCAAGTTGGAAACGTCGGTTTACAAATTATCTTAACTTAAATAACCATATATAATTTTTTTCGGATATAAATTAAAAATCATAACAATTCCGACAATATTTTTCGTATTTGAATTCCTCGAAATATCATGGAACATAATTTTTAATTTGGGTCATGCATCATTATTATCATCAAAGTCTTGCAACACGTAACAAAATTATTTGTACATGTACGTAACATATACATAAGTATGAAATAAAAACTTAAATTGAAGTGCACGCGCTCATTGAAAAAAATTATTCATTTTTGCTGAACGTATTAGATTAGGGTTGGGGTATTACAAGGAAGGATGATTATTATTGTAGAGGCTCATTGTGTGTTCTCGTGACCGTGGAATGGAGAGGCACAAGCATCTATTCTCTTAATGCCCTTACACATAGTATGTGAGCAAAGTTGTCCTAGCTAAACATGCTCAATGGCCGCAGATTGAATTCATACGGAGATAGTGGCAAAATGAGATCAATCGAGTAAGAGGAAAGGCATAGCGAGAATGGGGTAATAAAATTATGTGTGACTGCGAATTTATATAACTACTAGAGGGAAAGAAATAGAAGAGTTTTCTTAAACACAAGTAGGGAGGCTCAAATGCTAGTCAAGGATTTTGGTAGGATGATAATTAGGAGATGTAGATCTTAAGTCGTGTTGATGTAACGAAGGGTATGCCCTAAAGTATATGTAATGTCCGGAGTCTAGGATCAATGAAAGTTATCTAACCTTTCACCAAAAAATAAAAGAGTATGATTAGTTACATGACTAATTCGCTAAATAGGTTCAAAGACAAGTTTTATTTTTCTTTACATGTATACGTGATTACTAATAGGTGATTGAGCATGAAACCAAAATCTTATATGCGTAGGCTTGAGTTATATGATAAACAAGAGTCAAAGTATGGTCAAGTTATGGTTGGAAGTTTTGGCAAGCATAAATAGAATTGAGGAAAATTATGTGATAAATGATATGACTATCATATGACAACATACTATTGATCTTCAGCAGAAAATACACTACGAGTAAAACTCGCATTTAGCATCGGATAAATGAAAAAAATCCGACACTAATCGAGTTTAGTGTCGGAAAAGAATTTGACGCTAAATACCTCGACGCTAAAAATTTTAGCATCGGATTCTGCATCCGACCCTAAATGGCGTCGGAAAACAATACGATGCTATTAGTGTCTCTTTTTCTCAACTTAGCGTTGGATGTTTCCGACGCTAACAGCGTGGAATCTGTATCTAACGTTAAATTTTATGGATAATTTTCTACCAAATTTTCTTTTGAGCGTTTGGATTTTTTGACTCAAACAGACATCGATTTTGATCATATGCTAAAATTCAACGCTAAATTTTTACTCATTTTATAATAATTTCTGGAATTTTTGGCATTTTCTTTTTACATATACTTCCTGCACATGTACATATATTTTGCTTTATCTGCGATAAAGATTACATCGATCCACAAATACACAAACAACAAAATATTCATAAAAGCAACCAACATTCACAATCGAGTTTTAAGTCAAACAATAAATTCATCAAACAAACCCATTCGAAGTTCCACATACAAACCATGCTAAGAAATTAGTTACAAAATAAGTCAAATTAGTTCAACACACAAACCATGCTAGGAAATTACTTAGAACCGGATATCCTATCAACCTTTGATTAGAGGCTTTGAATGAGTTTCATTGCTTTTTCCATGACATTTTGCTGGCTCTCAACTACTTTTCTTTTGCTCATCAAGTTGTTCCTAGGTTGATTTAAGCTATGGTTGTAGCTGAGAATAGGCAAGGAATTGTAGGGAGAACTCGTAGAGGATGTGGCAGCAGTAGGTTTCTCGTAGAACATTGTTGTGCAATTGCCTAATCCATAGATGGTTGATTTTTTACTCCATCCACTCGATACCTCATAGTAGAGGTTCTCTACCTCTATTGTCAACTCCTCAATATCACACTCAAATCTAAGTGCCTCGTATTTTTCCTTTAATAAGACCCAAATGAAGAGAGTTTATATTCATTGGTAAATGGTTTATGGAAATTAGAAAAAATTGACATGAAAGCAATTTTTTGATGGAAAATGGAGCATGGGGCAGGTTTCATAGGCATGTCAATATCGGGATTTTTCAAATAGGTCGGATAATCCATTGTTATTAAGTGGTGAATAATATTTAAGAGTATGGAACCACATATGCCCATTGGCCATTGGCCCCAATTGCATTTATAATACAAGTGAACTCATGTCATCACCTATCTTTCAACTAATCACATTTTGATAACCAAACAACAACAATCAAGCTCGGATCAACATAATCTAAGAACTAAATTTTTCTGGTTTTAGATTTGTGAACACTAGTGAAATCCAACATGGCTCCAATAGTATCTCGTACTTCAGGATATGCTACACTTGTAGGGTTAAAAATTATGTTCAAGTTGCCGTATAAGTTCTATTCCCAATACCAATCTCATTTATCCGAGTATGAACGTTACAAGTATATAGAATTGGTTATAACAAGAGAAACAAATATACATGTAGAAAGCATTCTAATCTCATGTGATAGGAATATTCCATCATCTAATCAGCCAGACTCAAAATCCATTGAACACAACCATTTTGAGCCAGCATCAAAGCAGTCCAAGAATTTAGCCATGCTGATCAAGGACGTGAAGGAAAGTTTTAGTCCGGGACTAATGGGCTTGGATCAATGCAACGAAAAGATCGGATATCCCAACTTCATCATTCTCATATGCACGCAGAATTCACCACATTCGGTGTTGAGTGAACTATATTATCCGTTACTTGAACAATTTAGTTATTTTGTTGAGAACAATCTTGGTTTGTAATAATTTAAGACAATTGTGTATTATTTTACGTCATTTTTGTAGAGTGCTTACTTTTGTAAGTAGTCACGGGATTGGAGTATTTTTTGACCAGTCAGAAATAAAAGCCACACTCCCCTCCAGTTAATGGTGATTAGTTTCCGAGTGTGGGGAAGGAGCCTTTCCGAGTTTAGAAGATCCACAAGCCTCCCTCGGAAGAAGAAGAAATCAAATTGAGAAGACTTCTCCCAAGTCGGCCACGATTCGAGCCTCGAAACTAGCCCAATTGTAAGCTATATCCTAGGTCTGCACCTGCCTTTGGAGTGGTCCAATAGAATGCCTTCTAGTGGCATTGTCAAGCCTTTTCAATCTTTTCAACCAACCACAACTTGCCAAAGAGAGATGAGAAGTTCTTACTGGTTCATATTTTTGAAGCAGTCAAAACACTTTGCGTAATTCGGTTTTCCATTTTCAATCGGAGATTAATCATTATAATCGGTGTTAATTAATTATAATTAGTCTTAATCTTTTCATAATGACTAGGAAAGGTATTTGGCTCGGGAAATGGCCTCCTATATTGTAACGCCCCCAATTACCATTATCTAATAATCCCTAATTAGAGAGTATTACGTAAGGTTGCAGAGTGGAAAATAAGGATTGAAAGCGTTCATCGTAACACCCCAAAACACCCCCTAGGAGTATTACATCGCCGAGTTCCTTAAAGGAACTCCCAAGGCTCTTTTGGTGTCGGTTTGGCTGTCTAAACTCAACTTAAAGATAATAAAGGTGGTTTTCCAAAAGAATTTGAGATTTCCTAAAAATTTCGGCAGAGTTCTGTTTATAATGTGGACTATCCCATAGGCTTAAAGCCTTAAAACCCTGCATCAAACCACAATATGACTCAACGAGCCACACGCTCGGAGTATATAACTCAACGGCCACATGCCGGAGTCCAACCAATCATGTGATAAAACTTAAAATAATCTAAATGGTTAATTATACATTCGGTAAAACTATATGAAACTAAATTACAAACTATAATGCTAAGAAATATAAGAAATGCATATTCTTGACTCGAATCACTCAAGCACGCAACAATCGGCAGTCGGCGGAGTCCGAAATATGCTAGGTGTGGATCATACATTCTCGAAATGTACCCGTAACACTCGGGAGTGGGGGAAAATTTGTGGGGGTGAGCAATAAACCACTGGGGCTGACCGGAGTCTTATATCCTTAAAATAGAAATTCTTTACACATAATACTCATAATAATGAAATCAGCGAAAGCATAATAATATAATACAAATTTGTATACTTTTCAACGAAATCTCTTGAAATCGCTTTCAACGTAACGATCATAACATTTCAATCATTCAAAAGCACGAATTGCAATCATTTTGGGAATTGAATCACTTTAAACAAGGTGAATTCATCCGCACTTTCTTTCAAATACTTTCAATCGGACATTGGATCATTTCTACTGAATCACTTCTCATAAGTCATTTTCAATTAATCTCTTTTGGTGAATCACTTCCCGGGTTTGGGACTCGAACTACCACTTCGCAATTTCTCATAATTTCTCTTATTTCTTTGGGGCGTGACCCCAAATAAAAGGCTCCGGGACCTATCTAGGAAGATTCCAATCGGGCGTCCCGCTACCAAGGACCCCTAGCTAGCCGCCCTAGCTAGAATCCTTCCTTGTGCTAAACGATCCAGGTAAAGTCGATTCACAACAATTTCTTTAACACGTTCACTTATCAAGCTTGTTTCAAACAAGCATTCTCAAATCAATTTCACTTCTTAAAAGTACGTTTTCAAGTTTGAAAAGCACATATCACACAAGTCACATTCGAGTATCATTTTGCATAAAACATAGAACTTCTTTCAAAACCAACTTTTGAACAACGTTTAACACAATCACTTGCACGGATAGCCGCAATTCAACACGAGATAGTCATTCTCAGCTTCTCTTCAACTAAACCTTTCTCAATTCTCCCATTTAGTAAGATTAATTCCTTTTTCTGAGCCACAATAACCACAAGTAGTTACCATTAATCTCACATGTCCCAACTTCTCATAATTTACCATCTTTGCTTCAATGTTTTCCGATTACGCCTCCACATTACTAATCAACCTCTTCTTACTCATATTTAGTCGGATAGCTCTCATTCTTACTTCAGTACTAAAATTCCTCTAGCTCACTTCATCTCCAAGTGTAATTTGCTCTCATCTTAGGTTTCTATTTCATTAATCGCTCTTTCTCGTCCAAACTCAGTCATACAGACTCTTAATCTCTTTTCATCGCTCAACTTCCGCTAGTTCAGCTTATCTTCGAATTTAGTTCAACCTCAAGGATTTAATTATCTTTTGAACTAAATTATCCTAATACTCACCCACCTCTTACTCCCATGCCTCAATTGTGCATCACTAGATGTGAACTCACACTCGTCTTTTATACTTCACTCGCTATTTCCCAATATAAACCGTTACCTTCCAACACAAAGAACTTAGGAAATCTCTAAGGTTCAATCGAAGCATCAATTCACGGTTTAGACCCAAATAACCATTTCTTCATTTCTAAGTGCTAATTGAGACCTTCACAATACTCTTTATACCTACACAACCTAACTCCTAAACTTTCAGCATCTCAACCGAGCCCTAACCAACTACTAAGCTCCTTCGATTTCTAATTCAAACTCAACAATTCCATTCAATTTTCTCATAACCTAATTCAGTTCTAACCACTTCCTAACTTCATTTTGTCACATAAACATTCAATAATCACAACAAAACTCATTTGGCTTTCGAAATTACTGATAGTTTAGAGTATAAGACTACCTACCTCGATTCAGGGATTGACGGTTTGTTGAGGTTCGGGTTTCCTGGTCGGTTCCTCCCTTCCTTTCTCTTCCCCGTTACTAGCCCCGGTTCCGCCACCTTCCTCCGCGTCTGCCGCCGTCGCCGATCCACGAGTCCTACGTCCTCGGCTACCTCTCTCTCGCCCTCGCATTCATGTCCTCTTTCCTGGCCTCGGTTTCGCCCTCCTTCGGGTCCTAGTCGTTCTCCGCGCTCGCCGGTCGTCACACCTCCGTTTACCGTGGAGCCTCGCTGGCCTCCGGTCGCTTTCCCTGCTCTCGTTCCCCTTCTCCTTCTCGTGCTATCTCCCTCGCTCTGCCAGCCCTTCGCTCTCTTACTTTCACTCGCGCCTACTCGCGTCACCAGCTGCTGCCTTTGGTCCTACGGTGGTCGCCGGTCCTCCCCATCGGTCCCCTGCTCTCACTCCCCGTTCCGCTTGTTCCGCTTCGTTTGGTTCTTCTCTATTTGCCCCCGAGTCCCTCTCTCTCTTAGTCTTCTCTCTCTCGTCGTGGCCTCTCAAGAACCAGCCACCCCATCCATAATACACTAATCCAACTCCTTATTTCCCCTTTTCTTTCCTTTTTTTTTCAATAATTAAACCCACATACGTAGTATAAGCGGTCTCGGGTTTTAATTATTGGGTCCAAGAAGGGAATCAGGAGGTAATAATATAAGCCGCTAATTTGTTTATAAAAGCGAGCACGATTAAGGACTCGTGCTAAATAAAATAATTTACGCGTCGATTACCTAATCTAATTAACCTACTTGAAATTTCGAGTTTCATAGTTACCACCGCCCTAAAAATAAGACAAGGCTAAATGGGAAAAATAAAATAAAATAAAATTTGTGTGTCCAACTATTACACTTTAGTTGGGTCCTGACGAGGATAAATGTTTATATCCCAAGTAGTTAAATCATACTTCATTTTTAAACAAGGCCCAAAATACAGCTTTAGTGGTCTAGTAGCATAATATTTATACAATCCACATATTCATCTATTTCACAAGATAATACACAACATATAATAATTTTCAAGGTCATACCCAAGTCACGGTTGGGGTAAAATCACTATGAGCATCTAAATACCTTCGAACCATAAATACAATATGTCTAGCTATGTTTTGCCTTCGTCGGACTTGGTAGGTAATTGATTGTCCACATATATTTTTCCTAAAATAAAAACAAGTAAAATATTTTGAAGAATGAGTTAAAAATCAGTACGAACATTCTTGCACGAGTCATATTGCTTTGAAAACATTTTAGTCGAGCGTGCGCATTTCAATTCATTTTAATTCGAAATCGAGAGGGAGAGAATATGAGTTAAACATGCTTGCTAGTTATTATCCGTAGTAGAACCCCAATATATAACCGATACGATCTTTGAGTAATGTGCACACTTCCGGGCCGACCGAGAATCCGAGTTGAAGTCGCGCTGGTGGAAGTGAAGGGCATAAGCCCCGATAATTGATAATTGATAACTAATGGGGGACCACTTTATTAGGTGACAAAACTTGATTTGCAAATGATTCATTGTTAGTTATATATATATATATATATATATATATATATATATATATATATATAAGAAATATTGAGATTTGCTTGAAACATGTGAATTTTTGAAAAGTACTGGCAATGAACGTACCTTAATTTAAAATGTTTTCCTCCTCTTCACGAAATATTAATTTAGCTGCTCGTCAGTCGACAATAGTGGCCTCGTTGTCTGTTTCAAATAGGTCTTTATTATTAATAACATTTAAATTTAAATTTTATTGCAATATCAACGATAATTAAATTCGCATAAATGCTTACAACTTACTTCATAAAAATTGGTTAAACTAGTTTCATTGATTTTCACATAATTTTAATTTGTTAATTAACTTAGATTAGAATATTCTCATTCTGAAATTTTACTTTTACTTTAGCTAATAGAACTTGTTTAACATACAAAAATATGATTCTAACTAATATTATTATTATTATTATTATTATTATTATTATTATTATTATTATTATTATTATTATTATTATTATTATTATTATTATTATTATTATTATTATTATTATTATTATTAACTTCCTAACTAGTGTCGATACTCGCTTAATCATATGAAACTTAAACGTCGTTTTCAATCCTTGTCATTAACTCGTTTTTCACTTAGTATTTATCCTCAAATTAACTAACCAACTCAAATTAAATACTCTCTAGCTCAATATTTTTGTAACTTCACACCCACATGTAACTTACTTCAACATAGCTAATCTTTCCTTCAAACAAATTCACATCCAAAAATAATGTGGGACAATCTGTATTTACATAAGATTATAGTACAACACCTTATCACCTTTCCATAAATTAATTAATTTACTCAAATTTTGCATACCCACAACACACTAATTCACACTTATATACATATTTTTCTCAACAAAATCCACATCCATATGGATAATTAGGTACCCCTAAATTTACTCAAGTTTTTGCATACCTCCAAATCTACTTATTATTCATTCATAAATCAATTTATTTACTTATATTCCACACCCTTTTCCAACTCCCATATATAAGCTTATATGCATATATTTTCTTCAACAAAGCAACATTCTAATATATTTAGGAACCATGAAATTGACTCAAAATCATAATGAAACACCTCAAATTTATTTTACTAAATGAAGGTTAACAAGTTCAACCAAAATCATACACTCCCAATTTACAATCCTCCACCATAAACACCAAATCACACTTACTCACACCAATCCAAATTTTCACATTCAACCTTTGAATTTATATCATAATTATGTTTTTAAACCCATATAATTCAATTATTAACTAAAATCAATAAGGAAATAATGAAAGGAGATAAAAATTGGGTTTAGGTTTTCACCTTCAAGACCCAAAAGATTGATGCTAAGAAAAGGGAGCAGCTGGTGGCTCGAGGCTGGAACTCCGGCGACCTCCCGGCGACGGCGGCGATAAATTCCAGCGGTGAAGGATAGGGGAAGGTGGCTGGGCAGAGGTGGCACAACAGGGCACGAGAGAGAGAGAGAGAGAGAGAGAGAGAGAGAGAAATGTGAGGGGTGTGGGTGAATGAATGAATTGGTGATTTTTTTGGGAAATTTACAGATAGCTCATACTCTAATTTACAATTACAGGTGAAATCATCCATTTTACGCTGAAGTCATACTGTAGATGGACCCCACGTGAACATGCATTGGTTGTGGCAAGGTGAAAGGACCAAAATGACCTTAATAATGTTGCTTTTGTGTTTGGTGTAGATGTAGGCTCGGGAAGCTTGTTGAGGAAAGAGAGGGCATGAAGAGAGAGAGAAAGGGAGAACTAGAAGAGGGAACCAGAACATTGAGAAGAAGAAGAAGTAGGTGGAGAGTGAGTTCGCCAAGAAGAGCGAGAAGGACAGAGCGAGAGGAAGAGCGAGAAGAAGAGGTAGAAGATGGGCGAGAAGGAGGCGGAGAAGAAGTAGACCGAGGAGAAGAGGTAGAAGACGGGCGAGAAGGAGACGGAGAAGAACTATACCGAGAAGAAGAGGGAGAAGACGGGCGAGAAGAAGCAAGCATCGAAGAGATCGAAACCGATTTGAATCTAGTAAGTTTTGTGCATTTCTAAGGTTTTGCTTGAAATGGTTTGTGTTGGGTGGGGGTATAATTTGTTTAAAAATGGGTCTCATTTCTTATAATTGGAATGAAATATGATATGAATTTGGAAATTCTTTTTGTGTTGGAAGTGTGCTACTATTTCAAGCCGGATGCAAATGTAGCTTAACTCATACAAAGAAATGAGAAAAAAATTGCGAGACATGTATGAGAATAAAGTTTGGTATTCCGTGTGCAAATCTGCTATGTTATTGTATAAATTGATGGCTGAAATTGGTATAAATTTTGCATGTCTACGATATATCTATAATTTTTTTTTGTTAACAACATAAGCATAAAATAAATACTAGTTTTGAGGGAAATTATGTTTTTTCTCCCTATAAGGTGGTGGTGGTGGTGTGTATATTTTTTAGGGCGGATTCCTAATCGAAAACCGAAGATTTAAATAAAAATTTGCTATCATACCTCGGAGAGCATCTACAATGTATATGAAACTTTATATATTTTGCAATCACATTATCTAATATAAAACCATACGAGTCAGTAACACAAGGCCTACTAGAACTCTTAAAACACTAGAAGACAATACTGTCAAGAAATAAGAAAGAGAACAAAATTACAGACAAAGAAAACAGAGCATGCTCCGTATGGCCCTTGTGGCCGGCACTTTTGCTAATTGGTCGCGAGTCCCATTTTGCTCTTTTATAATTATAATTATAGAATGGAGAAAATGGTTCCAAGTACTTATTTTTCACTTTAAAAGATCCTATAACAGATCATTAAGACATTCGCCTTAGATTTGTTGTGTAGTCAAAAGTTAAAAAGATTGCTCGATACTATATTTAAACTGTAAATTACCTACTAAATGAGCATGAAAACCCCGTCGGAAAGATTTTGAATACGTTTTATCAGTTGAATATAGTTGAAATCTAAGCCAAATCATAAATTTCAAGCTCCTTTTTAACCCCTCAATACCATGTACTAATAATATTCACATACGGAACCAAGAGCGAGAGAGACAAAGACACCACTATTTTGAAACCATTAAAAAAGAAGGGGGTAAGGCTGCAAACATCGAAAACTACTAAGATTAAGACCACACCCTTGTTCCCAAACATCCCAAAAAAAGAAAGAAGAAAAAGAAAAAGGAAAAAACCTCAATGTCACCCATGAGAGTAGTTCGGGTTGGTTGAACTCGGAAACCTATGCCTTGAGACCCAATGTAGTTTGGTAGCAAATCACCCCTTTGCATGCTCTATCCCTGCATCCTAAAACCAAATGAGCAAACCCCTAACCCCATTTGGTACCATGAAAATATTTGCACTGAAGTGAATCATCAAAAGCAATAATCGCTCCTCCCTCATTATTGTTTTGTTGATCCCACTCGGAAATTTGTTCCGGGCATTGTGGTTGAGCTATGTTGTTGGGTTTGCTGCTGTAATCGCCGATGACTGCTGAGTTCAACTTGACCTCTTGCTAATGCTGTTACTATTGTCCGGTAAAAGAGCTTCGTTGTTAAGATTTACGAGTGGTTATGTTATGGATGTTGGCTCTTCTCTTGTCTTTGCCTCCCGAAAGTTGTCTTATGAATTATTTTGGTGCATGGCTAGCCACTTGGGTTGGTGTTCTTCTTACCACAAAATTATGTGATATGTTCCTCCAGTCCCCTTTCCCATATTTTTTCAACCCCATCAAGAACAACCTACATCGAGAATATTGCATAATTTTTTGGCATCTTTTGGACATCCCGTGCCAAATTTTGCAAGAAATAAAAAAATTACTGCAATCAACCAAAAAGTCAAAACAAACAAAACCCATGTCAAGAACTTTTAAGTTCTTCAAAACCAACAATCTTTTTTGTCCTATAAGGTGAAAACAAGCTGGTTGATATAGAAGAGTCAAATTGTCCTCAAACTGAATATGTTTCTTTCAGGCCTCAACAGATCGGACAATTATACCTAACCAAACCAAGCATCTCCAAATCCCATCAAGGTAGTTGGGATTAGAAAACAACCATATCCTTACAATCAAATTGCACATAGAATATTAATATCGGACCATAGATTTCACACAAGGGAAAAAATTTTATCCAAGCCCAAGAAAAATTTCCAAATTAGAGCAAAAACTTTTATCGAAGCCCAAGGAAAATTTCCAAATTAGAGCAAAAAGGGCACAATGAAGACTTACTTGTTCTCTTCTTTTTCAATCCATGGAACCCCCTTCTTCCTCTCTTGATCTGGTGGCTAGGCATCGGCCCCCGCTTGCCACCGGGGACATAAGTGTACTTATAGCCATCACAACCATTGTGGTTAACTCATTCCAATGTGAAAGTAGATGGGGTGTTATAATAAGGAATTAAGACCAACCGAGCTTCAATATTGAGAACATCATCTTCCAATTCTTTATACTTGTTTGATCACGTCTCCCATTGTTTTCCCTTGGATCATCTTCACCACTTTCAGCCACCGATCTGGAGTCTCTTTATCATAAATAGCTAATGCATTTTCAAACATGTTATTCTCAGCTTGGGTCCATCTTGTCGTCCTACTCTCATCTATTAACTAGGTTGCGTTTAAGAGGTATGATGATAACACTTCTATCTCCCACTTCATCAAAGAAGAATGCCAAATGAATTTTGAGAGAGGGGGTGGGGTTGGCTATCAAAGAGAATGTTGACTTCCTTTCTGGGAGGAATTTATTTATGGGGGTAGAGAGAGTGGTGGGACTTCGGAGGTAAAGAGTGAAACACAGGGGAATAGATAACCCACAAAAGCAAATGCACAGATATCAATATTATATGTGTTATTGGATTGTCTTTGAGATCAAAGGAATGGTTTCGATTATTAAGATTGGTTTGGATTGTTATCATGAATAATGGTTGTTGACATCCAAGGATTGAGTAGTTGCAGATTTGGTATTATATATTCGAATGAGAACTTTGTTGGCTATTGTGGCATTTAAAATGAACTATTGTAGTGGTACAACATTGTGAAAATGCATTATTAGATTGTTTTAGATTGTTATTATCAATAATGGTTGTTCACATCCTAGGATTGAGTAGTTGTTGATTACGTATTACATACTGAAATAAGTATGGTAGTTCTACGGCAAATTGTAGCCATACAACGGTGAAAATGCATTATTAGGATTGATTTTGATTGTTATCAACAATAATGGTTGTTGACATCCTAGGATTGAGCAGATTGCTTGATTTGGTATTACATACTCAAATGAGTGTGGTAATTGTGATGTTCAATCTGTTGCAACTATACGAGTGTGAAAATGCATTATTATGATTGGTTTGGATTGTTATCATCAATTATGGTAGTTGATATCCAAAGATTGAGTAGTTGCAAATTTGGTATTACATATTCAGATGAGTGAACTTTTGGTGGTTAGGTGATGTTTTTTAGGGCTTTTATTCACTATTATAATTTTGAGTATGAGTATGTTGAATTAAATATTGTTATGTTTGTTGTGCTCTGTTGAACTGTAGGTTAAAAAATGACTGGTAAAAGTGGAAACAAGCGGAGAAAGGTAGTGACAATCAATCCAATCCATGTGGTAGGACCTACTACCCGAGCGAAGTGGAATGTGTAGTATGTGACCGACGATGGGGAGACATCTGCGAGGGAGAAAAAGCTAAGGACTTCGACACGGATGAGGAAGTGATGGAGTTGTCGAGGGTTCTAACATGGTTCGTTAGCAAACGAGACACATCTAAAAGCGAAGATGTCTCGAGTTTATGATGTCAAGCTCGGAGGGGACATCGGACGAACATGATTTGGGAGAACCCACGAGACATGGACAGGCGGTATGGGAAGAGGACAACAAGTACATCTAGACGCGGGATACATACAGGTATATGTTTGGATGATGTCGATGTTATCCTTGGATCCGAGATGTATGCTAGGAACATTAGATACATTCAACAAGAGTCCGGATGATTTCCATAGGGAACTTGTGAGGAGGATGACGTTTGCACTCGTGCTTGATTATGGGTTGGTGGAGACCGATAGACGCTTGACCCTTGCCCTCATCAAGCGGTGGGTTCCTTGTTAGAAGGCGTTCGAGAATAGGAGGGAGGAAGATGCCTTTTACCGTCTTTGATGTGATTACGTTAACTGGGCTGCCAGGCACGGGGTTGAAGGTGGATTTAAGCTGGTCACCGAGTGTTAGCAGAGGTTACCACATTGCTGATGAGTCACATGGGAGAGTGGGAGAGGGAATTGGTGGACTCAATGGTGCAATGTGGCTTCGGAAAGAAGCGGTATTTGCACAAGTACGTCAATTGCATGGTAAGCTTAGCAACCGAGCACACAGCAAAGTAAGAAATGGGGTTGTGGCTTAGGTTGTACTGCTTGGATAGTCCTAAGTGGGGTTTTCTTCCCTCGTTCTCCTAACGGAGCGAATTGTATATGTTGCGTTACGCGAGATGTTCTTGAGGGTTTGGGCCGGTGTGCTTGAGCTGAAGCTATTTGAAGGGATGTGGTGGAGAACATTGAAGATAACCGAGAGGAAGCTGTGTACATCTGACCTCTCCCGAGATAAATCTTGGTGGGTTTTGTGTCCTACTCCGGTACGTGAAGTGTGTCTTAAGAAGTAGTATTGTTTTCATCCTAGTGTTTATTCAATGTATGAGAAGTATTATACCGTGTGAAACTAATTGATTTTAATGTGCAGTTGTGGTTTTATGAGCATACCACGCGAGTAGAGCAAGCAAGATGGGCACTTGGTTCCCTAGGCTGCGTAGTTGGGTTAGAGTTCGAGCACTGCCCCACTATGACGTGGAGTCTATGGTTTAGTCCATAAGAGATGAGGAGGTGAGAAAATTGAGTATTTGTTCGTAATTGTTGGGATAGGTTGACATCATTGAACACGTCAATAGTTGCTCATTGTTTTGTGATCGTGAAGCTGTACCTTGTACCTATCCTACATCAACGGGACAATGAGGCTGGGCAGGCGGTTGTGTCGGAATATATGTGAACGGATGATTTTTGGTTTTACTTGGAAGATTTGGAGGTATGTCTTCATAGTGGTTGCATGTTCAATGAATCCTGTACCCTTCATCCTTGCATCATGGTGCCTCGAGTAGTTGTCTTTTTCTCTTCAATAAAAGCTTCCTTCCCATCAATTTGAATGGTCCCTATCTAAAGAATAGTTGTGTGTCATTGGCAATTACACGGAATGAGTGAGTGACCACATAAGAGCGAGAGGGTATATCTGCTGCCTATTCCCAATATTAATAACTAATAGAATGAACATGAATAAAAATAGAACTCGCTGATGCCATGAAAAGATGGGGGATCACAATTTAATAACAAATTTTTAGCCCTTTGTAGTGAAACCAAGTATTGGATTCATGTCGTCTCCATAAAATGAAAAACAAGTTAAAATACAACATATGCCATAGTCATATAGAAAACTGAAGAGAAGTAGCAATAGAGTTTCATATACCTCCATTGCCTTTTGTTGTCCGTTGCCATCTTCATACTCAACAAAACCAAAATAGTACCCTGGCCATAGTAAAGTTTAGAAAACAAGACTGTCGATCCAAGTACCATATGTTAAAAGGACTAATGCAAAGAATTAAACTTCCATGGCAAACATAACTTATTTGATCTGCACTTGAATACCATTGTGCTTGATGGGCCCAAGCTTTTTGAATTCCTTTTCAACTAGTTCATTTGTTGCATCCCAAGGAAAATCTCTAATGTATACAGAATGCCCCTTATCCGTCAAAATTTCAAACAAGGTAAGTGTCGTTGTTTAGGATGTTTCTACATAATCACAGTGAATGCAGTCATCTGCTCTAAAATAATAAAATCAATCATGGAGGTATTGTTGGCAAACAAAAC
The DNA here is from genome assembly GCA_021018815.1 of Talinum fruticosum. Classification (NCBI taxonomy): domain Eukaryota; kingdom Viridiplantae; phylum Streptophyta; class Magnoliopsida; order Caryophyllales; family Talinaceae; genus Talinum; species Talinum fruticosum. Next base: position 2,754,435 of record JAITYX010000015.1, on the reverse strand, counting down.
CTGTTTTAAAAACAAAAATAGCACAAGGATCTTAGACTTGTTGAAGACAACGAGACTATCCAAAAAGCATGATTGACGAGTAGCAACAAAAATGGAAGCTCTAAATATTGGCACTCGCTTAGGCCTCCCTGCTCGGCCGTGGTCCATGATATTTAATAACCCCAGTCCATGATGCAACAAAGAAACAGCATATGAGTTCCACAAGTGACCGTTGGAAGAAAAAGAAAATAAAGAAAAATAATCACAACATGTCCTTGACTTATTGAAGTAGCACGGGATATCCGACAAAGAACATAGACAATGACATATGAGATTCACATAGTTCACATAAATACCCACCTTAAAGAGGAAAACTAATATTCTTTAAAATTTCGTGAATGTTTTAACAACGATCGGAATTCACAATTTCATAAAGCATAGACGGTTCATTGTACATTACTTGTTGTCATCTAGGCATAGCGAAACTCATCCGAAATTTAATGCTATAAATATTTCAATCATGTGTGTTGGTTTCGTGGCTTCCATCGATTTTGTGGGTTTTATGATGTTAAGGAAAATATTTATTTAGACATAGAAAATTTCGGACAACTTAGAAAGCAACATAAAATAAGAAAAGAAAAGAAAATGGGAATGGTCAACTAGAAATAATAAGTACATAAATAGTATATATCTAAAATCACAGTAATTAGTCCATTAATGTACCATCCACTTGTTCGAGTGGTACTCGCGATGCCGTTGCTTGCCATTGGAAACAGAAAGGTCACACACGGTTGCTCCGCTTCGATTGTTGCTTAGCGGGACGGGGTTGAGTTTGTGGAGCTGCATTTGGCATGACGAGCTTTAGTAGCACGTGGAAGTGCACGTACAACACTTGTACTTGCCCCCTCCTTCATATTGTTAAGTCGAAAAGGAAAAACCATATCCCACCTACCCATATTCTCAAGTTATACCGCTTTATGTCGGTGTGGATGATTTCCGGTGTTTTGATGTTTTCTATGTATGAGTATTGTACTTGTGGAGTAGTATAATAGTATTATCGAGCTTGAGGTTGTCCGTAATTACATATATCCTTACAGTCAACCACCGACACCTGGCATGACTAACAAATGATATGATATGAACACGAAATCAAGTTAAAATAGCGAGAGAAAATGAGAGCTTCTAGTTGTAAAATTCATTCTTCATGTTGTGAGCTATTGCGAGCTGAACCGATGTTGTATAGGCTAAACTATATCCTTTATTGTTATCATCTATCTGCATAATGTTTAAGAGTGACATCAAAACTCATCCAGCAAAATTATGATGGTAGCCAAATATCAAATGTGTAAATGACAAATAAATGTAAGGTTTTCCTTCACAATAGCATAAAAATTTTGAAACACAACCTAAATAAGAACTTCTATCCCCACCCAAATGGGCCAAAGCAAAAGGTTGAAATCTCATTGTATGGAAGGTGTGCCCCCTCTCCCCAAACAAGATGTAACCCCTTTCCTTGTCTCCCATAAGCCTCCCTTGCTATGGGCTCCCTTATCCTCATATACCTTGGAGGAGCGCTGTTGTTTGTCTTACTTATGCGTTCTTCTTTTCTTCCTTTCAGGGTGTGCTAAGCTTGGAGGAGAGGTTGCGACGTGCGCGTGACCTCTACACAATGGAGAAGGAAGCTCATTGCACAACACATGCAAAGCTTGATTCATTCGAGACGGAGGCTGCTGGAGTTGGAGATGAGGTTGAAGGCAAGCGAGGCTCCTCCTAGTGATGGCATGTGTACGATTGGTGATGAACTATAGCCATGTGAGGGACATGATACGGCCGGCAGGATGAGTGCCGACCTCAACATGTCCACTTCCATGATGGAACGGGAAGTAACAACTGTAAGGGGACTGTGTGCTGTTCCATAGCTTCGAAGGACGACGACCCAATTACTAATATGGACGACAATGGAGGACAATCTTTAACACATAAGGTCGGATCAACAGTTGGGTCTCGATTGAAAACTTTCCCTAGAAAAAGAATCCCTTCCTAGATGCACTCTTCACCATATACTGACCCCAACAAGTGGGGTTGTGCACGTGCATCAAAGGCGAATATACCACCTACGGTCGGCACGACTCGTTCAAGGGAAAGGCACTCAGCACAATCCCGACGGAGGTAAGGGTCGTTATAAACACTTCTATGTGTATTTTTTTGTGCCTCCATACATTGTAAATTTTAGCCTTCTTAGTTTGGGTAGCATTCCACGCAATTTCTTTCATTAGTATCTTTATATATACATAGGTTCATATATTCGGATAATGGTGCTCTTGGACATTATGTACACACATACACTTGCCTATGTTGTTAAATGCCGGTGTTAGTTCGCGTGAAATTGACAATGTACATCGTAATAGACATATAATTCGTTGTACCGTTCAGTACCATCCGCACACTAAGAATACACAGAAAGTGAATGGAAAGAATAAACATACTAAAGTTTTTGCTTATTTTGTTGTGAGTAATGTGTACGACAATGACTACTTCTTTTTGTCTTCGTCCGCTTATACGTTCTGTTTCTCTTTCTTCCATAACAACATACGAGTTGTTCATGTTGCGAGTCGAGGACAACACCCTCGAAGGAGGTAAAATTACCTTATGTATTCTGCTATTTGTAATCATATTTTTCCTGTGGTTTTGTATGACATTCAATAGTTTACTCGTACTTTATGTTCCCACTAGCATGTAAAGGAGTACTTGACAAAGCATTTGTCAAAGGAACAGAATGACTTGCTAGGCTGTTGCGTGTCAATCATGCAAGTCATTCAAAAACCCGGTCATTGGTATGCAAATCAACCGATTTCATTCACAACCATTGTCCTTTGCATAAAGTATGTAACTCACTTATACATTGTCATGATGCAGGAATGTCAAACTCCTTGCTGCTTCAAACCTAAACGCATTTGGGGATATATTGAATGCCCCGATTCATGTGTTCCCAAGCGTGGCCATATGACACATGGTAGAAGTACTGCATTGGGGAGTTGTAGTGAATGAATATGGATCAGTCCTCCAAAAGCGTCAGGAAATGTACCCGGACTTGTGCTTGGTAGTCCCTCTACTTGCCCTACCAAATGCAGGTTTGTTAAGCCTAACGAGAACCTAATGTGTCTTATTTATCGTACACTATTTCCTTAATTACTCGTACAAGTGTCATGCGAGAAGGAAACTTTCAACCCCAAGACCGTGAAGGAGTCCATTTGGGTTACGCTGCGGCATCGTTTCAATGAATCTGTCCGCTTCATAAGCCTTCAACTTAACTAGTAATGGTTAACACATATGTTTCGATAATTGTTCGTGTCGTACACGTTAGCGTTATACATAAATGTCCGCTTGCAGGTCTTCATGCCCCTACTAGAGGGAGAGGCCGGACATAGGGTACTCGTTAGCGGGTGACTTCCATGCGAGGCGATTCTTTGTGTATGACTCCCTATCTTTGAAGGGGGCATCGTCGAAAAGTAAGAAGGGGAAGCCCGGTTTGACCTTCTCGGGGCAGCGATAAGTGTCCTTGTTTAAGATATCGTATATTGATTGGCGTTGTCTATTAGTTTATCTTTCCCTAACTAAGTATGTCATGTCAGAAAGTCGCAATTGCATCCGCATTGAAAGCATGCACGAGATATACATGACGCTTTGTCATGGGAACTTGACAACACCGATCTGTCCTCAACAAAAAAGTCGGTCTTCTTTTCCTAAGTTAATCGTTCATATCTTACGCCATGTTACATTCTCCAGCACGTTACCTGTTGTACTACATAGTGAATGTATTACCATATGTAGCACTGGCTTCCTTTGTTGGCAAATGTTATTGTAGTGGGTACGATCGTGGGGTTTACATCATGTCTGTTTATGGATTTGTTGTCCTTAAAGGCCGACGGACTTTTCTTTGACGACATTGATATCAAATTTGTCCGTGATAAGATGCTTTTGAGCCTCCTCAACGCCGACATTGCCCATTTCCCTGATCCATTCATATATTCACCAGGTTCACTATGATACTACGTATGCACCATTTGCTTCGGATCCTTTGAAAGTTATGAACAACTACTATGTATAAGCAAAAAATTGTGCTTGGCTTTACATAATAGGTTGTTGTAGTTGTCTTCTATGTGTTGAGCTTATTAATTGTCAATAGGTTGTTTATGTATATAGCATTAATTGTTAATTGTGTTCCTGGTTGGAATGATGCGTATTTTGCTACCGGTGGCGGTCATCATGTCTGTTACATTTAGAGTATTGCATGTCGACTTCAGGCCCTTATCATCAATCAGTCCCCAAAATGAGGATTCAACCTCACTAATGTAGCTGATGGTAAACACCGGAATTTCGGGACATCCGATGTCATCCTAAAGCCATTCACCGTGTAAATGAAGCTATCGTTGTTTGTACCGCTTATTTTGTAAATGGTATCTGTTCCATTAAAGTTTGTCGTTAACATTTTTGGGGAGAAGCTTATGCATGTTTATATTTTTCGTACTATAATGATTCAGTAGTTCTATGGTAGGAGACTAAGTTCAATATTGTACCCTTATATCAATAGCCTACTTGCCGATGGCATTGATTTCAATTATAACCTTATGTGAAATGTAGATACCTTGTAAATGTGTTTAACCATGTTGTACATCCCCAATGGGCTAATGGAGAATGGGACGTTTTTGGAGGGGAGGAGTACACAATGACTATGATTATCCCATTAAGTAGTACGGATATGCATTTCATAGATACAAAAGTGATATCATCATATACAACATAATCCCAAAATAAGAGTAAGGCCTATACAAACATAATCCCAAAAGAACACTAAGGACTAAGGCCTATACAAATAAGAACCATGTGTGAAAAACAAATTCATGGTAATTGACTTGAACATCAACTTCCTAACTTCATTGTACCCATATACAATTAGTATGAATCCCATTATACGCATACCCAAAAAAATCATGGCAATTGAATTGAAGATGAACTTCCTAACTTCATGACCCATACAAAATAAAGCTCATCGTACCCATATGGAATGAATATCACTCCACAACAGTGGCCGTCTTCACCATGTAGAGGATAAAGAACGTGCACACGAGAACCAATCTCACCAATTCCCAATAAATATCACACTTTCATTAGCTCTTCAACCTTAACTCATTTTATTTGTACTAGGTCACAACAACTTGGGCAGCGATTAAGTCAGCAATCAATTTCCGATTTTTCCATTCAAGTCTCAAACCGACATCTTTTCGGTTCTCGTCAAGCGGCCATCCACGTAAGCGGAATGGTTACATGCCCTCCACAAAAATCAAAAGAAAAGTAGGAATTATCAGAGATATATTCAATTATTAATATATACCGTTAATTGAGTTTGGATGGAAAATAATAAAGTTATATTAATGTATTGTTAATTTATGATGGCATCATAAATTTAGGTATAAGTTTCAAAGTTATTGGAAAGTTCATAACCTTATGACATCTTGTACAGCGTCTAAATCGGTCCGAGGAATCACAAATTATGTCAACGGGGAGCCCACAATGACAGAGAATTGGCACATCAATGTGATCCTTATCTTGGAAGACCATAAATGCAGAATAGTTGCACCCGATTTCGGATTCAATGCCCATTGAATGCCTGTAAGAAGGTAAATTGAAGGTATAATTGTAGTGGAGGCCTTTTACGGTTATAAGTTATTGAGGTCACTCGGTTTCGGACTAATGATGTGGTAGGTTTCCTTTGAAGTTATTGTGACGACCTTAGTGGTAGGTTAAATTAGTGTAGTGGAGGCCCTTATGTCACTTCAATGGCGCCAAACTTCCCTCTACTATACAAAATCTCTCGCCAAACTTCAATGTACATGCGGCTATGAACATCACACATTGTTCATTTGCTAAATTTGGCCACTTCGAGTAATGAATCTTTTGTATTTTATCACACCTACTCTCCATTTTTTATTAAAAATGATTGGGATATTTATATACTACTATAAAAATCAAAACATTCAAACCTCTTACAATTCATTTAATGAAAATTGTATTTATATGAAGACTGAACAAGTTGAGCATACTTAATGCAATTAACTAATGTAAGTATTAAAATCCGGTTTAACGGTGCGAGCAGATTTGGGTCGAAATTGACGGTCAGCTGAGCACCATATTTACTAATAAGTGATGAAGAGGACGTGAAGTGTATAAATATAGTAACCAATATTGAAAAAGGTGAAGAGCAAATTTGAGTGACTTCCATCCGACTATTATAATAAAAAAATTGAACACATTTCACTACTAGAAAACCGACAATTTGCGACGGAAATAGCGACGGAATATCGGTAATTAGCGACGGAATTCCACAATTAGCGACAGATTTATTCAATTCCGTCGCTATTTAGCGATGGAATAGCGACAGAAGAAAATTCCGTCGCTGGTTGATTTCAGGGACGGAATGTAGCGTCGTCGCCGATCCGTCGCTATACGATGACGGACCAGCGACGGAAGTTTTCCGTGGCTGATGCCATTCAGCGAAGGAAATGGTTGTATTTCGTCGTTGTTTCGTGGGTATCCGTCGCTGTTCCGTTGTCTGATCCATCAAAAATCTAAAATACCATTTTCTAATTATTGTTTACCCTAGTATAAAAATTGTGAATGGATATACAAATCCAACATTCACATATGTGACACTTACATTTGGCATTTACATATGTCGGCCACAAATAACTCATCGAAGTTGGATATACAAATCCAACTTACATGTTCAAAATCATGAACAACCAAACCATATTTAAAACAAATGCATAAGTTCAATAAAACAGGCAAACAAAAGTTCACAAGAAACCTTAAACACATCCAAACAAGTTTGCAAAGTGGTGATCACTAATATACACAAAAGTTGACAATGCATTCATGGTCCTCACTCTTCCTCTTCCTCTTCCTCTTCCTCTTCCGGTTGTACTCGGTCAACGGTGAGCTCCGGATGCTTGCTGAGACTGCAGAAATTCATTTATACGTGCTATTGGCTCGGCGTAGCTGTCGACCTTTTCTTTCAGCTGCCTATTTTCCAACCCAAGCACTCGAGCATGCTCAATCCATTGATTTAACTCGAAGTTAAATTATGAACTGTTGCTCTCAAATCCGAGTCATCTGCAGTAGAAGCTTTTGGTGATTTGAAGGGCATGGTTGGTTTCAAGTTTTTAGCCTCGGATCCAAGTCCATAAATGCGACCTTTCTTGTTCGCATTGGCTTTGACCCACAACTCATGTTGGGAAGTAGTGGAGACATGATCCTCAAAAGAGTTGGGGTCATCACTAGAAGGTTGAGTGTTTTGCAACTCTTCCCACTCTTTTTGAAACTTGTCCTGAATATAATATAAATATTTGAGGCATGTAAATATCACGAGTTGTTAACGAAAACCATAGAGTGAAAAATATTACTCACATAGATGGCCTTGGATTTTTGGTCGACCCATTCGTTCTTTTTTGTTTTGTGGGTACGTGAAAATAGTTGGGTCGGTAGAGGCTGAACTCCTTTAAGCTCCTTCATCTAAAAAAAAAAAAAAAAGTTAGTAGAGAAGTAATTTACTAATATGAACATGTCAATAGTTGCATGCGTAATCATTAATAAAGGGGTATGTACCAATCGCCGCTTATGCTCCGTCATAGGAATTGAGCCACAAGTATGGAGCGATAAACCAAAACCCCTTTATCGGCATGGCGGTTTTTCTGAGCTCGCTCACAAAACTTCTTGTAGTCGGTAGTTTCCCAATATTCGAGCAACTCGCGCCAGTAGTTGTCGCCCAACCATTTCGGCTTCTTCTTATTTTTCCTAGCCTTCAGCATGAAGTCCTTTAATCGATCACTTCCTTTCTTTTCAAAATTTCTTCTTATTTGGACTTCATCGGTTGGAGACCAAGTGAAAAATTTCAAAAAGTAAATATGTAAGTTATGAAATTATAATATAATGTTCGAACATGCACAATAAGTCATTATATTCTCTGAAATTAAGAAAACTAAAGATTTGTCATTACCTTAAACTCAGAAAACCACAAATCACGTTGTGATCGAGGAACTTTTCCCTATGTAGGCCAAGCTCCGTCGTACTTGCTTTGGAAGATGTTGGAAATCGTACCCACAACTTTGTCAATGGGGAAGAACCTAAACAAGAAACATATAACATAGTTAGTTCTACTAATAAACTATTATGCTTAATTTAAATTATTACTTATTATCATACTTACCCTTCACCATCCGGCTCAATTCGAATCTTTTCTTGGCTGCTAGCACTGCTTGATTCAAGACTAGGATGCTCATTCCCCGCATCGGTTGGCCCATCATTTGTAGGCCTTTGTGGTGGCCTTTGTTCGGCACCGGGATGCGTGGTACATTATTTGTACCATATTGGTGATATGCATATGTAGCGGCCGATGGGTTTGAGTACATATGGGGGTGCTGAGAATATGGAGAGTTTGGGATAAAAGACCCACCCATTGGGTTTTGCATGTGTGGGATGTTTGGGGGTGGAAAAAAGGAGGGTTGGGAATAAATGACCCTCCATTGGAGTTTGGTTGTAAGGGAGTGTGGAGATAGTGCTCCACCTACAGGAGATTGAAGGTTATAAGGGTTTTGAGAGGGGGTAGAAGTGCTCACATCATTACCTTCCCCATCGGTAGTGGTGTTTCTAGCCCTTCCCGAGTAGCCGATCTTTTGGACCTGCCTCTACCTCTCTCCATTTTTCTGAACATAAACAACATGAAAACACTATTAGTAAACATCCAACGGTTCAAGTGATTCCATATAAAACCAATCGCATATAAACAATAGTAAACATATAAACATGTAAGCATTAGATATAAATATTCTTCTATGAATAAATGACACTTCTTCTTATTTCACCTTTATTACATTAATAAGAATTCATTTGATTACAACATGAATGAAAGTTATACAATATAAAACAATATAAAACAAACCCAAAAAAATAATATCATCAACTAGCCATCATCCTCATCATCAGTTTCATCATCGTCTTCTTCACTATCCTCTTCGGCATCATTGAATAGGATATGTTCTTCTTCGTCATCGGTGGTGTTATCATCATCCCATTCACCTTCCTCATCTTCTTCACCATCCTCTTCTTCACTAACATCCTCAATCTCATCTTCTCGGTTTAAAATAACATCATCAACTAATTCTTCTGCTGAGATTGAGTTATCAACCAAAGTGTCCGGCAAAGTTTCTATTACAGGATCGATCGTACCCATACTATCCTCTTGGAATGCAAGAGGAATAGTATATTGGTCAACAACTACGGACCGTGGTTTTGATGCCACTACGACGAACCAATTCGGTTTTTCTCTAGGGACCCCTTGTGGATATGACATATAATACACCTGAGTTGTAGTACTAGCATATATGAAAGGATCGTACTTACGATAACGCCTTGTACAATGCACTTCAACATACGAACTAAATTTATGGCACCGAGTTCCCCAAGGATGACTAGGGTCAAACCAATCGCATTTAAACAGACACACACCTTTTTATTGGTTCACCAACATATTCAACTTCAACTACTTCTTGCAAGATGTCGTAGTAATTATTTTCAACATGTCCTCCATCGGTTCCTTTCACACGGACACCACAATTGAAGGTCATCCTCCCTTCATTTCGAGCCTCGATATGAAATAACATTCCATTCATCGTGTATATCTGTCCATGTTTTCACTCTCCTTAAAGGACCTTGAGCTAATTGCATCAAGTAAACATGTTTTTCATCATGATATACTTGATAACAATGAATCTGTGTCAATAACATAATGTTTGTTTAGTTTATTAAAATTGAACAACTAATACTAATAAATTTGAGGCACGAGCAATAAGTATTAATATATGATACTCACGAGCTCCTTTGAACCACTCTTCGAACTCACTTTCCACCATTGCGTCAATTGCAGGCATCACTAACATCACCATACATAGCTCGTTATTGGTGTTCGAAGAGGCTGATTTCAAAGATTTTATTAATATGACACCATCGTTTTGAATAAACTATAAATTTATTGAAACGAGTGTTGAATAGGAGAAGATAAACTCACTCAAGGTAAGGTTCAACTTCGGAACAGTTCAATTAAACATGGACATGTGCAGCCTTCTTTTCCTTTTCATCAAGGAAACGCAGAGTGCACTTCCCAATTGGAGCATCATCCGGTATGAATACTGAAAGAGTAGGATTGTGGTGTGGAACTTCGCTATCTTCATTTTGTCGACTTCTAGTGCGCATACAAGGCACGTTAGGGCCGAAATAGTAAGATGCAAAATATGTTTCTTCAAATCGTGCGTACTTTTCAGCGATACTCCCTTCGAGGCTTCGATTTGTTTCCTATGGATCTCTTCAATCGGCCAAAGAACCTCTCAAATGGATACATCCACCGGTATTGTACCGGACCACCCAATTTTGCTTCCTCCGCCAAATGAATAGGCAAGTGTTCCATCACATTGAAGAACCCAGGAGGAAATATTGTTTCCAATTTACAAAGTGTTATTGAAATATTTCGATGCATTTGCTTTAACTCCACATCCCAGTAAAACGGATGAGCAAAGGTTCTTGAAGAACTCACTAATTTCAATAAGAGGCGCCAAAACCTCGTCCAGGAGTGCACTAAATGCTATTGGAAGAAGACTCTCCATGAAAACATGATAATCATGACTTTTCATGCTATGGAACTTAGTGGAGTTTGGGTCGACAAGGTATGAAATGTTAGAACAGTAATCATCCGGCATTTTCAACTCTCTTGCCCATTCACATATTGCCCTCTTCTGCTCCAATGTGAACACATATTTTGCCTTCGGTTTGAGAATTTTACCATTGATTCCATGCTTTAAATTCAACTCTACACGATCACACAACTCTTCCAAATCCATTCTTGCCTTGGTATCATCCTTTGTTTTACCAGGAATATCCATAACAGGTGTTAATTATATTCTCAAAAAGTTCTTTTCAATGTGCATCACATCTAAGTTGTGACGAAGCAATTGATCTTTCCAATATGGAAGGTCCCAAAATATGCTTTGTTTTGTCCAATTATGATCCTTTTTGAACCCCGAAATGTTAATTTCTTGCTCTTCTATTACTTTGGGAAAGCTTTCAACCTATTGTTTTATTTCTTCCCTCGTATATCGACGAGGAGGACCCGAATGTACGGTTTTTCCTTTTGTAAACGATGTGCTATTCCTTCGGAACGCGTGACTTCGGGGCAAAACCGGCGATGGAAATCAAACCATGAAAATTTTCGGCCATTTCTAAGTTTCAATGCTTTTTTTGATTCATACATACCCGGCATGACATGGCACCATGCGTACTCCATCCGGACAACATACCATAGGCCGGAAATCATTAATGGTCCACATCAACGCAGCCTTCATGAGAAAGTTCTCACCTTTTGAAATATCATATGTTTCAACACCATCTTCCCATAGTGTTTTCAACTCATCAATAAGAGGCTGCAAGTACACATCAATTTTATTTTTCAGATTTGTCGGCCCTGGTATGATACATGTCAAGAACATATAAGGCATCGTCAAGCATAACTATGGTGGTAGATTATAAGGCATAACAACGATCGGCCGATTGAATAAGACCTTGAAGGTTGGCTGAATGGATTAAACCCATCCGCGCACAAACCAAGTCTAATATTTCTAGGTTCGATAGCAAATTCGGGGTGAACTCTATCAAAATGTTTCCATGCTTCATCATCCGAAGGATGACAGAGGACACCATCCTCTCTTACATTCTCATAATGCCATCCCATGTGCTCTGCTTGTGGTTTTCGAAGCAAACAAGCGCTGAAGTCTTGGTATTAACGGCAAGTAATGCATCCTTGCAAATGGAGTTCTTTGACTTTTTCCTTGTCTTTGCCTTTGACGCTTCCATCTCGCATGACCACAAAACTTGCATGAATCAAGGTTAATGTCCTCTTTGTAGAACAACATGCAACCTTGTCGACAACAATCAATTTTTGAACATCCATCCCAAGATTTTTAATGACCTTCTTTGCATGGTGAATGTCACGAGGAACTCGGTTATCGAGCGGACAAATCTCCTTCATAAATTGAGCAATTTCATTAAAGCAATTTTGAGGCATGTTGTAGTCGGACTTGATGCTCAACATTCTAACGGTGGTAGACAACTCAGTGTGAATTTCATTTCCTACCCACAAAGGTCGTTGCGCAGCCTCAACCATATTAAAGAAACTTTGGGCATGGGTATTTGGAGGCTCACTTCTAGAGTTTTGATTTGAGATCATGGCATCCGTGACCATATTATTCATACGGTCGATATTTGGTTCTACATCGCCGTAGTTCATATGATTGGCGCCACTTTCGTCATTGAATATGTTAGAAGCCATTGTTTGATCCTCATGTAAATGAGGATCTATTTCTCCATGACTAGTCCAATACCAATAGTTTGGAAGAAAACCATATTGATAGAGGTGCAACTTAACTTCATCGGGATCCTTATACTTCCGATTTCGCATTTGCGACATGGACACCTATATTGTTGATTATGTACAAATTCGGATTGGCTTTAGCATGTGCATCAAACTCTTCAACCCCATCTAAAAACTCTTGTCTATACCCAACTCTACCGGGTAATAACCTACGATACATCCATCTACGATGCGTAGGCCCGTCCATATATATTCGATTGACATTTAACAATTTATTAAATTATTAGTTAATAATACCAATACATGGAGATGTTATATGATTACATATTTTCTATAACGAACATAATCTATATATAACCATTATGCATTTAACATATATTTTTTTATTATACATAAATTTTTTTAATTTCTATATTTTACTCGTAAATATTTATATTCCAATTAAACTAATCATACCTAATTAGCATAAATAAACTCATATAAATGTAATTAAACTAATCATACCTAATTAGCATAAATAAACTCATATAAATATAATTAAACTAATCATATCTAATCATGCCTATAATCATACCTAATTAGCATAAACAACCTCACACAAATAAACAACAAACAATTACACATAATAAATCACAAAAACCATTGACCTCAACTTCAACAATAATGTCCAACAAATCCAACACAATTGCACATTTTTCTTTTCAAATTCATCCACAAACAACATTAATTTCCACCAAATTACATATATTCATCAATTTCAAGTTACATTTTTAAAAACCCTAAATTTAACTTCAATAACATTAACTCCATAAACAACACAATTGCACATTTTTCTTCTCAAATTCATTCACAAACAACATTAATTTCCAACAAATTACATATATTCATCAATTTCAATTTCAATTTTGTAAAACCATAAATCTAATAAAAATCAACAAAACCATACCTCAACACTATGGGCGGCACCGGCGGAGGCACGAGCGGCGACGGCGGAAGGACCGGCGTGCGGCGGCAGCAGCGGCGGTGCGTCGGAGGCGTACTCCACCCAGGCGGTAGCAGCAGGGGGACACGGGTCGGGAAAAATGAAGGAGAACGGTGAAGTCTTCGGCCTTCGTGTTCCTCAAGTGGCAGAGGAAGGGCGGCGGCCGGCAGCAAGGGACGGCCGTGCAGGCGGGGCCGACTCGCCGGCGGGAGTGGGGGTTGGCGGTGGTGAATCGGCGGGGTTAACTCTCGGAACCTCGACTCTCTCTCTCTCTCTTGCGGCTGCGAAATTCGGTCGGCCAAAGGCCGGATCTGGATATATTCGTAATTAACGACGGAACAGTCCGTCGCTAATTAAAAAATTTTCATCGGCTATGGACCAGCGACGGAAAATTCAGTCGCTAATTACTAAATTAATTTCATTGTTTTTTTTTTGGTTTTCTATAATCCGAAATATCGGTTTCTTACTGTCGACGGATAAGCGACGGAATATTCCGTCGCTAATAGTCTTAGCGACGGAATAGCGACAGAATATTCCGTCGCTGATCCCAAAATAGCGACAGATTCTTATTCCATCACTAATTCCGTCGTTGTTCAAAGCAGGTGTCATTTTTGTCGGTATCCGTCGCTGATTCCATCGCTATGTGGCGACGGAATTGTTTCCGTCGCCAATTTCCGTCGCTATTTAGCGGTTTTGTAGTGTTTATATCAACGTTTGTTATCTAAGCATGTACTCGACGTTATCCAAGGATGCATAACAAGAGAATCTTGGATTACGAGTGGGGAAATGTTTGAATTTAAGATAGCTACATATCATATTTGGTAATGAAGAAGAGACATCGACTTCATACTAACAAGTACTAAGAATTACTACTCCAACTAACCACTACTTTAACTAAGCAATCCTTCAACTAGGACTACTTGAACATTTCCATTTAAGATAACAACATATCGCAAGTACAAAATATTACTTGAACTAAGAAGACACATGATTATCCCCGTAATGAACACATGCATCACTTCAATGGAACCATTTCGATAAAACGATGCCGACAATAACGATGATCACGATGTATGCAATGCGAAGGCGCATACTGATCTTCTTTAGGTGTTCACTTAACTCGGCATCCGCTTTTATGCCCGATTCACGAGTCTAGTGGACAAAGTTGCGTTCTTCATTCATTATGTCCCTAATTTCTCTTAATTCAATAACCAAGTCGTCAATGACATCCTTCACTTGTTGTGGATACTTAGGGTCAATGTAGTTGCGGAAACCACATTGAAGCTCATCCTACACAAAAAAATGTACGAGTGGGGAAGACATAAATGTATGAGTCCAAAAATGAGGATCGACAAATAAAACATTGACTAATTTAGAAAATGATAGGTGATTACCATAGTCAATTTCTTTGGACACCCCATGTAACATCTGCAGTAATAATCTCGGGTCTCAAATTCACAAGCTTCTAAACCACGAGTGACAATACATAACCATGGTTAAAGGTTTGTACTGAACCGAACTTCGCAGAACAAGGAAATTGAGTATGTGGATTGGGACCAATCTTGTCTTCGTAGTTTAAATAGTAAGGAAGACCACCATCTTCATTAATAAACAAATTGACTTTAGTTGGAACAATAAATACACAAATAATAAATGAACATTTGTGTTATCTTTATTGCCCTCAACTTTTATATGCTTGCACTTCCTTAATTCTTTCCCTGTATTTATTTCGAACTGCCGAACCTCTACTCCACTATCCTCCCTCTTACCTTCACAACACTTCTCTCTTCAAGATCCGTGTTGACATGGGTGGAGGTCGAGATGCTTGGAGCGACATCATTGATATCGGTTGGCTTAATGGTGACAGGTTTACTCCACTAACGAACCCGACCCTTGAATCTTTCATGGATTTCCCAGTTAGATATTGGGATGATGACTTCAACTCAAGCGATCACAAATGTCTCGCGAAACTTGAAATGTCGACTCCCTGCAACCATATTATCCCGGGAAAATACCCATTGTAAGGGAGTTTTTCGAGCATTGGGCACCTAAATGGAGAGCCGAGTGTATGGGAGGACGGAAGACGGACATTTACAGACATATGAGTGAAAGTCCTCATTTGTTGGAAGTGTTTGACATTCATCCCATCCTCGCACCGACGTACATTCCCCAAAGGATGTACACTGTATACGGTCCGATGTGACAAGCATCCAATACGGTGGTTGGACGAACAACACATACATGTGTGTCGTACCTAAAGGGTATGTTGGTGGAAAAATGGATATTCACATGAGGACCTTAGAAGAGTTGAACGGCGTCCTTTATGATGTTCAAGCTACAACGACAAAGTCATATGATGGGGTGAGTCCACCCGTACTAGGGGTTATTCATTAGGACATTGTTATTTATGTATGGAATTGTAGAAGAATACCCGGGCTTCTTTCGGGCCAAACTTGTATACTATCATATCCATCACTTAATCCCCTATAGTCGTGTTGACAGAGACACGTTGCGTTGGGAAGAACGTAAAGACATTGCTAGCCGAACCACATGGTATGGAGTCCTTTCATTGTGACACATTTGGGTTCGTTGGAGGAGTTGCTATGTTGTGGGACCCGTCCGTAGTCCATCTCGAGTAGCATAGTTGCTGACGCTAGCTATGTCTCCTATGTCGTCAATGTAAGTTGTAATTTTTCAATCCTCCACTTGTTTCACATATACGAGGGATTTGGTCCCCCATTTGTTGTGACATGTTATATTTACATTACTTGTGTCGGGGATTCGGTGATTGCTGCTCGTTGTAGTAACACCCAAGCAAATGGAAAACAAGTAGGAAGTCTTTCAAGTATGAAGTTATGAGATATGTACTCCTTCAACTTTATACACTACTTTGTATTGGTTTATTCTACATCGTGGACTTTGTATGTTGTTCGACTTTGGGGTGATAATGAAAAATGCGTTGCAACTTTTCTTGTACTACTTGTGAGGTTCTCGGTTTGAATTGTGTGAAGCACTTATATACGATTAAGAACCACAGGCTGTGGTTGTCCAACCCTGCCCTTAGGTAATCGTGACTCCCACTAAATGTTTTTCTAGTAATAATTAATGTCGTCAAATTCACCATTCATTGCTTATTACAATCGTGATATATATTTCCTACTTTCTTCATAGTGGCCAAACTCAATGTTTAAAAGGTTTAAATCGCTTCCGAATATGACATCAACGGGTGAGGAGTTCCTTTGCCAAACCCACTGGTCGTAGGGGACTGTTGCGTGTGTTCCTGCCCTCTATTGGGCACCCCACCGATAGTGGTGGATGATATACATAGTTTTTGCCTTGCTTCGCCCCACGCCCGTGGGCAAACCCGTGGTGAATGGTAGCGTCTTAGAACCGAACTGTCCTTATTACGTGTTGCGGTTGGAGTATAAATTGGAACCATATATGTTACTATTACTAACTTACTT
This sequence comes from Talinum fruticosum, assembly GCA_021018815.1. Classification (NCBI taxonomy): domain Eukaryota; kingdom Viridiplantae; phylum Streptophyta; class Magnoliopsida; order Caryophyllales; family Talinaceae; genus Talinum; species Talinum fruticosum. Next base: position 2,737,538 of record JAITYX010000015.1, on the reverse strand, counting down.
TTTATACCTCATAATGTTCATGATTTCATAAATATAGCGCCACGTTGCGAACTTAAGTCCAAATCATGTGTAAATTGCAAACCGTACTAAAACATTATATAGGGTAAACACTTTGGTTATCCTAGGATTACGAAAGTATCTACTAATTTCAACAAAGGTGCGTGACAACGGGATAACCCATGAGAGGGACCAATATGTGCTTCCACTACCCTAGCACTGAAAGTAATTACAAATATGATGCACATGACAACATTTATGAATACAAATCAATTGTCCTTGTTACGTGTAGCCGGTGGAATATAAATTGGCACCATATATGTTAGTACCCTCGTGGGGTGAATTCCCAGCCCTCTAGCCCACCACTGCTAACCCCACCGACCGTAAGGGACTGTTGCGTGTGTTCCTGCCCTTCACAGGGCACCCCACCGGCAGTGGTGGATGATGTACATGGTTTTTGCCTTGCTGCTGCCTACCGCGGTCTGCCCCATACCGGTGGGGAAACCCGTGGTGAATGACAGCGTCTTACAAGTTAAGCTGTCCTTACTTTTTATACCTCATAATGTTCATGATTTCACAAATATAGCGTCATGTTGCAAACTTAAGTCGAAATCATGTGTAAATTGCAAACCGTACTAAAACGTTATATAGGGTAAACACTTTGGTTATCCTAGGATTACGAAAGTATCTACTAATTTCAACAAAGGTGCGTGAGGGAACAATATGTGCTTCCACTACCCTAGCACTGAAAGTAATTACAAATATGATACAAATGATAACATTTACGATAATATTTGCACATTCCTTCATAGTATGAATAAGAGGTTACATAAATTACCCACCCATTTGTGCCACCTAACACTAGCAAAAACAATAATGATAGAACGGCACAGGGTGGTAATGATACCTATTACATTTCCCGTATTAATCAATAAATGCTTACAATAAATTTCAAGGCCTAACAATTTACATGCCTCAAATATTTACAAGGCCCAAACATTACATATTCCAATAATTCCTCAAATTACTACTATTATATGCAAAACATGGTGTCACATACTGATTACAACTCTGTCATCATATCGGACATTGACCGCAAGCAAGTCCTCCATAGCCACGAAATCACTTGGATAATAAGCATCAAAGTCAGCTCGGGGTTTTGGAAGTGTTCTTGTAATGCCCCGTTTCTCCACACTAATTAGAACACTCCGAACACGTACACCTTGACGTTGCGACTCTATCGTGGTCTCCCGGACGACCGTTGATTTGTAGGGGGCAATATGCGACGGTTGAAGTTGTCATGAAGCTCATCCCTACCTACCACCATCCCTATCCTGTTGTCCACCACAGGTAAATCATGCGTCTTCATAGGATGCACAACATTCATGTAAATTGTTGATCTGTCGTTGCCGCCTTGTAACGAGGGTGCACATACTCATACACCCACAACTTGTAGTTGTTAATCATAGCCATTACATGCGTGCAAGGCAATCCCCGCACTTGCCACCGGCTGCAACTACAAGTCCCATATGCTAAATTCACAACAAGGCCTTTACCGTTGCTTAGTACTACACCATATTCTCCGACAACACTATTGTACGGTTGTATATCAATGACACAACCAATGTTATCGTATGTCTCTTAGAGCTTCCTCTCTACCCATTTTCCCACCCCATTCTTCCACTCCCCTAACTCACACTTGCATTTTTCGTTCCTCTTACCAACTTTTTGTAGGTGACCGACCGATCACGAGGAAAGGTATTGACATTGGTCTCAACGTCCGCATCTAATTGTTCCAACTCTCAATGGGGTTGTTATTCAATTTCCCCTACCTATCCTTCTTGAATTTTGACTACACCCACCGTTACGGTCATTCTCGCTCTACCCACATGACCAACTCGCGCTTAAACATCCTCATTTCCTCCATCGCTAACTCGTACTCGGCATCGGTTGGAGCATATGCGACCCGATTGAACATTTCCTGAATAAGTATCCTTGATGCTTCCTTGCGGTACCCAAGTTTCGTTGTCGCTTTAACAAAGTTCTCCCGACCATGCCGCACACGGTATACGTGGTTATCTACACCAAACACTTTAGGCACAACGGACAACGGCGATCGGTGCCGATTTGTCATTATCACGAGGCTTTAACCCTCCTAAACAGGTTATACAATATATCAAAAACCACAACCAATCATCGTCGTTCTCCCCTAACACAACTCGCATATGCAACGTCGAACAAATGGTTATCTCGCATCCAATGCAACTATAGCCAACAAGGTCCCCTCGTACGGTCCGCTTAGATAAGTACCAGTCAAGCAAACAATATCTTCCTACACCCTAGTATGAAACCATCCATCGATGACCCGTATGCAACAAACATTCGCCGGAGCGGACAACCATCGACCTCACAAAATGCTCTCGAGTTAGGATTTAATCTAACAATTACAGCGCATAGCCGGGGCAATAACTTGTACCGATCATGTGGTTCACCCGTTAACATTTTTCGAACGTACTTCCTTGCCCTCCAACATTGCATGCACGACACATTCATTCCAAATTCTAACTGTACATCCTTCAATAACTCAACCGGTGAATAATCGGTGGACAATTTGATCTTCCCATCTATTAAATGCGCAAGCGTGTTTGCTCTAATCCTTTTCCATATCCCTTCTCCCATTTGACATCGATCCCCCATGCTATGCAAGTGTACTACTTTAAAAACTTTCACAATCATCCCATCCACTTTGTTCGGTCCGAGTTAAACATATGTAACAATCGTAGTTCACTGCCTTGCACTCCATATCAATGCGCTCCCTGCAATTTCTTTTGAACCTATACTCAAACTCGTGGGCTACTGCATATTTCCACATGCTCAACCTAAATGATTCAGCTGAAGAAAATACATGCCCCACCCCTTTAACTTCATTTTTCCATATGGACATCCTCCTACGGTACACTCCGGATCGCACCTCGGATCGAGGCCACACAACCCCATCCTCGAGAGAATGACACTTAGAGACGAAATTTGATTCGAAGCCGACGCCTCGAATTGTCCTGTGGTATGTCCACATCTTCTCCAATAATAATAGACTCAGCACCCGATCGTTGGCCACTTATTTCTTCCTGTATCCGAGGTTGCAACCTGCCACTCACGAGCCACACAATTATTAAGCATAATTATCATAACCCCAAGGCAAAATTTAAGACACACACACAAACACACAAACCATAACAACATACAACATAAATACTAAGGTTACATATTCCACAAACGTTACCTTGAATGACATATCCCCTTCTACGTCTATCACCATCAGCTTGCAACACCACATTGCTCAAGTCACCACGTCCCCACTTTTGACAATCAACCTTTTCCACCGTCCGTGATAAAGGTATCACACTTAGAACCTCATCCCCGGATACATACATATATGCAAAATCAACGTTCGCTTCAACAATTTCTTCACCTCACTTTCCCTTGCAAAACGCATTATCATCCTCCGATCATACTTAAAACTCGTACCATAACTTACACTCCTCTAAAGGAACCTCCATCACATCCTCAACCAATACACATATATCACCCACCCTTATATTCTCCTTCAACCAAACACAATCTATACTACCACCCATATACACCACACCTCCATTATGGACCTCCTCCAACTCGCCCTCCCCAACACACATACGGAACAACCTCTCTCTCACTAACTACTTGCTCCACCAGCTAACTCCATCTCTATCTTTCACACTTGTCAACCACTCTGCACATTAACAATAACCCACAAGTGGGACAACCACATATATTCTAAATTATACTTTACATACATACCATATTAATATATTACCAATTACTATTTTATTAACATATTCATACAGTCCATGTATATATATACGATTAGCCAAGCATGATATAGACATACAACCAATATAACATAACCCAAATTACCCGTACAATATGTACACAATAATCTACATATTACATTAACATACCCACACAACACATTCACACCCACCTTTACAATTATACATAAACTTTCACAAATTGAATCGGTTCAACATTAACCGTACTCCAAGGATGGCATGCTAGTACAACCGAGTATGACGAAACTAAATTCCCACTTGTGCAATACATATAATAATATGCATGACAAAAGCACAACCAACCTATTAACGCCCTATTATACTTGTTAAATTTAAATACCAAGTATTGTAATCATAATTAAACCACACATTTCATTTTTGCAATTTCAAATGAGAACACTTCAAGTATATCACAAATATAAAACATGAATAAATATTCCTCCCAACTAATTTACTCATATTTAACCAACAAAACAATATCAATCAACCATATTACAAAACTCAATCCACCCGATCAAACTAAAAACCTTAAATCCATTGAAAGCCAACTGTTACATATATAAATGTATACAAAAATCATATTTTAAAATAATAACAAATTCTGCCCTCAATTGTTCAAAATTCCCACACCTAACCTACAATTAACCTTATGTTCTACTTGTATAATAACCAATCACAAACCAAAACCCACCTACAAAAATTGAATACAATACACAATTAAACTTACTTACCCAACCAATTTCACGTCCCAATCATCTTTAACCTCATCGTGCTTGGAAATAATGGACCGCCGGCAACCTTCACAATCATAGCACACCTACCTCTCACAACTCCTCTCTCTCTCTCTCTCTCTCTCTCTTTAATGCTGATCATCTAAAAATAATGTTTAGCTTTTCAAAATATTGAGCTTCTTCTATCACTTCATTCCCACCTCATTAAGGGCATTTTAGACATTTCAAATCAGCATCCAAAGCAAACACCAAAGCAACATCATTAAGGGAATTTTGGTCCTTTCTCCTTGCCACAGCCATTGCATCTTCATATGGGCCCATGACTTCAGTGTAAATTGTAAAACTTCACCTATAATTCTAAATTATACAATGACCCATATGTAAATTTCCCTTTTTTTGTTTTAATGCTTGTCTTCCCTTTTTATACATCCGAAGCTACTAACTTCTCTTTCATTTTATTTATTTAATTTTTTAATAGATAAATTCCAGAAGCTCGGCTGAATTTTGCAAAGATCAGCATATTCTTATTTCTTTATTTTATTATTATTGTTTTTTTAGTTATTATTTCATTCTAAAAAAATACTAATAATATTACATCTAACTTTTCTATTTTATAATTTAACTCTTTTATTTTATTTAATTTTATTGTTCCATTTTGAATTAAAGGTATTTAAATTTATACTAATAGCATTGAATATAAGTTATACGATCATTTTAAATAATACAATTCACTTAAAATGGATTATTTTATCCTTTATAACCATATATTTGCACATTTATGTTTATATATATTTATGTAAATTCTTTAACTTTTATGATAAGCATACGAGTAAATTTGCAGATTACGATTATGAAATTTTAGTTAGAGGTCACTTTGTCGACTTAGCTGCATAACACACCTAAAAAAATATAATTTAAATATTGAATTGAAGTGCGCACGCTTGACTTTATAAATTGTTAACTTCGTAAATTGTAATTAATGGAATAAATAATATGAGTTAGGGTCGGGGTATTACAGTCTTCCCCTCTCAAAATAAGTTTCGTCCTAGAAACTTGCATGGAAGAAATTTTAGATTTACCTTGAACAAGTCGGGATATTTGTTTCTCATGTCTTCCTCGGTTTTCATATGGTTTCGATGAGGTATGGTTAACTCAAAAGACTTTAACCAAAGGAATGCTCCTATTATGACTCTCTTTACCCTATAATCCAATACTTGAACTGGACACTCCTAATATATTAAATTATCGGTGATTTCTAGTAGCTATGGCACAATATTATGACTTGTATTGAGTATATACTTTCCGAGCTGTGAAATATGGAAGACATTGTGCACGTGTTCAAGTTTAGACGGCAAGGTTAACTTATAAGCCACTTGGATTTAACTTCTCTATAATTTTAAATGGCTCAATATATCTAGGGCTTAATTTTCCCTTATAATTGAATCGTCCGACCCCTTTCACTAGGGACACTTTGAAAACTACTTTATCTTATATTTCGATTTATAATGGCCTTCTTCTTTTATTTGCATAGCTCTTTTGTCGACTCTAAGATGTCTTGATGTGTTCCTAAATCTTCCTAACTTTTTCGGTTGTTTCTTGGATCAATTCAGGACCTATAATCAATGCTTCATTCAACTCACTCCAACAAAATGAGGTTTTACATTCTCTTTAGTACAATGTTTCAAATGGGGCCATTTTAAGGGTGGCTTGATAAGCTGTTATTATACGAGAGTTCACCAAAGATAAATCATCTTCCCATTTTCCTTAAAAGTCGAATATACATGCCCCGGTATATCTTCTCATATTTGATTAACTCTTTCAATGTGCCCCCTGGATTATACAAACTACTAAAACTCGGTTTAATCCCAAAAGCTTGCTATAGAGCTTGCTAGAAACGCACTTGAAAGCTCTTGTTGCTATCGGATATGATATCCTTAGGTATTCCATGTAACCTATCAACTTCTTTAACGTATAATTGCGCTCGTATCTCTACATTCCATGTGTCATGTGTTTGTCCAAGATGCACAGATTCAATAAGTGGTCAACAATCACCAAATAACATTTTTCTTTGAAGAAGTAAGAGGTAATCTCATGACAAAATCCATTGAAATTAAATCTCATTTTTAAGTAGGAATCTCCAAAGGTCCGAACTCACTTACAAGACATTGATGTTCGGTCTTTACCATTTGACAAGTAAAACACTTATCTACGTATTCTACAATATCTCTTTCATATTATTCCACCAAAAATATTACTCGTAGGTCTCTATACATTTTTTCGTCATCCTTATGGCTTTAACGAGTATCGTGTAGTGTGAGCTTCCTCAAAAAATTTCACTTTAATTCCTCTTTATTCGGTACACATAACGGATTTTGAAACCTTAAGGGTCCATCCTCCTGTATTACAAATCTAGGGATTTTCCCTTTTTAATATTTTGCTTAATCCTTTCGAACCCGATATCATTGTTTTGGCCTAATTGGATCTCTTTCATTATGGTAGGTTGTACCTCTATTGCCGCTAGAAACCCATTCATTTGTCCATGTGACACCAACTCAATACCCATATTATGGAGGTCTTGTAAAACAACCGACCGGGTTATCGTTATTGCGTTTATACTATGTTGTGTCTTCCTACTCAATGCATCGGCCATGACATTCGCTTTCCCTATGTGATATTATATTTATAAATCATAATCCTTAAGTAATTCTAACAAGCGGCGTTGACTTAGATTGATCTCCTTTTGGGTAAAATGTACTTCAAAATCTGATAGTCGGTATAAAGCATGTCGCTCCATATAGATAATGCCTCCAAATTTTTAAAGCAAACACTACCGCAGCCAACGCCAAATCATGGGTAGGATAATTCTTTTCATACAGTTGAAGTTGTTGAGATACATAAGCTATGACTTTGTCATCCTGCATTAACATACATCCTAACTCTGTTTTTAGAGGTATCACTATAGACGGTATACCTTTTACCTTCGACCGATAAGGTAAGAATAGGAGTTGTGATTAACCTTTTCTTTAACTCCCGAAAGGCCTCTTCACATTTATCCGACCACTAAAATTTTGTTGTGTGTGGTTTTTTTTTTTTCTCTTAACAAATTGGTTAGTGGTGACGCTATTTTTGAAAAAGAATCTTGTACAAACCTCTAGTAGTAACACTGCCAACCTAAGAAAACTACTCACTTCCGTAACATTGGTTGGTTTGGGCCATTCAATTATTGCCTTTACTTTATGTGGATCGACCTTAATCCCTTCCTCGAAACAACGTGCCCTAAAAATGCTAATTTTTTTAGCCAAAACCTATATTTTTGCAATCCGCCATACAATTGATGTTCTCTCAAAGTTTGTAGTGCAATTCTCATATGCTCGGCATGTTGTCCCTTAGCTTTAAAGTATATGAGAATATCATTAATAACCATCATCACAAATTTATCTAGGTAAGATTTGAAAATTCTATTCATGAATCCCATGAATGCAGCTGGTGCATTGGTACGTCCACAAGGCATCACAATAAATTCGTATGACCCATATCCGGTTTTACAGGAACTTTTGGGAGTATCTTTCTGTTTAATTCTAAGTTAATGAAATACACCAGCTCCTTGTACTTGATGTAACAAATTATCAATTCGGGATAAATGATATTTATTCTTGATGATTATCTTGGTTTGCTCCCTGTAACCGACACTCGGGACTCAAAGTACCATCCTTTTTTCTTCAAAGGCAAGATTGAAGCTCCCCCAAGGTGACATACTTGGCCTAATAAATCCTGTTTGTAACAATATTTCAAGTTGGACCCTTAACTCTTTAAGTTCCATTGAGGTCACCCTATACGATGCTTTAGAAATGAGTTATACCCAAGGAATTAGTTCAATTTCAAAGTCAATCACCCCTTTAAGGAGGTAGGTCGGGTAAATCTTTAGGAATTACATCTAAAAATTTACACACTACAGGTATATCATCTATATATGTCTTTTCTTTTTTGTCCTCGGTATCATAACAGAAAGAGCCTATGGAATCTTGTCTTAATAACTTGTTAACCTTCATAACTGAAATTATGGAATACTCCTTTGTATCTTTCACCACGAAAACACACTTCTTTCTATTTCGGCTCTTTACAATAACCTTACAACCTTTATAATCTATGTTTGCTTCATAAGTTACCACCCAATCCATTCATACAACTTCCGGCATATCAAATTGTATTAAATATATGGAAAATAATTCCTCACATATGACTATGGCCACATGTTGCTTGGAGAATTGGGCATTTTGCCACTTTTCCATTTAGCAACCCGATTTAGCACTCTATTCGGGCCTTACGATCATTTAAATTTAATTAAGAGGCGACTTAAGTAGATATAAATGAATTGGTGGCACCAGAATCAAATAAAACATAAAAAGGCTTTGAGTTTAGGAAAAGAGTACCGGTGACAAGCTGTCCTTGAAGTTGCAGCTTCTTTCTTGTTCATCACGTATGCTTGTCCCATAGTCACATGTTTGGAAGATGGCATGGGTCCTTGACGCGATGGCATCGGGGGCTTGACAACTCCCTTCTCCACAGCTTTCTGTCTTCTTGGGCAAACCTTTAATAAATGTTCAGGACTATCACACCATATACATTTATTACTATCCATTCGACAATCTGGTGTAATATGATTTGTTCGACCACATTTCTCACATGATTCAAAAGTAGTCAATGAGTGATCCTTCTTGGAACTAGTAACATGTTTCTTTTGAACTACACTTTCACTTGTATTATTCTATTTCCTTTTTGAGTTTCTAGGGTTAAAGGTCCTCAGCTCACTCTTGACACGCTCAACCTCTACTCCTTTCTCATACAATTCTTGATAATCTTTGATAGGTTGGCTAATAAGTTAATGTCAAATATAATAGGTCAAGCCTTCCTCAAATCTTATCATTTTCATCCTATCACTAGCGATAGAGTCGAGCTAACTTTGGATAATTCCATAAATTTACTAGCATATTGCATTACTTGTCATGTTGTTCTCCATTTTTAACTATAACTAAGAACTCATTTCCTTTTAGTTGCCAAACCCTAGTTGGGTAAAATTTGGCTCTAAGCTCGTCTGGAAATTTATCCCAAATAAACTCACGAACTCGAATTTTTGTTGTTCATCGTGTTCCTCTATATGTCCGCTTCACTGTTAGGTAATATGTCCCTGTGTATACTTTTTTTCGGATACCTCGTGCAAATATCTTTTCAATTCCCTAATCCATTCTTCTAATTCCACTGGATCAATCTTTCCATCGCAAGTTTTAGGATTACGACGAGCCACTCTGTCGGCTAACTTGTCGACCTTAGAGGTGGAGTCAATAGCTGTAGCGGAAAACTTTTCATTAGCTCTATCACCAAATTTCTCTAATAGTTTGGGTCTATGGTATCGGTGATAATCTCTAAGGGTGTAGATTGGGTCTTATGGAGGATTTGTTGCAAGTTGGGAGGAGTTTTTAGCGCCTTTTCAGTAAGTCCTCGATCATTGCCCAAGTCTTCGGTTACATTCTGAATCATATCATTGCTTTATATATGAGACATGCTTGAATCACATAAATATAACTTTTCCTAAATAATTTTTTTCCCTCTTATACGAAACAAATTGTTAACAACTTCTAACATAAAACAAACATAGTTAACTCCTACTTTCATTGCATTTATATAACAAGTACGACAAAATTGTATATTAGATTATCATTCAGCTCTGAAAATTTTCATAGGTTGAGTTTCGTAACCTTCTTTCTCATTTTCCTTCCTTTTTTTCATACATATAACACTATAGTTGGCCCTAATTAGGTATGCACTGAAAAGAAAAAATCCCAAAGGGTCCAAGCATTACCACCATCTAAATTAGTTTGGTTGGCTCACTATATTTACATACATTATTTATACAAGCATACCCGATAAAATATGTCAACCTTACACTAACCACACTATATACACAAGTCCTAAAAAAATGACAGACTTGTGAAAATAATAGCCACATAATTTTCCTAAAGTTCAAATCATGACACCTTAAAACCCTATTGCTCATAGTGATTTCTAAACTTGTCTACGATATCACAAGCTGTAACACCCCTAATCACCATTACCTAATAATCCCTAATTAGAGATTATTATGTAAGGTCGTAGCGGAAAATAAGGATTGAAAGCGTTACCGCCACCTAAAAATAGGACAAGGCTAAATAGGCAAAATAAAATAAAATAAAATTTGTGTATCCAACTATTACACTATAGTTGGGTCCCGATAGGGGATGTTTATATCCCAAGTAGTTAAGCCATACTTCATTTTTAAACAAGGCCCAAAATACAGTTCGGTGGTCTAGTAGCATAATATTTATACAATCAACATATTCATCTATTCCACAAGATAATACGCAACATGTAATAATTTTCAAGGTCATAACCAAGCCATGGTTGGGGTAAAATCACTTGTGAGCATTTAAATACCTTCAGAACCATAAATACAATATAGCTAGCTATGTTTTGCCTTCGTCGGACTTGGTAGGTAATTGATTGTTCACAAATGTTTTCCCTAAAATAAAAACAGTAAAATATTTCGAAGAATGAGTCGAAACTCGATACGAACATTCTTGCACATTCAAATTAGTTTGAAAACATTTTAATTAAGCGCGCATTTCAATTCATTTTAGTTCGAAATCGGAGGAGAAAGAATATGAGTCAAACATGCTTGCTAGTTATTATCTATAGTGGAACCCCAATATATAAGCGATACGATCTTTGAGTAAGGTGCATATCTTCCAGGCCGATCGAGAACCCGAGTTGAAGCCGCGCGGGTGGAAGTGAAGGGCGTGAACCACGATAATTGATAATTGATAATTGATAACCGATGGGGGACCAATTTATTAGGTGACAAAACTTGATTTACAAATAATTCATTGTTAGTTATATATATAAGAAATATTGAGATTTGTTGAAACATGTGAATTTTTGAAAAGAACCGACAATGAAACGTACTCGAATTTAAAATGTTTTCCTCCTCTTTATGAAATATTAATTTAGCTGCTCATCGACGACAATAGTGGCCTAGTTGCTGTTTCAAATAGGTCTTTATTATTAATAACGTTTAAATTTAAGTTTTATGACAGTATCAACGATAAATAAATTTGCATAAATGCTTATAACTTACTTCGTAAAAATTGGTCAAGCTACTTTCATTGATTTTCACATAATTATAATTTATTAATTAACTTAGATCATAATATTCTCATTCTGAAATTTTACTTATACTGTAGCTATTAGAACTTGTTTAACATACAAAAATATGATTCGAACTAATATTATTATTATTATTAGCGACTTCCCAACTGGTGTTGAAACTCGCTTAATTATATGAAATTTAAACATGTTTTCAATCCTTGTCATTAACTCCTTTTTCACTTAGTATTTATCCTCAAATTAACTAACCAACTCAAATTAAATACTCTCTAGCTCAATATTTGTGTAACTTCAAAGTCACATGTAACTTACTTGAACAAAACTAATCTTTCATTCAAACAAATTCACATCCAAAAATAATGTGAGACAACTAAATTTACACAAGATAGTACAACACCTTATCACCTTTCCATAAATTAATTAATTCACTCAAATTTTACTTACCCACAACACACTAATTCACACTTATATACATATTTTCCTCAACAAAATCCGCATCCATATGCATAATTAGGTACCCCTAAATTTACTTAAGTTTTTACATGTCTCCAACTTTACATATTATCCATTAATAAATCAATTTATTTACTTATATTCCACACCTTTTTCCAACTCCCATATATAAGTTTATATGTACATATTTTCTTCAACAAAGCAACATTCCAATATATTTAGGAACCATAAAATTGACTCAAAATCATAATGAAACACCTCAAATTTATTTCACTAAATCAAGGTTAACATGTTCAACCAAAATCATACACTCCTAATTTACAATCCTTCCACCATAAACACCAAACCACACTCATTCACACCAATCCAAATTTTCACAATCAACCTTTGAATTTGTATCATAAACACGTTTTTAAACCCATATAATTCAATTATTAACTAAAATCAATAAGGAAATAATGAAAGGAGATGAAAACTCAGTTTAGGGCTTCACCTTCAAGACCCAAAAGATTGATGCCAAGAAAAGGGAGCAGCTGGTGGCGTGAGGCTGAAACTCCGGCGACCTCTTGGTCACGCCGACGATAAATTCCGGCGGTGAAGGACGAGGAAAGGTGGTTGGGCAGAGGTGGCACAGCAGGGCATGGGAGAGAGAGAGAGAATGTGAGGGGTGTGGGTGAATGAATGAATTGGTGATTTTTTTTTTTTGTTTCAATACTTGTCTTCCTTTTTTATACATCCAAAAGCTACTAACTTCTGTTTCATTTTATTTATTATTTTTAATGGATAAATTCCGAAGCTCGGCTTAATTTTGCAAAGATCAGCATATTCTTGTTTCTTTATTTTATTGTTATTGTTTTCTTTTTTTGAGTTATTATTTCATTCTAAAAAATACTAATAATATTACATCTAACTTTTCTAATTTTTAATTTAACTCTTTTATTTTATTTTAGTTTATCGTTCCTTTTTGAATTAAAGGTATTAAATTTATACTAATAGCATTGAATATAAGTTATACAATCATTTTAAATAATACAATTCCCTTAAAATGGATTATTTTATCCTTTATAACCATATATTTGCACATTTATGTTTATATATATTTATATAAATTATTTAACTTTTATGAAAGCATATGAGTAAATTTGCGATTACGATTATGAAATTTTAGTTAGAGGTCACTTATATATAAGGCCTTCCTGTTTCTTGTAAGAACAAGTTTTGAATACATTGTTTTTGGTTGTTGATGCCATAAGTGTTTCTTCGACTCAAAACGTTTGAGTGTATTAAACTTCGTCTTCAAAAATTCCCTAACTATTGTAGCTTGGTTTGCCAACCAAGTGGTGTTCTCCTAGGTCTTATAAGTCCCCTGCTGGATCCAATCCTTGGTCATCTTCTTTATTGCCCTTGTTTGATTTCGAAGTTGGACATACTATCCCTTCGAGTCACCGGGCATTATCCCCATATACTTTCAAACCCCACTTTTTCTAACCTCTTATCTTTATTAATCATTGATAACAACTATTCCATCATTTGGTATCGAGCTTTGGAGCCTCTCTTTTGGCCTTGTACCCCTCCACCCAAACACAAACCCATTAGCTACAAAACAAATCGAGTTACAAAATGTCATCTAGCCTCAACATTGAGTAGAAGCTTGACCAAACCACGAAAGAGAAGACCTGGAGGCACAAGTTAAGTACTGACTAAATAGTTAAGGAAACAACTGAAAGAGAAGTTTGAGAATATGAGAGATTCTAGAGAACCGAGTGTTCATGGAGAATCGAAGGAAGCACTCGATGATAAAAGAGTCCCGAAGGAGTCCGAATCTTTAGAGGAAGACTTCGTTCAAACTCCTCAAGGAAGACATGAAAAGAGACATGAGAGAACCAGTTTTGACATCAAAGTTAATATCCTAAAATTTGAAGGTAAGATAGATCCCGATATCTTTCTCGGATTGGCTTCGATCTGTTGAGAGAGTCTTTGATAATAAGGAAGTCCCTAACTCTAAGAAAGTAAAGTTAGTTGCACTCAAGTTGAGGCACCATATTTCAATTTGGTGGCAGAATGTTCAAAAAAGAGAGTCAAGAAAGGAAAAGAAAAATCAAAACTTAGAGGAGAATGAAGAAAGAGTTGAAAGATAAGTTCTTGCTAGATCATTATCTACAAGATAATTTTCCGAATTCGTAGAGATTAAAGCAAGGAGCAAAGTCTCGTTGACGAATTTACTAGAGAATTTGAGCACGTCATTTGGAAGTGTGATTTATTTGAGAATGATCCACAAACTTTGGTGAGATACTTGTTAGGATTGGAAGAGAAGATTGCAAGTGTAGTGGAGTTGCAGCCATATATCACCCTTGATTATCCGAGCTCTCTAGCTTACAAGGTGGATATGAAGAGGTGATCCCAAGGAAAAGGAGAGTCTACCAAGACACCCTACAAGCCGAGCAGCTACCGCAAGCCCCTATGTTACTCACCAAAAACCACCCCATCCTCAAGCCCACAAAATAAAACCCCACCACCTCGGAACCGAGAGAACCCCACAAGCCCCTCGAAACCAAGTGCCAAACTCATTGAAACCCATAGATGTTTTAGATGTCAAAGACTAGGGCACTATGCCTCAAAATGTCCTAACAAGAAGATCATCTCACTAGCTATGTACCAAGCAGCCTCTTAAGAGTTTTAGGAGATAAAAGAGGAGTCGGAACCACAATACGCCTACGGGAGAGTGATGAGCCTATAGAGGAAGGAGCTGATGAAGGAGATCTTCCGATCCTCAAAAGAACCCTCACTAGGTTTGCTAAGTCGGAAAATCAAGAGTAGAGGGAGAATATCTTCTATACAAGGTGTACAATGAGTGGCAAGGTATGCTCATTGATTGTTGATGAAGGAAGCTGCACCAATGTAGCATCCAAGTCCATGGTGGATAAGCTGAAGTTTCCACTGACCCCTCATCCAGACCCCTACAGCATTCAATGGTTGAACCAAGGAAAAGGCATCCAAGTAACCTCTAGATGTCTTATTGTTTTGTCTATAGGCAAATCATATAGAGTTGAAATACGGTGTGATGTGATCCCTATGGATGCTTTTCATTTGTTATTAGAGAGACCTTGGTTGTAAGATAGGGATTTCATGCATGATGGTGGGTTGAGCACCTACACTTTTGTGAAAGACGAGAAGAAAAACATCCTCACCCCTGTTAAACACTCCCAAATTCGAAATCTCGAGAGAATTCCCAAGATTTTGTCTTACTTACTAACTTGTTGAAGTCTCACCGAGCATGAGTTTGAGTCACTCATATTCGGCTTATGCTAGGATAGGAAGCTACCCCACCCATGTCTAATACGCATCCTTTGTTGATCCCTTTACTACAAGAATTTACCCGTGTGTTCCCCTCATAAATTCCCATGGCCAACCCCCAAAGAGAACATTTCGAGCATAGAATTAATCTCTACTGAGATGCCCGATTACCCAACAAACTAGCCAACAGAATGAACCCCAAAGACACAACGAAGTACAGAGGCATGTTAGTGAGTTATTGACAAAAGGAATGATCGGGGAGAGTATGAGTCCCTATGCAGTACTAGCCCTGCTTGTCCCAAAGAAAGTTGGCACTTAGAGTATGTGTATAGATTGTAGAGCCATTAAAAAATCACCATTAAGTACTGATTTCCTATCCCCATATTGGAAGACTTACTTGATAAGTTACGTGGGTGGTTAGTTTTTCAAAAGTGGACCTCGAAGTGGCTACTATTAAATCGAGAATCGTGAAGGGCATGAATGGAAAATAGTCTTTAAGACTAAGGATGGCCTGTATGAGTGGTTGGTGATTCTCTTTGGCATGTCCAATGCCCCCAATACTTTCATGAGGTTAATGAAATAGGTGTTGAAACCACTCATCGAGAAGTGTGTGGTTGTGTACTTTGATGATATTCTAATTTATGGTAGAACTGCCGAGGACCATTCCGACCACCTCACAACGGTTCTACAGATTCTATCCAAGGAGAAACTTTATGGAAACTTGGAACAAGTGCCCATTTTTTACTTCACAAGTTACTTTTCTTGGCTTTGTTTTGTCCGAATAGGGAATACAAGTTGATGATGAGAAGATTCAAGCCATCCAAGAGTGGCTAGTTCCTACCACTATTACTCAAGTGAGGAATTTCATGGATTGGCCTCATTTCATAGGAGATTTCTTAGAGATTTCAGCATATTCGTGGCCCCCATGAGTGAACTTTTAAAAGAGAAGAAGTTCCGAGTGGACTAAAGCGGATCAGAAAGCCTTTAAAGAAGTTAAACTAAGGCTAACTTTTGAACCAGTATTGGCCCTGCCTGATTTCTCCAATCTATTTGAAGTGAAATGCGATGCATCCGGAGTTGGCATAGTAGTTATGCTAACCAAAGAAGGCAAGCATGTTGCCTACTTCGATGAGAAGCTCATCGACACCAGCGGGAAGTACTCCACCTATGATAGTTATGCCATCATCGAGCTCTTGAGCATTGGAGACACTACCTCATTAGTTCGAGTTCATCCTACACTCGGACCATGAAGCAATTAAGTACATCTAAGGATAACACAAAATCAACCCAAGGCATGCTAAGTGGACCGAGTACCTTCGAGTCCTACCACTTTAAAATCAAGCATAAAGCTGGACACTTAAACAGAGGTGTTGATGCTCTGTCTCGGAGGTACTTGTTGCTTTCTATGCTTGATTCCGAGTTCTTGGTTTTGATTTGATCAAGAGTCAATATGTTGAAGATGTTGATTTTAAAGAGATTTTTGAGAAATGTTGTAAGCATCCTTTTGCAAAGTTTGTTGTAGAACAAGGTTAATTGTTGTAGAACAAGGTTATTTGTTCAAGGGTACTAGATTGTGTATTCCTCGAGGAGGATACGAGAGAGTTGTTGATACAAGAGCTACATGGTGGAGCTCTTATTATTCATTTTGGAGTGCATAAGATCATAACCATGTTGAAAGAGCATTATTTCTTGCCTCGGATGGCCCGAGATGTCGAGCATTACATCAAGAGGTGTGCTACCTGCCATTTGGCCAAAAGCCACACCCTACCCCAAGGTTTATACATTCCATTTTCTGTCCTAGAAGGTCCTTTAGAGGATGTCAACCTCGATTTCATTACAGGTCTACTCCGGACACAAAGGTCCAAGGACTCTATAATGGTGGTAATTGACGATTTTCAAAAATGGCTCATTTTATACAATGTCATACTACATTTGATGCTTCTAAGGTGGCTAACCTATATTTTAAGGAAGTTGTTAGGCTACATGGTATTCCCATGAGCATGGTTTCATATAGAGATTCCAACTTCCTCAGCCATTTTTGGATCACACTTGTGGAGGAAAATGGGAACTACCCTCAAATTCAGCACTACCTGCCATCCTCGGATCGATGGTCGGACAGAGGTGACAAATAGAACACTCGGGTACCCTGCTCGGAATACTTATCAAGAAGAACATCCGAGAGTGGGATGAGCTATTAACTCATGCTGAGTATTCCTACAGCGAAGCTCGAGCAAAGCCATTGGTTTATCCCCCTTTCACGTAGTCTATGGACTCAACCCTTTCACCCCACTTGATTTGGACATTATTTCTACCCCTACTAGGTACAGTGGCAAGGAGAACAGCGAGCCAAGGAGATCAAAGACATTCACAACAAGGTGAAAGATAGGATTAAAAAATCCAATGCCATAGCCAAGTCTTATGCAAATAGGCATCGAAAGGAATCGCATTTCCAACCAAGAGACCTTGTGTGGATACACATGAGGAAGGAGAGATTTCCTTCTAAAAGGACGTTTAAGTTACTTGCCAAGGTCGAGATGGTCCTTTCGAGGTGCTTGGAGCAAGTAGGTCCAAATGCCTACAAAATTGATCTGCATGGAGAGTATAGAGTTTTAGCCCCTACTTCGGTGAAGATGAGGATCTGCTGAGTTTGAGAATAAACTCTTTTCGGGAAGGAGGGCATGATGGGAATATTCCATCATCTCAATCAGCCGACTCATAATCCACTAAACTCAGCAATTCGAGCCGGCATCAAAGCGGTTCAAGAACCTAGCCACGCCGACCAAGGACGTGAAGTAAAGTTTTAGTCCAGGACTAATAAGCTTGGATCAATGCAAAGGAAAGATCGGATATCCCAACTTCATCAATCTCATCTACACCTAGAATTCACCACACTTAGTTTCGAGTGAACTCTATTATCCGTTATTTGAACAATTTAGTTGTTTTGTTGAGAAAAATCTTGGTTTGTAATAGTTTAAGACAACTATGCATTGTTTTATGTCGTTGTTGTAGAGTGCTTACTCTTGTAAGTAGTTACAAGATTAGAGCGAGTTTTCTTACCGGGTCGAAATAGAAGCCACACTCTCACCCAGTTAATGATGATTAGTTTCTAGTGTGGGGAAGGAGCCTTTTTGAGTTTAGAAGATCCACAAAGCCTCACTCGGAAGAAGAAGAAATCGATTGAGAATGAAGGTTTGCTCGGGGAGAGTCCGAGTCACCCTAGAGGGGGTGAATAGGGTGATAGAAAATTCTTTGCGGAATCACACTCTTTTGCGCGAGAATAGAGAGGAAGATAGATTCCGAGTCTATCAACAGGGTCGAAAAGATTGGACTCGGAATGCGATTAACCGTAAAGAATAAGAGTAGAAAAGCCGTCCGAGTCTAGAATGAACTCGTAAAGATAACACTTAGATTTTACGTGGAAACCCTCATCGGGCAGAAAACCACGGACCGTGTCAATCCGGACACGAAGTCAAATTCACTATTTTGAGTCCATAAAATAGCGTGAACCGATCGAACCCGAGTTGCTCCCTTAGACAACTCTATACAAGTTTTCCTAGACTCGTAAATTCCCTTATCTCGATCTAGTACTTCCTAACCGAGATAACCCTTACGAGTTAGGGACAACTAAGTTGAGTTAACCCTTACAGCTTAGTCAAGGGACCTTACAAAGAATGTAAGAAAGAGATTGTAACCGAGTATAAGACCTTATAACTCGTAACGTAATGAATTACAGAGTGGGAGTTGTAAGTTGAAGATTGAAAGTAAATACAATGACTTTGAGCAAGTATGTGTATAAACAATAGATTCGACAATCTTCAAGTCTTGTGAGATGGCTTCTATTTATAGATGACCACGCAGAGTAGCCGTTATCTTCATCTCGCTGACCGAGAGTCTTCCGTGACCGTTGATAGAAGCTTTCGAGTCACTCGAAAGTATCCATTGTAATATGAATGTTGGACAACGGTTTAACTCTCTTGGAAGTCCCAAAACCATTAGCGGTGTCTTGAAAGATAAGCTAGAAACCACAGTTAAGCTTGGCGTTTCAGTTTTCCATATTTGGAAACAGACAGCCCCGACACAATCTACTGGGACTAGAGCGAGAGAAGGTGAAAAGCCATGTCTCGCTGGTGATTTGACGTTCGAAGCCGATTACTTTTGTAGTTTGAAAAATTGTATCCTCGATTGAATAACCTACAAAAGTAAATCAATTTTGGTTCTCAAAGTATAAAATACTTTGGCCCAAGATTAGACACAGATAATAAAATAATTACGATAAATAAACCAACCGATTATCTAAGTCGAAATGGAATGGAATTTTTGAGTCCAATATCCATGATACTTAGAATTCTATCCGACTTAGTTTAAGCAAAGAATCAAGTTCAATAAAGAATATCGGGGAGGATTAACTTGATATAGACTAAGCATGAAACAAGCTAAGAATACTGACTAAAACAAGATAGGACCTATAACCACAAGTCGATTCTGAGTGAGAAAAGACGAAATACTCGGTATATTCAATCTGCGATTATTCCGAGTGAAGATGGACTCGTAACAAAGAACCGGTTTTCGAGTAGCTTGCAGATAAGCAATAAATATACTAAGTAAGAACTGTGTCACTTAGAGAAGATACGATTTTACTCACATAAGTTTCGAGACACAGAGAATGCCTTGGAATCAAAATTCTACATGTATGAAATTGTTATACCCGATTCCTTTTATATAACTCGGAAGAGTATTGAGCGAGTGTCCGAGTCTTCAATCTCCCCTTTTGATGAAAGGCATTCATACTTAAAACAGAAACTTTGTTAGAGGAAAAGATTGATTCCGAGTAGTTTGCGCATGAGTAAGACATACTCAATGAGTCGGAGCGATACTTAATATATCGTAGCAAAAAAATAAAGTATGCTTCATTAACTCGGAAAAGACATGCTAGCAAAAATAAACTCGAAGTTAATAATGAAATGCATTAATCCATTAAAATTCAAAAAGGGCGGAAAACTCCCCTAAACAAGACAACAAGTTTTTCTCTATTTCTCCCCCTTGCCTTTCAAAGCAAAAATAAACAACAAGAAAAGGAAGGGAAGGAGGGAAAAAAAAAAACAACCGAGATGTCCGGACAAAAAAATTTCGTAAAGAAGAAAATTCTCGCGGATCGAGGAATTGTGACTCAATGCATGGCTCCTACGAGGGAGAGGGAGATTTCCGAGTGGAGGGAGCGGAGGTGCGCCGGCGCCGATAGGATCTCGACGATGTGCTTGAGCGCGGCGAAGGGAGAACCGGGACTATCGTCGAGGGCTCGGCTCCGAGTGGCCGACCCGGAGTAAGTGGATCGAGGGTTCTTCCCTTGGAACCTCGGTGGCTGGAGGGGCTGCTCTGCTCGACCCGCTGGAGTAGCTAGGTCGTTTGACCCACCTGCATCGCTGCCGTGCGCTTGTGGAGCGACTCGACCCTCGGCAGTTGCCACGACCTCTTCTTCCCTTTGCTCGGAAGGACCCGCCTCGACCACGAGTTCCTCGGCGTCGTAGCTTCTTCTTCTTCTTCTTCCCCGCTGTCCGAGGAGGTCGGACTCGGGCTCGAAGACGCTTCGGACGCGTCCGAGTCATCCCGGTCTCGAGCCGCCTTGGACCGTCTCTCTTTGAGGAGCTCGACCAGGTCCTTCCGCTATTGGACCAGTTCCCTCATCTCAAGAACTAGAGACTCGCTGCTCTCGGATTTGGGATTGACCAGTCTTTTGGTTGATGGTCGACCTTGGAGAACAGATTTGAAAGAACGGAGCATGTCTCCGAAATCGGAAGACACAGAGCTGATCTTGTCCATGAAAACAGGGGACAAGAGAGCAGAGAGAGATTTGGAGGCGCCCGAGGTGGAAGCACCACCAGGTGGCAAAGGGAGAGAGAGAGGGGTTGATTTCGAGTCCGAGGTGGAGAAGGAGGCCTCGGCTCCGAGTTGTGAACCCGGACACCGTGGTCGGCTTCCGGTATCCGTACCCTGTAGTTCCTTCTTGCCGACTACAACGGCAGCCTCGGCATACAGCATTGGGGTCCGAGGGGAGAGGAACTTGGAATTGTTTGAAAACAAGGGTCGAAGAGCACCGAAAGGAAGGGAGGTGTTCTTCTTGAATTGGAGTTAAGCCGCACAGCGGCCATCCGCTCAATGATGGAAGGGAAGAGGTCTACTTCGTATCCCTCAAGGATGTCGAAGAGAGCTTTGAGGTGCTTGGAGTTGGGGTTCTCCTTGCTGGAATGCTGTGAGAAAAAGGTTCTCATCGGCAGAAAGCACGTAAGACGAGCTTCGACTTCAACCGAGTCACGTAAAAGTTTTTCTTGGACTCGGGGAATTCTTTGGCGTATTTTTCAAAGAAGTCGTTGGCGACTTCAAGTGAAAGGAATGGGGTTGCTGTTCGGAAGAGAGAAGAGACCTTGAACAGGCGGTGGAGGAGAGAGGTGTTCGGACGAACAGTGATGTTCGAACCCTAGAGGTTAGAACATTTTCGGAGTGAGTGAGGTAAGCATAGAACTCGAAATGAGTTCAAGATAGATGAACTCACCGAAGCACATAAAGTGGTATGCTCCGGTGGTTTGTATGTTGGACAACCAAGAAAATTTGGTTGTTGGAAAGAATTTGTCGTCCAAGCACGAGGTGCTGAGTGACAATGGGTTTGGAAGGGGTTGAGCTTTCGGCTTATTGGTGCGAGGCTTTTGGAAGATGGAGAGACCAGGAAGTCGGGATGGTTTCCTCTTTTAGGCATTTTGAGGGAGAGAGGAAAAGATGAAGCTCTTCGAGTAGGAAACGGAAGGAGATGTAGAAGAGAAGAGACGAAAAGAAAAATGTAGAAGAAAGAGATGACGAGCAGTCGAAACTTACGAGAGAGAGGGCTTCTTCGATGCTTGTAGATGATCAAGGATGACTATTCACGTAGAAATCTTCCGCGAAAAGTTTCGTTTGAGGGAGAGAGTGTTTAGAATACCTAGAGGAAGATGGATAGACGTTATTTATAGAAAATAAGCGCGCCCGTCAACTATCCGTTAATTATAACTCCGTTCGACTCGGCTTGTCCATCGGTCACCAAAGACCGGTGTGACGGTTCTCTTCAATAGTTGAGATTCCAGCGGTTAGAAATCCATGGCTAAAATCCGATCACAGCGTTCGAGAGAGAGAGAAAATTTTGAAAATATGATTCGAAACTCTCCACTTGTTCTAGAGATAGTTTCGAAAATTTGATGTTCAAGTTTCTCTACGTCCGAGCTTGACTTGGAAAGGTTTCGAGTGACTCGAAACGCGAAATAACTATCAGCCCAAGTATCACCGAATCAATCGAACTAATGGTTATTAACGGTGAAAGCACATAACACGGAATTATACAACAAGAGTAGCATACAATTAAGCATTTAACATACCAAGCTCATTCCGAATAAAGCAAAACCGATCTTCACTAAGAGGCTTAGTAAAAATATCGACTAGTTGAAGATTAGTAAGAATGAATCGAAGAGCAATATCACCCTTTTCGAGTGATCGCGTAAGAAGTGATACTTGACCTCGATATGCTTTGTTTTCGAATGTCTGGACAGGGTTCTTGGTGATACTAATTGCGCTTTGGTTGTCACACTTGATTGGAACTGAGTTAAGGAATAGTCCAAGATCCTTCAAGTGTTGTTTAATCCATAAAATCCGAGCGCAACAGGCTCCAGTCGCTATATATTCAGCTTCAGCAGTTGATAGAGCTACTGAGTTACGCTTCTTTGAGTGCCAAGATATTAGGGATTGACCCAAAATTGGCAAGCTCCGGATGTGCTCTTTCGATCAACTTTGTATCCTGCGTAGTCCGCATCCGAGTATCCAAGTAAGAGTCGGTTCCGAGTCTCGGAATACCATAGACCTAAATTCCGAGTACCTACAAGATATCTCGAATATTTTCTTCACCGCAGTGAGATGTGATTCTTTTGGATTAGCTTGAAATCTTGCGCATAGGCAAACACTGAACATTATATCCGCCTCATGGGAGTAAGATATAGCAAAGATCCAATCATACCTTGATAGAGTTTTTGATATATTGCTTTACCTTTCTCGTCCGAGTCAAGCTTTATGCTGTCTGCTCATAGGGGTAGATGCGTGCTTTGCATCTTGAAGTTTGTATTTCTTCAGCAGTTCCTTGGTGTACTTTGATTGATGAACAAAGATTCCATCTTTGTCTTGTTTGATTTGTAACCCAAGGAAGAAGTTGAGTTCTCCCATCATACTCATTTGGAATTCTTGACTCATCAACTCGGAAAATTCTCGACACGTAAACTCATTAGTAGCACCGAAAATAATATCATCAACATAGATTTGAACAATAAGGAAATCTTTCTCCTTGGTCTTTATGAAGAGAGTCTTATCGATCTGACCTCTTTTAAAATCATTTTGAACCAAGAAGCTACTCAGTCTTTCATACCAAGCTCGAGGTGCTTGTTTAAGACCATAGAGAGCCTTTTGAAGTTTGAAAACATGATTTGGAAATTCCGAGTTTTCAAAACCAGGAGGCTGCTCGACATAGACTTCTTCTTCAATAAAACCATTGAGAAAAGCACACTTAACATCCATTTGATATAGTTTAATATGCATGCTTGGATGCAAATGCGAATAGTATTCTAATGGCCTCAATTTTGGCTACTGGGGCAAAGGTTTCCGCAAAATCAATTCCTTCTTCTTGATTATATCCCCGAGCCACAAGTCTAGCCTTGTTTCGACTACCACTCCACCCTCATCCAGTTTGTTCTTGAAAACCCATTTGGTTCCTATAATCGGGTGGTCGAAGGTCGGTTGGTCGAGTCCGGACTTGGTTTCTCTCGAATTGATTAAGTTCCTCTTGCATGGCTTCTACCCATTCAGGTTCATTAAGGGCCTCTAGTGCATTTTTGGGTTCAGTTAATGAAATAAATGCAGTGAATGCACATAGATTATGTAGAGAGGAACGATTTCTTACCCCACTGTTGATATCGAAATGATGTTTTCTTGGGGATGACTCGGAAGTAAATTTGAAAGCTTTACCAGCTTCTTTGATTCACCAGGTTTGTGGGCTGAGCTGTTTGACCTTCGAAGCTTGTTCCGAGTGATCCTCTTCATTAACTTGTTCGTTCGAGCGAGCTCTTGAACGCTCGTCTCGTTCGAGTGACTTCATTCCGAGCATGCTCGGGTCCGAGTCTTTGTAGGCTCGACTTCGTCATCATCTTTTCGAGCTTCAGTTCCGAGTATGAAGACTCACTTGGCTTCTCCTGTTCAAGCTCATCAAATGCTACGTGGATGCTTTCTTCCACTTTGTTAGTTCGCTTGTTGAATATGCGATAAGCTTTGCTATAAGAGGAGTAACCCGGAAAAATACCTTCGTCTCGACCGAGCATCAAACTTGGTCGGATGATCCTTACCATTGTTGTGAACGAAGCACTTACATCCGAATGGTCTCGAAATAGGAAATATTTGGCTTCTTCCCTTTGTAGAGCTCATAAGGTGTTTTCTTCGGAATGGGTCTGTTGAGGCATCTATTTAGAGTGTAGTTAGCTGTGTTCACTACCTCTCGCCTGCAAATAGTAAGGCAAGTTGTGTTCAATCATCATCGTCCTTGCTATTTCTTCAAGGGTTCTGTTCTTTCTCTCTACTACTCCATTCTGTTGAGGAGTTCGGGTGCTGAGAAGTTGTGAGAGATTCTATTTTTATCACGTAACTCGAGAATTCCGAATAATCGAACTCCCTTCCATGGTTAGTTCGAATCCTCCGGATCTCGAGTCCGAGACTCAACTTGAATCTTTCCGCAAAGCTTTCGAACTCCTTGAAGGCTTCATTTTTGTGCTTAAGAAAACACACCCAAGTAAATCGTGAAAAATCATCAATAATAACAAGTATGTAAGATTTACCTCCGAGACTCTTCACAGGGATTTCACCACATAAGTCCATATGCGTAATTCAAGTACGTTGGATGTGGAAACTGTCTTCGAGAGATTTGAATGAAGATCCGACTTGTTTCCTCTCGGTGCATGCTTTACATATTTTGTCTTTCTCAAAAACACAATTAGGTAAACCCCTAACTAGACCATTAGATGCCAATTTCTTGATAGTATGCATGCTAATATGGCCTAGTCTCCGATGCCAAGTCCATGAATCATCATGAAGAGATGCTTTTAAGCGAGATAAATTATGACTTGGGTCGAAAGAGGGATGATGTAAGTATTACCCGATCTCTTACTCGAAAGCTTGATCTCTTTGGTGGAGACATCAAAGATAGTGCAATTGGTCCGAGTGAATCTTACCTCTTGATCTTTGTCACATAATTGAGAGATGCTGAGCATATTATATTTTAATCCCTTGACAAGATAGACTGGACTCGACCAAATTGCTTCCTTTTCCAATCTTGCCAATTCCCACGATCTTGCCTTTGCTATCATCTCCAAATGTGACTTTTCCTCCTTTATGTCTATTCAACTCGGAAAAGAGTCCCGCATCTCCCGACATATGGCGTGAACATCCACCGTCAAAGTACCAGTGTCCTTTTGATCTCTTTTGAGTGACTCCGCAAAACAAAGAGAATCTAACCCTTCTCACTTCCTCTAACGAACCCAAGTAACATTCCTTACTCGTGGTTCTTTTCGGAGGAAGAAGGTGTTTTGGAACCCAGATTTGAATAACTTTGGGTTTTATCTCGATTCTCGAGTCTTCCTCTCGAGAACCGAGTCTCGTGTCTCTTTCTTTTTGAAAACCTTTCCTTTTAAAACAGGAGAGAATGGTTTCTTTTTGTCAATAGTTCTGGGCTTAGTCCTCCATTCATTTCGTGAATGGGACCTTGCTCAGCCTTCATGAACTTCACAGTTCGGAGTCATTTTTAAATAGCTCCGAGTAGGAATTTGATTCCTCTTCTCTGTTGAAACCGAGACCTTCTTTTCGAAAGGAGACACATTGTGATCCTAAGAGCATGTCAAGGTTTTTCTGACCTTGAGCAAATTTTAAAATCAGATCTTGAGACTCAGTGAGCTTCGTTTTAATTGCTCATTTTCTTTCCTGAGTAACTCGGACTCGGCCTCATTAGATTGAGCACTAGTCTTGAGTTCTTTGAATGAGAGTCTCAGTTTTTCTAATTCGTTTTTCAAAGAAATGCTCTCGAAGTGATTGACTCAAGTTGTTCTTTGAATTGAGAGGAATCGGAATTGGACTTTTCTTCCAAAGTAAAAATATATTTAGCTAAATCAACTTTGGAGAATTTAAGAAAGTATTCGATTACCTCTTGAGGATTAGTTTCCTCATTGTTCGAGTCCGAGTCCGACTCTCTTTCGGCTTCCGAGTCGAGATTGCCATCGGACACTTTGAGTCATCCGAGTCCTCGTCATCTTCCGATGAGTCCTCATCGCTCCATGTTGCCATCATGGCCTTTTTCTTCTTCCTCGTCCCTTTTTCTTTTTGGACAGTCTTTGACTATGTGCTCTTTGCTGCCACATTCAAAGCATCCGGAATTCTTAGATAAGGATAACTTTGAAGGAGAAGAAAACTTACCTTTTCTATCTCTCTTATCTTTCTTGTAGAATTCTTCTTTTGGCCTTTTGTCCCATCTTTTGTGCTTCATCATTCTCTTGAAGCCTCTTGCAATGAGTGCCATGGGATCGTCTTCCGAGTCGAAGAGCTCGAATTTTCTTCTTTGGATTCCGAGGCTTTCGGTGCTAAGTTTCTTTTGGTACTGCACTCAGCATCCTCTTCTTCCGGATGTATCTCATGAGTTAGAAGCTTTCCGATGAGCTCATCCGGCTTTAAGAGTGAAAGGTTCTGAGCTTCTTCTATGGCAATCACCTTCGGACCCCATCGTCTCTTGGGTAGGCTTATGAGAATTTTCCGGCACATTTCTTCATGGGAGATTTTCTTTCCCAGAGATTTGAGATTGTTGGTAATCTCAGTGAAGCGAATGAACATCCGACTAATGTTCTCCTCTGGCTCCATTTTGAAAAGCTCATATTTATGAAGATACCGATCGATTTTCGCTTGTCTCACCCGACTTGTACCTTCGTAGGTGTTGACTAAGGTATCCCACACCTCTTTAGCAGAGTCACAGGCAGAGACTCGATTATATTCTTCCGAGCTTATGGCGCACATAAGGATGTTCATTGCTTTGAAGTTCTTTCGAACTTCTCTGCTTCTCCCGGTGTGAACTCAGCCTTTGTCTTGGGAAGGATTCTGAATTCATCTGTCTTCATTGGAATGTAGTTTCCTTGTTGTATGATTTCCCATACCTCTTCATCATGATCCATAAGAAAACATTCCATAAGCTTCTTCCAAGTGCCCAAAGTTTGATCCTTTGAATTTTGGTGGCCTGTTGGAAGATCTTCCTTTGTCGAACTCTCCGGTGTTCCGAGCCATTTGATCTTTAAACCTTTGCATTGTTAGATCCTTTCCGAAAGGCTAGGCTCGATACCAATTGAAGGTTTGCTCGGGAGAGTCTCGAGTCACCCTAGAGGGGGTGAATAGGGTGATAGAAAATTCTTTGTGGAATCACACTCTTTGGCGCAGAATAGAGAGGAAGATAGATTTTGAGTCTATCAACGAGGTCGAAAAGATTGGACTCGGAATGCGATTAACCGTAAAGAACAAGAGCAGAAAAGCTATCTCGAGTCTAGAATGAACTCGGAAAGATAACACTTAGATTTTACGTGGAAACCCTCCTTGGGCGGAAAACCACGGACCGTGTCAATCCGGACACGAAGTCAAATTCACTATTTTGAGTCCACAAAATACCGTGAACCGACCGAACCCAAGTTGCTCCCTTAGACAACTCTATACAAGTTTTCCTAGACTCGAAATTCCCTTATCTAATCTAGTACTTCCTAGCTGAGATAACCCTTACAGCTAGGGACAACTAAGCCGAGTTAACCCTTACGGCTTAGTCAAGGGACCTTACAAAGAATGTAAGAAAGAGTTTGTAATTGAGTATAAGACCTTACAACTCGGAAAGTAGTGAATTATAGAGTGGGAGTTGTAAGTTGAAGATTGAAAGTAAATACAATGACTTTGAGCAAGTATGTGTATAAACAATAGATTCGGCAATCTTCAAGTCTTGTGAGATGGCTTCTATTTATAGATGACCAGGCAGAGTAGCCGTTATCTTTATCTCGCTGACCGAGAGTCTTCGTGACCGTTGATAGAAGCTTTTGAGTCACTCGGAAAGTATCCGTTGTAATATGAATGTTGGACAATGGTTTAACTCTCTTGGAAGTCCCAAAACCATTAGCGGTGTCTTGAAAGATAAGGTAGAAACCACCGTTAAGCTTGGCGTTCCAGTTTTCCATATTTGGAAACAGACGGCCTCGACACAATCTCATCGGGACTAGAGCGAGAGAAGGTGAAAAGCCATGTCTCGCTGGTGATTTGACGTTACGAAGCCGATTACTTTTGTAGTTTGAAAAATTGTATCCTCAATTGAATAACCTACAAAAGCAAATCAATTTTGGTTCTCAAAGTATAAAATACTTTGGCCCAAGATTAGACACGAGATAATAAAATGATTACGATAAATAAACCAACCGATTATCCGAGTCGAAATGGAATGGAATTTTCGAGTCCAATATCCATGATACTTAGAATTCCATCCGACTTAGTCTAAGCGAAGAATCAAGTTCAATAAAGAATATCGGAGAGGATTAACTTGATATAGACTAAGCATGAAACAAGCTAAGAATACTCGACTAAAATAAGATAGGACTTATAACCACAAGTCGATTCCGAGTGAGAAAAGACGAAATACTCGGTATATTCAATCTGCGATTATTCCGAGTGAAGATGAACTCGGAACAAAGAACCAGCTTTTACGAGTAGCTTGCAGATAAGCAATAAATATACTAAGTAAGAACTGTGTCACTTAGAGAAGATACGATTTTACTCACATAAGTTTCGAGACATAGAGAATGCCTTGGAATCAAAATTTTACATGTATGAAATTGTTATACCCGATTCCTTTTATATAACTCGGAAGAGTATTGAGCGAGTGTCCGAGTCTTCAGAGAAGACTTCTCCTGAGTTAGCCACGATTCGAATCTTAGAAACTAGCCCACTTGCAAGGTAGTTCCTAGGTTCTAGCCTACCTTTTGGAGTGGTCCAATAAGATGCCTTTAAGTGGCATTGTCAAGCCTTTTAATCTTTTCAACCAACCACAACTTGCTAGAGAGAGGAGAAGTTCTTATTGGTTCAGATTTACGAAGCGGTCGAACACTTTCGCAAAATTCGGTTTTCTATTTCCAGTTAGAGCTTAATTGTTGTAATTACTATTAATTAATTATAATTAGTCTTAATATTTCCTTAATGACTAGGAAAGGTATTTGGCGTGGAAAATGACCTCTTATATAAGGCCTTCCTATTTCTTGTAAGCACAACTTTTGAATACATTGTTTTTGGTCGATGATGTCATAAGTGTATCTTCAACAAAGAACTTCGTCTTAAAAAATTCCTTAGTTGCTGTAGCTTAGTTTGGCAACCAAGTAGTGTTCTCCTAGATTTTAGAAGTCCCCTGCTGGATCTAAACCCAGGCCACCTTCTTTACTCCTATTTCATTTCGAAGTTGGACACACTTGTCCCTTCCGAGTTAGCCAGGCACTATCCCATGTTTACTTTCAAATCCCACTTTTTCTAGCCTCTTATGTTATCATTGATTACAACTATTCCCACTGTTTGGATCCATCACCAGGACTAGATAGTTCAAGCAGTAGACAACCTTAAAAAGGCTATTAATGTGCATCAAACATGAGGATAAAATATCCAGTAATAGCTATAGCACAACACGTCTTCTAGGGATATCAATATAAAAAAACAATGTCCTAAGCATTAAAAATGATGTTTCTTTTATCAATGGAAATTAAATTAAAACGAAAAGTGACAAAAATAACATGTTTAAAAATAATCATCACTAGAAAATCGAGGAATTATTGAAAAAAAATTCACAAAGTTCATCAGAAATCAATGGATAGAAATTTTGAAACGTGCTATAGGCTCCAAGATCATCAAGCCTAAATACAGGTTACAGCGTTTGTAACACTTCAAGAAGTCAATGCAAAATAAGGCCTTTTCTTTATAAGCTCCTTGCAAAAGTTAGCTCAACAGCACATGGCAGCTTACGCACAACACCACATTTCAGAAGTTAAATGAAGTAACCAATAGGGTCAGAGGGAACTTGTTAATCAGGAAGCGGATTAAGTTGATAGCACATATTGTCCAGAAGTAACTAGATAGCAAAGTGATTCAAATTGATAGCACATATTCATCAAATACAATACAAATAAGAAATTTGGTATTCCTCAAAAATATCAACAGGCAGCAATGAGAAAACATGAAAGCGAACGAAGAATTACTGAAGCAAATTGCAATAATCACTTGGGGGAAGGGGGAATGGTATTGTTATCCACAAAGATTTGGATCAATCATCAACAAAGACCTTTTCAGATTGAGCGTCTTTCTTACTACAACTCTTCACAAACAATGCAGAGAGAGTAGGATTTTTCCCTTCCTTGATCTAAAATACAATATATGCAATAAATTTACACAATACTGCATTATGTATGTAAAATGAAAGCAAACTAAATTCCTAAAGTTTATACCATTTGCACTACAAGATCTGCGGTTGAGATTGACCCTTGATTATGTAAGGTTCTTACTTTTGGCCCATCTGTCATATTCTTCAAGCATTGGACATTTGAAATTCAGGGGTACTTTTTAGGCCCTTCAATCGCTCTTCCCCTTCTTCGACAACCAAAATATTAATTTATCATCGGGCCTTTTTGCATCATTGGTAGCTAAGTTCCTCATATTTTTACCAAATTTTTTCCTCCATTCTACATAGACTTCTTGAATAAGTTTTGCAGCCCAAGTATATTTACCCTGTTTCACAAAAATGTTACCAAACGTAAATTGAAAATATTAAAAAGTAATCATATATATCCCAATGTTTCTAGGCTTCTTATCTCAAAAGTCCTCCACTCTTCTTTAGGGAGATTTGAAAAGATGTGCACTGGCCGTTGTAGAAACTCTTGATATCATCTAATATAAGCCGTGACAACTTGGACTTAGCAAACCTGCAATAAAATTAGTAAGATAAAAGAATCCAAGCAATACGAAAAATAAGCATAATTACTAACACATACCACCGGTTATCATCATCCTTCGATAAAATTCTCTTCCTGAAAGTCATCGCTTGTTGCGAGCCACCTCCCTGTGATGATGATTGACTCTTAACAATAGCTTTGGTCCCAAAATTGGAATCCGTACCAAAAGTAGGCTCACTAGGTGCACCATAATTTAGCGCAAAACCTTTCGATCGAGACATACTTGTACATACAATGCAAAGAAGATTTAAGTATATATGTTAAAAAATAAATTAATGTAAAAAAATTCAAAACATAAATCAAAATTCGACGCTAATCGCGTCTCTTTTTTCCAATGCAAATAGTGTCTTTTGCTCCATGATGCTAAATACGTCACTATTAGCGTCGTATTTTTGCTAGTCTCCAAATCTGAACACTAACAACAAGTTTTTTTTATTGGTAGAAGTATATGCATGTATATGAAAAGAATGTAGTCACAATTTAAAGAAGTATAAGAGGATTTTTGTGACATTTTTATGGTTATTAGCTAGAAAAGTCTAAATATAAATTATTGAAATTTCAAAATGAGGAGTTTGAAAATATTCAAGAATAAATCATAGTGCTAAAATTATTCTAATTATTTTACAAATTCACTTAAACTTTCATAAGAAGCTATAGATACATATATTGCATGTACCATTACTAAATTGTATGGCTATTCTCAATATCAGTGTTTTATGCTAGATAATTTCTTTGACATGAATTTGAGTGCATGTGTTATGTGTGACATGAGTCATGTGGTTTGTGTGATTGGAATGAATCATATGATTGTGTTTTATAAGATGAGCTCACGTGAATGCTTTATAAGTATATAACAAAGGTGTACTAAATCCCGTTATTATTATTGTAAGGTATATATTACAGTTATTGCTTAAACGATATGTTAAAAGATGGTATAGTTACCCAATACTTTTGGTGTGAGTTGTTTCGTAAATGAATTGTCAGATGATTTATATACCAAATGACATATCTTTTGGTTCATATGCTATTAGCTGAATGATTTATACGTGGTGAATTTTACATGAACAAGGGCGTCATACTTAGCTCATGCTTATTTATATTTTTATGTTTTGAAAATGTTTTGTTTTTGAAAGACAAAATGACATAGGTCACAGAAGAGCGTGAAAAAGATAAAGGGAAGGACATATTTCACTACAAGGCTTTTTGTTGAGTGTTTAGCCTTAGAATGATATGTGGATTGTGGTTCTAAAACGTTGTAAAACAATGTTAGGTTTTGATCTAGTTAAATCGGTAAGTTTTATGATTAAATATTTTTGGTTTGGTTGTTTTTAGCCTTCTTCTTTTTTCAGGGAGTGGCAATGTTCCTAAATAACAAGACTTTTGCTGCCTTAATCTCATTTTTAGTGGTTTATTAAGAGAGATTAATTTGAGAGTGTTACAAGTACTCCCCTAAGTTGTCCTTACCCGCCACTAAACTATGTATCAGTGACCCACCATATTACTCTCATTCATGTCATCATAGTTTCGTATAAGGGGCCAGCAATTTAACCCTCTTTTCTACACAAACACAAACCTTAGTACACTTTCAAACTGATATTGATATAATCAATGTTCAGGTGGAAGTGGTTAAGGGGGTGACTCTATGGGATGGGGTGGATAGTTAATTCGTTTGATAGGTGTTTGGATGAACATAAGTATCAATTTTCCTAGCGAGGTGACCAAAAGAGGGATAACTTTTAGAATAAAGTGGTCACAGCGCCTTCAATGATAGCACCCTCCTTTGGCGGCTACATTGCAAACTTGGAAGACTTGCAGTGGACATTAGAGGAGGGGTGCCTCTTTTATGTATAAGTGGATGGACATTTTGGAAGAAGTTCTCCATCTTAATAACAGTGGGACGAGCATGAAAGATAGTTGAAAAAGCTCATGAATTATACTCTCAATAAATGGATAGGGATGAAGCTTAGTCACATGTCTTATACAGAAGTTGAATATTATAAAGGTGTGCACGAGCATATTTTGAGAAAATACTGCTAAACATATGACACAATTGTGTAACACATCCTCCATACCTTGAATAAGATGAGTCTAAGTAGTATGTTGGCCTAGTTTAAGTTGTATTAGCATAGTTTTATGTGTGGATCCTTATGTATACGTTTGAATTTCTTTGTTGTGTCCTTATATATGTGTCTTTAGTTCTTTTATTTATAGTTTTGAAAGCTAAACGTTTGTAGTGACTTTTATATATGGAAGGAAAGCTTTTGTTGTCTTCTAATGTATTATTCGGTGGTATTAATACTATGTTTGCACATGTGTTGAACAATTGATTATTCATCGCCCTTTTTGTCGTCATCATAATCTTAGACGACTTGACATGGATTTTCGTTGATTGTGTTGACGAGTAATTGAACAACTTGACGTCACTAAATGCGTTGTTTTTGTATTTGGAAATGAGTACGTGAGAAAATCAACTCAAACTAATTAAGACTGTCTCATGCAGTAATGGATGCTCATTATTTCTCAGTGTAACACCCCTAACCCATGATCACTAATTTAGTTTAATTAAACCTTTAACCGGTTATTAGCACACGTAAAAGGATCGAGGAGTCGTCAATGCCACCTTACCCACAGAAAGGATAAGGCTATATACTAATATTATAAATATACTTAAAATTGGTTATGTTTTCTTTAACAATAAACACAACATGAAAATAGAACCTAAATTGTAACTTATATAAAATAAAAACAAACCACATCTTAACACAACATTTGATTAACTAAGACAACAATACCTAACCTTTTTACCAAAAAAGTTACCACTACGAGCCCTTAAGTCTCGAAACAGAACACATGAACTCTTACTTCTTGCCTCATTAAATAGTTTTAACTAAAACAAAATAAAAAAACCATTTGAAATATGAGTAGAAACTAAGTACGTCCATTATCATACAGTAAACTAAAGATTATTAAATCGTTGAGCACATGCATTTCAATTCATTTGTAAATGAGACGGAGAGCATAAAGTAAAACAATTGTTGATTAATTGGTAAGTGGAATCGTTACGATCATATGTCTTTGATTATGTGCACAGTCGGACGGATCAGGAAGTCCAATTGATTATGGCCAACATCTATATTTATATTTGACGTTAATATCAAATAATGATAGATGATATGGTTTAGGTTCACATTGATTGATGACAAATATTATTTGAAATAGCTCTTTGTTTTCATTAAATAAATTGTTTTGGTGTATCAAGGAATAAATCATATGAAATTTTAAAGAGCACGATCAATGAAGTACCTAAAACTTGACTCGTCTCCCTTTATCTTTGTTTGAACGAGACCCAAATAAGCTACTATCGATGGCTTTAATATATTTTTTACAAGAATAAAATCTCATTAATTAATGGAGTTTTCAATTTTATTTCAAACGCTATTTTAATTTGGAAGGTAAACACTACCAATTTATCACAAATTAATATTTTATTTTGATGTATAAAGAGATATTTACCTTAGTTATAATAACTATTCAAATCTCAATTTCTATTTGCAATGTAGAAAATAATTTTAACAATTTTTAACATTATTTCTCTTATCTAACATGAATTTTAACAATAATGACCTAGCCCTATTCAACTTAATTTTAATTTACAACTTTCCTTACAATTCCTTAAAACTTCTTACATATTCTTATAACTCCTTACAACTTCTTACATCTCCTTAGAACTCATTACAACTAAATATTATTTTTCACATCAAAATTTATTGTAAATTTATTTTTCTACTGTTAATGAAAATTTTTTTGTTGGTGAATATTTATGTACGCAAAGGGTATCCACTAGGGACAATCGTGGGGAATATACATAATGGATATAACTATACCCATACCTTATTTTTCCATTCTTATACTCATACTCACATTAGGTATTTTGGATATATCAGGTTTATTTGGATAGATGTGTAAGAATTTTGACAATTAATACATATTAGGTACATTTAATTTTATGTCTTAAGAAATTCACATACAAATTCCAACAAATAATTAATTTTAAAAAACATCATGTCCATTGGAGCTAGTTATCATGAATAATATTACAAATATTTTGTTCAAGTTTGAGTTTATAAATGAATTGTCAAGTTGAATGTGACGAAATTACTTGAGCTATTTCGAATCTGTTTTATTTAGCATAAGTTGTAAGAAGATGTAAGGAGGTGTAAAAAGATCTCAGGAGTTATAAGAAGTATAAATGTTATATATGATTAGATAAAAATATTTAATGTATTCATATGTGTATTTTTATAATTATGCGCAACATATTTATATTTTTATTTATGAATTTCATGTAATTTGTAGAATTATAAAATTTATATATGTGTAATTCCAAATGCGTATATGTCATGTTTAATGATTTGTTTTTTAACCAAAAAAATTTATGTTTGATATTTATAAAAAGAGTTTTTATAGATGCATAAATAATTTTTATGTAATAGGGATTAAACATGACCCTAATTTTACAAGTTTAAAATAAATGTCCTCAACTACTAATTTTAGTAGTTGATGATATTTATTAATTGAGGAAATTTATTTCAAACTTGTAAAATTAAGGTCATTTTTAACTATTTATTACATGAAAATCATATCTGCATATATAAAAACTCTTTTCATAAATATCAAAAATAATTCAACTTCTTAGCTATGCACAAGCTTAAGTACAAAGCTTGAGATCAATGGTGTTGCTAAAAGCTGTACCCTCGAGATTTAAGGGTGAAGGGAACCCTTCCTAGAAGGTGGCTCATCTCCTTAAATACTCTCCTTATGTATTTACCTATCAAGGTAATTTGGTTAATGAATGAAGTGATTGCCTTCGTTCAAAAAATAATAATTTATTTTTTATAAAAATAAAAAAATAAATCATCAAACTAACACATATGCATTTGGTAATACAAATATATAAATTTTATAATTTACTTTAAATTCATAAATAAAAATACAAAAATATTATACATAAATATAAAAATACATTAAACATTTTTATTAAGTCATATACAACATTCTATATGTCTTACAACTCCTTACACTTCTTACATCTTTTTACAATTCCTTACAGTTTCTTCTAAACTCCTTACAATTCCTTACAACTTCTTACAACTCCTTACAACTTTCCTTGCAACTCTTTACAACCTTACAACTAAATGGAACATAGCCTTAATTACATTATATATACATACATCCAAAATGAAAATTTTTTAATATTTTTATTTTATTATTATTTTTATTTTTCTCTAAAAAGTGATCATCACAATTATCTAAGCAAGATCAAAGTATTTAAAAGTATCATATATATCATATTTAATTTTTTTTAATTTAATCAAAATTGACTTTAACTTATCCAAGCTACAATTCCTTTATCAATAATAATTCTTTTAAGCACAATATGGGTTCATTTAGGGTATTTATATTTTATTTTTCTAATTGCACTTTGAACCTACATGCATGGATTTTTTTTCTTTCCACAATCAAGATTATTAGTTTTCTTTTAACTCTAATCCACAAACCACAATTCAATCAAAAGAGTAAGGTTAGTTGCATCATCTTAACATACATCACAATTCTCATTAATTCAAGCATGCATGATATTTTAACACCTTAAATATGCCTAAACCTTTATTATTATTTTTTGAAATGGTAAGTACAAAGAATATTAGGTAGCCCTTCTCTCAAGGGTTCTACCAATATTATCATCAATAAGAATACATGAAAACTCATGCAAAGGAGAGGATGTAAAGGTGACTCTAGACCTCGAAACACATCCTAACTTGGCAATACAATCAGCTGCTATATTACCCTCTCTGAAAATATGATTAATTGAGTATTCGAGAGAATGAAGAAACCATAATTCTTATATCATGAACCAGTGATCTGTATCCTCCATGGGATGTGAATGGTGCTTTGAACTGCCTGAATAACTATCTTGTTAACCCACTCCACTTGAATAAGTGTGAATCCTTTCTCTATAGTTGCTTTAATCCCATTGAAGGTTTGCTCGGGGAGAGTTTGAGTCACCCTAGAGGGGGCGAATAGGGTGATAGAAGTTTTTCGTGGAAACTTTAGCTCTTCTATCAAAAATAAGACAGAGACAGATTCCGAGTCTATCAACGAGGTCGAAAAGACTGGACTCGAAGGCTATTAAGTAGAATGAGCAAGACCTGTAAAAGCTGTCCGAGTTTAGAATGAACTCGGAAAGATAACACTTAGAGATTACGTGGAAACCCTCCCGGGGCAGAAAACCACGAGACCGTGTCAATCCGGACACGAAGTCAAATTCACTATTTTGAGTCCACAAAATACCGTGAACCGGTCGAACCCGAGTTGCTCCCTTAGACAACTCTATACAAGTTTTCCTAGACTCGGAAATTCCCTTATCCGATCTAGTATTTCCTAAGCTGAGATAACCCTTACAGCTAGGGACAACTAAGCTGAGTTAACCCTTACAGCTTAGTTAAGGGACCTTACGAGAGAATGTAAGAAAGAGTTTGTAATCGAGTACAAGACCTTACAACTCGAAAGTAATGAATTACGAGTGGGAGTTGTAAGTAGAAGATTGAAAGTAAATACAATGACTTTGAGCAAGTATGTGTATTAACAATATGTTCGGCAATCTTTAAGTCTTGTGAAGTGGCTTCTATTTATAGATGATCGGGCAGAGTAGCCGTTATCTTCATCTGCTGACCAAGAGTCTTCGTGACCGTTGATAGAGGCTTTACGAGTCACTCGAAAGTATCCGTTGAAATATGAACGTTGGACAACGGTTTAACTCTCTTGGAAGTCCCAAAACTATTGGTAGTGTCTTGAAAAATGAGGTGGAAACCACCGTTAAGCTTAGTGTTCCAGCTTTTCCGGATATGGAAACAGACGGCTTACGATACAATCTTCTATGACTGAAGCGGGGAAGGTGAAAAGCCATGTCTGCTGGTGATTTGATGTTACGAAGCCGGTTACTTTTGTGGTTTGAAAAAGGTGTATCCTCGAATGAATAATCTACAAAAGTAAATCAATTTTGGTTCTCAAAGTGTAAAATACTTTGGTCTAAGGTTAGACACGAGATAATAAAATAATTATAATAATTAAGCAACCGATTATCCGAGTCGAAACGAAATGGAATTTTCCGAGTCCAATATCCATGATACTCGGAATTCCATCCGACTTAGTCTAAGCAATAGAGCAAGTTCCATAAAGAATATTAGAGTGAGATAACTTGATATAGACTAAGCATGAAATGAACTAAGATAACAAAATAGAACGTATAACCACAAGTCGATTCCGAGACAGAATCATCGGTATATTCAAAACGCAATAAATCTGAGTGAAGATGAACTCGGAACAAAGAACCGGTTTTCGAGTCGACTACGGAAATGCAATAAATGCATTAAGTGAAAACCGTATTACTCGGAGAAGATACTATTTTACTCAAAGAAGTTTCGCGATACCGAGAATGCCTTGGAATCAAAACTCTATATGTATGAAATTGTTATACCTGATTCCTTTTACATAACTCGGAAAAGTATTGAGCATTGTCCGAGTCTTCACAGCTTTTTCCGAGGCTTTTAGTGCAATGTTCCTTCTTGGGCTGTCCTCGGAATCCTCCTCTTGGAGATGTAGGCGATGGGTTAGAAGTTTTCCTATGAGCTCATCTAATTTCGGTTCTGTCGAGGCCTTGTGCTTCTTCTATTGCAGTCACCTTTGGACCCCATTTCTTCTTTGGTAGGCTCCTCGAAGTTTTCTAACAACTTCTTCATTAGGCATCTTCTTACTGAGAGATTTGAGATTATTAACAATCTCTGTGAATCGGATATACATCTCGGTGATGCTCTCAGCTTCTTCCATTTTGAATAGCTCATCCTTGTGGAGGTATTAGCTGATCTTAGTTTGTCACACTTGGCTTGTTCCTTCATATGTTGTCACCAAGGTGTCCCACACCTCCTTAGCTGAGACTCTATTGTACTCCGAAGCATCTATGGCACATAGAAGGATGTTCATAGCTCGAAGTTCTTCCTGTACCTTTCCTTCTCTTCGGTGGTGTATTCGACTTTAGTTTTGCCATTGTTTGGTCACCTTCTTGCTTTGTGAGAATAAAGCTTCCCTCGATGATGACCTTCCACAATTGTTCATCAAGATCTTGGATGAAGCATTGCATCGGCTTCTTCCAAAGTGCAAAGTTTGAGCCTTTGAACTTGGGTGGCCTCAAAAGAGATCTTCCTTCTTCGAATTCTCCAATACGATGAGCCATGATCCTTAAACCTTTGGATGGTGAGATCCTCTTGAAAGGTTAGGCTTTGATACCAATTGAAGGTTTGCTCTTGGCGACACTAAGTCACCCTAGAGGGAGGGTGAATAGGGTGATGAGGAAATTTAAACAAGTAATGGAAAAATAAAACTAGAAATGACTCGAGGAAAGTTTGAGTCTAGATTGGACTCGGAAAAATACTAACTCGAAAGTTACGTGGAAACCCTCTTGGGGCAGAAAACCACGGTCAGTGCTAATCCAAGCACCAAGTTAAATCCACTATTTTGAATCCACAAAATACAGTAGAAAGACTCAACCGAATTGCTCCCTTAGACAATTCCTTACAAGATTTTCCTAGACTCGAAATTCCCTTATCCGATCTAGTACTTCCTAATTGAGGTAACCTTTACAATTAGGGACAACTAAGCTGAGTTAACCCTTATAGCTCAGTCAAGGGACCTTACTCGAAAGTAAGGAAGAGTGTTTGTAACAGATTACAAGACCTTACAACTCGTAAAGATGTTAAGTAAAGAGTTGGAGTTGTAAGTAGGAGATTGAGTATGAAATACAATGACTTTTGCTTAAGTGCCTGTATTGACAGTTTATTTAGCAATCTTCAAGTCTTGAGAGTTGGCTTCTATTTATAGATAACCAAGCGATTAGCCATTGTGACTATCTTCCGATCGGAAAGGTTTTTCCGAGTCACTCGAAATATCCGTTGAGGTGTGAACGTTGGGCAACGGCTCTTGACTCCTTTGGAAGTCCCAATCCACTTGTGGTGTCTAAAAAGTAGGGTGGAAACCACCGTTGAGCTTAGCGTTGCAGTTTTCTAGTTTTGGAAACAGACAACCCCGACACGATGTGTCCGGTCTTTTGGTCGAGGTAGAAAAAGCCTTGTCTGCTGGTGATTTGACATCTTGAAGCCGGTTACTTTTGTAATTCAAAAATAGGGTAGCCTTGTTTGAATAGCCTACAAAAGTAAATCAATTTGGTTCTTTAAGTATAAAAATACTTTGGTCCAAGGTTAGACACGAGATAATAATTCAATTAAGATAATTAAGTGCATAATTATCCGAGTCCTAAAAGAGTGGAATTTTTTGAGTCTAATATCCATTATACTCAAATTCCATCTGAGTCAATCTAGAGCTAAAGCAAGTTAGATAAAGAACATCGAGTAAAAAGACTTAATCTAAACTGCCAATGTTCAAAGCAAACATGCTGACTTAGAAAGTTGAATTAACACAATAATTCAATCAAGCTTAGATCACGAAGTCGGATCCGAGTTTATGTACATAAGAATGAGTGTTTGAACATGCAACATATCTCGAGTGTTGTCCGATTGATCGAGAACTGTGTGTGAAATGATAAGCAAGAATATGCTTTCGAGTCGAGTCACAATCAATTGAGAACATATGCGATAGTTTCGTAACACTCGTAAAAGATGCTATATCACTTAGAAAAGCTTTTAAAACAAATAGAATGACTTTTAATCAAAACCTTATAAGAGATGAAGTCTTATACCCGATTCCTTGATGGAACTCGGAATGATGTATATGTAAGGCCCGAGTCTTCATAAACCTTGACCGCTGCTGGGCTTGAAGCTCGACCGAAGTGTCTAAACCTTGACCGCTGCCGAGCCTGAAGCTCGAATAAGTTGTGTTTGAACCTTGACCGCTATTAGGTCCGAAGCTCGACTTCTATCCATTTTCGTTGGAATAGGGACGAATGCTTATCTTTGTGTAGAAATTCTTGCCTAAAGTTGGTCGTTGGATGACCTGAAATCTAGGGAATGCTTGCCTGGAAATATAATGTTCTATGAGGTTATGTGCCTTATTCGACTTTGAGCTTTTAGTTTGTGTGCTAATTGCTCCTTCGATTATATGGTAGAAGATTGGTGTCTTCCCTTGAGTATTCTTGAAGTTGTTGTGGTTGTATGACCCTTTCGATCTTAAGCCCCCACATTCTTCCCGGGTGCTTTTGTTTAGCCCTTCTCGAATGTTGTAGAGTTGGTGAGCTTCGATGGAAGATTTCCTTTGAAGTTAGCCGTTTCGGTGGCCTTCCTAATGCTAACTTGATGCTTGATGCTCGCTTAATTGAATAATTCCTTGTAAGGTGCTCTATTATTAAGTTTTGTGTTTTTAGGAGTTTGACTCATGCAAAGGAGATGTACGCAAGACTCAATTCTAAAAACAAATGCGTTCTTTTATTAAGATGATGTACGCAAGACTCAATTCTAAAGTAAAGCCTAAAGAAGGGTAAGATGCTCGAACCGCAATGTGTCTGCTACTCGGTGGACCGTGCTCGCTAATGGTTTGGTGTTGAATCGGACTGGCATGCTTCTTGACGATTTGGTGCCTTTTCCCATTAGTTTTTGCTCCTTTAGATAGGGAAAAGTGGCTTTTGGATTTTGGAAATCGGAAATGAAAACTTGGATCAAGATTAGGTTTAGGGCTAGACTCATGGGCTTCCTACGTATCCGCTCTAGTAGAAATCAGGCCTTTGTAGTTTAAAAAGGAATACTAATTGAGGTTTTTTTTTGTGTGGAAAATAAGAAGAGGAAATGAACATACAATGGATATAGACAAAGGGAAAAACAGACTTTATTAGCATGGTGGACTCATTGGATGATCTTCTAGTCGGATGAAGCTTGTTCTTCTTCTATGAGCATGCCAACATCTCTAAGTGTTTTGAAGTTCATGATAGGCAAGAACTTTAGGTGCTGATGACAAGCAGGTTGGAGGTTCTTAATGATTATCCCGACCCGATACTTTTCGGATGGTCGATCGGTTATGTGGGCACCTGTCACCCTCCAACGAGTAAGGAAGTCGGTGAAGCCTTCATCGTCTCCTTGCTTGATCAATTCTAGATCCCAAAGAGTGACTAGTAGATTGGTATTGTAGGAGTATTAACATAGAAACTCCTTGCATAGATCAGTCCAATTAGGACCCTTGCATGGGTCGATAGCATTGTACCACTTCATGATGTCTCTGTCAAACGTCCATAGGAAGATGACATGGTATGTGTCCTCCGGTACATTCTTTAAAGTCATTGCCCCCACAATGTTTCTCAAGTGATGGTGAGGGTTCTTAGTTCCATGAAACTTGATGTTAGGCATGGTAAACATAGGAGGTAGCTTGCCTTTTGGGATTGAAGTGAATCCATGGGCCCGATAGTAGTGGTTGAACATGGATGACTCCCATAGCAGCCTTCTCTATTCGATCTACTCGTGGATCAAACCGAGACTACGGCTAAGGTTCCGGGAGGGATCCTTCGGCTTCTTCTTCTTTCCTTTTGAACTTTGATTTCCTCTCTAGTTCTTTGCGTATGAGACTAAGGGATTCAAATATAGACTCGATCCGTTTATCCCGGGCATCAAGCTTAGCCTCTAGTTTTGCAACGTGACTTTTGAATAGGGTCATGATGGGGGTTTTCTCTGGCTGGTTGGCCATTTTTGGTGGAGGATTGTCCTTACACCTTGGGCAGCACACTCGTGTTGCTAATAAAGAAGGATCTACTGGTGTGGTACGTGCTAATGTGGGCCGGATCGGTGTTGACCGTACTAGTGTAAAATGGATGGACTCACCTTAATTGAGATGATTTTGCTTTGCCTAAATGTAAAAGGAAATGCAAATATGGACTCATATTAATTGAGATTGAAGGTTTGCTTCTAGAGAGTCTAAGTCACCCTAGAGAGGGGTGAATAGGGTGATGAGGAAATTTGAACAAACTTAGAATATTTTTGCTTAAAAAGATAAACATCCGATTCTCGAGTTTAGATTAGACTCGGAAAAGTATACACTCCGAAATACGTGGAAACCCTCTTGGGGCGGAAAACCACGGAGAGTGCTAATCCAAGCACTAAGTCAAATCCACTATTTTGAATCCTCAAAATACAAAGGACTTACTCTACTAAAATTGTTCCCTTAGACAATTCCTTACAATGTTTTTCTAGACTCGGAAGATCCCTTATCCGATCTACTACTTCCTAACCGAGGTAACCTTTATAGTTAGGGACAACCGAGCTGAGTTACCCTTACAGCTTAGTCAACCGACCTTACTCGTAAAGTAAGAGAAGTATGTAATTGTTTACAAGACTTTACAACTCGGAAAAATATTTACAGACTTGGAGTTGTAAGTAGAAGATTGAATGAGTAATGCACTAAGAGAATTTGGCAGTGTATTGATCAATAGTTTCAGCAAATCTTCAAGTCTTGTGAAGTGGCTTCTATTTATAGATGACCAAGCGAGTAGCCGTTGAATCCGGTTTCGGACTGAAATCT
Source organism: Talinum fruticosum (assembly GCA_021018815.1). Classification (NCBI taxonomy): domain Eukaryota; kingdom Viridiplantae; phylum Streptophyta; class Magnoliopsida; order Caryophyllales; family Talinaceae; genus Talinum; species Talinum fruticosum. Next base: position 2,693,336 of record JAITYX010000015.1, on the reverse strand, counting down.
TCAATAGCCGTTGAAAGGGCTTTTCCGAGTCACTCGGAAAAGATCCGTTAGAGTGTAAACGTTGGGCAATGGCTATTTACTCCAAAAGGTGTTCCAATCAATTGGTGTTGTCTCGAAAAGTAAGGCGGAAACAACCGTTGAGCCTAACGTTGGATTTTTCCAGCTTTGGAAACAGACATGCCCTAACACAGATGTCCGAATCCTGTCCGGAATTAGCTAAAACTGTCTACTAGTGTTTAACAACTAGAAGCCGGTTGCTTTTGAAATTCAAAAAGATATATCAACTTTGTTTGAATAATCTACAAAAGCAAACCACATTGGTTCTCAAAGTATAAAATACTTTGGTCCAAGATTAGGCACAAATAATACTTAAATTAGGATAATTAAATGCTTAATTATCTTTGGCCTAGAAGAGTGGAATATTCTGAGTCTAATATTAAATAGGTCCATGCTCAGCTCAGAATAACTCCTATAAAGATCAAGTACAAGAGTATTCAACCGGAGAAAGTGAACTCGATCTATCAAATAGTCATTTAAAAAATAAACCGACTTAGACGAACTCAGTAGAGAAAGACTATGTACTGAGTTAGAAAACACAGTCGAGTACTTAGGAAAGATCCGTTAAAGGAATTATTTGATCATGAGATGGTTTAAGTATATTCCGAGTAGGTTAGAATACCTCAGTAGAGAAGATATAGAACTTAATGATATCCGATTCACTCGAACAAAGATGAAAACTTGAATATGAGTTTCTATGAAGCTCGGAATGACTTCGCAATCAAAACTCAAGAGAGATAGAAGTATATACCTGAATCTTCCATAAGATATTTAGATTTAAAATCCGAGTCTTCAAAGATGAAGTTTAATTGGGCTAATGCAAATGAAATGCAAGATTGGACTCATCTACTTTGAGATGGTTTTGGCTTTGGCTAAATGGAAAAAAAAATGAAAACATGGACTCACCTTAATTGAGATGAAGTTTATTTGGGCTAATGCAAATGAAATGTAAGATTAGACTCACCTACGTTGAGATGATTTTGACTTTGGCTAAATATAAAAACGAAATGCAAATATTAGACTCACCTATTCCGAGATGAAATTTGAATTGGGCTAATGCAAAAATGAAATACGAACTCACCTTAATTAAGATGAAATTTATTTTTGGCTAAAAAGGAAATGAAACGAATGCACCTTCCTTAAGAGGGATGATTTTTGATTTAGCTAATACAAATATGGAATGAATGGACTGATCTAAAAGGGGAATGTAATTTTGGACTTTTTGGCTAAAATGCACATAATTGGACCAACTCAAAGTTTTATTTTGTTTTATATTTGCACCCATGCAAGGATTATTCAACGCGCCTCATTTATCCCTAAAGGTTCATAAGCAAAATATTAAATCTAAAACACACACACTAATTCAAGCATGCAAATGCAGAAGGGACCACCTAAAAAGTCCAAAAGTTCTATAGTCAAAGAGTTCAAGAGTTTGGATAAATGGTGACACATAGTCCAAGAATTTGGTCTCCCATAGGTTGCACGGATAAGGATACCAACCATAATTCTCGGTGCCTCTCGATAAACCAAAGGGTTTAGCTCAAGAGTCTATGCTACAAGGGAGGAGGTACCATTTCCTCGGGCAATCAAGCCTAGTTGGGCCCGCCTAGAAGAACCAAGTGGGAGCCACTCTCCAAAAAGGCTAAACAGGGGTATAATAAAGTTTTCCTAATGGTCCAAAAATAGTATTTAAACTAGTTTAAAGGTTGTTAAATGCAGGATGTCTAATGCAAGCACATCATTAAAACTCACTACTCAAATTTTCAAGTTTCGCCCTCTTAATAAATAATTTATCCCCAGTGGAGCCGCCATCTGTAAGAATCACGACCGGCGGAGCTCGGCGAGTTGCCCCACTTGTATCGGGTCTCTTTTTAAAGATAGATTTTGAAGATGGTTTTAGAAAGTGGATTTTGGAATGTGGGGATGAACCTTTTATAAAAATTTTCGAATTTATTAAATCGATAAGGCAAAGTTTGAATGGCAGCTTTATTAATTATTACATTTTAGTAATTATTTTCGAAGTCCCGGATATTATTTCTTAACCAAAAGATAAATAAAATTAGGGTTCTAAATCTGCCATGAGGCTTTAGGGCTAGATCGGTGTAAAACACTAATTTGGACCGAAGCCCCGCCTATCGACCACTCGGTGCAACCGGCGAGTGGTGGCAAGCGCCGGCCGGAGGCCACAACCGAGGATATCGGCCTCGGCCTCTGCCCTAACTTCGTAGATCCAGATCCTGTTTTCTTATCCTACACTCAAAAAATAGCCGAGATATAAGATTAGAAGAAATAAATAAAAGGGAGTCGCCGATCGGTTTTTAGAGAGAAAAACTAACAAAAATATAAAAGTAAAGAAAGCGAGATAAGAGAAAAGAAAAGCGAAATGAAAACGAAAAGAAAAGGCAAAGTGAAAAGAAAAGAACGCGGAAAACTAAAAGATTACATCGGAGCGGTAGAAATTAAAAGTGATACATTGTTTGTCCACAATACGGAAAGCAATAAAGAAAGCATAAAAATAAAATAAATTGTTGTGAAAACTGGATTTGTGCCCTGAGGTTAGCCCACCTAGCGATCCGGATCTCGGATTTGGATCTCTTGATGTGATGGAGGTGAATCAAGGAAGGCTTTTGTGAGTATTTTGTGGAGATAGGTAAGTAGATAGATATATGATAAGGCTTTTTGGATTTAGATGTGGTGAGATTAGAGAGTAAAATGGGAATAGGCTGAAAAGAGACGAAGAGATTAGAATACCAAACAAAGTATTCGAGTAGCTCTTAGGCAGATTTCAACAGACGTGAGATTAAGGCAGGAAGTCGTATGCGAGTGAGAGCCAAGGCTCTCTATCTATAGGGAGAGGTTAGGTCAAGGAAATAACCTAGGGTTAGCTCAGCCAGCCATCCAAAAGCAGTAGCAAAACCAGGCAGGATATTATGAAAATTGAACCGGATAGAGCCGAGATGAAGATGGGATAAAACCCGGTTCACGGCGCCGGCCACAAGAGGTTGACTAGGGTTTCGTGCCCTAGCGTTCTTCCAAGGGAGTCTTCGGGGTAAAACGCAACATTCCACTTAATATTTTAGGGTGGTAGGCGCCGGACACATGACTTTCCAAAAATGGAAAGTTTCCATTTTTGTAGGTTTTTATTTTTGGCAAGTTTCATTTTTGATGCGGGATACGTGCTCCTAGTCTCGAATGGAATGTCTTGGAGCCAAAATGCAGCAATTTGATGCTTGTGACATGAAATGCAGCGTCAAACGTTGTCTTGAGGTCATCGGCTCCTTGTCCGGTTGGACTAAAGTTAAACGCATTATTCCGAGCCTAGAATTTCCCAATACGTGGTACTAGACTCTGTTGCCTTTAAAGGCTTTGCCCGGTTTTGGATCATCCGAAAGAAAAGGGTATTTTTGGATCGATCCAAGGCAAAAGGCTATTTATGTGGCTTGCTTTTATTACACCAATCAAACACGATCAGTGATCCAAATCCTCAAACAGGACTCGGGGATTTCATAATCGAGCCAACAAATAAAAAATAGAAAAAGGACGACACTTTTTGGTGTCTATAAGGACACAACATCCTCTTTGCCTCATACGTACAGCTGGGAAGGACCTTATCTTCCGGGAGTATATCTTTGAGCACACTCGTAAAGTCCGTGAAACTTTTGCTACTCCAACTATTAGTCTGTTTTCAAGTTCATCAACCTCAACACAACCGATAAACGGGTATATTTATCATATCTTACGTAAAGAGGCGTCTCCGAATCAGCTAACAATTAGTCTAGTACATGTGGTTGATCAACTAATTCACGTTCTAGTCCACGAACCGGATCTTCGAGTCAATCTTCTAATTCCATACTTGTTGGCTTCATTTTCATCATAACCTTCATATTCTTATACGCCATTATTCACGGACTCCTTTTCCCCATGCCATACCCACACCTTATAAGTTGTGTCAAACCCATGCTGATATAGGTGACCTTTTATAACCTTAGGGGCAATCTTGAGGAGTTAAAACAATTTAAACACGGACTAGAATATAGACTGTTTCTCCGAATTTGGTTGCATGTTCGATAGCAAGCTCTAGAAAGTTGTTAACACCATCACGATATTTTACACTCCTCCTATCACTATAAACCCATGCTCGATCCATACCTTACCCATAAACACGAGAAGAAATTCACTACATATAGTTCATGAAGTACTTACTTTCATCATTCAATAAGAATAAATAATATGACATGAGCATATGATCTTTCTACGAGGATAGATGGTCTTAAACCCACTCAAGAATAATATGACCCTAGACCAGTGTAACAAAATCTTATCATATAGTTGACAAAATTTCAGCAACATTTCCCCTTGGTCCTTTAAGTACAACATATGAAAACGAAGTGGCTAATGTGTATATCCTTACTTAATTGTATGGTAACATAAGTAAAGATATACATATCAAACCCATCATCATAATTGCACCGAAGAACGATAGGGAAATGAGCACCGTGATATCTCGTCAAATTTATGATAAGATTATAATAGCCACACAACCTATTATCATATTATTCTCAAACCGTCTAAAACGGATAATTCAAAAACCTATACATACCAAGCTAATATCCCGAGCGTTATACGCACATTTATGCATGTATGGCAACCTAGGATAAATTGTTACGTATACATTTTTTAACGGGGTTTCCTAAGCTTATGAAATGCATACAATAATTTTATGAGAAGCATAGAATGGTAAGCAAAATAAGCACAATTATACACAATTAAGCATGAAATTTATCAAATTACATGAAAACACAAAAGATGTTGTTACTTAGTAGATATTCCTAATACGGACCATTGTTGTAACTTGTTATTTTTTTGTAGTGGTTAAATTTCTCTTTTTTAAATAAAAAAGATATGTATATATAATATATGGTTTCCTTTTTTCTTCCAATTTTGATGTGTTATACATTTATCATAAACTAGACATGATTTTTTAAAATTTTAGATAATGTATAAGACAATTAAATATGAATAAAATGTTGAGGTCATCCCTTTAATTTCTTTTAATGACTCAAGACATAATAGGAACCGAAATTCCCTTGTTATGATTAATAATGAGGTCGCATTTACAAGACAAAACATGGAGTGTACATGCAACATCAGCTAATCCACAAAGAAGAGGAGAAGGAGCAGGGGAGTCAAATGGAAATAAAGGTGATAAACAATAGCGAATTTTTATTAGTTTCTCATTGTTCATCACCTTTGTTTCCATTAACTCCTTTACCCCTTCTCCCCTTCTTCGTGGAACGGCCCACGTTACATGTACACCACATGTTTTGTCTTGTGAATTCGAGCTCATTGTTAAACACAATAAGGGAACTCTGGTTTTTATTATGTCTTCGGTCATTAAAGAAAATTCAATGGTGGCCTCAACATTTCATTTATATTTCATTATTGTCTTATGAATTACGTAAACTTGAAAGTTGGCTCTTGAAGAGACTAAGTCACCCTAGAGGGGGTGAATAGGGTGATGATGAAATTTGCTTTTGATAAAAGAATAAATTCGTCCGAGTAGAGTTGGAGTCACGGATCAACTCGTAAAAGACCCGACTCGAAATCGATAAAGAATATAGAAGCAGAGTAGATCGAACAAGTAAACAATCTGAGTCTAGAATGTACTCGAAAACTGGTAACACGTAAAGTACGTGGAAACCCTCCCGGGCGTAGAAACCACGGATCGTGCTAATCCAAGCACGAAGTCAAATCCACTATTTTGAATCCACAAAATACAGTAGAATAACTCAATCCGAGTTGCTCCCTTAGATAACTCCTTACAAGTTTTTCCTAGACTCGAAATTCCCTTATCCGATCTTGTACTTCCTAGCTGCGATAACCCTTACAGCTAGGGACAATTGAGCTGAGTTAACCTTTACAGCTCAGTCAAGGGACCTTACTTAGAGAGTAAGAAAAGTGTTTATAACTAAGTACAAGACCTTACAACTCGGAATATAATGAAATACTAAATTGGAGTTGTAAGTAGAAGATTGACAATGAATACAATGACTTTTGATCAAGTATGTATTTTTACAATCGGTTCAAGCAATCTTCAAGACTTGAGATTTGGCTTTTATTTATAGATGACCAAGCAGCTTAGCCATTGTGTCCAACTTCCGACTGGAAGTTCCTTTATGACCGTTGTGTAGGATTTTCCGAGTCACTCGGAAAATATCCGTTGAAATATGAACGTTAAACAACGGCTCTTGACTCCCTGGAAGTGCCTAAAACCACCGGCGGTGTCTTCGAAGTAAGGTGGAAACCACCGATGAGCTTAGTGTTGCAGATTTCCATTTCGGAAGTAGACAACCCCGACACGGTGTCCGGGGCTAGGTCGAGGTGGAAAAGCCTTGTCTCGCTGGTGATTTGACGTTTGAAGCCTAGGTTACTTTTGTAATTCAAATTTGGGATAGCCTCGTTTGAATCACCTACAAAAGTAAAACAATTTGTTTCTCAAAGTATAAAATACTTTAGTCCAAGATTAGACATAGATAATGATATAATTAAGATCATTAAGTGACTAATTATCTCGAGTCGAAAAGGAATGAAATTTTCCGAGTCTAATATTCATGATACTCAAAATTCCATCTAAGTCGATCTAAAAGAGAATCAAGTTAACTAAAGAATATCGGAGGAAATAAACTTGATCTAGACCGAGCATGATTCAAACTAGAAGCGCCGACTCTTACAGAATAAGACCTGGAATATGAAGTCAGTCCCGAGTACGGTTATACGAATACTATCGTTTGAACATGCGATAATTCTAAGTGATGAGTGACTCGGAACCGAGTGTAACATAATGAGTGTAGATATGCTTTCCGAGTCACACAGAGTCATGCATAAATACATGAAATAATTTCTATAACACTTAAGGGAAAACACTATATCACTCGGAAAAGTTTCTAAGGCACAGGGAATGACTTGGGATCAAAACTTTATAAGTGAGAAAATCTTATACCCGATTCCCTTGATAGAACTCGGAAGAGTGAGGTGCAAAGTCCGAGTCTTCAATCTCCCCTTTTTGATGAAAGGCATTCCATACTTAGACAGTAAACTTTGTTAGTGATATAGATCTGTTTTTGCAGATTTTGCGCAAAAAATAATGCAAGGTTGCATAGCGTAAACTAAATTAGAGCATACTGAAGTATTAGAACATGAAACAACAAAATAGATACTCAAGCAATTATCAATGAAAAGCATTTATTGTAGAGATGATGATAAGTAAGAGAACATAGAAGATGGAAACTCGTAAATGCTTGAATTTATCATTGTACTAAGAGAATTAGAACAAAATGCATAAGTTCATTGAATTGAAAGAAAATATGTACAGAGTGTGAGAGAGAGAGACTCCTCTAGACAAGACAACAAATTTTCTATCTATTCTCCCCTTGCCTTTCAAAGAAAAACAGAAAGAATGGGAAGAATACAAGAAGTACAAGTTTGATGTCCGGACAAAAAAAAAACTCGTAAATAAAAGATGAAGAAATTAAGAAGGGGATGGGTTTGTCCGAGTGGAAGAGAAAGGAAGAGTGGAGCACCGACGCTGATAGGATCTTGATGATGTGCTTGAGCGCGGCGGAGGGAGGACAGGGATCTCTCGGCAAAGGCTCGGCTCTCGAGTGGCCGACCCAAAACGAGGGGATCCAGAGGTTCATCCTCTTGGAACTCGTCACCTGGAGAGGTCCGCTCGGCTTGACCCGTTGTGGATTGTCCTTGTGCAAGCAAGGTCTTCGACCCACTCGGATCGCCGTCCGAGCCGATCACTTCCGATTGAGCTGCAGGAGCACTTAGTCCCTCACTGTTGCTCCTTGTTCTTCCTTTTGTTCCTCCCCTGGCCGAAGGAGCCGCCTTAGCCGTAGGCTCCTCGGCTTCGCTTCTTCTTGATCTTCTTCTTCATCGTTGCGTCTATCCGAGGAGGTTTTGGCCGGGCTCGAGGACTCTTCGGATGTGTCTAAGTCACCTTGGTCCCGAGCTGCGTTGGACCGTCTCTCTTGGAGAAGCTCTATCAGCTCTCTTTGCTCCTTTACCAAGGCCTTCATGTCAATAAGCAGTGTCTTGCTACTCTTGGATTTGAGACTCGGCAGTTTTCTAGTTTATGGTCATAGATCGAAAGACAGCTTTTGAATGACCGGAGTATGTCCTTGAGTTCCAAGGACACAGAGCTGATTTTGTTCATGAAGGCGGAGGACAAAATGGAAGAGAGAGACTTAAAAGCACCTGAGGTGGAAGCACCACCAGGTGGGGCAGGAAGAGAAACGGGGGCATCTTTCCGAGTCCGAGGCGAAGAAGATGGCCTCAGCTCGAGTCGTGTACCCGGATACCAGGTTGGGTCTCCCGGTATCCATACCCCTGATGTTCCTTTTGCCGACAACAACGGAAGCCTCGTAAACAGCGTTTGGGTCCGAGGGAAGAGGAACTTTGAATTGTTTGAAAACAAGGGTGAGAAAAGCACCGAAAGGAAGAGGGGTGTTCTTCTTGTTTTGGAGTTGAGCTGGCACAGCTGCCATTTGCTCAATTATGGAGGGAAAGAGGTCTACTTCGTAGCCCTCGAGAATGTCAAAAAGAGCTTTGAGGTGCTTGGAGTTAGGGTTCTCCTTCCTAGAGTGCTGAGAGAAGAAGGTTCTCATCAGCAAGAAACACGTAAGACGTGCTTCTAACCTTAGCCGAGTCACGTAAAAATTTTTGCGTGACCCAAGGAACTCTTTGGCATACTTTTCAAAGAAGTCGTCGACGACCTCAGTGAAAGGAATTGGATTGCTGTTCAAGAAGAGAGAAGAGACCTTGAACAGACGATGGAGAAGGGAAGTGTTTATGCGAACCGTTATGTTCTGAACCCCGGAGGTTAGAACACCTTCGTAGCTAGTGAGATGAGTGTAAAACTCGGATACGAGTTCAGTGGTATATGAACTCGCTGAAACAAAGAAAATTATAAACCCCGGTTGATTGGATGTGAGGCAACCACGAAAATTTGGTGGTTGGGAAGAACTTATCATCCAGCAGCAAGATGCCTGGGTGACGAGAGGTTTAGAAGTGGAAGGACCTTCTTGGCTTTCTATGCGGGGCTTCTTTGTAGAGGAGCCGAGAAAGTCAGGGTGAGAACCTCTTTTTGTCATCTTTGAGGAAAAAGAGAGAGTAGGAAGGCTTGAGAAGGATGAGGAGAGAAGAACTCGAAGAGAGAGAAAAAAATAAAGGAGTAGAAGAAAGAGTTGAGAGCAGATTGAGCTTACTTGAGAGGATCTTCACGAAGCTTGAAATTACCGAAGTCATTGTAGACGCAGAGAGCTTGTGCGCGAAGTTTTGATTTCGAGAGAGAGAGTAACCGAAAAGTAAAGTAACGAAATGAAGGAGAATAGTCGCTATTTATAGGAAAATAACCGTCCTTTAGTATCCGTTCGACCCAGCTCTTTCATCAGTCACCTCGGACCGGTGTCACGATTCCCTTCTTCAACGGTTAGAATTTCAGTGGTTGTCTCCCAACGGCTAGTTGTCTTATCATAGTGCGAGAGAGAGAGAAAAGATTTTTAAAAAATTCTGAAATTCTCCACTTGTCTAGAGATGATTTCAGAGAATTGATGTCCATTTTTCTCAAAGTCCGAGTGTAACTCAGCTAAGTTTCCGAGTGACTCGAAACCGGAAGCATATAATAACTATTGGCTTAGTTATCACTAAGTCAACTGAACTAATGGTTATCAACGAGTTGCAAACACATAACACATAATCATGTAATGAGATTTTCACATAGAAAGCACCTAATTATGTATTTATCATACCAAGCTCATTCCTAATAAAACAAAACTAATCCTCACCAAGAGACTTAGTAAAGATATCAGCTAGTTGAAGATTGGTAGGAATGAAATTGAGTTCAATATCACCTTTCTCGGAATGGTCTCGTTAAGAAATGATACCCGACCTCAATGTGCTTTGTCTTTGAGTGCCGAACTGGATTTTTGGTGATGCTAATTGCACTCGATTGTCACACTTGATTGGAATTGATTTGAAAGAAAGTCCAAGATCTCTCAAGTGATGCTTTATCCATAAGATCCGAGTGTAGCAAGCTCCAGCTGCAATATACTCAGCCTCGGCAGCTGATAGACCTACCGAGTTTTGCTTCTTTGAGTGCCAAGATATTAAGGATTGACCCGAAATTGGCAAGCTCCTGAAGTGCTCTTTCTATCAACTTTATATCCAGCGTAATCAGCATCCGAGTATCCAAGTGAGAGTCAACTCCGAGTCTCTTGAGTACCACAGACCTAAATTCCGAGTCTCCGCAAGATATTTAAATATTCTCTTCACCGCAGAGTGAGATGTGATTCCTTTGGATTAGCTTGAAATCTTGCACATAGACTATAATACCCAGAATTTTAAGGAAAAGCATATGGAAAACATAGAATTATTGAGTATTATTCCCGCAGACTAGGGGGTTGAGTGACTCGATTTAATTTACGACCGGACTTATTACTTTAAAATCTCTTTCGGAAGCTACCTGTCGAATAAACTAAATCAAGGAAATCACCTCCTTTTTCCAACTTTTTCCAACTAAGCTAAACAGTTGGGTGATTAGGAATTTTCGTGGCCGGCGTATTAAAAGAAGTTAGGATGCAGAGCGTAAGAGGACGGAAGGGAGGAGATATGGACTTGTCGTATGTAGGCCGGAGATTACTTAGTTGAATTATGAAGAGATGGGATAGAAACTAATTTAGGGGTCCAAAAGGATCATTAACCAACCAAATTAGGCGGTGGAAGAGAGGGAAGCAAAGAAGGCTCGGTGGAGCCCGAGCAGCAGAAGAGCGAGCAGGAAACGAGAGGGGAGGGAGAGAGAGAACGCGCTGGAGCCGGAGTAGAGGCCGGTGGCCTCCCGAACAGCTGAGCGGCCGAAGGGCAAGGGGAGAGCGAGGGCTCGGGAAGGCAAGAAGGAAAAGAAACCGAGCGAAGGAAGAAGGGAAGAGGGACATAGCGGGAGAGAGAGAGACCGAGCGAGGGAGACAGAGCAAGAGTGAGAGGGCGAATGCGAGGGCGAGGAAAGAGGCCGGCGACCGGCGTGCTACGCGGCTAACGGCGGTAAGGCGATCGGCGAGCGCGAGGGATTTGGTCAGCGCGAAGGAGGCGAATCCGAGGTCGGAAAGGGGCACAAACGGGCGGGCAGAGAGGGAGGTAGCCGGTGGACGCGAGGACAAGTGGCCGGCGACGGCCTCGAGCATGGAGCAAGGCGGCGGAACCACGGCCGGCAGCAGGAAAGGGGAAGGAAAGGGAGAAATTGACCCAGCTAATCCGAACCTCAACAATTGTCAATCCTCGGCTCGAGGTAGGTAGTCTTATACTCTAAACTATTAGTAATTTCGAACCCAAATGGATTTATTGTGAATGTTGAATGTGTACTGTGAACAATGAATTTGTTGTGAATTTCGAGTATCCAGTATTGCGGAATAGACCTAGTCGCTGTGTAAAAGTAAAATAAGAGCTTAGAATGGATCTAGAAAATTGATAGAGCTGAAACGGGAAATGAAAGGAGTTACTTGGGTTAAATAGTAGAATTAAATTGGGGAACTTCAAAGAGATTTAATAGTTACTTAAGGTTGAATTGGAACGTGCTAATTCGAAGAGGTTAGATTGCATAGGTCAAATGAGTAGTATTGAAGTTTCGATTAGCTATTAAGGATGAGGAGTTGGGACATGGATATGAATTATGAGTTAATTAAGTCTTAGAGATTCCCGAACCTACGGTATTAAATAGCTAATTACGAACATTGGGGAATGGTAGGTCGAAGTATAAAGAGGAGTAGGAATTCGTATTGAGTGATGCGCAATTGGGACATGTAAGTGAGAAATGGGTGATTGTGAGATTAATTACGTTCGAAGTATATTTAATTCCTCGAGGTTGAACCGAGTCCGAAAATAAGCAAAGCTAACTGAAACCGAGTAATGAAAAGTGATTATTCGTGCTATGTGATTGCTTTATGTGATGCTCAAAAATAGTTTCAAAAGGAGTTTTGTATTTTACGTGAATGATTCTTGAATGCAATTTCTTGAGAACTCGCCTTTCGAACGTGATTATGTTTTAAAGAAGCAAAGCTGATTTGAGAAAGTGAATTTATAAGGGTGACATGTGGTGTCATTCCTTCCTTAATATCAAATCGATTGAGAAAGTTGTGAAGTGAATGTGATGAATGAGTATGTACAAAGAGTTTTGAATCGATAGGCTACGGATCCTTTAGCATACCGAAGGGTTCGAACCGGGAACGCCCAGCTAGAGACTTCGAGGGAAGGGTTCTAATAGGGGTCCTGCAGAGGCGGGATGCCCGCTCCGAGACTTCCGAAGAATGGTCCCGGAGCCTTTTGTCTGGGTCGCACCCTGAATTAAAGAAGTGCTAGTTCGAGTCCTCGAAGGCCCAAAAAGTTTATTCAACCCCAAAAAGTATGTTTATGAATGTGAAACTGTGTTTCAAGTGATTGAAGAGTCTTGATCTTTTTCATTGCAAGAGATTTCAGTGAAAAGTATATAGATTTCTAGTACACTATTATGCTTTCGCAGATTTCATTATTATGAGTATTATGTATAAAGAATTTTCATTTTAAGGGTATAAGACTCCGGTGAGCCCGTGGTTTATTGCTCACCACCACAAATTTCCCCTTTCCCTCCCCAGTGTTGCAGGTACACTTTCGGAGGCTTAATCGACGCTTAACATACTCCGGACTCTAGCCGACTACCGATGGTTGACTAGTGCAATGACTCAAGTGGCTGGCTTGCATTCTTATGTGTTTAAATGTTGTATTGTAATTTAGTTCATGTAGTTATACCCGATGTACTCTAAACCATTTAAATTGTTTCCAGTTTTATAGTATGATTGGTTGGACTCCGGCGTGTGGCCGTGGAGTTGTATACTCCGAGCGGGTGGCTCGTTGAGTTATATTATGCTTTTATGTAGGGTTTTAAGGCTTTAAGCCTATGGATTGGTCCATGTTACAAACGGAACTCTGCCGAAATTTTTAGAGAATCTCGGATTCTTTTGGGAAAACCACCAGTATTACCTTTAAGTTGAGTTTAGACAGCCAAACCAACACCAGAAAGAGCCTTGGGAGTTCCTTTAAGGAACTCCGGTGATGTAATACTCCCGGGGGTGTTTTGGGGTGTTACATTTTATGGTATCGAGCCAGGTTTTGGTGACCTTAAGTTTGCATTGCATATGGCCGTCTAGGATCCTTGTTATGTGACTATGTGCTTTGTTTGTGGCCGACGTATGTGCGCCCTTAAGTTAGACCTTTGCCTTATAGGTGATTACCTCGTTGACTTAGTTGAAGTAGTTGATTGTAAACCGCCCATTGGGGTCATGTGCGCATGACTGGTGTGTGCTAATTGTGTGAGTAAGTGTGACCGAAACCTTACTTTTGGTTCCTTACTCGTTGATTTCGTTGAATCCTTAATTAGAAACCTCTACCTTAGGACTTCATTGATTCGAATTCTTATGTGATTAGCTGGAGGATAAGTGTAGTGCTCTGAATCATGGACTTATGTGCTTATATGTGTCGGCGATTCATGCGTGCTAAGTATGTGATTGGGTGTGTGGCCGAATTTTTATTTTCCTTCCGTATTTATTGATTTCGTGGTGTGACTTTTGAATCGTTAGTTGACTTAGGAATTCTACCCCTACGAAGCATGCGAGTATTCGATTAGGTATCGATTGTTTATATACGGAGTTCCAAGGAGTTTAGAGAGTGCCTAGTTGATTTTAGATGGGAAAAGGGAAGACATACGGCGCATTAGCATAAGTGAAGCATACTTGGAGACTCCCGACTTCGTTTGTTGATTTAGGTATAGAGGCTGCCTTTGGGAGCTGTCACTAAGGAATGAATTAAGATGTCACATTGGTGAATAAGATAGAACCGAACACCCCGAGTGTTGAGGGATACTTGCATATTTACTGAAATGCTCATAAGTGGGTAATTTTGGAATTTATACATGAGAATTAGAGGCTATGGAAAGGAAAATTAATGGGAAATACAATGTGAAAGGTTCGTTGTATCATTGGTGGAATTGGTTTTTGTGATAATTATATTTGAGTCCATAATTGAGAATGTTAAACTGGGTATTTTACTTGGAAATGTATGTTGATTCGGACATGTTGGAAAGTATCCTTTGGGATACATTTGGGAGTTATATTAGAGAAACAAGTAATTTAGGGATTTTCTCTAGTTCTATCTAAGTTTTGAATCGACCAAACATAGGATGCAATGGTTATGGAGATCCATCTACGAGTTCCAATTTGAGAAACTTGTGAGAAAAGGTTTAAAATAAGCCGAGCATGAGGCTAGAAGAGAGCTAAGCAATCACATTGAAGGTTATACTTTCCACCATTTGAGTTCCTTTGATTTGACTATTTCATTAAGAGGAATTGATTGATGAATATGGGAATCATACCCTGCATCATTGAGTTACATGTGGCAATTCTTTGTGGATAATCGAAACGTCAAAAATTGGAAATAGTTTCTTTAGGTTCTTTATAAACTTTGGGCATGATCATGATCTTGTAGGTGGAGTGTCTCGTTACAAGGGAAGTTTAGAAGTTGCTCTATCACTCCCATACTTTACTTGGAGTTCGTTGTGTTTACTAGTGCTCACAGGAGAGACTATAAGTGCTTGGGGATGAGATATTTTAAGATTTAGAAAAGGATCGTAGGTTTGATCTTAACTTCAATAGAGGTGAAAGAATAACATGAGGACTCCCTACTACCTATTGCAGTTGCCATGAGTGGTCTAAGGATCATATTGTGCTAGATATGATCGCGTATAGGTTGGTTGCCTCTAAATTCTAACTTGGTTCCAACTCCAGCATTTGGATTATACTCTCGAGCTTTGTCTACTTCCTTTTTGGTGATGTTACTTGCCTAGCATGTGTGTCATCCTTACTACTTCGACCAGGGATGCATCATAGGTAATTCGTTGAACTTGCCATCCCACTTGCTTGGCCATAGAGTTTGCTTAAGTTTATGGAAGATAAGGAGCTACAAGGCAGTGTGAGATATTTGAACTATATGTGAGCATAGTTAATGTGTTGAATGTGTAAGGATTTGGTGGAGGCATTAGGGTTCGATGTCGGATAGGTGACGGGATCACAACCTCCAAGCCAACTTTTTGCCCTTTTGAGTGCGATTTGCTCCTCGGGCCCATAATAGAGTGAGTAGACGCACGAAAAGTTGGTAGAAAGGAGGCTGGAATTCATTGACCCCAAACGAGACTAAATGCCTCCGTGAATCGGAGTTCGAGCTCAGTAGCACTTGTATGGGCAGCTTGGACTTATTTGAGTGTTTGTAGCCGGATGTTACTCATTGCGAATTTCGAGGACGAAATTCTTGTAAGGAGGGGAGAAATGTAATACCCGGAATTTTAAGGAAAAGTAGTTGGAAAACATAGAACTATTGAGTATTATTCCCCGCAGCTAGGGGTTGAGTGACCGATTTAATTTACAGCCAAACTGATTACTTTAAAATCTCCTTCGGAAGCTACTATCAAATAAACTAAATCAAGGAAATCGCCTCCCTTTTCCAGACTGAGCTAAACTGTTCGGTGATTAGGAATTTTCGGGCCGGCGTATTAAAAGAAGTTAGGATGCAACAAGCATAAGAGGACGGAAGGGAGGAGATATGGACTTGTCGTATGTAGGTCGGAGATTACTTAGTTGAATTATGAAGATGGGATAGAAACTAAATTAGGGGTCTAATAAGGATCATTAACACTACTAGAAAAAGGGTTCTAACGACGAATAAATTGGTCGTTAAAAGTACATTTTATCGTCGTTAAAAGTGATTAACGACCAAAAAATTTTGGTCGTCGATCGTCGTTAGTGCTTCCCTCGTTAATACTTTCGATGACTTTAAAATTTTTGTCGTTACTTAAAATAACGATGAAACAAGATGTCGTCATAATTAGTTGATTGAATAACGATGAACTACATATCATTAACGACAAAATTTTTCGTCGTAGATTTAAAAGAATCATAAATACAAAAATTAAAATTATGATCGTTAACAACCAATTTGGTTCATCGTGATTTCTTTAACGATTAGCATTTTTATCGTTAATAATATTATGGATAATAACCTAAATATATAATTTTGCCAATTATTTTTAAAATAATATAATAAACTATTGATCACTAATATATAGTAACAACAAACTCGAATTGATATATATTAATTCCTTTAAATACCATTGGTCTGCGAATACACAATATAAATCCTAAAACACATAATATAAAAAGCAATGGAGGAAACTAGAAATTCTCACAGTAATTAATATCCGAGTACAAGGGCAATATTAACCAAAAAACTATATAAAAAAAATGAATAGTCCTCCAAATGATTTAGAAAGTATAAATCTTCATCAACTACTCGTAAAAAGTAAGGAAGTGTTGTAACTTGAATGAGCAGTCCACATCTCCAAACAAGTGCACATCTGCGAAAAATAGATAATTATTAGAACTATTACAAAATTGCAAAAGTATTCAACTTCTTATCAAACAAACATATATAACTCAAACAAACAACCACCACTTGATGTTCGGAGCTACAATTGCATCATCGGTGCATTGCTTTACAATACATGCAGAAGTTGTGCATCTTCATCGCAGATATGAAAGATGCATGAATGTTTGAAAATGGTCCAACAAATTTTGTCCATGGATGGAAGGGTTATACCAAGGGCATCAACACCATGATAAGGAGACAGGAAAAGGTCGGGATGGAAGGGTTATACCAAGGCATCAACACGATGACTTTAAAATAGCTGCAGATAATCTGCTCATCCGCAATCGGCTACTGCAGTCTGCAGCGAGCCATCCGCTGCAGATAGCCGCTCATCTACAGCAGCCAGCTGCTACAAATAGCTGCAGATAGCCGATGCTGGTTGCTGGCTGCTGTAGATAGCTGTGTCATTGCAGGTGTGCTACGGATGGCCTACAGTTGTAGCTCCTACTCCTGCAGATGGCTAGGCCATAGGCCTCTTACATCTACTACAAATATCATGTGGGCCTCCTAACAACAAGCCGATTATATCTACTACAAATGTCCTGTGGGCCTCCTAACAATAAGCAACAACAGTAAAGCAGTACACTAGTAACTAGTAAATTATGATCAACAACAAACCCATATGGTAGGATACACTAAGCTTATCCGGTGCAATAAAGGAAACATATGTTTGATAAATGTGAAAACATCAAGGCAACCTAAGTAATCAGCATTAATCAGCATTGACCTCGAAGAGGGAGGAGGGGGACTTTCAATCATCCAATGTCACTCGCAAAACTCTTAAGAAAGATCAAAACTTAAGGCAGGCTTTAGGGCATGGTCATGGATTCACTACAACTTACCTCGTAACCCTTGCATATCATAATATTTCTTGGATGGGGATATGCATGGAAGAAGCCACTATTCAGTATTATTTGCCCATGTCATATCCATGTCAATCCAATAAGCCTTAGAAGTGTCCTTGAATGGATGGCGAAAACTCCTCATCAATTTGATCATCTAACAGACTATCACTTTCAAATTTCGACTTAGTGCTTCCTGAATGTCCTTTTGAAGAAGCCTCGTCTCTTTGTTTTCAACTTATCTCGCGTAAAATTGCACAACCGAACCATCACTTTCCTGAAGAAACGTTCGGAATCCTATCATCACTTAAATGCATAAATACATCTCCTAACAATGTTGAATATCAAGAAACTAGCACTGTAAAAACCAAAAGCAAATAATTATACACAATACAAACTTGGCATCCTGGGGCTGCCTCTTAACTAGAAACTACTGGATAGGTTCAATGTTCAACCACTTGAAATGAACATGCTCCAACCCTTGTATTTCAATTAATGATCAAAGGGGAAAGCTGCATAAAAATCTGAGTGGAATAATTAAATCAATTGATCAATAAACAAGCAATAATGTGGGTTATGAGTGGCTTAACATTGATCTTCCCTGTCCTTATAAAATCAATGCAAAGTGGCCATGTGTTTACGTATCGGAAAATGCCAATTATATCTACCTTCCTCGTAGCAAGAAACACCAAAGAAATTGTCATCAACAACATAAGTCTATCCGAACAAACGAAGAATCCAATGTATTGCAGAAATTACTTCACTGAAACCGCACTAAGAGGGATTGTCATCTCACTGCATGCCAACCCAATCGGACGAGACTTTACCACCAGGGCGGGCGGCTTTTAGGGCAAGTGGACATTATCTTGCTGATGCCAACACAATCAAAGATCACATCAACTTGAACCACCATTGTAGTTTGCATCCGTACAACTTCTTGATCTGTGTGGTGCAATTTTATCATCCACTACTAAATCGCGCTCAAGAAAGATTATGAGAATGATTTAGCAGCTGAATAAGGAAGCGTTTATGTTGAAACTAGAGCATGACCTCTCTCTTTCCTAGCAATTTTGGTCAAATGCAGCCAAACTTATCAAATGGGGCTGCTGTAGGTGGCCTTGAATTGAATCAATATCTAATCGGATCGAATAGGTTGATAAAATACTCGGCTCAGATTGGGTTCGGATTGAATTATAAGATTTTGAGTTATGTTCAAGTCAGCTATTAATTTGTCCAACAGACTTGCCTCGAAAATTCATTCAATATTTATCACTTGAAAATTGAAATCTCATCTCAATTCAGCTTGGAGCAAGCTAGTTTGGGTTTCATCACAATTGAGTTGCCCGACTTCAGGTTTGCATTTTTGCATACGGATCAGTTTTCTCAAGTCTCTATTTTTTTAAATTCTCACTCGTCATCATATGTTCAACCGACTTTTGAACGTATATTATTTCTATTTGACATGAAATATCTCTCATAATACTGAATGTTAATATATGAGTACCGATAATGACAAACCTCAATATTGGTTGAAACTTGGATTATGCTACTTGCACCAAGATCTTGAGCTATGTGCAAGCGCTGCTTGTCAACATCAGCAACCATTACTCTAGGAGCTCCAAAAGCATAAGCTGCCAGCATAGTCACCAGGCCGATGGGTCTATATTTTCTCGTCGACAAGCATGCACTCCCACACTAAAGGGTTCACACATCGCCCCTTCCTCCAAGCTCTCGTTCTCCGGCAATTTATAGCATAAACTTGCTGGATGAACCACCTACCATCAACCTAGAACATCTTATTCTCATTCATGAAAAGTTCATCGGGGTTTAGATCGGTTGGCTAACTTGGCAAACAAGTAGTCAGGCCCTAATTCAAGTATTGGTTAATATCATACCGGATGCAAGCATACCTTAGGTTTCATACCATCCAGTCCAAAGACAAGTCACCGATAGTAGACTTTTTACATTTGCAGTTCTTACAAACAAGTTCACATCCTGATAGGGTTAAATTCTATATTGTTCTTTATTCGTGATTTTATTTCTATTTACAGGTTAAACATGACTTTGATGGCATTACCACCACGGGAGCTAGTTTCAAAGGCTTTATCAATGTCTTCCTAGGAGAACTCGAACTTAAGACACGAATTTCTCGCAAATTAAATCGTAAAGCAAACAGAAATTGGAGAGCAAAAACAAAACCCTAAAACTGTCATAGAGAGAGATGAACGAATTTCTCGCAAATTAAGGAAGAGAACATGCCTATATCAATCGATAAATTTCAATGCAAATTAAAGAAATTCGTGAATGAAATTACACAGACATAGAGAGAGATCAACGAACCCGATATGTGTCCGATTGAAAGTTGCAATGCCCGAGAGACGAGTGAGTGAGAGAGCGAAAGGTGATTGGACGAGAGCCGAGCGAGCGAGAGCGAGAGGTCACCCGAGCGAACCTCCGAATGGGAAACTGCGCGAGAATAAGAGGGAGACGGCGACGGCCATGGGAGAGGAGTGAATGACCGGCGATTGAGCGAGAGCAAGAGATGATCAGGCGAGAGCGAGAGGTCGACCGAGCGAGCCTCCGACCGGGCGACCGAAAGACAAAAGAAAGCAACGAGTGACGGAGACGGAGACCGGGACGGGGACAGGGACGACGGCTAGGGGGAGGAGTGGAAAACCGAGCGTGGAAGTGGAGATGGAGGAGAAACCGCAGTGAGAACCCGAATGAGAAGCGAGACGAGAGGAGGGAGGAAGGGAGTTAGCTTCATTAGAGTTGGTGAAAAGCAAACATTAATAATTAAATTTTTGAGTCTTAATAGTATTAATGACCAATATATTAAAATAATAACGACACACTATTTTATTCGTTGTGTAATGATAGTCATTTGATAAAATTAAACGACGAAAAATTAATTTCGTCGTTATTAGTAACTTTTAACGACCAATTGTATGAGTCATCGTTAAAGTGTTGTCGTCGAAGCCTAATTTCTAGTAGTGTAACCAACCAAATTAGGCGGTAGACGAGAGGGAAGCAAAGAAGGCTCGGTGGAGCCCAAGCGAGTAGAAGAGTAAGCGGGAAACGAGAGGGGAGGGGGAGAGAGAACGCGCGGGAGCCGAGTAGAGGCCGGTGGCCGCCTGAACAGCGAGCGGCTGGAGGGCAAGGGGAGAGCGAGGGGAGGGAAGGTAAGAAGGAAAAGAAACCGAGCGAAGGAAGAAGGGAAGAGGAACATAGCGGGAGAGAGAGAGACCGAGCGAGAGAGACAGAGCAAGAGTGAGAGGGCGAATGCGAGGGTGAGGAAAGAGGCCGGCGACCGGCGTGCTACGCGGCTAACGGCGGTAACGCGATCGGCGAGCGCGAGGGATCCGGTCAGGCGCGAAGGAGGCGAATCCGAGGTTAGGAAAAGGGCACAAACGCGAGGGCAAAGAGGGAGGCAGCCGGTGGACGCGAGGATAGTGGCCGGCGACGGCCTCGAGCGTGGACGAAGGCGGTGGAACCACGAGCTGGTAGTAGGGAAAAGGGAAGGAAAGGGAGAAACTAACCCAGCTAATCTCAACCTCAAGCAATCTGTCAATCCCTGGATCGAGGTGGGTAGTCTTATACTCTAAACTATTAGTAATTTCGAACCCAAATGGATTTATTGTGAATGTTGAATGTGTACTTGTGAATATTGAATTTGTTGTGAATTTCGAGTATCCGTATTGCAGAACGGACCTAGTTGTCTGTGTAAGAGTGAAATAAGAGGTTAGAATGGATCTAGAGAATTGGTAGAGCTGAAACGGGAAATGAAAGGAGTTACTTGGGTTAAATAGTATAATTAAATTGGGGAACTTCAAAGAGATTTAAAGTTACTTAAGGTTGAATTGGAACATGCTGATTCCGAAGAGGTTAGATTGCATAGGTCAAATGAGTAGTATTGAAGTTTCGATTAGCTATTAAGGATGAAGAGTTGGGACATGGATATGAATTATGAGTTAATTAAGTCTTAGAGATTCTTGAACCTGCGGTATTAAAGAGCTAATTACGAACATTGGGGAATGGTACGTCGAAGCATAAAGAGGAGTAGGAATTCGTATTGAGTGATGCGCAATTGGGACATGTAAGTGAGAAATGGGTGATTGTGAGATTAATTACGTTCGAAGTATATTTAATTCCTCGAGGTTGAACTGAGTGTGAAAATAAGCAAAGCTAACGAAACCGAA
Organism: Talinum fruticosum; assembly: GCA_021018815.1. NCBI lineage: Eukaryota > Viridiplantae > Streptophyta > Magnoliopsida > Caryophyllales > Talinaceae > Talinum > Talinum fruticosum. Next base: position 2,671,678 of record JAITYX010000015.1, on the reverse strand, counting down.
TAATGAAAAGTGATTAAGAGTTTTATAACTAAGGGCGGACGAACAAGAGTCGAGTAATAAGATAGAGACATACAATGGGAATTCGGGAATTTGAGGCAGGGAATGGTAAGGTTAAGTTGAGGAATTGGAGTAAAGACAGGGAGTAGAGGAAAGTTGAGACGTGAGCAAACAAAGTGGATTCACGAGTAGAGACATAAGGTGAGGAATGGAGGTGAAGAGAATGAATTGTGACGAATTGAAATGTTAACTTAAGTGATATATGCTTATGGTTACTGTGACTCGAGAAATGGAGATTAATCACACTAAAGTGAGGGATTGAGAAAGCAAAGTTGGAAAAGAGTTGAGAATGATTGCTTGCATTGAATGGTGATTTTTCGTGCTATGTGATTGCTTTACGTGATGCTCAAAAATAGTTTCGAAAGGAGTTTTGTATTTTACGTGAATGATTCTTGAATGCAATTTCTTGAGAACCGCCTTTCGAACGTGATTATGTTTTAAAGAAGCAAAGCTGATTTGAGAAAGTGAATTTATAAGGGTGAACGTGGTGTCATGCCTTCCTTAATACCAAATCGATTGAGAAAGTTGTGAAGTGAATGTGATGAATGAGTATGTGCAAAGAGTTTTGAATCGTCGAGCTACGGATCCTTTAGCATACCGAAGGGTACGAACTGGGAACGCCCAGCTAGAGACTTCGAGGGAAGGGTTCTAACAGGGGTCCTGCAGAGGCCGGATGCCCGCTCCGAGACTTCCCGAAGAATGGTCCCGGAGCCTTTTTGTCGGAGTCGCGCGCTGAATTAAAGAAATGCTAGTTCGAGTCCTCGAAGGCCTAGAAAAGTTTATTCAACCCCAAAGAGTATGTTTATGAATGTGAAACTGTGTTTTAAGTGATTGAAGAGTCTTGATCTTTTTCATTGCAAGAGATTTCAGTGAAAAGTATATAGATTTCTAGTACACTATTATGCTTTCGCAGATTTCATTATTATGAGTATTATGTGTAAAGAATTTTCATTTTAAGGGTATAAGACTCCGGTGAGCCCGTGGTTTATTGCTCACCACCACAAATTCCCCCTTTCATTCCCAAGTGTTGCAAGTACACTTTCGGAGGCTTAATCGACGCTTAACATACTCCGGACTCTAGTCGACTACCGATGGTTGACTAGTGCGATGACTCAAGTGACTAGCTTGCATTCTTATGTGTTTAAATGTTGTATTGTAATTTAGTTCATGTAGTTATACCCGATGTACTCTAAACCATTTAAATTGTTTCCAGCTTTATAGTATGATTGGTTGGACTCCAGCGTGTGGCCGTGGAGTTGTATACTCCGAGCGGTTGGCTCGTTGAGTTATATTATGCTTTTTATGCGGGGTTTTAAGGCTTTAAGCCTATGGATTAGTCCATGTTACAAACGGAACTCTGCCGAAATTTTCGAGAGAATCTCGGATTCTTTTGGAAAAACCACCAGTAGTACCTTTAAGTTGAGTTTAGACAGCCAAACCAACACCGAGAAGAGCCGTGGGAGTTCCTTTAAGGAACTCCGGCGATGTAATACTCCTGGGGGTGTTTTGGGGTGTTACATAGATAGACACTAAACATTATGTCCGGTCTACTCGAAGTAAGATATAGCAAAGATCCAATCATACCTCGATAAAGTTTCGATCTATTGCTTTACCTTTCTCATCCGAGTCAAGGTTTATCGTCGCTGCTCATAGGTGCAGCTGCGTGCTTTGCATCTTGGCGTTTATATTTTTTCAGCAGCTCCTTGGTGTACTTTTATTGATGGACATAGATTCCATCTTTGTCTTGCTTGATTTGTAGACCAAGGAAGAAGTTGAGTTCTCCCACCATACTCATTTGGAATTCCTGTCTCATTAACTCGGAAAAATCTCGACACGTAATTTCATTAGTAGCTCCAAAAATTATATCATCAACATATATCTAAGCGATAAGGAAATCTTTCCCTTTGGTTTTTATGAAGAGAGTCTTGTCGATCCGACCTCTTCTAAAATCATTTTGAGCCAAGAAATTGCTCGAGTCTTTCATACCAAGCTCTTGGAGCTTGTTTAAGATCATAAAGAGCTTTTTGAAGTTTGAAAACATGATTTGGAAATTCCGAGTTTTCAAAACCAGGGGCTACTCAACATAGACTTCCTCTTGGATAAAACCATTAAGAAAGGCACACTTAACATCCATTTGATATAACTTGATATTCATGCTAGATGCAAATGCCAGCAGGATTCTAATGGCTTCAATTCGGCAACGAGTGCAATGGTTTCCCCACAATCAATCCCTTCTTCCTAATTGTAACCTTCAGCCACAAGTCTAGCCTTGTTTCAAACTATCAACCCACCTTCATCCAGTTTGTTCTTGAAAACCCATTTGGTTCCTATGACTGGGTGGTCGAAGGTCGTTTGGTCGGAGTCCGGACTTGGTTTCTTTCGAATTGATTGAGTTCCTTTTGCATGGCCTCAACCCATTCAGGTTCATTTAGGGCCTCTAGTGCATTTTTGGGTTCGATTAATGAAATGAATGCAGTGAATGCACATAGATTCTGAAGAGAGGAACGAGTTCTTAACCCACTTGTTGATATCGGATAATATGTTTTCTAGTGGATGACTAGAAGCATATTTGAATGCTCTACTGTCCTCCGGTTCAGCAGATTTGTTGGCTGAATTGGTTAACCTTCGGAAGTTTGTTACGAGTGGACTTATTCATCGGTTTGTCCTTCATAATTCTCAGCTGGTTCTTGAGTTGTCTCGTTTTGAGTCATATTATTCTGAGTTGCTTCATTACGAGCTGGTTGGGTTTTAGTCCTAATAGACTCGGTTTCATTATCATCTTCTCTGCTGAGCTTCGGACCTTAGAATGATAATTCGTTGGGCTTTTCCTGTTCAATCTCATCAAACACAACGTGGATAGTTTCTTCCACTTTGTTAGTTCTCTTATTGAAAATGCGATAAGCCTTACTGATAGATGAGTAACCCGGAAAAATACCTTCATCCGACCGAGCATCAAACTTGGTCAGGTGACCCTTACCATTGTTATGAACGAAACACTTACATCCAAAGGGTTTGAAACAAGAAATATTGGGTTTCTTCCCTTTGTAGAGCTCATAAGGTGTTTTCTTCATAATGGGTCCGATGAGGCATCTGTTCAACGTGTAGTTGGCTGCGTTGACTCGCCTCGGCCTGAAATAGTAGGGTAGATTGTGCTAAATCATCATTGTCCTAGATATTTCTTCAAGAGTTTTGTTCTTTCTCTCCACTACTCCATTCTGTTGAGGAGTTCTTGGTGCTGAGAAGCTGTGAGAGATACCATTCTTGTCACAAAACTCCAAAAATTCGAGTAGTCGAACTCCCTTCCATGGTCGGTTCGAATTGTCCGGATCCGAGTCCGAGACTCAACTTGGATTTTTCTGCGAGCTTGCTTGAACTCCTTGAATGCTTCATTTTTGTGCTTGAGAAAACACACCCGGGTAAATCGTGAGTAATCATCAATAATAACAAGTACATATGATTTACCTCCGAGGCTCTTAACAAGGATTTCACCACATAAGTCCATATGTAGTGGTTCAAGCACTTTGGATGTGGAAAGCTGTCTTGAGGGATTTGAATGATGATCCGACATGTTTCCCTCTTGTGCAAGCTTCACAAACTTTGTCTTTCTTGAAAGCACAATTGGGCAATCCTCCGACTAAACCATGAGATGTCAATTTCTTAATAGTATGCATGCTAACATGGCCTAATCTACGATGCCATTTCCATGAGTCATCATGAGGTAATGCTTTTAAACAAGATAGATTTTGACTAGGGTCAAAGAGAGGAATAATGTAAGTGTTACCTGATCTCTTACCTGCGAGTTTGATCTCCTTGGTAGTGTCATCGGAAATGTAATAGTTCATTTAAGTGAATCTTACCTCTTGACATTTATCACACAGTTGAGAGATGCTAAGCGGGTTATACTTTAACCCCTTGACAAGGTAAACTGGGCTGACCAGATTGCTTCCCTTTCCAATCTTACCTATCCTAATTATCTTGCCTTTTCTGTTATCTCCAAAAGTGACTTTTCCTCCTTTGTACTCTTCTAACTCAAAAAGAGTCCCGAGTCTCCCGACATATGGCGTGAGCATCCACCGTCAAGGTACCAATGTCCTTTTGATCTTTTCTGAGTAACCTGCAAAACAGAGACAAACTAACCCTTCTCACTTCTTCTAACGAACCCAGGTAACATTCTTTACCGAGGTGCTTTTTGAGGAAGAAGGTTTTTGGAACCCAGATTTGAATGATTTTGGGTTTAGTCCGATTACGAGTCTTCTGTTTAGAGAACTAAGTCTCGTGTCTCTTTCTTTTGAAAGATTTTTTTCTTTGAAAACGATGGAGATGGTTTTCTCCTATAAACTAGTCTAGGCTCAGTCCTTTTTTCTTTCTTATGAGTGGGACCATGCTCGGCTTTCCTGAACTTTACAGTTCGGAATCCTTCTTGAAAACTTCTTGAAAAGTTACGAGTAGGAATTGGATTCCTCCTCTTTGTTAAAACCAAGACCTTCTTTTACGAAGGAGACACATTGAGATCCCAAGAACATGTCAAGGTTTTTCTGACCTTGAGTAAACTTTAAAACAAGATCTTGAGACTCATTAAGCTTTTGCTTTAGTCTGCTCATTTTCTCTTCGAGTAACTTAGACTCAGTCTCATTGATTTGAGCACTAGTCTTAAGTTCTCTCGAGTATGAGTCTTAGTTTTTCCAACTCATTTTTAAAGAGATGCTCTCGGAGGAAATTAACTCAAGTTGTTCTTTAAAGTGAGAAGAATCAGAATTGGACTTTTCTTCCAAAGTGAAAATATACTTGGCTAAATTAGCTTTGGAGAATTTGAGAAAGTACTCAATTACATCTTGAGGATTAGCTTCCTCATTATCTGATTGATCCGAGTCCGACTCGTTTCGCTTCGAGTCGAAAGTGCCATCGAACACTTTGAGTCATCCGAGTCCTCGTCATCTTCCGATGAGTCCTCGTCACTCCATGTGGCCATCATAGCCTTTTTCTTCTTCCTCGTCCTGTTTTCTCTTTGGATAATCTTTGATTATGTGTTCCTTGCTGCCACATTCAAAGCATCTAGAGTTCTTAGTCAAAGATAACTTTGAGGGAGAAGAGTATTTACCTTTTCTATCCTTCTTGTCTTTCTTATAAAACTCTTCTTTTGGCTTCTTATCCCATCTCCCGGGAAGATAGTTTCCTTCTTGTATGATGTTCCGGACATCTTCATCATGATCCAGGAGGAAACATTCCATGAGTTTCTTCCAAGTGCACAAAGTTGGATCCTTTGAACTTTGGTGGTTTGCTTGGAAGATCTTCCTTCATCAAACTCTCCATTGTTTTGAGCCATTTAATCTTTAAACCTTTGGATGGTTAGATCCTTTCTAAAAGGCTAGGCTCGATACCAATTGAAAGTTGGCTCTTGGAGAGACTAAGTCACCTTAAAGGGGGTGAATATGGTGATGATGAAATTTGCTTCGATAAAAGAATAAATTCGTCCGAGTAGAGTTGGAGTCACGGATCAACTCGGAAAAGACCCGACTCGAAATCGGTAAAGAATATAGAAGCGAGTAGACTGAACAAGTAAACAATCCGAGTCTAGAATGTACTCGAAAACCGGTAACACGAAAGTACGTGGAAACCCTCCCGGGCGGAAAACCACGGACCGTGCTAATCAAAGCACGAAGTCAAATCCACTATTTTGAATCCACAAAATACAGTAGACCGACTCAACCCGAGTTTCTCCCTTAGACAACTCCTTAGAAGTTTTTCCTAGACTCGAAATTCCCTTATCCGATCTAGTACTTCCTAGCTGAGATAACCCTTGCAGCTAGGGACAAGCGAGCTGAGTTAACCTTTACAGACTTAGTCAAGGGACCTTACTTAGAGAGTAAGAAGAGAGTTTGTAACCGAGTACAAGACCTTACAACTCAGAATATAATGAAATACTCGAATTGGAGTTGTAAGTAGAAGATTGAGAATGAATACAATGACTTTTGATCAAGTATGTATTTTTACAATCGGTTCGAGCAATCTTCAAGTCTTGAGATATGGCTTCTATTTATAGATGACCAAGCAGCTTAGCCATTGTGTCCAACTTCGACTGGAAGTTCCTTTATGACCGTTGTGTAGGATTTTCTAAGTCACTCGGAAAATATCCGTTGAAATATGAACGTTAGACAACGGCTCTTGACTCCCTTGGAAGTGCCTAAAACCACCGGCGGTGTCTTCGAAGTAAGGTGGAAACCACGGATGAGCTTAGTGTTGCGGATTTCCATTTCGAAAACAGCACAACCCCGACATAGTGTCCGGGGCTAGGTCGAGGTGGAAAAACCTTGTCTGGCTGGTGATTTGACGTTTTGAAGCCGGTTACTTTTGTAATTCAAATTTAGGATAGCCTCGTTTGAATCACCTACAAAAGTAAAACAATTTGGTTCTCAAAGTATAAAATACTTTGGTCCAAGATTAGACACGAGATAATGATATAATTAAGATAATTAAGTGACTAATTATCCGAGTCGGAAAAGGAATGGAATTTTCCGAGTCTAATATTCATGATACTCAAAATTCCATCTAAGTCAGTCTAAAAGAGAATCAAGTTAACTAAAGAATATCGGAGGAAATAAACTTGATCTAGACCGAGCATGATTCAAACTAGAAGCGCCGACTCTTACGAGAATAAGACACTGGAATATGAAGTCGAGTCCCGAGTACGGTTATACGAATACCGGCGTTTGAGCATGCGATAATTCTAAGTGATGAGTGACTCGGAACCGAGTGTAACATAATGAGTGCGAGATATGCTTTACGAGTCACACGAGTCATGCATAAATACATGAAATAATTTCTATAACACTTAGGGAAAATACTTGTATCACTCGAGAAAAGTTTCTAAGGCATAGGGAATTACTTGGAATCAAAACTTTATAAGTGAGAAAATCTTATACTTGATTCCCTTGATAGAACTCGGAAGAGTGAGGTGTAAAGTCCGAGTCTTCAAAACTTAAAAAAATCATGCCCTCTAGTTTATGATCATATATAATATAACAAACTTACAACCAGAAAGGAAACCGAAATTTAGATGATTGGATAAATTAGTCCACCCCAACATCACCTCATCAAAATACACTGATTTGATAAAGAATTTATCTTTATAATAAGTATTTGGGGAGATCCCTATATCCAAAAAAAGTTATAAGTTCTTACTTTTTGTAGTGTGTTTAAATATATATATGTATATGCACACGCAACTCTTTCCCTCTATTTATCTTATAAGAGGATTGTTTACGTATATATTATACATATAATAATATATATATGGTTTTCTTTTGCTTCCAATTTTGATGTATTATACATTATCATAAACTAGACATGATTTTTCTTCAAATTTTACATAATGCATAGGACAAATTAATATGAATAAAACGTTGAGATCATTCCTTTAATTCGCTTTAATGACCCCAAGACATAATTAAAATCGAGTTCCCATAACCCTTGTGTTTAACATTGAGGTTGGGTTCACAAGGCAAGACATAGGGTATATCTCCAACGTGGGTCGGTCCACGAAGAAAGGAAAGAGGGGTAAAGGATTTATTGGAGAAAAATGTGATAAACAATGACAAACTAGTAATAATTCCATATTGTGTATCACTTTTTCTCCAATGAATCCTCTACCCCTCTTCCCATTCTTCGTGGACTGATCAATGCTTGTAGATAGACTTTATGTCCGGCCTAGTAAACCCGGCCTCATTACTAAAGACAACAAGGGTTATGAGAACTCTGGTTCTAGTTATGTCTTGGGGTAGTTAAAGTAAACTAAACGGATGACCTCAACATTTCATTGATATTCATTATTGTCTTATGCATTACGTAAACTTCAAAAAAATCATGTACTCTAGTTTATAATTATGTATAATATAACAAACTTGCAACCAAAAAGGAAACCAAAAATTTAGATATTTGGATAAATTAGTCCACCCCAACATCAACTCATCAAAATAAACAAATTTGATAACAAATTTATCTTTATCACAAGTATTTGGGGAGATCCCTATATCCAAATACCTTTTCAATTTTTACATTTGTAATACCCGGAATTTTAAAGAAAAGTAGCTGGGAAGTATAGAATTATGGAGTATTATTCCCCGCAGCTAGGGGTTGAGTGACCGAGTTTATTTACAATCGGACGTATTACCTCAATATTCCTTCGAGAGTCGTTATCAAATAAGTCGAATCAAGGAAATACCCTCCCTTCTTATTTGAGTTGAAACTCGGTGCGGTTAGGTAGTATCCTAATTGATGCATCAAAATAAATTAAAAGACAAAACGTATGAGGACGGAGGAAGGAAGAGGCACGGATTTGTTTTATGTGGAAAAAGATTACCTTGGCCATGAAGAGATAAATAAGGTCTAATGAAGGTCCAATGGGAAGAAGGGTGGGCTTTGTCAAACGGTGGAGAGAGAAGGTGCAAAAATAAAAGAAAGGAGGACCGAAGGGAGGGGGACACGGGAGAAAACAAAGAAAGAAAGAAAGAAAGAAAGGAAGAAAGAAGAATCGAAGCTGCAGAGTCGAACGAGAGGAGGGGGAAAGGAGCACCGAACGGGGAAAGATAGAGTGAGACCGAGAGGGCGAGCGAGAGCGAAGGTGAGGGAGAGAGGCCGGAGACCGGCGTGCTGAACGGCAAGCAGCGGTAAAGCGGCCGGCTAGCGCGAGGAAACGGCCAGGCTCGAAGGAGGCCGGAACCGAGCCCAAGATAAAGGAAGCGAACGCGAGGGCCGAGGAGGCAGCCGGTGAGCGCGAGACCGCGACCGGTGACGGTGTCGAGCGCGAGAGGAGGGCGGTGGAAACCGAGGCCAACAGCAGGGAAAAGGAACGAAAGAAGGAAGGGAACCGGGGAGCTCGAATCTCAGCAAACCACAAACCAACAATCCCCGAATCGAGGTGGGTAGTCTTATACTCTAAACTATTAGTAATTTCGAACCCAAATGGATCTATTGTGAATGTTGAATGTGTACTATGATTATTGGATTTGTTGTGAATTCCGAGTATCCGTATTGCGAAACAGACCTAGTCGTTGTGTAAGAGTGAAATAAGAGCTTAGAATGTATTTAGAGAATTGATAGAGTCGAAATGGGAAATGAAAGGAGTTACTTAGGTTAAACGAGTAGAATTAAATTGGGAACTTCAAAGAGATTTAATAGTTACTTAAGGTTGAATTGGAACATGCTGATTCGAAGAGGTTAGATTGTATAGGTCAAATGAGTAATATTGAAGTTTCGATTAGCTATTAAGGATGAAGAGTTGGGACGTGGATATGAATTATGAGTTAATTAAGTCGTAGAGATTCTCGAACCTGCGGTAGTAAAGAGTTAATTACGAACATTGGGAAATGGTAGGTCGAAGTATAGAGAGGAGTATGAATTCGTATTGAGTGATGCGCAATTGGGACATGTAAGTTAGAAATGGGTGATTGTGAGATTAATTGCGTTCTAAGTATATTTTAAATCCTCGAGGTTGAACCGAGCTTGAAAGTAAGTAAAGCTAACGGGAATTGAATAATGAAAAGTAAGTAAGAGGTACATAATTAAGGATCGGCGAACAAGAATTGATTAATAAGGAAAAGAGATATTAAAGGGAAATTGAGGTTGGGAAATAGCAAGTCTGGGGACGGTAAAGTTGAACTAAGCCAAAGTTATGTCTAAGACCTTTGAGAATGAATTAAATTAAAAGGTGAGTGGGGATAGAGGAAACTTCGGTAACATAAGTTTAAGGTTATATGGTTGAATGAGGGCAAAAGAGGTTGGTTTATAAAGTGAGGTCATGAAATGGGGAAGTGAAGTAAAGACAACGAATTGTGAGAAGTTCGGATGTCGAATCGGGTGGTATCCGCTTGTGGTTATTGTGGCTCGGAAAATGGAAATTAATCGTATTAGAATGGTGGATTGAGAAAGGTATAGTTGGAAGGAGTTGAGAATGATTGTTTGCTTTGAATGGTGATTATTCGTGCTATGTGATTGCTTTACGTGATACTTAAAAATAGTTTCGAAAGGAGTTTTGTGTTTTACGTGAATGATTCTTGAATGCAATTTCTTGAGAACCGCCTTTCGAATGTGATTATGTTTTAAAGAAGCAAAGCTGATTTGAGAAAGTGAATTTATAAGGGTGACACGTGGTGTCATGCCTTCCTTGATACTAAATCGATTGAGAAAGCCGTAAAATGAATGTGATGAATGAGAATGTGCAAAGAGTTTTGAATCGACAGGCTACGGATCGTTTAGCATACCGAAGGGTTCGAGCTGGGGATGCCCAGCTAGAAACTTCGAGGGAAGGGTTCTAATAGGGGTCCTGCGAGAGGCGGGATGCCCGCTCCGAGACTTCCTAGAAGATAGGTCCCGGGAGCCTTTTTGTCGGGGTCGCGCCCTAAGATGAAAGAAGTGCTAATTCGAATCCTCGGAAGGCCTAAAAAGTTGATTCAACCCCAAAAGTATGTTCATGAATGTGAAATTTTGTTTTTAAGTGATTGAAGAGTCTTGATCTTTTTCATTATAAGAGATTTCGAGTGAAAAGTATATAGATTTCTATTACGTTATTATGTTTTCGCAGATTTCATTATTGTGAGTATTATGTGTAAAAATTTCCATTTTAAGGGTACAAGACTCCGGTGAGCCCGTGGATTATTGCTCACCTCCACAAATTGCCCCGTCCCCACCCGAGTGTTGCGGTACACTTTCGAAGCATAATCTACACTTAGCACGCTTCGGACTCCTGCCGATTGTTGACGGTTGAAGCGACCCAAGTGGTCTGTCTTGCATTGTTTTGTTTCTAAATGATTGTACTTGTAATTTAGTGCATATAGTTGTACCAAATGTATAGTAACCCGAGTTAGATTGTTTTATGTTTTATCGCATGATTGGTTGAACTCCAGCGTGTGGCCGTTGAGTTGTATACTCCGAGCGTGTGGCTCGTCGAGTTTTATTATGCTTCTTATGCGGGGTTTTAGGCTTCACGCCTATGGGTTAGTCCATATTACAAACAGAACTCTGCCGAATTTTAAGGAAATTTCAGATCCTTTTAGAAAACCACCTCTATTATCTTTAAGTTGAGTTTAGACAGCCAAACCAACACCAGAAAGAGCCTTGGGAGTTCCTCTAAGGAACTCGGCGATGTAATACTCCCAGGGGTGTTTTGGGGTGTTAAAACATTTTTACATTTATATTTTCTCCCTTGTGATCCTTAAAACCTGAATCATAAATATTTCCATTTTCCTAAACCTTAAACAACAAATTTTTCTATTTCTCCAAACCCTTAATTATAAATATTTCTATTTCTCTAAACTTTACCCAAATTTGGACACCAATTTCGATAATTAGATAAATGAGTCCACCCCAACATCACCTCATCAAAATAAGCAAATTTGGATATAAATTTATCTTTATGACAAGTTTTTGGGGATGACTTGTATATACAAATTATCATTCTATTTCTCTAAACCATAAACAAATTTGGATACACTCCTTCGATTTACCATCCTAACTATCATTCTATTTCCCTATATTAATTATTAAATCATAAACTCCTAAATCTTTTTCTCAAAATGTCAAACATTTCACGAATTTTCAACTTAACAAACTAAACAAACGTTACCTACATTCTCAATAAACGATTTAACATTTCAACAATATCAAACATTACCCATATTCTCAATATTCAAATAATTTCCGTAAATACATTCCACATTCAACTACCTAAATTTTGTAAATAACTTAAAGTGAAAACTAAGAGAGTATTGACATTCATACCGGAAGATGACAACGGCGAGCGAGAGGTTAGAGGGCGAACCACAACAACGGTGACGAGAGGACAGATGCAACGGCAAGAGAGGACAACAACACCTAAAAGAGACGAGAAGAAAGAGTAAGCGAAAGGAAAGAGCAAGAAGAATTACAACGGTGATGAGAGCTTACCGAGGACAAGTATCGGACCGAGAAAACCTAGATCCGAGGTATTGTGGACGAGAGGAACTGTGGAAGAGTGATAACACCGAGAGTATAGAGCAGATGAAGCTGGGCATGTGAAAGAGCAAGTACCAGTTCTCGAGTTTTTAGATCTAATTTGGAGACACGTTTAATGACGGTTCAAAGGAAGAACCGTCATCAAATGTGACCTATGAGGACGGTTCTTCCAAAGAACTGTCGTCAAAAGTTGAGGGCTCAACCCATGACGACGATTCGTTGAAACAACGGTCGTCATAGGTAGTATACAAGGCTGCTTATTTACAAAATTGTCACCACCTCATTTTTCATGACGGTTTTCCTTTTAACCGTCATAAATTGAGTGTAATAAAAATTCGTATCCATAGTAGTGTCTCGTGTCTATCACCTTATCTATTATTTGTTGATTTATTAACTTCCATAGATTCCATATCAAATTATCCTTTTTGCTTCCGCTGCATATCAAATCCAACCCTAACAATACAAGAAATTTTTTTTTAAGAAGGAAATTTGATCAAGACTCGGTAATGCACTTGATAATCTTGCTCGCAACTCGCTATTTGCAATTGAACTTACTCGCAACACTAACCGGCTCAATGATCATACAATTATGCACTCGTGGTCATGTTTCTGCGAAGGCAAGGAAGGAAGAGCACATGATGATCATTTTTTCTTTTTGATCGCTTTTGCCCCATTCCTTTAGTAAAAATCCCTATTATCCATTATTCGCTATTTATAATTCTAATTCAATATGTCCATTATACACCAAGTTAGTGTTGGCCAAATTTTGTCCGACCCTATTACTTGCATTTATCATGCCGCAAAAAATTGAGTCCGCTCATTAAATTTTCACTCGAATTTTAAATTTGGACACAAGATTTTTCTACTTCTATTATCCGAACCCGATTTTGATATGAATTCAGGTTTGTCTGAATTGTGCGGCCCGAAAAAATGGGTTTCGGACAAAAAGTTTGGTCCAAATTTTAAATGTTGACCGATTTGTCTAACTCGATTTTGACGTGAACTCGAATTTTTGTTAACACTACACTCAGTCATATAATGTTAGATACACCCCCGAGAAAAGATTCATCTTTTTTAGTAAAATGTTCATCACTTTTTGAAAAAAAAAGTTCATGACATATATGGGATGATCGTTCTTTCTTTTTGATCTCTGTTGCTCCATTCCTTTAGTAGAAAAGCCTTATTATCCATTATTGACTCGCTTATAATTCTAATTTAATATGTCCTTTATACACCCAATCATATAATGCTAGATACACCCCGGAAAAAAGGTCATCATTTTTAATAAAATATTCATCATTTTTTGAAAAAAAGATTCATGAAATATACCGAATAGTTCATTAAATATATATAAATGTTTATTTTCCATACTACTTATAAATTCACATACAAAATTTGTATTTCATCAACTTTGATCAAATAATTTTATTTTAAAATTGATATCTTCCTAACAAATTATCAATTTTGAATTTAGAATCATTTTATTCTAAAAAAACCATAAATTTGAAGGATTAATCATCACATCAAAAAGGTTCACCAAACATAAGTAATGGTTCATAGTTTAAAAACAAAGATTCATTAAATACTCATAAAGATTCATCATTTTGACTTTATGAACTTATAATTTAGAATTCATCTCTTTGAAACAAATCATGTAATCAATTTAAAATATTTTTTACTTAAAATAACAATAAGATTAATCAGTAAAACTTTAAACATAAAAAAAGTAGTAATAAGTCTAATTATAAAAACAAAGAAAAAAAATTCATACAAGTTTCTCGAAAATAAAAAAATAGTAAATTCTTGCAAATTAATTTCTAGATATTTAACATTTGTAAATAAAAATGAAGCAAAAATTATAAAAAAAAAGCAATAAAGAAAAAAAAAGAGATGAAGGAACAAAAATCTATTACTATTATAAAAGGAAACATGTTGGATTCCTCTCCCATTAATTTTAGGACTTATATACTTTTATAATCATTGATTAAATTTTACAAAAAAACAGAACCCTTAAATTTTATAAAAAGAAGAACCCTTAGATGCTTGACTCAATCTTGAAAATTACAAAATTATTTTTCAAAATTGCTTCTCCCAAGTCACTCACTTACTCGGTTCCCCATCTTCTCCCTCTCTTTTCTCTTTCCCTTCCTCTCCTCTATCGACACATATTACCGACAGGCCGCAAACGCTCAAGGTATGGTTGTAGCAAGTCAAGGTCGTAAGTACTCAATCTAAGCAAATGGGATTGTTTTTGAGTTGGTTGTTTCACTAATTCTAATTATTAAAAACAAGAAAATTAATCTAACATTTAATTAATCGATAAAAAGCATCTAGGGATTTGATTTCCTAAGTTTGATTATTAAAACCTAATTTGTGCAATCATTCTTTCAATTGAATCAAGGATCGATAATCAAAATAATTCTACTTGTTCTTTCGATGCTTAATAGAATTGTTGTAATCAAACGACTATCGTATGCCTTTCAAGTTAATCAAAGTTAAAGGTTTCAAATTATCAAAGTGATCCCCTAATTTACTAGTCTTTTATCAAATTTCAAAAATTAGGTAAAATAGTTGGTTGTCGGATTATTCCATTTCACCTTTCGAGTACGTCATAGATTAATCTCAAATTATAAATATTCAAGGGCTTAAAAATACTCATAAATATGAAGAACACAACTTTCTATTGATTCAAAATAAGAATTCAAGCACAAACCATGAAAATCTAATCAAACATCATTGTTTCGGATTATAAATCCCTAGATAAAAGAAATCTACTCACTCATGATTATTGAAAGATTAATAAAAATTCTAAACATGATAATCAAACCTCAAACAACAAGAATGAAGAATTAGGTTGATGGGTTTCAAGAACTCCACCTGAATCTTTCGACTTCTAATGAAAATTCCTTCAAACTTGCTTCAATCTTCAAAATGTGTTTTTGAATTTGATATGGATGAATATGATGAAGAGATGGATGATATATGGATGCATTAATAGATAGATGAATGATGAATGAATGAATGAATGTTGTAGTTCTTCGAGTTAAATAGCTAGAAATCGGCAATAAAACACCCAAAACCGTCGGAACACGAGCAGCCAGCCGAAAAGGTAGAAAAAGGAGCCACTTCAGGTTGGAGTGATCGCTCGAGCACCCCGAGTGGGCTCTGTCCAAGTTCTCTTGCCTTGATTTTTCTACCACTGTCCGGGGATCCATAAGGGAGGTTCGTAGTCAACTTGTTTTTACCAAAACTTTAGGAAATTGGGTCATTTTGGCCTTAAAACCTACAAATTTACATAAAAAATAACAATACCAAGTGTAATATGGAAATAGGAATATAAATTACACATTTTAAGCATACATTCCGTAATCCACTACCGAAATTCCCTAAAAATCAACTCAAAATATGCTCTTATCAATAGCAAACCCCGCAAAATATGTATTCTTAATCTCTCTCTCTCTCTCTCGCTCTCTCTCTCTCTCTCTCACACACACACACACACAAACACACACACATACATACATAGAATTCTTTCTTCTGTCTTTGTTCGGTTCAACAAGTTCTCCTCTCCTCTCAAACCCTACAAATTTCTTCCTTAACTTTACTCCCATTTCAAGCTCGAATTGTAAAATTTTCACTTAATTTTAACGAGATAAAAATCAAATCCTATTGATCTCATATACAACGATTAATATCGCAAGGTGGGTGCCAACCCCCTCTAGACTCGGGTCTACTATCTTTTTTGGGGTTCTACATTTGCTTATCGTTTGTCGGTTGGTTCTGTTCAACTCACCTAATTTTGGTCTAATTTTTAAATAATGTATTTTTCCCCTTCAAAATTTATATACCATCCCCCGTTGGTGTAGGTTTAATTTTATAAAAGGAAAACATATTTGACTCCTTTCCCTAAGGGTTATATGTTTTTATAGCCATTGATTAAATTTTATAAAAAAATAGAACCCTTAAATTTTATAAAAAATCATAACCTTTGATGTATGACTTGCTGAATTTTGAAAAATAAAAAATCAATTTTCAAAACTCCCGAGGTCACTCACCTACTTGGTTACCCCCTTCTTCCTCCTCTCTATTGGCCTATCTCCCCTCTCCCTCTTTCTCCTCCATCCACTTATAGATTGCAAACCCTCTATTTTTCTCTTCTCTCTCTCTCTCTCATGCACGCACGCACGCACGCATCAACCATATAGAATTCTTTCTTCTCTCTCAATCAAGTTCAACCAGCTCTCATCTCCTCTCCAACCCCACGAATTCTATATTATTTCAACAAATATATATATATTTATAACAACCCTACTAAAGTTCATTTACAAATTAAGAAGAAAGGACAAAATTGTGACATAAAGATGAATGACATAAAGATAAAAAGCCATGACATTGAAGAAGAAGTCAAGAAGTCTTTCAAAATTGTGACATAAAGATGAAAGCCATGACATTGAAGAAGAAGCTAAGAAGTCTTTCAAAATTGTGACATAAAGGTGAAAAGCCATAAAAAGAAAAGACAAGTTGTCTTTCAAAGACAATTGTCATGTCTTACCAAAGATACTTTACATTTTCTATATAAGGATGCATCTCCATAGGGAGAAGGCATCAATTGTACGAGTGAGTTGAGAATTCCACTAAAAAGTATATTGCTTCCTTCATATTTTGAAGATCGGTTTCGATTTTCTTTAAGCAAGTTTTCTAATTTACGTGACAAATATTATAAGTATTCTATTTACAATTTCGTATTTTATATTTCATAAAATTTGAAGTTTATTTATATTCATCTCTTATTTTATTAAGTTTTACGAGATTTTAATTTTTTAATCTACGATCCTACTAAGCTGGTATCGAGCCATTATTGCATTGTAATTATTGTCTTTGCATATAGACGTTGGTTAAACGTTGGTCGGCCTTAAATCCGTTGGTCGACCAATAGTGGTGGTCCCGATCGGTAGTCCCGTTGGTCCCGTTATTTGCAGCAATACTTTAGTTAGAATGCATTAGAAATGGCCTCTAAATTACGTATGAAGACTCGGACACTTGCTCAATACTTTTACGAGTTGTATAAAAGGAATCGGGTATAACAATCTCATACCTACGAGTTTTGATTCCAAGGCATTCTACGTATCTCGAAACTTATCCGAGTAAAATAGTATCTTTTTAAGTGATACGGCTCTTACTTATTATATTTCTTGCTTATCCGTAGCGACTTAGAAAGCTGGTTCTTTGTTACGAGTCCAGCATCACTCGGATTAATCGCAGATTGAATAGACTAGTATTTCGTCTTTTCTCGCTCGAGAATCGACTTGTGGTTATAAGTCCTATTTTGTTATAGTCGGTATTTTTAGCTTGTTTCATGCTTAGTCTATATCAAGTTAATCCTCTCTTATATTCTTTATTGAACTTGATTCTTCGCTTAGACTAAGTCGGATGGAATTCGAGTATCATGGATATTGGACTTAGAAAATTCCATTCCGTTTCGACTCGAGATAATCGGTTGGTTTATTTATCGTAATTATTTTATTATCCGTGTCTAGTCTTGGGCCAAAGTATTCTATACTTTGAGAACCAAAATTGATTTACTTTTGTAGGTTATTCGATCGAGGATACACTTTTCAAACTACAAAAGTAATCGGCTTCGAACGTCAAATCACCGGCGAGACATGGCTCTTCACCTTCTCTCGCTCCAGGTCCTAGTAGATTGTGTTAGGGCATGTCTGTTTCCAAATCTGAAAAGCTGGAACGCCAAGCTTAACGGTGGTTTCCACCTTATCTTTCAAGACACCACTAATGGTTTTGGGACTTCCAAGAGAGTTAAGCCGTTGTCCAACGTTCATATTACAACGGATACTTTACGAGTGACTCGAAAGCTTCTATCAACGGTCACGAGAGGACTCTCGGTCGGCGAGACGGAGATAACGGCTATTACGCTCGATCATCTATAAATAGAAGCCATCTCACAAGACTTGAAGATAGCCGAACATATTGTTAATAAACATACTTGCTCAAAGTTATTGTATTTACTTCCAATCTTCAACTTACAACTCCCACTCGAAGGTTTGCTTGGGGAGAGTCCGAGTCACCCTAGAGGGGGTGAATAGGGTGATAGAAAATTCTTGGTGAAAACACACACTTTGCACGGAAAAGAGACAAAGACAGATTCCGAGTCTATCAACGAGGTCGAAAAGATTGGACTCGAAAGCAATGAATCGGAAGGAACAGGAGCGATAAAGGCATGCGAGTCTAGAATGAACTCGAGAAAGATAACACTTAGATTTTACGTGGAAACCCTCCTGGGGCGAGAAAACCATGGCCCGTGTCAATCCGGACACGAAGTCAAATCCACTATTTTGAGTCCACAAAATACCGTGAGCGGTCGAACCCGAGTTGCTCCTTTAGACAACTCTATACAAGTTTTCCTAGACTCGAAGTTCCCTTATCCGATCTAGTACTTCCTACCCGAGATAACCCTTACAGCTAGGGACAACTAAGCGAGTTAACCTTTACGGCTTAGTCAAGGGACCTTACAAAGAATGTAAGAAGAGTTTGTAACTAAGTACAAGACCTTACAACTCGAAAGTAATGAATTACGAGTGGGAGTTGTAAGTTGAAGATTGAAAGTAAATACAATGACTTTTCTCAAGTATGTGTATTAACAATAAATTCGGCAAATCTTCAAGTCTTGTGAAGTGGCTTCTATTTATAAATAACCGAGACGAGTAGCCGTTATCTTCATCTGCTGACCAAGAGTCTTACGTGACCGTTGATAGAGGCTTTACGAGTCACTCGGAAAGTATCCGTTGAAATATGAACGTTGGACAACGGTTTAACTCTCTTGGAAGTCCCAAAGCCATCGGTAGTGTCTCGAAAAATGAGGTGGAAACCACCACTAAGCTTAGCGTTCCGGTTTTCGGATATGGAAGCGGACGGCTTCGACACAATCTTACGGGACTGGAGCGAGGGAAGGTGACGAGCCATGTCTGCTGGTGATTTGACGTTACGAAGCCAGGTTACTTTTGAGGTTTGAAAAAGGTGTGTCCTCGAATGAATAACCTACAAAAGTAAATTAATTTTGGTTCTCAAAGTATAGAATACTTTGGCCCAAGATTAGACACGAGATAATAAAATAATTATAATAATTAAGCAGCGATTATCCGAGTCGAAACAAAATGGAATTTTACGAGTCCAATATCCATGATACTCGGAATTCCATCTAACTTAGTCTAAGCAAAGAATCAAGTTCGATAAAGGATATTAGAGAGGATTAACTTGATATAGACAAAGTATGAAATGAATTAAGAATACTGACTATAACGAGAATAGAACGTATACCCAAAAGTCGGATTCCGAGTGAGAAACGAGTGGAATAATGGTATACTCAAAATGCGATTAATTTGAGTGAAGATGAACTCGGAAAATAGGAACCAGTTTTACGAGTCGCTTATGGAAACGCACTAAATGCAATAAGTGAAAACCGTATTACTCGGAGAAGATACTATTTTACCCACGAAGTTTACGCGATACCGAGAATGCCTTGGAATCAAAACTCTATATGCATGGGATTGTTATACCGATTCCTTTTACATAACTCGGAAAAGTATTGAGCATTGTCCGAGTCTTCACACTCTGTAATTCATTACTTTACGAGTTGTAAGGTCTTGTACTCGATTACAAACTCTTTCTTACATTCTTTGTAAGGTCCCTTGACTAAGTCTGTAAGGGTTAACTCGGCTTAGCTGTCCCTAAGCTGTAAGGGTTATCTCGGTTAGGAAGTACTAGATCGAGATAAGGGAATTTCGAGTCTAGGAAAACTTGTATAAAGTTGTCTAAGGGAACAACTCGGGTTTAGTCAATTCACGGTATTTTGTGGACTCAAAATAGTGAATTTGACTTCGTGTCTGGATTGACACGGTCCAGTGGTTTTCTGCCCCAAGAGGGTTTCCACGTAATCTCTAAGTGTTATCTTTACGAGTTCATTCTAGACTCGGACAGGTTTACTGACTCTTGCTCATTCTACTTAATAGCCTTCGAGTTAAATCTTTTCGACCCTGTTGATAGACTCATAATCTGTCTCTGTCTTGTTTTTAACGGAAGAGCTAAAGTTTCCACGAAAAACTTCTATCACCCTATTCACCCCCTCTAGGGTGACTCGAGACTCTCCCAGAGCAAACTTTCAATTGGTATCGAGCCCTTGAAGAACTCCTCAACATAATGGAGTAGTAGAGAGAAAGAACACAACCCTTGAAGAAATAGCAAGGACGATGATGATTGAACACAATTTGCCCTACTATTTACGAGGCTGAGGCGATCAACACGACTAACTACACTTTGAGCAGATGCCTCATCGGACCCATTACGAAGAAAACACCCTACGAGCTCTACAAAGGGAAGAAGCCAAACATCTTATACTTTAAGCCCTTTGGTTGCAAGTGTTTTATTCACAATAATGGTAAGAATCACTGACCAAGTTTGATGCTAGGGTCGGATGAAGGTATTTTTACGGGTTACTCTTCTCACAGTAAAGCTTATCGTGTCTTTAACAAAAGCACTAATAAAGTGGAAGAAAGCATCCACGCAGTATTTGATGAGTCCGAACAGGAGAAGCCAAGTGAGTCATCATACTCAAAGCTGAAGCTCGGTAGAGATGATGACGAAGCCGAGACTACAAAGACTCGGACTCGACACTGCTCAAAATGAGGTCACTCGAACGAGGAAACTCGAGAATGCGACAACTCAAGAGCTCACTCGGAACGAACAAGCCAATGAAGAAGATCACTCGGAACAAGATCAAGTGGTTCAACCCACAAACCTGGTGAATCAAAGAAGCTGGTAAAGCATTCAAATTTACTTCCGAGTCATCCCCAGAAAACATCATTTCGATATCAACAGTGGGGTAAGAACTTGTTCCTCTCTACATAATCTATGTGCATTCACTTGCATTTATTTCATTAACTGAACCCAAAAATGCACTAGAGGCCCTTAATGAACCTGAATGGGTAGAGGCCATGCAAGAGGAACTCAATCAATTCGAGAGAAACCAAGTACGGACTCGACCAACCGACCATCTAACCACCCGGTTATAGGAACCAAATGGGTTTTCAAGAACAAGCTAGATGAGGGTGGAGTGGTAGTTAGAAACAAGGCTAGACTTGTGGCTCGAGGTTACAATCAAGAAGAAGGAATTGACTGTGGGGAAACCTTTGCACCGGTAGCGAGATTGAAGCCATTAGAATACTTGTTGGCATTTGCATCCGGCATGCATATTAAACTATATCAAATGGATGTTAAGTGTGCGTTTCTCAATGGTTTTATTGAAGAAGAAGTCTATGTTGAGCGACCTCCTGGTTTTGAAAACTCGGAATTTCCAAATCATGTTTTCAAACTTCAAAAGGCTCTCTATAGTCTTAAACAAGCACCTCGAGCTTGGTATGAAAGAGCGAGTAGCTTCTTGGTCCAAAATAATTTTAAAAGAGGTCGGATCGACAAGACTCTCTTCATAAAGACCAAAGGGAAAGATTTCCTTATTGTTCAAATCTATGTTGATGATATTATTTTCGGTGCTACTAATGAGTTTTACGTGCTGAGAATTTTCCGAGTTGATGAGTCAAGAATTCCAAATGAGTATGATGGGAGAACTCAATTTCTTCCTTGGGTTACGAATCAAACAAGACAAAGATGGAATCTTTGTTCATCAATCAAAGTACACCAAGGACTGCTGAAGAAATACAAACTTCAAGATGCAAAGCACGCATCTACCCCTATGAGCGACGAGTATAAAGCTTGACTCGGATGAGAAAGGTAAAGCAATAGATCGAAACTCTATCGAGGTATGATTGGATCTTTACTATATCTTACTTCCAACGAGCCGAGATATAATGTTCGGTGTTTGCCTATGCGCAAGATTTCAAGCTAACCCAAAAGAATCACATCTCATCTGCGGTGAAAAGAATATTCGAGATATCTTGCAGGTACTCGGAATTTAGGTCTATGGTATTCCAGAGACTCGGAAGCCGACTCTTACTTGGATATTCGGACGCGGATTAAGTAGGATACAAAGTTGATCGAAAGAGCACATCCGGAGCTTGCCAATTTACGGGTCAACACTCAAAGAAGCGAGAACTCGGTAGCTCTATCTACTGCTGAAGTTGAATATATTGCAGTTGGAGCTCGTTGCGCTCGGATTCTATGGATTAAGCAACACTTGAAGGATCTTGGACTATTCCTCAACTCGGTTCCAATCAAGTGTGACAACCAAAGCGCAATCGGCATCACCAAGAATCCTGTCCAGCATTCGAAAACAAAGCATATCGAGGTCGAGATATCACTTCCTACGCGATCACTCGGAAAAAGGTGATATTGAACTTGAGTTCATTCCTACTAATCTTCAATTAGCTGATATCTTTACTAAGCCTCTTGGTGAAGATCGGTTTTGCTTTATTCGGAATGAGCTTGGTATGTTAAATGCTTAATAATATGCTATTCTTATTCATTGCATAATTACGTGTTATGTGTTTTCACTTTTAATAACCATTAGCTCGGTTGATTTGGTGATCTTGGGATGGTAGTTATTTCGTGTTTCGAGTCACTTAGAAACCATTACGAGTCAAACTCGGACGTAGAGAAACTTGGACTTCAAATTTTACGAAACTATCTCTAGAACAGTAGAGAGTTTCGGATCATATTTTCAAAATCCTTCAAAATCTTTCTTTCTCTCTCTCGAGCGCGTGATCAGATTTTAGCCATGAATTTTTAACAGTTGGAATCCTAACCGTTGAAGAGAAGCTGTCACACCGGTCTTTGGTGACTAATGGACAAGCCGAGTCAAAACGGAGTTATACTTAGCGGATAGTTGATGGGCGCGCTTATTTTCTATAAATAGCGTCTATTCATCTTCGTCTCGGTACTCTAAACTCCATCTCTCTCAAACGAAACCTCTCGCGGAAGATTACTACGTGAACAGTCATCCTTGATCGTCTGCAAGCGTCGAAGAAGCCCTCTCTCGTAAGTTTCGATTTGCTCTCATCTCTTTCTTCTACATTTTCTTTTCTTCTCTTCTACCTCTCTTTCTCTTTCCTACTCAAAAGTTTCATCTTTCCTTCCTTCTCTCAAAATGCCTAAAAGAGGAAACCATCCCGACTTCCGAGGTCTCCTCATCTTCCAAAAGCCTCGCACCAATAAGCCGAAAGCTCAACCCCTTCCAAACCCATTGTCACCTGAGCACCTTATGCTTTGGACGACAAGTTCTATCCAACAACCAAATTCTCTTGGTTGTCCCACATACTAAACCACCGAAGCATACAACTTCATGTGCTTCGGCGAGTTCATCTATCCCGAACTCGTTTCGAGTTCTACACTCACCTCACCCACTCCGAAAACGTTCTAACCTCTAGGGTTCGGAACATCACTGTTCGTCTAAACACCTCTCTCCTCCACCGCTTCTTCAAGGTCTCCTCTCTTTTCTTAAACAGCAATCCCATTCCTTTCACTTGAAGTCGCCGACGACTTCTTTGAAAAATTCGCCAAAGAATTCCACGAGTCCCGGAAAAACTTTTACGTGACTCGGTTGAAGTCGAAGCTCGTCTTACGTGCTTTCTGTCGATGAGAACCTTTTTCTCACAGCATTCCGAGTAAGGAGAACCCGAACTCCAAGCATCTCAAAGCTCTCTTCGACATCCTTGAGGGATACGAAGTAGACCTCTTCCCCTCATCATTGAGCGGATGGCCGCTGTGCCGGCTCAGCTCCAACCAAGAAGAACACCTCCCTTCCTTTCGGTACTCTTCTAACCCTTGTTTTCAAATAATTCCAAGTTCCTCTCCCCTCGGACCCAAACGTTGTGTCTAAGGCGGCCGTTGTTGTCGGCAAGAAGGAACTGCAGGTGGTACGGATACCGGAAGCCGACCACTAGTGTGCGGCTTCACAACTCGGAGGCGAGGACTCGAGAAATCAACCCCTCTCTCTCTCCCCTCTCCACCTGGTGGTGCCTCCACCTCGGGTGCCTCAAAATCTCTCTCTGCTCTCTTGTCCCCTATTTTTATGGACAAGATCGGCTCCGATCTTTCAAATCTGTTCTCCAAACTCGACCATCAACCAAAAGGCGGGTCAATCCCAAATCCGAGAGCGGCGAGTCTCTAGTTCTTGAGATGAGGGAACTGGTAAAGGAGCAGAAGGAGTTGATCGAGCTCCTCAAGAGAGACGGTCCAAGGCGGCTCGGGACCACGATGACTCGGACGCATCGAAGCGTCTTCGAGCCCGAGTCGACCTCCTCGGACGGCGGGGATGAAGAAGAAGAAGCTGCGAGATGCGAAGGCTGCGACGCAGCAGGAACCTGCGGTGCGCGAGTCCTTCCGAGCAGGGGAGGAACATCAAGAAGAAGCGGTAGGAGCTGCCGAGGGTCGAGCTGCTCCACGAGCTCAAATAGGCGTACTCGGCTCGGACAGCGATGCGGGTGGGTCGAAGACCTCGCTACTCCGGCGGGTCGAGACGAGCAGCCCCTTCCAGCTGCGAGGTTCCAAGGGAAGAATCCCTCGATCCACTCACTCCGGGTCGGCCACTCGAGGCGAGCCCCGACGATAATCCCGGTTCTCCCTTCGCCGCGCTCAAGCACATCGTCGAGATCATATCGGCGCCGGCGAACCTCCGCTCCCTCCGCCTCCACTCGAAATCTCCCTTTCCCTCTTAGGCGCCATGCACCGAGTCACAATTCCTCGGTCCGCCGAGTGTTTTTTTTTTTGAAATTTTTTTTGTCCGGACATCTAAGTTGTACTACTTGCTCTTTTCTTCCCTTCTTTTTCTTGATTGTTTTTTCTGAAAGGCAAGGGGAGAAATAGAGTCGAAAAACTTGTTGTCTTGTTTAGGGGAGTTTTTCCGCCCTTTTGAATTTTAATGGATTAATGCATTTCATTATTAACTTCGAGTTCATTATTGCTAGCATCTCTTTTCGAGTTAATGTTAATTACTTAAAGCATACTTTATTTTTTTGCTCCGATATATTAAGTATTGCTCGATCCATTGAGTATGTCTTACTCATCTCATCTCATCTCATGCGCAAACCACTCGGAATCAATTTTTTCCTCTAACAAAGTTTCTATGTAAGTATGGAATGCCTTTCATCAAAAGGGGAGATTGAAGACTCAAACACTTGCTCAATACTTTTACGAGTTGTATAAAAGGAATCGGGTATAACAATCTCACACCTACGAGTTTTGATTCCAAGGCATTCTCCGTATCTCGAAACTTATCCGAGTCAAATAGTATCTTTTCTAAGTGATACAGCTCTTACTTATTATATTTCTTGCTTATCCGTAGCGACTCGAAAACCGGTTCTTTGTTACGAGTCCAGCATCACTCAGATTAATCGCAGATTGAATAGACTAGTATTTCGTCTTTTCTCGCTCGAGAATCGACTTGTGGTTATAAGTCCTATTTTGTTATAGTCGGTATTTTTAGCTTGTTTCATGCTTAGTCTATATCAAGTTAATCCTCTACGATATTCTTTATTGAACTTGATTCTTCGCTTAGACTAAGTCGGATGGAATTCCGAGTATCATGGATATTGGACTCAGAAAATTCCATTCCGTTTCGACTCGAGATAATCGGTTGGTTTATTTATCATAATTATTTTATTATCTCGTGTCTAATCTTGGGCCAAAGTATTCTATACTTTGAGAACCAAAATTGATTTACTTTTGTAGGTTATTCAATCGAGGATACACTTTTCAAACTACAAAAGTAGCTTGAAGCTCGAACGTCAAATCACAAGCGGACATGGCTCTTCACCTTCTCTGCTCCAGGTCCCAGTAGATTGTGTCGAGGTCATGCTGTTTCCAAATCTAGAAAAGCTGGAACACCAAGCTTAACGGTGGTTTCCACCTTATCTTTCAAGACACCGCTAATGGTTTTGGGACTTCCAAGAGAGTTAAACTGTTGTCCAACGTTCATATTACAACGGATACTTTCCGAGTGACTCGAAAGCTTTTATCAACGGTCACGAGAGGACTCTCGGTCGGCGAGACGGAGATAACG
Organism: Talinum fruticosum; assembly: GCA_021018815.1. Taxonomy (NCBI): domain Eukaryota; kingdom Viridiplantae; phylum Streptophyta; class Magnoliopsida; order Caryophyllales; family Talinaceae; genus Talinum; species Talinum fruticosum. Next base: position 2,645,613 of record JAITYX010000015.1, on the reverse strand, counting down.
GCTATTCTGCCCGGTCATCTATAAATAGAAGCCATCTCACAAGACTTGAAGATAGCCGAACATATTGTTAATACACATACTTGCTCAAAGTTATTGTATTTACTTCCAATCTTCAACCTACAACTCCCACTCTGTAATTCATTACTTTACGAGTTGTAAGGTCTTGTACTCGATTACAAACTCTTTCTTACATTCTTTGTAAGGTCCCTTGACTAAGCTGTAAGGGTTAACTCAGCTTAGTTGTCCCTAGCTGTAAGGGTTATCTCGGCTAGGAAGTACTAGATCGAGATAAGGGAATTTACGAGTGCAGGAAAAATTGTATGGAGTTGTCTAAGGGAACAACTCGGGTTCGATCAATTCACGGTATTTTGTGGACTCAAAATAGTGAATTTGACTTCGTGTCTGGATTGACACGGTCCGTGGTTTTCCGCCCCGGGAGGGTTTCCACGTAATCTCTAAGTGTTATCTTTCCGAGTTCATTCTAGACTCGGACAGGTTTTACGACTCTTACTCATTCTACTTAATAGCCTTCCGAGTTAAATCTTTTCGACCTCGTTGATAGACTCGGAATCTGTCTCTGTCTTATTTTTAACGGAAGAGCTAAAGTTTCCACGAAAAACTTCTATCACCCTATTCACCCCCTCTAGGGTGACTCGGACTCTCCCAGAGCAAACTTTCAACGTAGATTATTTTCGTTTGGGTCCGATAGTAATTCAAGTGACATAATTAATAGTCAAGAAATTAGAGCAGAACCTTTATTTAAAGCCCCATCACCTAATGAATATCATAATTGGATTATACCTAAGGTCAAGCCCGAGACAATTTACAAAATAGGTACATTTGATTTTTCCACTACTTATTCGAGTCAAAACTCATGAAGAAATTATTAGTTTACAAAATGGGTTAAATCAATTTCATTAATCAAACAAGACTCTATTAATAATCATTTAAAGACAAATTATAGATTCATGCATATAGGACTTGTTCAAATTGCTTTTAAATCTTTTGTTCGAAAAGGCATTGACGCTCCTATTTATACGGCTCTTAAAGACAAATGATTAAAAAAATATAAGTTTTCTTTATTAGCTGTGATTCATACTAACATTTGTAATGGTCCAGTTTTTTTCAATTGTTATTCAGATTTTCCAGTTGATCTTACCTGTCCAATGACAATTGAATCATTAAAATTAGATGTTCACATACAAGGTGACGAATTTTATAATTTTAAAAACTTTGTTGTTATGTATAGAGTTTATTTTAGACCGATGTCTACAAACCTTAACACAAAATATTTAAGTTCTCTTCCTTCTAACTCAAAAGAAACTGTTTTACTTGAAATAAGTGATGAGAAACCCGTTGTCATTACTCCAAAACTCCTTAAATGGGATGAAATAACAATCCCATATGAAGTTGAACTAGAAAATGCTCAGCCTCCTACACAATTAGAAGAAAAAGATATAGATCAAATTATAGAAGAGCCCGATGGTAGAGTACTTATAAGATTTAAATCTATGAAAGAAAACATTTCCAGACCTAACTCTTCAAATTCTAGAAGATCTTTTTCGATTATTCCTCTATGAGAACGAGATACTTTTAGCAATTTCCTAAGATATAGGTTTACAGCTCCAATCCCGGAGCCTATTCCAGATTGTTCCTCTCACACGTCTTCCGGGATAGGAGGAGGAATTAATGTCATTACAAAAGAAGGGTTTGAAATAAATTGGTCCTTTTTAAAACAAGATTACTATTCCCAGAAAAATATACATTACGGAAAATGGTTTCAACAAATTGAAGAAAACCTTAAGGCCAAAATTAAAACAAAATGGATAGCCGATATGACAAGATTATCGGCCAATATTCCCTTTTTCATATGGTTCCCTACATTTTCCTCACAACTAGGACTTGAAAATGTTTATTCAATTCCTAGTATTAATGTCCAAACACAGACTTATAAAAGTGTGGTATCTTCATGATGGGAGTAGTTTTGTTGGTGTTCATCCTCCCAAGACTGAAGCAATTACACTCAAAATTAATGATTAAGAAGTCATTGCATCACCTTATAAAAAAGGCCGGGAGGAAGTGACAGTGCTACTGCTGATGATCTTAAAAGGTCCATCAACAGGAAAACTATACAAACGCAATTCTTAATTACAATAGCAGAGCAACTAACCTTTGTGTCAACAAAATTAGATACAAAAAAATTTAAATCTCCTAAAAATTCTACTAGTGATACAAAACCTTCTGAATATATAGATAATATTTCTAAACCTTTCTTCAAACTTGATAGTATTCCTAAAGAAAAGAAGAATCTCTTTTTAAGGTTGCTTCAAATTCTGATAATGAGTCTTACGGATAGCATATCTAAACAAATAAAAGATATTAACATCGCTCTTAAAGGCAAATCTATTCGTTGCCTTGATAATACTTGCCAACTTCAAAATAATGAGTCTTCTTCCTCGTCCGAATTAGATTCGGATAATGAACTATTTGCAATTACGTCCTTCCAAAACACTTCCGAAGAGGATAATGAGCAACCTTCAATAAACAAAATTAAGTCATAGAGAAATTCCAAAACTAGAAATTATTACCCTAAGCCCACTCCTCCGGACATTCAATATGAAGAAAGAGGAGAATTTTCGATAGGAAATTATGATGGAAATTCTATTTATGAATGGAATATAGATGTAAAATCCGAACATGAAATTCTATCCACATTACAAGAGATGGGTATGGCGGTCGTTGCCTATAAATCAAAAAGATTATAGTTCTAAAGATGTTGCCTCAGCACTTGCTCTAGGTTTTACAGGACAACTTAAGAATTGGTGGGATAATTTCATGACCCACGAAGAAAAAACTTCAATCTTGAATCACTCTACAAAAATCAAACAAGAAAATGGGATAGAAAGAGATGAAGAAGATGGTTATGAGCTTTTAATTCATACTATTACTCTTCATTTTATTGGCAACCCAAATGAAGGACAAGCGATCGCTAAATCTGTCCTCATTAATATAAGATGTCCAACATTAAGTGATTATAGGTGATATAAAGACGTTTTTCTTACTAATGTCCTTAAACGTGAAGACGGAACCCAAAATTTTTTGAAAGAAAGATTCATTGCTTGGTCTCCCTAAACTATTTGGAGAACGAATCCTTAATAAATTAAGACAACATTCCAACACGAGATGACATTCCTTTTTGTCGTCTTACATTTGGACAAATTTTTGGAATAGTTAAAAGTGAAGAACTTGTCCTTCGTAACGAACTCAAATTACAAGCCAATTATGGATCGAAAGAGCCCGAGTCTCGAAGAGAGATGGGAACTTTTGCGAAGCTTTGGTATCACAAAAATTGAAGCCCCATCTACAAAAAATAAGAAAGTCTGGAAGAATCTTTAATAGAAAACAACGAAAACCTTCTAAAGCTTTTACTTCAAAAACAAATACTCCTAAACCAAATTTTCCAAAGAAAAAGAAATTTAACAAGAAGAAAGTTGTTTGTTACAAATGCGGTAAGGTCGGTCATAAAGCTTTCCAATGTAAAACAGAAAAGAAAATTAACGAACTTTTCGTTGAAGAACCCGACTTACAAAAGAAACTATTATCAATTTTAGCCCAAAATTCTTCCGACTACGATAATGAGGAAGATTATTACCTTAGTACGAAGAAGAAGACTCGAGTTATGAGTCTTCTCCAATTAAGCAACTTAATGTTATTACTGATAAAATTCAAAAGAATTCTTATTAGACTTAATAGGGAAAATTTCGATCCGGAAATAAAGAAAGAATATCTAGAAAAATTAAAACAACTTGTTCTCGATGAAGAGCCAAAACCCTTTAAACTCGACCATGAAACTCCAAATCTCTCCGAGTTATATAAAAAATACCCAATTCCAAATCCTTTCCAACAAATTACTACAAAAGAGATTCAAGCCGAAGTTAATGAATTAAAGGCTCAAGTTAGAATCCTTAAGTTCTCGATGAAGAGCCAAAACCCTTTAAACTCGACCATGAAACTCCAAATCTCTCTAAGTTATATAAAAAATACCCAATTCCAAATCCTTTCCAACAACTTACTACCAAAGAGATTCAAGTCGAAGTTAATGAATTAAAGGCTCAAGTCAGAATCCTTAAGCAAGATATTCTAGAACTAAAAATTAAAGACCTTGAGCTTGAAACCAAATTCGCTATTTTAGAATCTCATAAGACTAATTTTTCTATTCCGGAAGATGATACCTCTATACCTCATATATCAAGAGAGGAAGTTCCGGACGACCAATTCTTATAAACTTTATCTCAAGTTACCTTCCAAAAATGGTATTCTATAGTCAAATTAGTGGTTGGTGATTTCTCTATAAGTACGGTCGGTCTAATTGACGAGTGGAACATATCAAAATTGTATTAGAGGAGGAATCGTTCCAACCAAATATTGTGAAAGGTCTAAAGAAAACCTCTATAGTGTAAATGGAGAGCCTTTAAACATTAGATATAAATTAAATAAAGGATACATCCAAAACAATGACTACTATTTTAAAAATGTATTTTTGATCGTTGACAATATTACCAATGATCTCATTCTTGGTACTCCTTTCCTCACTCAGATTTATCCTTTTTATGTTAATGAATTAGGAGTGTACACTAATATCATGGGTAAAAAAATTTCTTTTAAATTCTTATCATCTGCTAAGCAAAGAGATGTCTCCCTTTTACAAACATCCTCTATTTTTTGACAAATTAATAGTTTACAATATAAGCAAACTACAATTACCCATTTACAAGAAGAGATTTCTTATCTCAGGATCGAAGAACAATTGCAAAATCCTTCGATTCGAGAAAAGATTCTTGATCTAGAACAAATCATAAAGAAACAGATATATTCCGATGCCCCTAATGCTTTCACGGGAAAGAAAAAAGCACATAGTTTCTTGACCTTATATAAAAGATTTTGATGAAAGAAATATTCCTACTAAAGCTCGTCCAACTCAAATGAATTTAGAGCTTCTCGAGCATTGTAAAAATGAAATTCAATCCCTCCTATTCTACCATTAAAAAGGAAATTTTATCTATTGTTCTTTGTGTTTCAAAATTTCAGGATGATTTATTTTATAAAAAATTTCTTTTAAGAATTGATTGCAAAGTTGCCAAAGATATTCTACAAAAGGACGTTAAAAATTTGGTTTCTAAGTAAATCTTTGTCGGATGGCAAGCAATTTTATCTTCTTTTGATTTCGAAATAGAGTTTATCAAAGGAGAAAGCAATTCACTTCCAGATTTCCTTACTAGGGAATTTTTACAAGGAAAGAGTGACAAAACAAAACTTTTGCGAGCAATCACCATGAGTAAGCCGAAGGACAAAGGGAAAAGTATACAAAAGGCCGAAGATTACCAGTTGGTTTCTCACCCAAGAACCTTTCAAGATATCAAAGTACCAATTCAGAACAAATTTCAATCCCTTACAAATTTCCCTCCTTTACCCTACAAAGCTGTTGTCACAAATCCTACCGCTACCCATTACCATGTTAAATTTACAGAACATTTGTTTCTTACAAATTATAAGTCTCCTCCATCCAATGATCTTATCCGACAATTCATCCAACGAAGTTTTGAAAACCTTCATTTTCACACCGACCATTCTCAAAAGGACCGACGATTCTACAAGTTTATTCTTGTAGATTCGCATTTAATTGACTTTACCCATACAAAAGACAGAACAAATCCTAACTACATACTTTATTCTAAGTGCATCATCCGACAAGTTATTGGTTCCCATTAGTGGAAGAATCCATTTGAAGAGAGACAATTTTCTATCCCCTATCAACCACAATCTTACAACTACAATGATTACAAAATGGTTTGTTATAGAGTATTTCTTTATAGACCGAGATGTCCACTCCTGGTTCTTCAATTTCCATGATACTTGCACTACAAACTTCCCAGTATGGTTCTATCATTGGTGAACCCTTTTTGGTGCCACTTCCTCGATTTTGCCTACGAAGCTAGAGAAGGATGAGATCAATGGCTCAAAGTCTCAACTTTTGATCCTTTTGAAAAAGAAGTACAATTCTTTTGAACATTCAATGTTGCATGGATTTTTAGTTGGGAATACCAACTTCAAAATTATCTATAGAATCCTTATCCGCTTTCAATGGTCCATACCTACAAGGTTGGATGGTGGCCGAGTATAGAACTACACTCTATAATAAGGACAACGTTCAACATTTTCTAAAGACAAAAACAAAGAAATACACGTTGTTTAACCTACCCCATGTCTGAAGCATCAAAACCAAACAAGATTGAACCATTTTCTATTAAACCATCTACTCCGACAAAAAGTAAAATTCTTCAAGTACCAAAGAATCGCGAAAAATCTATTCAAAAGGTCTATCACAAAAGCAACGTGATCTATTAGAAATCCTTAAAGATAAGCCTGAACTCCAAAAAAATTATTTACAAAAGCTTATGGCGCATGACAATTTAGATAGTGATGAGGATGCTTTGATTCAACAACATCTTCTACACACCTTGATCCATTTGGAGGTCCTTGTTCACAAGACCCCTTTGAGACATAAAAAATAAAAAATAAAAAAAGCCCACAGGTTACCCCGGCAAAAGTGAGGGTCATTTTCTAACCTTTGTCGCTTTGCGGGTATGGAACAACCCTACTAAAGTTCATCTACAAATTGAGAAGAAAGGACAAAATTGTGACATAAAGATGAATGACATAAAGATGAAAAGCCATGACATTGAAGAAGAAGTCAAGAAGTCTTTTAAAATTGTGACATAAAGATGAAAAGCCATGACATTGAAGAAGAAGCTAAGAAGTCTTTCAAAATTGTGACATAAAGGTGAAAAGCCATAAAAAGAAAAGACAAGTTGTCTTTCAAAGACAATTGTCATTTCTTACCAAAAGATACTTTACATTTGCTATATAAGGATGCATCTCTATAGGGAGAAGGCATCGGTTGTACGAGTGAGTTGAGAATTCCACTAAAAAGTGTATTGCTTCCTTCATATTTTGAAGATTAGTTTCAAATTTTCTTTAAGCAAGTTTTCTAATTTCTGTGACAAATATTGTAAGTATTCTATTTACAATTTCGTATTTTATATATATATGATTTGGAACATGTTTCCATATAGAAGATGAATAAATATATACACGATAATCAGGTCGTTTGGTTTGAGTTGAGTTTAGATTGAGTCAACTTTGGTTGAAGCTCATTTAGGTTGTTAGGTATGGATCAGATCAACTTTGATCCGGTGGCTTTAAGTTTTGTTTTAGATCAATTTCAAGTTAGGTAGAAATCATGACAATTTCCTTCTAAATCCGTTTAGATTTTTAATTAGATTCATTTATGTATAAGGTCTTAAAAGAGCTTTTAGTTATACACGTGCTAAAATGGAAAATTACAAGATATAAGAACATGTAAAATTAATTCATGACCTAACTAATTTGGAAAAATTTGAATTGAGAATTCAATAAGTCATATAATACGAGTCAATTCAAACTTATTCATATACATTTTAAAAGGGATTTTATGAGACCAAAAGAGATTAACACTAAGTGAAGTGAACCAAATTTATTCAAATCAATACAATTGATTTAGACCTAAATTTGACATTATATTTAAAATAAGACCAAATTGATTTAGTCAATTTGAACTAATATGATTCAAATCGAACTAATATCTTGCTTCAAAATTTATATTGGGTTGTCATAATTGGTTAAATAATTGTGTGATGAGCGGTAGTCTGTATACCACTTGTGCCACTAGTATGTGTTAAGTACTAATTTCTTTAGATAAATTACAAATCTAAATAACTTACAAAATATACTAAAATATCAAGAATTGTGTACATATATTGGATTTGAATTGAGTCGAGTTGGAATTAGGTTGGATGAAACTTATATTTGATTTTGTTTGGTTCAGATTTGGGTCATTTGTATTCGGGTTGAATAAGGTTGGTTTTAATCAGTTTGAGTTTACCTTGGTTCAAGTCGTTTTGGGTTCGTATCAAAATCATGTAGGGTCTTTTCCAAGTTTTTGATCAAAATCGTTTTGAGTTGTTTCGATCGTCAGTTTGAATCAGAGTTCAGATCATTTGCATTAATATGTTCAATTCAGGTCCTTTTTTTATGAAAAGTGTAAGATTTTCCATTGCTACCCCGAAACATGAGGATCGCTGTATAAAGATTCAATATAAGCAGCTCCCTATATCAAGTGTTGAAAAAATAAGAAGAAAAAATGCAGTTAATTGGTCTAATGACCCAACTTCAAGGAAGGGTTGTCATTAGCCAAATGTGCGTTAGTTTCTGGCACTCAGCTCTTGCAGTAGTTTGTCCATCCATTTCTTGTTTTTGTGCTTTGTTATACTGATCAGTTTGTGCCGTATTCTGACCTGCATCTCTCTTTTGTGGCCATAATTAATCCCTAAGGGCCTGTTTTGTTATTTGTAAAGATTCTGCTGCATCTCTGCATCCAAATATGATAACAACAGGCAACTATTAAAGCCCATATGGTGTTTTTCTATATCTGTGAACCCTTTATGTCCTTCAATCTTTCATCCCAGCCTACCCTAATGTCTTGAGTTCGAATGCAATTAGGCGTCAGAAGCTAGTACCTCTTTGCTGAAGGCACATTGGAAAAATAGATGTGTAGTGGTTTCAGGGCTTTCTTCACGTAGAACACAGCTTGTATCATGTACAAGCACTCCAATATGAGCCAATCTATCACTGGTTAGGAGCCTCTCTTAGAGGAGCATCCACATGGTGTATTTATGTTTACGTATTGCAATAGGTGAGCATACTACTTGCCAGTAGCGAAATACCTATTCCTGCCCCATTAACATTTTGTACCCCCTTTGGCTGTGTATGTAAGTTGTTGATTCCAAAGTCCATCTACATAGCTCTGCCTGAACCTGTGCTTCAATTTGTGCAATTTTCTCCAGTACCAGCTAGTAGTGGGGTACGTGTGTAATCCCAAAAATCCTTACCCTTGAGGTATATTTCATTTACCCATTTGACCCATAGTGAATCAGCCTAGGTAGAGATTGCCCAGATTAGTTTTTCCATAGCTACAACATTCTAAATATCACAGTTTCTGATGTTGAGACCCCCTCTTTTTTGTTCTACATACATTATGCCAGGCAATGGGATACAAATTCCTCCTTTCACCCTTTCCCCATAAGAAATATTTGCATAAATTCTGCACTTGCCTTAGTGTTTCTTGGGGTAATATGAAGATCGAGTTCCAATATGATAGCATTGATATCATGAGTGTATTGATGATATGCACTTTTGCAGCATATGAGAAGTTCCTTATTGCTACTGATTGCAGCCTAGCTTGTATTTTTTTCTACAATTTTGTGGCATTCCTTCAGGCTCCATTTTGTTGGTAATAAAAGGCATCCCAAGGTATCTCATAGGAAACTGCCCCTCATTGAACCCCATTCTCTGCTGGATTTGGCTCTTTTAATCCTCTCTTATACCATTGATAGATACTTGAGACTTGATTTTATTTGCAGCCAACCCAATAGCCTTTGTAAAATGCTCAAACCCTGTCATGAGTAAGTTAACAGAGTTGTAGTTCCCTTTGTTGAATAGTAACAGGTCATCAGCAAAACATATATTCACGATCTCCATCCTCTTGCATAATGGGTGATATCTGAAGCCCTTTTGCCTACTCTGTAACCTGAGGGTTCTTGTAGGATATTACATGACAATCACAAATAGGAGAGAGGATCAGGGGTCCCCTTGTCTAAGACCCTTAGCACCTGGAATGTTGTTTGTAAGTTCCCCATTAATTGCAATTTGGTAGCTGATCAAAGAGATGCACTCCATAATCCACATAATGAATTTGAAGGGGGGGAACTTCATTGTAGTCATTATATCATGTACTGCTACCTAAGCAACTTTATCATATGCCTTTTGAAGGTCAATTTTCATGAGGCATATAGGAAAAGCATGTTTCCTTTGCTATAATTGAATCAAATCTCGAGTAATGAGTATATTCTCAATGATTGTTCTACCAGGGACAAAGGCACCATGATTCACATGGATGATAGTAGGCAATACTTTATTTAGTCTAGCACACAAAACTTTGGCTATGCATTTGTAAATAGTGGTGCAGCAGGTAATGGGTCTGAAGTTAGTGATTTGAAGAGGGTTTGCTATTTTGGGCACTATGGTAAGCACAATGGCATTTAGTTCAGGCAGCAGCTTTTTCCCCCAAAAAATAAAATCCATAACAGCTATGGTTATTTCCTGGCCAATAATGTGCCATGTACTTTGGAAAAATCCACTTCCATAGCCATCTAGTCCTGGGCTTTTGTCTTTGTCTATAGCAAACATTGCATCCTTAATTTCCTCAGGTGTAATAGGCTATATCAACATATATTGTTGCTGTATTGTGAGATTTGCCCCTAACTCCACAATCTGCAGCTGTATTGGTTCAGTGGGCATGGTACCTGTACCTAGTAGCCCATTGTAATAGGTTGTGAAAGCATGTTTGATGCTTGTTATGCTTGAATGCTCAACCCCTCTCTCGTCTTAAATCAATAAAATGGAATTTCTATAGGCCCTTTGTTTGATAGTTGCATACAACAGTTTGGTATTTTGGTCCCCATTTATCAGCCATTGGGCTTTACTTTTCTGATTGAGAAATTCCCTTTCAGCAGCAAGCTTAGCCTCAAAATCATAGTATGCCAGCCTCTCCCTTTCCTGCAGGTCAGTGTTCATTGGGTCTAACAAGAGTTCTTGTAGTTTGTGCAATAATGTCCTTGCTTTGATGACCTGATCCCCAATTTGTGCAAATTCTTGTCTATTGATGAGTTTCAGTCCTTTTTGAAGCTGTTGTAACTTGTGGCAGACTCTCACCATAGGATCTCCCTGAATATGCAACTGCCAAGCTGTTTATACAGTATGCTCATAATGTGGAGATGTAGCCCACATGTTGAAATATAGGAATCTCCTTAGTTGAGGTTTAAACTACTGGTCCAATGACACCAAGATAGGAGTATGGTCACATACATCCTGGGCTAAAAATTGGACAAGCAAGCCTCCAAAACAAGTCAATCCATGCTGTATTTCCAAAAGCCCTATCAATTTTGGAAAAAAATTCTTGTCCCATATGTGTGGTTATTTGACCATGTGAATCTTTGTCCAGTCCATTTCAACTCCTCAAGGCTGTAGTCTTCAATACAGTTATGAAAATCTATGTTATCTCTAGGGTTAATTGCATTGCCACCAGTTCTATCTTCATAGGACCAAACATTGTTGAAATCCCCTACAACCAACCATGGCCCATCACAACTACTAGCTATCTCTCTCAATGTGTTCCAGAGATCCATCCTCATGCAGTCATCATTAAATGCATAAACAAAGGACACATAGATAGGTATCATACCTTGTATAGCAACTTGACAGTGAGTAATGTGTGCAGTCAATCTTCTAACCTCCACGGAAACCCTATTTTTATTCCAAAAAACCCAAATTATAGCAAACGAATGGGCATGATTGTTAATGACAGCCCCCAATCTTTACAAATGTTATTGTGCACACGATCAACATTTATGCCTCTGACTTTTATTTCCACTAGTTCCCAAATGAGACTTTTATATTTTTGCAAAGACTATAAACAACCTTTTGCTTATTGGGCCATTAAGGCCTCGAACATTCCACGTGATAATGCTAACCATCTCCCTTGGGGGAGGAAGCTAATTAATCATTCACACCCACAGTCACTGTTGCATTGTGTATAACATGAGTTTGCTCACCATCTACTGCTGTGGCCACATCAGCAGTGACTTCATTTGATCCCTGCACCTGAGTTGGTTTTGTAGTAGTGATAGTTGTGACAGGTGGGTCTGTGTTTTTGACTTGCCATACCCATGTCCTTTTCTTCTTCTTACACTGTTTTGTACTGCGCCAATATCCCTGACAATTTGTGCATTTGATAGGCCTCCATTCGTAGTAGATGTGTTGCTCAATTACTACTCCATATTCATTCTCAAATAGCACTTTGTCTTTTAGAGTGCTGGATATTTCCATTTCAATCAAACATTCGGGCATAACTGGCTTTTATTCGTGTCTCAATGATTTTGTCAATCATGATTGGACATCCAATTAGGCTGCGTATTTTGCTCAACAATGGTGTTCTCCAATCTTTCAAATCCAACCCTGGCAGCTGCACCCACATCGGAACCTTATGAGTCTCGTTTTTAAGTTTGAGTACTCACGACACCATGGCTTCATGATAAGAGGCTTGCTATCAAAATGATAAAAGCTTGAGTATAGTACCTTGTCCCTGGTTTCAATTTTGTCAAATTTAACAAGCATAATTCCATTCTTTAGCATTAGTATTTTCTCTATCTGAAAATTGCTCCAGATACATTCCAGAAAACCTTTAAGTATCACAAATGGGGATTTTCCCCCAACACATTGCAGATGAGAGATGATTTCCAATATTCAATCTCTTATTCAACATCTTCAGCCACAATTTTACCCACAATTTGTCCATCCACACATTCCGGTTGCACAAATCTTAGCTTTGATCCAGCATTTGTAAGCTTGCTTACATCAATCAAATCCCATACTGATTTAGGGTTTTGAACAATTGCGGGAGGACGTAAGGGAGGGGGACCATTATTCAACACTGGTTCAGATTCCAGGGTATTCAATGGAACAGTGGTTACCTAATTCGACGAACCACTGGGAAAAGAGGATGATTTCGAGTTCGTTGCAGTCGATCGAGGTGCTTGAGCTTGAGCTTGAGGTTTGCTTTTCCTTGCCATGGCAAGCATCCATCAGTTAATCGCCTAGCAAAAGCCCAAAGAAGCTATTCCCATCGCTCTAGAAGAATCTAACTTATTCAGGTAATTTTACATGGTCTAAATAAGCTTATTATTACATGGAGGAATCACTACATAGCTGATATCATAATAGAGAATATGACACTAGTTCCTCAGTAAGCAATGAGACTAAAGGCTTCTCTCCGCCACAAGCTTCCTAGTCATAACTCTCTCTCTCTCTCTCTCTCTCTCTCTCTTATCGTTACATGGAGGAGTCATTGCATAGCTATATTTCAAGAAAAAGTAGTTCCTCAATAAGCAGTGAGCTCAGAGACCTATTTCCACCACAAGCCTCCCAGTTCACACATTGCACACACAGTCGCACTAGCACACTCTCTTACTTTTACTCTCTTTTCATCCATATTTAAACTCATTTTCGCCTCCATCTTTCTTTTGCTAGCCTCGCATTTAACTTGGCTCTACTTTAACTTCAGCATCAGATGTTCTATCTCTAATCACACTAGGGATTGAATATTTTGTATATCTTCAATCAAGAAAAGAATTATATATCTATAATTTTCATTCTACTTTGTCTATAAATTTCCTTCAAAATTTACTTTCTGGTAAATAATTTATTATGAATCAAACTCTCAATTTAGGTCATATTTTTTTAGCATATAACTTTACAATTGATTATATCTCCTTACACTTATAATTACTTGTAACTTTTTACAATTAATCATATATCTTTTTCCATACAATTTAGAACTTACTGTGTTACAACTAAAATAAAAGACTCTTAAATTTTGGACCTAATAAAATCCAGAAATATAAAAGGGAGATTTATAATTAGGTGAGACTTTAAATTATAATTACAAGTTTGGTGGTTTTTTTACACTTGGGTCATCTTTTTATATTGAAAAGACAATTATACCCTTATGTCTTTCCTCCTTCACCTGCCTTTAGTGTGTCTCCTCCTGCCATCCTCTCTCTCTCTCCTCCCCTTACTATATGTTTCTCTCTCCTGTCCCCCAATCTTACATCTCTTTTGAAATATTTTTTAAATAAAATTAAAATATATTTATTTTTAAATAATATTATTTTTATAAAGACTTTCGTTTTTTTCCTTTAGATAAAAAATTAGTTATTTATATTATAGATAATTTTTAAAACTTTTTAATGAAGAAATTATTTTACATTTAAATTTTAGCTTTGTTATTCATGTTTCTTTTATATAATATCATTATGTTGCTCAAAAACAAAATACCATTATGAATTTCTCTTATTATAAATAAATTACCTTATTTTCACATAAAAAATAATGTATTCATTTTTATGATCTAATTTTAAATAAAATTTAAATTTTCAGTAAAATTATAATTTTAAGTTCATATTATAAAATTTTAATTTTTAAGTTTTATTTTTTCATATTTCAACTAAAATATTTTGATTGAGAAAATATATGTTTTTAAATCCTAAATCTTAATTACTCAATTTGAAATATTACATTAATAAATCTAAACACTAAATCCTAAATGTAAGATATTTATAATAGTTAAAATCATAATTAACTTTACATATGTTAATCTAAAAATAAATATAAAATTACATGGATTAGCCTAAATAAATTTTTAAAATAAAATTTAAAATTATTATATACTAGGGTTACTATATATGTCAACCATAATGTTATCCTCGAATGATAACGTAGTCATCCTAGGATAACATCATGGTTAACCATGGATGACATCTATGATCCTAGTATATAGTAACTTTTATTCTATCTTAAAAATTTATTTAAATTAATCTATGTAATTTTATATTTATTTTTATGTAAACATATATAAAGTTAACCATGATTTTAGCTATTATAAATATTTTACATTTAGGTTTTAGTGTTTAACTTTATTAATTTAATATTTTAGATTGAGTAATTAACGTTTATGATTTAAACAATATATATTTTCTCAATTAAAATATTTTAATTGAAATAAAAAACTAAAACTTAAAAGTCAAAGTTTTATAATATGAACTTAAAATAATAATTTTACTTGAAACTTAAATTTTGTTTAAAATTACATCATAAAAATGAATACATTATTTTTTTGGTGTGAAAATAAGATAATTTATTTATAATAAGAGAAATTCATAATGGTAGTATAAAAAGAAATATGCATAACAAACCAAAATTTAAATGTGGACTAATTTTTTCATTAAAAAAATTTAAAAAGTTATTTATAACACAAATTAATTAATTTTTTATCTAAAAGAAAAACAAAATTCTTTATAAAAATAATATAATTTAAAATAAAATATATTTTATTTTTATTTAAAAAATTACTTTAGTTAAGAGACATATAAAAGTAAAGAGAGGAGAGAAAAAGGACAACATTAAGGAGAAGAAAGGGGAGAGACTAACAAGTGGGAGGGGAGAGAGAGAAATGATGGGAGGGGAGAGAATAATTTGAGGTGATGGGAGGAGAGAGAGAGAAAGAAAGAACCTGCTGGAGGGAGGAGAGAGAGGAGGGGGTGAGGATATGATGGTCTTTTTACTTTTAAGAGAGTGACCTAGGTATAAAAATATTAATCAAATTCATAATGGTAGTATAAAAAGAAATATGCATAACAAACCAAAATTTAAATGTGGACTAATTTTTTCATTAAAAAAATTTAAAAAGTTATTTATAACACAAATTAATTAATTTTTTATCTAAAAGAAAAACAAAATTCTTTATAAAAATAATATAATTTAAAATAAAATATATTTTATTTTTATTTAAAAAAATTACTTTAGTTAAGAGACATATAAAAGTAAAGAGAGGAGAGAGAAAAGGACAATATTAAGGAGAAGAAAGGAGGAGAGACTAACAAGTGGGAGGGAGAGAGAGAAATGATGGGAGGGGAGAGAATAATTTGAGGTGATGGGAGGAGAGAAAGAGAGAAAGAACCTGCTGAAGGGAGGAAAGAGAGGGAGGGGTGAGGATATAATGGTCTTTTTACTTTTAAGAGAGTGACTCAGGTATAAAAATATTAATCAAATTGGTAATTGTAAATTAAAGTGTCATCCAATTATAAATCTCTTAATATAGATTGAGTGAAGTAATTACGATTTGAATAATGTAGATCGAAAGGTGTGTTGATACTACAATTCCTAGTATAATTGTTAGGAAATGCACTAAGGGAGGAAGTAAACATTGGTCATTCGTTGATAGAAGCAGTGGGAAGAAATAGAATTCGACTCAATGTGACGTCAAAAGGATGAAGAGACGCGGGGCAGGGGAGAGGAAGCCTAGGCTGCCAGCGAACAGGTGTTATGTTTTTGGCGCACGCTATGAACCAACCAACCATAAATAGTTTATAAACGCAACTTTTTTTAATTTTTAATTTTTTTCTATGGTTGTTTTATTTGTTTATTATTATCGTTGCGAACTTTTTCTTGGTTCTCACTTGTTCGAGTTCGGCCCCAGTTACGGGCCAAACCATATCGACCTCCCGTCTCATCAAGTGGCTTTCCCCACCTAGATTGGCCTTGTGTAAACTAAAATAATTCCCGGTAAAAAGATACACAAATCCACGTTTCAATAAAAACAACAAAGATTAGCCTTTTGATTTCTTTTAAGTTTTGGTGATTATTTAATTAATTATATAAAAATATATGTAGAAGTAGAAACATTTAATAATAGATAGATTAGTGGCTTAATTAATTAATTCATTTTAAAAACTTCTAAAATTATGGATTTATTCATTTTGACATTTATCATAGTGTTTATAATAGTTGATAGCTCGTAATAAGCTTATAATAACTAATAACAAGTTTAAGCTAATTATAATAACTAATAACAACTCATAACGGCTAGTTTCAACTAATTATAACCGCTTATAACAACTCGTAATAACTACTAACAACTTATAATAACTCGTAATAGTTCGAAATAGCTTATAATAGCACACAACTAATCATAATAGCTCATAACAACTTGTAAATGCTACCAACTAGTTTTTATGGTTAACACGAACAAGTCGTGAGTTACTTTAATAGATGATAATTACTAACCGATGATAACGAAATATGCAATAATAATAGTAGTTACTAGTATTTTTTTATATTATTATGGTAAAACAAAAGCAGCACCCATAAGTATCTAAATGATTCATATGCATAGCACATTTTGCTACCATTCTAGAGTAACTAACGGTTGTTTTTGTTTTCCTTTTCTCTTTTTTTTTTTTAAATGTGGTTACAATTGTGATTATACATCGAGTTGGGGTTATGAGAAATGAAATTGTATAGAATTCATTTGAGGATTGTAAGATTTTTGATAGTAACTTTTTATAAGAGTGAAAATTTAATAAGATTTCATAGTGAAAATGAAAGTTCAGTTTAACTATATTTTATAAAAGTTTGAAGCAAAATTTATGTTATTGTAATGAATTTTCAATATAATTATTTATGAGAATATCTTTAAAAATTTTCAAGATTATGATTGACATGTGGACATCATCTCAACAAAATTTAACTGAGTTGAATCCATGGATTATTTATAAATATTAAAATCATATAATCGAAGATATTGATTGATATGATATGATTCTTTTATCTCTTTAAAAAATATTATAATAGATAAATATACCATGACATAATTTATGTTGTTAATATAAATAAATGAACAAAGACAACATTTTTTACTAGGACGTTATTTACAACAAAAAGAAAATTACTCGACATTGCTCTAAATCTATTTATGTTAATACTAATCTAATCAATGGCATTGAATTTCGAATAGTTATGTGCATCCCAAATTGAAACACAATATGATCTAAAGGTTACTAGCTCCAATCCAATCATGATCTATGGAATATTTTGATTTTACTTAAAACTTTGGAATGTTTGTCACTATTGCTATTTAATTTTATCCCACCATTTTTTCTCGATATCAATTGCATATTGTCATATTAAAGACAAGTAAAATTGCAATTGTCGACCATTTCTTACAACCAACTGTCATCTCAGCCTCTTGTTTTTGAATGTTGCTGGTGATTTCTAAATGAATCAAGACCAAAACTCACCCAATAAAAAAACAAATAAAAGATGACCCTTAGCCGCTTCAAGAGCCCATTTCCTCACATCCCATAATAGCAGACATTAGCCACGCTCTCCCTTACAAAACCACCACCACCCTCCAATTTTTCTCTCTCCTCCTACCAAGGTTATCAGGAGAAACAGAGAGAGAAACCATGGCTTCATTTTCAGTCAATAAGATGGTAGTCCCATCGACATTCCTCCCCTCATCATCATCATCCTCAACAAAAAGATCATCACCATGGAGGAGAGAGAAACTGGCAGCAGTCATGAGGTGCCAGCAGCAGCCCCTGTCAGCGGTGCCAGCGGCGGCAGAGGCGGCGGCCACGGCAGTGGTTGACCCGGCGAGGCTGGAGCCGAGAGTGGAGGAGAAAGATGGGTACTGGGTTCTCAAGGAGAAGTTCAGAGAAGGGATAAACCCACAGGAGAAGGTGAAGATAGAGAAAGATCCCATGAAGCTCTTCATTGAGGATGGGATTAGCCAACTTGCTCAAATGTCAATGGAGGAGATTGACCAATCTAAGCATACAAAGGATGATATTGATGTTAGACTCAAGTGGCTCGGTCTCTTCCACCGCCGCAAGCACCATTGTAAGTCTTGTGCTATAAATGTCATCTCGTAATAATGTGTAAATTTAATTGTTTATATAACTTAATGAATGGGTCGTTTTATTAAGGTTAGTTTGAGTTCGTTTTGTTTATAACTTTATTTGATAGACTAATGGATAAATTTGTGCTATTTTACGTTTAATTGCATCTTATTACTTATCATGTAAATAGATAATAGGTAAACATTTTAAAGTTGAAGTTCATTATCTAAAATGGAATAGTCACACAAAGGGCACTAATTTGGTGGCCCAATTTTTCTATACCTGATACTTGAATTCAATTGCTCTAAAGTTTAATTCACCGAGTTAGGAAACATGAGTAGTTTTATATTGCAAAGTAGAGAACCCCCTCCCACTCCGCCTCTCCTTCTCATTCCCCGGTTACGTCAGCTTGACTCTGTTTCTTTCTTGGTGATTATCATTTGACGTGAATAGTTGAAACGGATCATCTACTACAGATGCTCAGTCTCATTTTTTGTGTTATTCCTCACCTGAGATTGAATTTTCGAGTTCACACACGTGAATTTAGATCTTTTTCGCAATATCTTAGAAAAAATGTATGACAAGATATTTAAAAGTTGGTGATGACACATTTAATATAAAGGCATGAATTATACAATAATAAGACCCAACACAAATGACATAATTTTCAGAACATACAATTCTGCTGTAGTAGGAATAGATTCATCCTGATTCGACGTAGTTTGAGTAGTTTGACATTGTTTTTTTTTAAAAAAAACTATTCTATTATTTGTTATTGTGCTTCATTTTTTCAATGATTGCTTAATTTTTCAATTTGAACAGTAGGATAGTTGTCAAATTACATTAAATTAACAACATTGCAGATTGACATTTAAAATTTTTCCACGTTAGCCTAAGTTGGTTGATAAAATTGAATTTTGGTGAATTACACAATGAATTTGTTGAATGAATGAATGACTGAAATGCAAACAATGATAGATGGGAGATTCATGATGAGGCTGAAGCTTCCAAACGGGATAACTACGAGTGATCAGACGAGGTACCTAGCCAGTGTGATAAGGAAGTACGGCAAGGATGGGTGTGCGGATGTGACTACAAGACAAAACTGGCAAATAAGAGGTGTGGTGCTCCCAGATGTGCCGGAAATACTCAAGGGGCTTGAAGCCGTTGGCCTGACCAGCCTCCAGAGTGGTATGGACAACGTCCGTAATCCTGTGGGTAACCCTTTGGCTGGCATTGACCCCCATGAGATTGTCGATACTCGTCCCTTCAATAACCTCCTTTCCCAATTCATCACTGCCAACTCGCGTGGAAACACCTCTCTTTCGAACTTGTAAGTCTCTTTCCTTCCTGTTTGGATTAGGTTCAGGTCAAGTCAGTTCATGAAATCACTATAAGCTAGAATAAACTTTAGTTTATCTATTTCAGGCTGCTGAAGTTTAATTCAGGCTTTATTCAAAATTGAGTTATGTTGTTTGAGATTTGAGTTGGGCCTGCTTTTGGGTGGTTCAAGCAAGGTATGCTAATATGGGTCTGTTTTCCTATTGGTTCAAGGGGTCAAATTTAGCTATAATTCAGGTTCGGTTCAAATTAAGTTACCTCAATTGATATTGTTTTGGGACTTAGTTTTTCATTATTTGGATCATATAATCTATAGTTAGCTTTTGTCCAGGCATAAATGTTTCAGTTAATCGTTTTCCTGACTCGGAAATTCTCATTTTGTGCTCTTAATTTTGGAATGTGATGCAGGCCACGAAAGTGGAATGTATGTGTTATAGGATCCCATGATCTATATGAACACCCTCACATCAATGACCTTGCTTACATGCCAGCAACAAAGAACGGGGAGTTCGGGTTTAATATGCTGGTTGGGGGATTCTTCAGCGCAAAACGATGTGAAGAAGCAATTCCACTTGATGCTTGGGTCTCTGCTGACGATATCATCCCTTCCTGCAAAGCTGTACTCGAAGCTTTCAGGGATCTTGGTTTCCGAGGAAACAGGCAAAAGTGTAGAATGATGTGGCTCATCGACGAGCTTGTAAGTACTACTAACATTGCTCTCTTGTTTGGGTTTCTTTGCACCCTTCTTGCCAACGAGTTTGATTTAATCAAAACATTTTGGGTTCCCAAGATTTAGATTTGAAATGTCTTCATTTGAAAGGTGGTATACTACTACTGAATGTTGTAACATATACCACACTAATAGTTAAAACAAATGGTTAAAGATCTGGGATGGACTTACAAATGAGTTATTGTTTTTTGGGGTGGGTTGGATTAATATAATCTTGGTCATATTTATGTTAATGGAATTTCAAATCAAGTCTAATTGCTCAGATCATACGAATTTAGGCCTATGTCAACCGGTCAGAATCAACTTGACTTATTTGAAGTGAGCCAAGTTATCTAACATTATTGTTGGCTAACTCAAGAGTGCTCTATTTTCATGACAGGGAATAGAAGGATTCAGGGTTGAAGTGGAGAAAAGAATGCCTAGCCAGGTGCTGGAAAGGGCATCAGCAGAAGACCTAGTTCAGAAAAATTGGGAAAGGAGGGACTACTTTGGTGGCCATCCCCAAAAACAGGAAGGCCTAAGCTTTGTGGGCATTCACATTCCTGTGGGAAGGGTCCAAGCCGACGACATGGATGAACTAGCCCGCTTAGCTGATGAGTACGGGTCAGGGAGCTCCGTCTCACAGTGGAGCAGAACATAATCATCCCTAATGTTGAAAACTCCAAGATAGAAGCCCTTCTAGAAGAGCCTCTCTTAAAAGAACGATTCTCCCCGGAGCCACCCATCTTGATGAAGGGGCTTGTAGCCTGCACTGGGAACCAGTTCTGCGGTCAAGCCATCATTGAGACCAAGGCACGGGCCCTTCAGGTCACACAGGAGGTGCAAAGACTAGTATCTGTTGCCCAACCAGTTAGGATGCACTGGACTGGTTGCCCCAACACTTGTGGGCAGGTCCAAGTGGCTGATATCGGGTTCATGGGTTGCACGGCTCGGGATGAAAATGGCAAGCCCTGTGAAGGAGTAGACATCTTCCTAGGAGGCCGGATTGGAAGTGACTCCCACCTAGCTGAGGTTTACAAGAAAGCTGTGCCTTGTAAGGACTTGGTTCCTATAGTTGCAGACCTTTTGATCAACCAATTTGGGGCCGTTCCGAGGGAAAGGGAAGAGGCAGAGTAACGAATTAGGTCTCTGAAAAACAATTAATCTTTTGAACTGATGTGTTTGCACTATTATTTTGTACTATTGGCATTGTTGTGAAAGTGCATAAGATCCCATATATTAGTTATACATAGCAAGATGGTATAAGTTATGCTTTTCAAAAATTGAAGGTATATTTGATTTGTTTTAGCGATCACTAGATGATCATAAAGGTTGGACTTCAACAAAACTTCACTTGCAACTTGTGCTACTACCACCATCACCATTATATTACTCAAAATTTAATGGTATGTAAGAAAAATAAATTCAGTAAACCAGCCAAATTGAGGCTGATTGACTAATTTATCGGAGGAAGTAATAGCCTCCATGTGTCATATTGGCACGCGTACGTCAATCACACGTTGGGAAAAATATTAAAAGTATGATTTCATTTGGAGTGTATAGGCTGAAGAAGGATGTAAATATTAGAAAATTAAAGTCAAGATCAAGAATATTGAAATGGACACTGGATTTTTCATGGAAATCTAAATCGGAAGAAAATCACCGGCAGTAAATGAGCAACCGAATCCACTATATAATAATGAGTACAAAACATATATCTTAAGGGGTTAGTAAGCATAAATAAAATCATATAAAAATGCATACAAGATATAGGGGGTTTATAAACACTACGAGAATCAATAGTAGAACTTTATAACAAGAAGGTGATTGGAAACGAGAGACATAAGATACCAAAATTCTTTCAAAGCTCAAATGGTGGAATAAACTACCACACTTCAAATGGTTGGAGAACCACAATATATATAGGCTAGAATGGTTAATAGAGGGGTGATCTTTAGTATTCTTGGGCTGAGTGTAACTCCTTATAAATCTCTGTCAACGCTAAACAATAAACACCTAAATAAAGTCGAAACATCTCATAATTGAAGGGACTTGAATAGCAACAAAGTAGCATTAAATTATGAAAGAGAAGCAAATGCTAAACGAGATTTAAACCCGACAAGTAGTGTAAACGGACATGGGTAGCCCTTGTCCGCTGCTGGAGATCACTAAAGCTGAATTTTGGGAGACAACCGAACAAAACCTACTTGGACCAAATTTGGCCAATACCAAAAAATGCCAAACGAACTCGAGAGGGCATAACCTTAAAGGACAAAAATATCCAAAAAATTGATCTTGAATCGCCATCAAAGTTCTCATTATCAACATAAAACACCCTAAAATAAAACGCTTCCATAAACCCATATCTCGAATACAACTTTGGCTCGGATACCACTTATTAGGAAAAAATATTAATACTTTGATTTGATTTATAGCGTAGTAAGTGGAAGATAAAAGGAGGATGTAGATATTAGAGCAACAAAGTCAAGATTAACAATATTTAAACGGACACCGATTTTTATGTGTGGAAGATTTTTGCAAAAATTAAAGTTCAAGTGAACGAGTTTAGTTAGAAGAAAAACTAAGTCTAGATTGACTCAAGAAAATAGAGAAAACGAGACAAGGCAATTTAATGAGGAAACCCTCCCGGGAAAGAAAACCTCGGACGAGTGCTAATTCAAGCACGAAACCAAATTCACTAATTGAATCCTCAATTACAATGAATAAGATTACCCATAAATCTTCCCGTTAACAAATCTAGTACAATTTTTCCAAACTCATAAATTCCCTTATCCGACCTAGTAATTCCAAGTTGAAGTTTCCTTATTATTAACTTGAGATAATTGAGTTGAAGTTATGTTATCAACTCAGTCGGGGAAAGGAATGTGTTTGAAAAGTAAAGAGATGATTAGAAGATTTTCTCATTTAGAAATTACAACTCGGAAAATTAAGAGTACGAGTAGGAGTTAAAAGCAACATTTATATGACAAGTTTTGCTCTTGTTCATCGGTGAGAATCTTATGTTAAGGCTTCTTTAAATAGTTTACCTTGAAAAGAAGTCGTTGAGTCTTGAGTTGGAACAACCGAGTTAACTAGTTGTTACACGGATAGTTTGAGGTCTTAGTTTCGGACTATCTTGAAATAGTTGTTGTGCCTACGTCTTAGCTTCCAAAAGTTGTTGTACCAACTCCAGGAAACTAAAATTTCAAGTAGAAAAACTTGTTAGATTCGAAATAAAATATTACCCAAAACAAGTAACAAATAGGGTTGTCGGTGAGATCCGGATCGAGTTTTTTCGGCTTTTCTATCTAGCGAGCTTCAACGGTAATGAAGCCTTTGTTTTTACTTTTCTTTGAGATAATTGGACTTTAGAAACCAATAAAAACAATAAAGAATGGTTTTCAAAGTGTAAAAATACTTTGGTTCATAATTAGATTAGGATTTGTCTAAATAAAATATTTAAAGATCAATTATCCTTAATCTATTGATTTGGATTTCAAGCCTAATATTCAATATATTTAAGTTCCGAGATATGCCAAAACTAATATACAAAATATTCAAACTTAATGGGCTCATGATTTATTTTGACATTTTTCTCTTACGCATAGTTATTTAAATTACAACGTAACGATTACGGGTTAAGAATAATTAAGAAACTTAATTCCAGTTCATTTTATGAAGATTGTCAAGATAAATTGACATGTTAAATATGAAAGTAATTTGCAAACTCGATGTCTAAGTCTAGCTGAGTGGGTCGGTTATTGATAACTAAATGGATCAATCAAGCTTAGTTTTGATAATCGAGTCGGTTTCTACTTTCGAAGTACAAGCGAGTCTAAGACTTTGACATATATCCTTTTAAAGCATAAGTCTTGGGTCGGTCATGGGTCAATCATACCAGAAGACTTAGTTTTGTGAATTTCTTTTAGGATTCTTACTTAATCCTAAATTTAGATTAATGAATTGAACTCGAGAATATGTAAGAGGTTAGGTTAGTCATACTCGAGTATTCAATTTCTCGCTTTTTAATGAATGACATTTAACTAAATAAATACTTAAACAAATTCATCAAATATCAATGACTATAGAAGTAATATAGAATTAAACTTTGATTATTTCTAAGAGTCTAGTATTTGAGGAAGTGTATTAGAGTATAGATTTGTACATTTATGAGTTAGCTTGCCATGTTAGGCAATAAAGTGTATCGAGCTAAGTGATGAAACATATTCGAGTCTCGAGCTAAACAATAGAATAGATTATGAGTATCGGAGCAAAATAAGCAAAGTAATAAAACAAAGTCCGAGTATCAAAGCTAAATAAGCTGAGTTTTAGAGCATGTAATAGCAAAGATAAATAATTAATTTACAGAGCAAGAATGAGAGACATGTATGCGATTAGAATACTTTTATTCATTAAAAAATATATCTACATGAAAAAAGTTAGATGCTCCCTCTAAACATATGAGCTTCCCTTAAGTCCAATACCTAATTTTTCCCCCTAATGCATTTCATCAAAAATAAAATTTAGGAATAAGGAGAGAAAATAATAATGGACAAAAAGAACAAAAATTGAAAATACAACAAATTATGGAGTGTGGGCAAGAAGTTTGGAGGATGAGGCTTTGGAAGGAATGGAAACTTGAGTTCAAGGTCGACAAACAAGCTGATGTTATTCCTTTTCTTCTTCCTCCTCATATTCTTCTTCGATCTTCGACTTCCTTTTACGAGGCCTTAATATGCTCTTACTGATCCTTCTTCCTTTGTTCTCTCTAAGGCTCAAATGTGGCAATCTCCTCGGAGGATTCTTCTTGAGCCTTCCGGGGCTTGAGAAAGATCCGAGCTCCTTGAAACGTTTCTATTTGCTGCTTTGTGAGAGCTCGTGCATCGGTAAGATCTTTCCAAGTGCTTTTTACATGCCAAAAAAATGGGAGGAGAGCTTTGAATGAATCCAAGACTTCGTGGGAGAGTTTAGCAGCAAAATAGAGATTTGAGGCATGTTTTTCAATGTTCGAGCTGCAAAACTAAGCTCGGATGGGCTAGGAGTAAGGAGAGGAGTAGAATAAGATGGTTGAGAAATCCTATATGTGTGAGTCCGGACACCGGATAAGGTTTCCTAGTATCCAAGAATGATTAAGTCGTCTTTACTAATCAAAACAACAGGAGGACAAAATTGATTAGGGAATAAGACTTTGGAGAGAAGAGGGAGGAGGTTCTTAGTATCCGAGGGGATGTAGCTAATCTGTTGGAGAATAAAAGAGAACATATCAATGTCAAAACACCCCATTATATCATAAATGACTTTGAGTATTGTGTTGTTGGGGTTCTCTTTGGAAGGATAGAAAGAGAACACTTGTCATCATTAAAAAGAAACAGAGAAGTCTAGGCTCGGACTTCAAGCGTGTAATGGAAAATTTTTCCGAGACTTTGGTTTAACTCGAGCATACTTATGATAGAAGTCAACATCGACTTTAGGGAATTTTTAAGTGTTGTAGTTAAGAAAGAGACATTCAATGTTGAAGAGTTTGTCAAGAAGGGAAAGATTGATAACAATCTTCTTCCCTTGGACTTGAGAGATTAAAATTGAAAGATCGGTAGAGAAAAATTTTTGAAGACTCGGACACTTCTCAACGCATTTACGAGTTGCATTAAATGAATCGGGTATAACCATCTCATACTTATAGAGTTTTGATTCCAAGGCATTCTCCGTATCTCGAAACTTCTTTGAGTAAAATGGTATCTTCTCTAAGTGATACAACTTTTACTTCTTATATTTCTTGCTTATCCGTAAGTGACTCGAAAAGCGGTTCTCCGTTGCGAGTCCCTCATTACTCAGATTTATCGCAGATTGAATAGACTTGTATTTCGTCTTTTCTCACTCGGAATCGACTCATCGGTTATAAGCTCTATTTCATTAGAGTCGGTACCTCTAGTCTGTTTCATGCTTAGTCTATATCAAGGTATATCACTCGATGTTCTTTACTTAACTTGATTCTTTGCTCGGACTAGCTCGATGGAATTTTGAGTTACATGGATATTGGACTCGGAAAATTCCATTTCGTTTCGACTCGGATAATCGGTTGCTTAATTATCGTAATTATTTTATTATCCGTGTCTAATCTTGGACCAAAGTATTTTATACTTTGAGAACCAAAATTGATTTACTTTTGTAGGTTATTCAATCAAGGATACACTTTTCAAACTACAAACGTAATCGAGCTTCGAACGTCAAATCACCAGCGAGACATGACTTTTCACCTTCTCTGCTCCGAGTCCCAGTAGATTGTGTCGTGGCTGTCTATTTCCAAATCTGGAAAAGCTGGAACGCCAAGCTTAACGGTGGTTTCCACCTTATCTTTCAAGACACCGCCAATGGTTTTGGGACTTCCAAGAGAGTTAAACCGTTGTCCAACGTTCACATTACAACGGATACTTTCGAGTGACTCGAAAGCTTCTATCAACGGTCACGAGAGGACTCTCGGTCAATAGATGAAGATAACGGCTACTCTGCCTGGTCATCTATAAATAGAAGCCACCTCACAAGACTTGAAGATTGACCAGTCGAACATATTGTTAATACACATACTTGCTCAAAGTCATTGTATTTACTTTCAATCTTCTACTTACAACTCCCACTCTGTAATTCATTACTTTCGAGTTGTAAGGTCTTGTATTTAGTTACAAACTCTTTCTTACATTCTTTGTAAGGTCCCTTGACTAAGCTGTAAGGGTTAACTCGGCTTAGTTGTCCCTAGCTGTAAGGGTTATCTCAGCTAGGAAGTACTAGATCGGATAAGGGAATTTCGAGTTTAGGAAAACTTGTATAGAGTTGTCTAAGGGAGCAATTCGGGTTCGGTCGGTTCACGGTATTTTGTGGACTCAAAATAGTGGATTTGACTTCGTGTCCGGATTGACACGGTCCATGGTTTTCTGCCCCGGGAGGGTTTCCATGTAATTTCTAAGTGTTATCTTTCCGAGTTCATTCTAGACTCGGACAGTCATTTTACTCTGCTTGACTTGCGTGTTTGTTCATGATAGCATTTCGAGTCCAAGCTTTTCGACCTCGCTATTTGACTCGGAACCTGTCTCTGTCTCTTCGTTAACAAAAGAGGGAATGTTTCCACGAAAAACTTCTATCACCCTATTCACCCCCTCTAGGGTGACTCGAGACTCTCCCGGGCAAACCTTCAAATTTTAATAAAATTCTATAACTATAGAAGGATAAACATAGTCATAAAAGATCGGAAGACCTAGAAATTTAGTGGTTTGAAGGGTGTGAAGCCAAGAAATTTTCGTTGAAAGGAAAAATTGGTCGTCCAAATAGTAATGAGGAGCGACAAAGGGTTCTTTGGATCCCTCTAGTTTAAGAGATGATCCAACTTTTTGCTCCGAGGTCTCACATTCCGAGGCCTTAGGTTTAGAAACTAGTTGGATAGCTCGGGAAGAAGTTCTAAACTTTTTCTTTGTTACGTAAGCAGCTTCAACTTTAGAAGTTCTCATAGTCATTTTGACTATGAAACAAAGAAAGTGAAAGTGAGAGTAGAGAGGTTTGAGTAATCTAAGAAATATAGTGCTTATAGATAAAGCCGAGTGACCGAGTGAGAGCGAAATCTAAGTAAGAGAAAGAGATAATGTGAAAGTGATTTAGTATGAGAAAGCAAAGTGAGAAATGAATGAGAGAGTAAAGTGTTATAGAAAAAGGCTCTCAAATGGCTAAAAAAAAGGATCTCGAGTCCCGAACTCGGTAATAGCTAGAACTGCAATGGCTAGTTTTCTAACGCAGAGATGAGTTAGCAATCCCAACGACTAGTTTTCAAGAAAAATCATGCGGGATTAATTAAAACGGTTTGCGAAAATATAATATAAGATTCTCTATTGATTAGGTATGATCTCAAAAGATTTAATTATCCATTTTAATTGAAATAAATCTGACTCTATTAGTCATCCGAGTGCTCGAGATAAGACTAAGATAACCAATGATTGAGGCTTAGTTTTATGAAATATCAACTGAACTTTCAGTCTACCGGATTTCTCACATTAAAAACATGTTCATACAAATAAACACATAATCATGAAAATAGGTCAGCACATAATTAAGCATTCATCATACCAAGCTCGGTTCTAGTAAAGCAAAATTGATCTTTACCTAAAGGCATAGTGAAAATATCGGCTAATTGAAGCTTAGTAGGAATAAATTCTAAAATAATATCACCTTTCTAAACATGGTCTCTCACAAAATGATACATAACCTCAATGTGCTTTGTCTTTGAGTGCTGAACTGGGTTCTTTGTAATTCTTATTACACTCCCATTATCACACTCGATAGGGATGGCTAAGAAGGTCAATCCAAGGTCCTTTAAATGTTTCTTGATCCACAACAACCGAGCATAGTTAGCTCCAGCGAGTTATGTACTCGGCTTTAACAATTGATAAAGCTAATAAGTTATACTTCTTGGAATGCCATGAGATCAAGGAGTGTCCAATGAATTGGTATGCTCTTAATGTGCTCTTCCTATCAACTTTATATCCAACATAGTCAGCGTCTAAGTAGCCACTGAGGGTCAAAATTGAGTCTTTGGACCATAGACTAGGTGATTGAGTAGCTACAAGATATCTAAAAGTTCTCCTCACTATAGTGAAATAAGATTCCTTTTGGGTTAGCTTGAAATACAAGGGTGTACACTAGACATGATATCTGGCCTCACTGGAAATTAGGTAAATTTAGTAGAGATCTAATCATACCTTTGTAGACTTTCTTATCTATCGACTTAACCATTTTGTCTAAATCTAGTTTAGTGTTGTTGGCCATTGGAGTAGCTGCTGGCTTTGCATCTTAAAGTTTGTACTTCTTCAACAACTTCTTCACATACTTGGTTTGATGAATATAGATTTTATCCTTTTCTTGCTTGATTTGAAATCCAAGAAAGAAATTCAATTCTCCCATCATACTTATTTAGAATTCCTGTCTCATTAACTTAGAAAACTCTTGGCAGAGAATTTCATTAGTAGCACTCGAAGATAATATCATCAACATAAATTTGAATAGTAATGAAATTTTTGCCCTTGTTTTTGTAAATAAGGTTTTGTCAATCAAACCTATTTTAAAACCATTTTCAACCAGGAAATTGCTTAATGTTTCAACATCAAGCTCCGGGAGCTTGTTTCAAACCATAAAAAGCTTTTTGCAATTTGAAAACCTGGTTTGGTAAATAAGGATTTTCAATTTGGGGGTTTGTTCAACATAAACTTATTCTTGAATAAAACCATTTAGGAAAGCACATTTAACATCTATTTGATAAAGTTTGATGTTCATACTAGATGCAAATGTAAGTAGAATTCTAATGGCTTTATTCCTAGCAACCGGTGCGAAGGGTTTCCCATAATTAATACCTTCTTCTTGGTTGTGCCCTTGAGCTACAAGTCTAGCCTTATTTCTAACTACCACACCTTCTTATCTAGTTTTTTTTTTTTAAAAAATTTGGCTCCTATAACTGGGTGGTTAGTTGATCGATCGATCAAGGTCCAATTTTGGTTTCTATCAAACTAAGAGAGTTCTTCTTGCATGGCCTCTACTTACCCATGTTCAAATAAGGACTCTACCATATTCTTAGGATCTATCATTGAAAATCAATGCAGCAAATGCACAAAAATTGCAGAGAGAAGAATGGGTTTGCATACCTAAGTTATTGTCCGAAATTATGTTCTCGGGGGTTGACTTGATTTATACCTGGATGTTCTTCCATACCTTACTAGATTAGGATCCTGAATGTTGTGTTTCTCATTTGGTGGTATCTTAGTTCCTTCTTGGGCTTGAGATGCCTATGCTAAGTCTCGACTAATCTGCTCGGTTTGTTGAAGCTGGGTTAGCTGGTGGCTCAATTCTTTTATTTTTCAGCCTTTACGAGTTCGGCTTCAATTAGGTCATCATCATGCCTAGTGATCTTATGGTATGAGAATATTGACTCACTTTTCCTGCCATAGTCAGCTTCATAAAAAATAACGTGAATACTTTCTTCCACTTGTGTTCGTCGTTTTATTAAAAAAAATGATAAGCTTTGCTACGAGTAGAATAACTAAGAAATACAACTTCATTTAATATAGCATCAAACTTAGTAAGATAAGTCTTACCTTTATTGTGTATAAAACATTTGCATCCAAAAGGCTTGAAGTAGGAGATGTTGCACTTTTTGTCTTTGTAGAGCTCATAGGTCGTTTTCTTGAGGATTGAGCGAATGAGACAATGGTTTAATGTATTGTTGGCTATGTTTATCGCCTCGGCCCATAAGTAATATGGTAAATCATTCTCGATCATCTTCTTCCAATCTCCTCAAGAGTTCCGTTAAAGGGTTCTTGTAGGCGAGAAGTTGTGAAAGATGCAAGATTTGTCATAGAAGTCTGCGAATTCAAAGTAGTCAAATTCTCTTCCATGGTCATTTCTATCCCTTACAATCCGAGTCCCATATTTCAGTCTGCATTTGTCTACAAACTCTGCGAACTCTTTGAACGTTTCCTTTTTGTTCTTAAGAAAACAAACCTAGGTCAATCTGGAATAATCATCAACAATAACAAAAACATAAGATTTACCTCCTAAACTCTTAACACGAACTTCCTTACTAAAATCCATATGAATCAATTCAAGCACTTTGGATGTGAAATTTTTTTTTTTTTTAATTTGAATGAAGGCCTAATTTGTTTACCTTTTACACAAGCATCATAAATTTTATTTTTGTTATCCATATTTAGGGAGTCCTCGGACTAACCCATATGAAGACAATTTCTTGATAGTATGCATGCTAACATGACCTAATCTATAATGCCATATCCATGAATCATCATTCACAACCGGTTGAAGACAAGTAAGATTCTAAAACGGATTGCTTAAAGAAATAGTATAAGCGTTACCGACCTCGGACCGAGAGTTTGGTTTTATGACTTGTAGCATCTAAGATAAAACAGTTGGTTTGAGTGAAAGTTACCTCTTAACCTTTGGAACATAGTTGAGATATGCTCGGAAGGTTGTGTTTGAGTCTTTCAATGAGGTAAACTAGGATAACTGAGTTGTTTCCATATCTAAACCTTCCAATCCCAACGATGTTTCCTTTATTGTTGTCTCCAAAGGTAACTCATCCTCCTTTCTTATTCTTCAACTCGGTGAAAAGGCTTAAGTCTCCGAGTCATGTGTTTTCAACACCCATTGTTAAGGTACCAGTTATCTTCCTTTTCTCTATGGTATACCTGCAAAAGAAAGTAAACTAACCTTTCTCACTTCCTCTAACAAACCCAATAATTATCCTTATTGAAGTCGGTTTTGGAGGAAGTGCACTCTTAGGAACCCAAACTTGAATAATCTTAGGACGAATACGATTCTAACTCTTCCTCTTTGAAAATTGGGTCTTAGCTTTGTTAAAATCTTTTCTTTTGTACAATGTTTGGGGAGATATCTTTTGATAAACCTTCCCGGGCTCAGTCTTTTTTCTTGCTGATCGAGTTGGGTTGTGCTCAGCTTTTCTAACGGTGACTTCTTTGGAATCCTTTTTGAAAAGACTCTTATAGGAGTTAAATCTTAAACCTACTTTTCCAAACGAAACACACTGAGAACCCGGAAGAAGATCAAGGTTTTTTGACCCTGAGTAAGTTTTAAAACCAAGTTCCGAGACTCTTCCAACTTTTTCTCCAAAAGCTCATTCTCGGATTTCGAGGCTTTCGGACTCGGTCTCATTATCTTATGAGCTAGTCTCAAGTACCTTAATGTTAAGTCTCAATTTTTCTAAATAATTTTTCAGAACAGTATTCTCATTTTCTAAAGACTTAAATTTTCTTGAAAGAGGGTAGATTTAGAATTAGACTTTTCCTCTAACGTAAAAACACACTTAGCAAGATGTTTCTTAGAGAACCTAAGAAGTAATTAATTACCTCTTCAAGGTTAGTTTCCTTAAAATTAGTTGAGTCTTGTTCTTACTCAATTTTTATGTTTGTGTCGATCATTGTTATCGGACACTTGAATTCATCCTTGGTATCTTCCCCATCTTCGATTCGTCTTCACTTCAAGTAGCCACCATGGATTTTTTTTTCAAGTAATCATTATTCTTCCGTGGGCAGTCCTTGATGAAGTGTTCTTTACTACCACATTCAAAGTGCCCATAACTTTTAGTAGAAGAAGACTTTGGAGAGAAAGATGCTTTACCTTTTTGTATTTTCAAAGAACCTCATTTCTTGGCTTATTCTACCACTTCTTGTGTTTCATCATCTTTTTGAAGCCTTTGGCGAGAAGTACAATTGGGTCCTTTTCTGAATCCGAGAATTGAACTTGGTCCAACTTCTTTTGAGGCTTTCAAGGCAACATTCCTTCTCGAGCTAACCTCGGTCTCCTCCTCTTAAAGATGCAGCTCATGAGTCGAGGTTTCCCATTGAGCTCATCAAGCTTTAATTTGTTGAAGTCTTGAGCTTCTTCAATCGTTGTCACCTTTGGACCCTATTTCTTCTTAGGAAGACATCTCAAAAGCTTTCGACCACTTTTTCATTTGGCATCTTACCGAGAGATTTTAGGTTTTTACTATCTTATTAAACCATACATCTATCTTGGTAATACTCTCATCAACATCCATTTTGAATAGCTCGTACTTGTGGTGGTACTTGCTTGATTTTGATCTCGCCTAACTCTGACTAGTTCCTTCGTACATGGTCACAAAAGTGTCCTACACTTCTTTTTCTATATCACGAGGCTAAGACATTAAGATGTTTATAGCTCTATGGTTCTTCTTTGTGCTTTTTCTATTTTGTTTGCGGTGAACTCCGTCTTGAGTTTTGGCATTGTTTCATTGGAATGTAGTTCCCATCGGTGATGATGTTCTAGACTTCATCATCTTGATCTTGCACAAAGCATTGCATCAATTTCTTCCAATGGGTGAAGTTGGAGCCCTTGAACTTAGGTGGTCTTGTGAAGGATCTTCCTTCATTGAATTATCCACTTTGATGAATCATGATCTTTAGACATTCAAAGTATTAGTTCTTTCAAAGAAGGTTAGGCTCGATACCAATTAAAAGTTCAAAAGGATAAGTAAATCACCCTAAAGGGGAGTGGGGTGAATAGGACGTTGTAAGATTTTTGCGGAAATTAAAGTTCAAGTGAACAGAGCCTAGTTAGAAGAAAAACTTAATCTAGATTGACTCAAACATATTCATATAGAGAAAATGAGACAAGGCTACTTAAGGAGGGAACCCTCCTGAGGCATAAAACATCGAGGCAGTGCTAATCCAAGCACCAAGTCAAATCCACTATTTGAATCCTCAATTACAATGAACAAGACAAGCCAGATTTTTTCCCTAAACAAATCTATTACAGTTTTCCTAAGCTCATAAATTCCCTTATCTAACCTATCACTTCCAAGTTGAAGTTTCTTTACCCACTTGGGATATCTCATAACCGAAAGGGACTTGAATAGCAACAAAGTAACATTGAATTCTCAAAGAGGAGCAAACGTTGTACATGATTTACACCCAATAAGGACAATGTCAAAGGATACGAGTAGTCCGTATTAGTGAATAAAATCACCAAAGTTGAGTTTTGGGACACAACCCAACAAACACCCTCTTGGACTAAGTTTGGCCAACACCGAAAAATGTCGAAGGAACCCTAAAGAGTAAAACCTTGAAGGCAACAAAAATATCCAAAAAATTAATCTTTCAGCACCATGAACTTTCTCAATATCAACGTAAAAGACTCTCAAACAAAACATTCTAATAAACACAAATCGGAAGATGACTCTATCTACTGATACCATCTATTATGAAAAATATTAATAATTTGATTTGATTCGGAGCGTAGTAAGCGGAAGATAGAAGAAGGATGTAGATATTAGAGCGAGTTAACTCGAGATCAATAATATTGAAATGGGCATAAGATGTTTATGTAAAAACCGAATCGGGAGAAAACCACAGGCGACAAATGAGGAACCGAATCCATTATAATAATGAGAGTACAAGACATAGATCTTAAACGCTAACAACCAAAATAAGATCATATGAAAATGGATACAAAATCTCAAGGGGTTTATAAACATGACGAGATCAATGCTAAAACTCTCTAACCAAAAAGGTGGATCAAAACGAGAGACATAAGTTACTAGAATTCTCTCAAAACTCAAATGGTGGAGTAAATTTTCACACTTCAAATGGTTGAAGAACCACCATATATATAGGCTAGAATGGTGAATAGAGGGGGTGATCTTTTGCATGGTTGGGCTGAATGTAACTCCTTATAAATCCCATATAAATGCTCAGCAATAAACACCCAAATAAAGTTGAAACATCTCATAATCGAAAAGGGACTTGAATATCAACAAAGTAACATTGAATTCCCAAAGAGAGGCAAACATTGCGCTGGATTTACACCCAATATTAGCAGCCTATGTTGGTTGCTAAAAATCACCAAAGTTGAATTTGGGGACACAACTCAACAAACACCCTCTTGGATCAAATTCGGTCAGCACTAAAAATTCCCAAATGAACTCGAAAAGGTATAAACTTGAAGGCAACAAAAATATCCAAAAACTCAATCTCGCAAATCCATCGGTTTTCTCAATATCAATGTAAAACACCCTCGAACAAAATGCTCCAATATACCCGGATTTAAAGACAACTCCAACTTTTATACCCTTTGTTAGGAAAAATTGAAAGACGTAGGAGGATGTAGATTTTAAAGAAGTAAAGTCAAGATCAACAATATTAAAATGGATACCGAGATATTTACATGGAAACCAAAATCGAGAGGGAACCAGGGGCGATAAATCCGAGTATAATAAGGAGAGTACAAGAGATAGACCTTATGGGCTAATAAGTGCAACAAGATCATATACAAATAGATACAAGATCGTGTAATTAATTTTTAGTACCTTGACGTATGTGTAATTAAGTTTTTAGGACCTCACCTTTTTACTTAATTTTGCAATACCCTCACCATTGAGGGCGATGAAATATGTGGGATTAATATATATATATATCTATATATATATATATGTGTGTGTGTGTGTGTAAAAAATTTTGTTATGAGTTAATTTAGGTTTGGGTAATTATTTATCCGACCTACTAATTTCGGATAAATATTATGTGGTCCATAATGGTTTTAGTAAATATAAACTAGAACAAATTTCGGGAGCAAACTTGTATATCGAGTCAAAACAATGACGTGATACTATACTTCAACTAATATATCCTCAACAAATCTATCATCCTGTCTTATCAAAAATATACAATGAAAAAAAGGAAAATTCAAAAATTTTCCTCCACCTACCCAAGTAAATAACCCTAAACCCAAATTGCCGCACTTTTATTTCTCTCTCTAGCTTCATCCACATCTATCCTACTACTCTCTCTCTCTCTCTCTCTTTGTCACTCACTCTCTCTTTCTCACTCACTCTCATGCGATTAGAAAAAGGTTTTTACATTAAAATAAATTGTACATTTTGGGTATTGGATGTTTATATACCAAACTACAATGTTGACTGATCATGCATCGTATTTTGGGGTTATTTTTTTCTAAATTGTCACCGATTTAGGGGTGACAACTCGATTATTTTATAACGTGTCAAGATGAGAAAAGGGGAAGTATAATGAATTTAATGGGGGTAGCACAATAATTTCCCTTTTTTGGTTTGACACGTCATAAAATAACCGAGTAGCCACCCCTAAATTGATGATGGTTTAAAAAAATCACCCCCAAAGTATGGTGCATGATGAGTCAACTTTATAATTTAGTATATAAACATCCAAAGCCCTCAAAATACAATTTATTTCAATCCAAACCCCTTTAAGAAACCGTGAATGTTTTTCAATTTTATTTGAAGAACTGAATGTTGATCTCAGGGCGAATCCCTTCAACCATTGTTTTTGGGCAAACATTCTTTTGGGGAGGAATATTGGTTGCAAAAAAATGAGTTCTTTACTCCCCACTTTACCAAAATCTTCTTATCTGGGCAAGTACCAAAATAAAAAGGAAAGCTAAATTACAAAAGATACTTGCTTGTTGAATTTTTTTGAATATTTTTGGGGATAAAGGAAGGAATTTGTTTAATACTTGAAAAATTTTATCGACGATGACAATATTTTAGTGAGTAGTGAAATACCAAGAGTAAAATAGTCTTATTATTAGGGACTTGGACTTAATTGTTATAATTAGTGGATGTTAATATATGTTTAATTGTTAATTTCTCTTAAAGTTGAAAAAGAAGTTGGGATTAGAGTTTTACTTAGTGTTTCGGGGATTCTTGCAAATGTAAAAACTCTAATTATGTTCTGTATTTTGTGAATACGTAATTGAATAATGAGTTTTTTCAACAAAAAAAAATTTGGATTGGTGTTTTTTCTTCTTTTTTTTTTTTTTTTTGTAGATTTAAGGGAAAAGCGTGTTGATTATTTTTTCTATGAGACCAAAAGGTTGGATATTTTTCATGTAGACCTAGATGAATATTTCTTATTAGATCTTCATTGGGATGCAAAAAATATTAATAACTTATTAAGGAAGGGTTCATTGGCCTAAATACTATGACTTTTTGTTTGGTAGTCTTAGATGTGTTGGACAAAGGAAATTTCCATTAATTTGTGACGAAGATGTGAAGGATTTGATGTATAGGATTTGATGTATAGGATTATGCAAGGGTGACATTCTAAAATATATGCTAGCCATTATTCCCCTTCTACTCAAATTGTTTTTGCAAATTAGTTAGATGCACAATAACAAACCTCAACTGAAACACATAAAGAGGGAGAGAGCCCTTAAATTGTACCCATTCTACATGAAAATCCTCAATGTGTGAGTGAGAGTGATTAAGATACATGCATCTTTGAGGTACTTGGAGTTGAGGAATATAAAATTTTGATTGTTGCTAAGAAAGTAAAAAAACTAGGCTGACAGTTTGATTAGTACTTTATATAGCCAGCCTACCTTGTTAAGAAGGATACCTATGTGAATGATGCTTCCCCTACTCACAATCTTCCTTTTGTAGGTAAGCCTACACCTTTACCATCATATCAAATCTTTTTAAACTAGATACTTGAATGATGAAAATGCGTTTCAGTCTATAGGATCATGAATTATTATTTATATGCTTTCTCATCTTAGCCCACCTACACAAATGAGCCGAAAAGCAACATTGTCTGTTCCTCCTTATCTCAGCCCATCCCCGCCACTAAACACAAAAAAATATATATATAAAGAAGGCTGCTATTGCATCTAAGCTCGCAAAAAAATTATCCTTTCATGAATCCAACAAATTTCTCCTTCTTTAGATGATATAGATGTTTGATTAAGAGGGCTTGAGGGCTACAATTTTAGAGGAGCTAGTCAACAACCTAGAAATGATGTTGATGAGGATAATAATGGATATGATAGTAGTTATGCTAGTAGATTTGAGGAAGATGATTCATTTGGGAATTACATCCCACCACACACAAACAAGCTGTGATATTGACGAAGATGAAAATCCTTATTTGAATATGGCCATGTTCCATTTTAGCTATAAGGAACTGTAAAGGCTGTAAGAAGTTGTAAGGAGGTACAAGAAATTGTAAGGAGTTGTAAGGAATATAAGATGTTTTGCATGACTTGATAAAATGTTTAATATATTTTTATATTTATATACAACATATTTGTATTTTTATTTATGAATTTAATATAAATTATAAAATTTATATATTTGTAATGCTAAATGCATATGTATCAGTTTAATGATTTGCTTTCTTCTTTTTTTTTTTAATTTTTAAAAATGAAATTATGTTTGATAGTTATGAAAAGAGTTTTTAGATGCATAAATGACTTTCATATAATATATAGTTGAAAATGACCTTAATTTTACAAGTTTGAAATAAATGTTCTCAACTATTAAATATTCTTAACTACGTACTAAAATTAGTAGTTGAGAACATTTATTTTAAACGTGTAAAATTAAAGTCATTGTCAACTACATATTACATGAAAATTATTTATGCATCTATAAAACGTTTTTCATTAGTATCAAATATAATTTCTTTTTTCTTGAAAAAATAAATAATTAAACATGACATATATGCATTTGGTATCACAAATATATATTTTTTATTATTCTATTACGTAGAATTCATAAATAAAAAAACAAATATATTGCACATAACTATAAAAATACACATATGAATATATTAAACATTTTTATCGAATCATGTATAACAATTTACATTTGTTCTAACTTCTTTCAACTTCTTATAACTCTTTATATCTTTTTACGCATCCTTACAACTCCTTACAACTTATGCTAAATGGAAAAGGCTTGAAATAGCCCAAATAATTTTGTCACATTCAACTTGACTATTTACCTATAAACTCAAATTTTAACAAAATGTCCGTAATATTATTCTTGATAACTAGCTTAAATGGACACGATACTTTTAAAATTAATTATCCATTGGAATTCATTTGTGAATTTCTTAAGATATAAAATTAAATTAATGTATCTAATGGGTATTAATTATCAAAATATTTACATATCTATACAAATAAATCCGATATATACTTGAAATACCCGATGAGAGTATGAGTATAGGAATGGGAAAAATAAGGTGTTGGTATAGCTACATTTGCCACGTACATATCCCACAACCGTCCCTAGTAGACACCTTTATATACATAAATATTCACCAACAAAAAATTTTCATTAACGGTAGAAAAATAAGTTCACAATAAATTTAGATATGAAAAATAATATGTAGTTGTAAGGAGTTGTAACGAGATGTAAGGAGTTATAAGAAGTCTGTAAGGAGGTGTAAGAAGGTGTAAAGAGTCTGTAAAGTTATAAGCTAAAGCTAAATGGAATAGGGCTTATGTGGAATAAGATTTACCAAAATGGCAACATGTGGATGAGGAATGCGGATGGGTCTATTTCACTGAATATTAGTGATATGTTCATTG
This sequence comes from Talinum fruticosum, assembly GCA_021018815.1. NCBI lineage: Eukaryota > Viridiplantae > Streptophyta > Magnoliopsida > Caryophyllales > Talinaceae > Talinum > Talinum fruticosum. The sequence continues at coordinate 2,606,181 of JAITYX010000015.1, read as the reverse complement.
ACAAAAATCATTAGAGTAAGGTGATAAGAGAGTATGCTAATCAAGAGGGTTTTTGTTTGTAAAAAATATAAGAATGAAAGATGCATGGACACAGCATTGTGTAAATCTAAAAATTGTAGGCCTTTTTGTAGGAGTTTGCGGTTGTTTTACAAAATTGTCATACAAAAAGAGTCTTGTTAACCGTTATAGGTTTAGATGTAAATAATGGTCATTTTCCACCAGCATATGCAATTGTGCGAGCATGAAGACTTCATCAATTGCGCATATTTCTTCAAGGCATTGAGAATATGCCTTGATGGAGTTGATTTTTCAAGTTGACATTTATTTTAAATAGACACAATGTATGAATTTTATTTATTTATTTAAATATATTATTAATCTATTACTAATTAAGTGATTTGGTTTTTAGGGTTTGTTGAATTAATGTAGGAGATATTCCCATATTGTAAGAGAGTACATAATTGCTGATGGATACTTTCTATTTTAAGAGAGTACATAATTGGTGATGGATACTTTCTGTTTTCTAGAAACTATTTAAAGGACCGTCTAATTTGAGAATTTATTTTTGGGTACCTTATATTCTTTAAAAATCATTAAATAGTTCTTTTTTGGGCTGCGACTAGATGAAACCGATGCAATTTAGGAAGAATTTATTTTAAAATCTTGAAGTTCCATTAATGCAGTCAGTGAAACATTAGTAGTGAGATGTAATGCTAGGTTGCAACAATTACTTATTTTATTATTTATAAAGTATGCCCCTCCCCCTGTCCTTCTCGTCCACTATCGTTTTCTCTACCAATTAACTCTCTCTTTGTCTCTCTCCACTATTGAATTTTCTCTGCCAGCTAACTCTCTCTCCTTTATTAACTCTCTCTTTGTCTCTCTCCACTATTGAATTTTCTCTGCCAGCTAACTCTCTCTCCTTTATTAAAGAGATCTATAGAAGTCATTGAAGAGTTGATAACCTAATTTTCATTTATCAAATTTAAATGTTTAATTAATTATTTATGGTTGAATTTTATATTTGTGAATTGCTTTTTTTAAAAAAATTGGTAATATTAAACGCAAGGTATGAACAATGCAAGACTCTTATTCTTGAAAAAGTAATCGCCCAAGCGAATAGGAAGATGATTATGGCATACGCCCAAAATGTAATTGCTGAATTGTAATTAAAATATCTCACTCAAGACAAACCCCTGAGAGAATTATTTCTAGTGCATGAGATATGAAAAATTTTGAGATGAGTGGAGGAGACAAATATGAATTTAGAGAAAAAGATATTACATGAGTTGTATGGATTGAAGGAGCTAAGATAGTTAAAAATAAAAATAAAAATTAATAGGAAAGGGGCAAAAAATTATTGAAATGTTGTTGATTGCAATCATAACATTGATTGCAATGGTCATCATAATATAATATGTCATAAGTATGTTAATTAGAGAATATCATGTCAACTAAACGTTGAATGAAATATCTTAGATTGCAAAATTGCTATGTCTGAATAACTATAAACTCCAACATATTCATAAACTGATAACATGTTTAGAGTATGAGATAAATAAAAGCTCCGTTTACAAAAACAAACAACTCTTTAAATCATGCTTCAGTTTCTATCAAAAGAGTATGACATGTCCTTGGAAGCAAAGTTAAATAAAGCTGAAGCCATAGTAGCAACAATTAATAAAAATCCTAACAAGTACAAACTACAAACCGAAGAGCCAATTTTTTAAGTCATGCATGAACTAGCTTACGATTGATTATAGTTAGCCTTTGGTATCTTCTTAGGCCTCCCTACATAATTTATATCTCCTAGTTTTCTTCTTCTTTGTATATCTTGTCGAAGCCTGCCATTCTCATATCTTGGTTGACCATATTTAAGCTTGTTGTACCCAAGTTGTTGGCACTTCTTATACCTTTTTATGACTATGAAGTGTTTGAAATTGCCTTAAGTTGGTATAGATTTTGATTCTCTTCTCGTATGCTCCTCTATCCTTCCTATTTTCCTTATCTTAAAAAGGGGTCCAAGGTTAGCATATTTATTTCTCTCCACACGCATGAGTTAGATATGGGGTGAATATTATTGTCATAAAGCTTTCTATAAATGTCAAAGGAAAACCAAGGTGCACAATAATCCACCAACGTTGCATTTATTCTTAAAATACACTTAGCTGCATGTTTGCAAGGCAAACTAGTGATTTGTCATATCCGACAATCACAAAAATGCTCTCTCAGCTTCATAGTAAAGTTTGTGGAATCCTCAACAACATGAAATTCCCTCCTCCCTACAGGTATGACTAAAATAATTCCTAGAATCGCCTTTACTCAACCTTAGTATGCTTTGAACATATGGTGTGACCATTCCCTCCCAACATGATGCTTTCGAAATCTCTTATCAAACCAAGCACCCACCAAATTTCTAACGTCCTTTAACATGGTTAACATTGGCTTACTTCACTACTATAGGACCCACTTTTTACTACGGTTTAAAACGACCTTTAACTACGGTTATCCGGCGTTGTATATGTGATCGTAATTTTAGATGAGCATCTTTTACTACGCTTCACAACCGTAGTTAAAGACACCCCTATTACTAAGCTTGTTGTGCTACGGTTGTAAGCCAACAACCGTAGTAATAGGCTAAGATATTACTACGGTTCTTCAATAAGAATCGTAGGAATATGTCCGGCCCCAAAACGGCCTATTTTGGCAAAATTGTTTGGCCTGGACCTATAACTATTGTTGGTGACTAACATATGTAGTCATAGGTTGTAATTCAGACCTAACAACCGTCATAGTACGTATAAATTTTATTTTAGAATTTTTTTGTGTTTGCTTACCCCCAGTACAGGACAAATAACATATACAACCATTTAGACAAACTATTTTAGAATATGTATACAAACCATAATCCAATATTCTTAACCATAATATATACAAACTAGATTCATCACACCGTTGTATATGGTACATTTCAAATAATGAAGACAAGTGTAAAATATATACACTTATGTAAATATATACCTATGTAATTGTATGGCTATGTAAATCACAAACTTGACCAATCAAATAATGAAGAATAAGTCTAAATATATACCTCTATATTTATACGGTTATATACAAACTCTGTCCAACCTTGTTTTAACTTGTTGAGCACTTCATTTGTATATGGAGTGGGTGGGTCCTTTCCCGGAAATATTGTGACCAATGTTGTAAAAGACATAATAATTAGGTCAAGTGTAAGTGTTAATCAATCTGAAAAGAACATTAAAAAAATTTAGTGTTTTCATAACAAAATACAAGTGCAAGTGCAAGTACCTCTTTCGGATTAAAATTATTAATCGAGATGGGTCACAATCTTTTTCATGTATTGGAGAATGTAGAAACTGCACTCCAAGTTCCCCGATTGTTTATGGCACTACAATGATTAAAATAGATTCTCAGCACATGAAGAATTAATTAGTACTTTATGTACCTAGCAAATAATATGAAATGAAAAACAATTAGACTCTAAGTAAGAGAACCTCACCGTAACGGAGACAATTTGTGGGTTTGGTGTTAAATGTGAGCCTCTCAAGCCTCCCTTATAATAATAATGTACTAGAGCACTATTTTTCACTCGAAAAATAAAATTCAAATTAGACATACAATTGAACAGAATATTAACTAACAAAAAAGCATAAAATGATTAAGGTATGAACTCACGAGTCAAGTACTTTCTTGATATCTTTCCTCACGGGAAGACCCGAGTATCAAGCCGATACGCGATATTGCCCATTGGAAATATGGCAACAAGCATCCAATAGTAGTTACACGGACACAAATAACACATTTAAAAGTATGTAACACTATAAAATCTTCATTCAAGTTTATTGGTACACTTACCCCTCAATTAACGGCGACGAGTATCATTTTTTGTTACTGTGCATTATGTTTCATGATGTTGAAGATATAAATGGCTCGTTCATCATGTTTCGCCCTAATCCTTGAATGCAATTAGGGTTGAGAAACTTAGCCAACTCTTTTTCCATCTCGTGCAGCTACATTGCATATTAATTTTATATAGTTAGAAATTAAAATTAATAATTAAAAAATAAACTTATGAATATAGTAACTCATATAATGCCAATAATAATAGTGGATGCGCCGATCTCTTTTATCTCCAAAAATTGTAGTATGTCATCCAGGAATACATATAAGAGCATGTTCTCACCGTCTCCGATCAAATTGCCCAAACACTTGACTCGGCACACTGATTTGCAATGTTGTATCTCGCTGTCAAAGTCTTCACATAACATTGCAGAGTAACACACCAATCCATGTGGGACTCGTGAATTGATACAAGAGGGGACTGCTCGGTCGATGAACGGGCGCCGCTGAATACTTGCTTGTGCCAATGGAGCGAGATGGAGTGCCTTTCATCCCACTCTTGGATCTATCCCCGGTATCCTAGTGAATAATGAATACACGAATTAGAAATATATATTTATGTGATATTAACAACAGTTAAATCTAATATTTTAAAAAAGGAATTATCGTAGAGATGATGACCAAACTCTTAGGCTAAGTAACAAAGTTGTTGACCTCTTCGTCAAAAGTGTGGAGGTCCGGTGATTGGATGGACAACTCACAATTCCTTTTCCCTTGCATGACTTTTCTCACACTCACCCTCACCTGATCGGCTAAAAGGGGTGCCCCGTGAATGACGGTATCGAGGCCTCCACGGATAAACAACACCCGATACCACAAGATGATGTAGGGGAGAGTGATGAGAAGCTAGCATGCACTTCGCCATCTGTATAAGAATAAGTATAACAATTACAATTATAGGATAACCCTTGACATAGAAGTTAAACTATCTAAGAATCCTAAAAATAAACGGACAAAGATTCCCCTTAAAAGTAGACATTTTTCGGGGATAATGACCCTCATCCGAAACAACAAAAACATATTATACGTAATTACTCAACGACCACACGCCGAAGTTCTATAACATCACACAATATTCACCATTCATTCAACAAGATTATACATCAATTAGTCAAAATATAAACATGCATGTAAATAATAGCCCTCATTCGAAACAACAAAAACATGCTATGAGTAATTACTCAACGACCACATGCTGGAGTTCCACAACAACCACACAATATACACAATTCATTAAACAAGAGTATAAACCAATTAGTAAAAATATAAACATGCATGTAAATATAATTAGGTTGCAAAATCTAAATTACCTCCACCATAAGTTCGAATTGGTCGATGGGTGAGCTCGTGTTCGCGCTCGCCGGTGTGTGGGGTGAGAATGGACGTAAATCGCACATGGGTATGCTGGGTTCCTATATACTCATGTTGGTGAAGTACGTGGTGATGCGTTCCCTTATCTTGGCCTCGCATCTGTTCCCTCATGTGTTTCATTTGTGCAACCATTTGAGACATTTGGGAATATTAGAACTCCATTTGGGACTGCATTTGGGCCATTTGGGTCTCCATATGCGCTTGGCTAGAAGAGACGGGGCGCTTATTCCTAGCCCCAAAGTGCTCAACTATCCACACCCGCCCACCTACAGCTCGAACACGACTGGGATGCTTATCTCTTACTAGGGCCAAGGCTAGCTTGTCCCTCTTTCCGGTGGTGTCAACAACTTCGAAGTCGATGTTTGTGACAAAGACTCCTGTAAGAGGGAAATAAATTATCATTTGAAAATTCATAATATTTAAAATCGATAAGTTCTCAAAATAAATAAAGGAAATAATAAAAAAACTCATGATAGCTGCTTAATAGATTCTACTTCAGTCATAGTGAAGGTTCCATCTTTCTTTTTCTTCCTTCGACCCACAACTCATCCCTCTCAATCCACAACTCATCCCTCTCGATAGTGAGCTGCGAAGTATCCGTGATAGAACCTTCACTAGGATGCGCTTTGAAGTTGTTCAAGCTTCTACTTAAACAAATTATCCTCCAACTTTGCGTATGCCCCACGGGACATCGTATGGGGATATCCATTGCTCTTAATCCTCTTCCATTTGGCTTGACCTTGTGCTTGTGCAAGTAATTAAGACAATGATAATATCGATACGTACGACTTAAATTGAAAAAAAGCTAACAAATGATAAAATACCATGTATTCGGAAAGGAGACTTATGCTTCAAAAGTCCTCCAGCCCTCCTTGGTGATGAAGTTCTAGACCTCCTAAGGTCTACCTTATGCCTTTATCTACCTTGTTTTGTAGACCTATTTAGTGGTAATGCAATATTTGAAGTTTCTAAATTTTTACGCCACCGACAAAAGGGTCTTGTGTCTCACCAAGTAGATCTCGGATTCTTTAACGTCCAAGATGAACGTTTTTAAAACACAATAACGACATGCATTATGACATATTAACCATTTACAATAAGTTGCAATACTAAGTTGAGATGTAGTGCATTTACCTGAATATTGTTCCAAAGATTGTCCTTAACGAGAATCGGGGACTGTGCCTTAACTACGTAGTTGATGTTCACGTATGTGCGTGCTTCGCTGTACCAACACTCATAAAACGAGCTTTGTTATCACCTACAGCATTTCCGTGCCTATTAAATTGGACATATGGAAGGAGAGTTGGATCATCTCTACTTCGGACCAACTTCTCCTTCTTCATCATTATTCATCCCCTCGATTTTTTGTACTTTGAGAAGGATCCATTTTATACTGCAAGCAATTATACAACTCTTGATAAATAAACACGTATAACAATTTTATTTTTTAATACTCCACATTTCACAATCAAATTTGTTTACAATATTTAGCATCCATATCTAATACTTATCTTCCTAAATTTTTAGAAACCGATATCCATGTGAATTACATAGTCATAATCTAATTACTCAGTAAAATAAGCGAAAAAATATAATGTCTCCAAAAATAGCAATTAATTAAGGCGGTTACAACACTTGTAATAGTTGGTTCACCATTTAAGTTCAACTGCATATGGTCCATGTCACAATTATGTATCCCTAAATTTCAATAATGAGTAAATGATAGGTCTCTAAATTAGAACCCGAGACTTGCAAATGTAGGTAGTCATATATACCATCCAAGATCAACGAATACACATATTGAATATGAAACATAGAACAATATAATATTTTTATGAGTATATAAAAATTTTTAGTACCAAAGATTGTTGCCCACAAAGATAAGAGCTAATTAGAATACAAAATAAGTTTCTAAACTCTTTGCCAAGCATGCCACTATCGAAACCCAAAAACTCTAAACCATATTTAGCATGCTACTTGTTAAAACCCTAAACCTTTCAATATGGCAATACAAAGAACCTTTAACGACTATAAAACATGCCACATTATACATTTCATTTAGCAAAGTACAAAATAAGAGAGGGAAAGATGAGTTACATAGCCCCCAACAAGAGTGACAGAGAGGGAGTAGAAACAACGACAACGTGAGTGAGTAGTGATGGGAGATGAGAGCATGAACAGAGAGTTGAGAGAATAGCGGCGACAACCGCAAGCCGCAAACCACCGACGACGATGAGGAGACAATAGAGAAGAGATAGGAGAGCAACCAAAAACCGCAGACGAGTAAAGAGACCGAGTGAAGTGAGAGTGAGAGTGAGAGTGGGAGTGAGAGTGAAGAGACTAAAGATGGCGAGATAGCAGTCGAGGGTTTTTTTTTTTTTGTTGTGAAGACATTTAACGACGATTCAATGAAAGAACCGCCATCATATGCCATATATGACGATGATTATTTCATTGAACCGTTGGTAAAAATGAATTTTCCATGTTTAGCGCTGGCTCTTTTGGTGAATCGTCATTATATATATATATATATTAAAAACCATTTTTTTTACAAAAATGCCACCGGATCGGTTTTTAGAACGTTTGTTTGTTATAATCGTCGTTAAATACCCGTCGTTAAAAGTGGTTCCTCTAGTAGTGGTCTTATATTTGTTAACGCCATTATGAGCTTTCTATAAAAAAAATTTTATCGTCATTACATTTGAGATTGACATCAAATTTTAACCTTACCTAATGCTCTAATGGCTCATTGTCCCTTAGCCATTGATATGCACTTGGTGCTTTCTCATTAATGTTTTCCATTGCCTTCTTATAAACATAAGGAGAATAAGTATTTGTCACTATGTTGAAGAAACAGTGAAACCATGCACCTAACAAAAATGAAGGTTCAATACTAAATAAACATCATCATCAAACATATGCATGTGGGACTAAACCATAACGGGAAAAACTACAATGATATGTGCACATACTAGACTAGGTAGCAGCAAAGTTTTTATAAAAATAGACACATATCCATCTAGAAGCTTGTGACATAATATTCTTCAAAGCTTTAACTATACACTTCCAAACTGTCAAAATAAATAAACATAAGAAATCACAAAGTTAAAATCATATTCAAAATAAAGAGATACAAGTAGGATTACCTTGTGTCTTCATAGATGATTGTATATTTTGAGCTATCATCCGTTGCAACCAGTGCCCTTTATAAATCCATCAAGGAAAAAACTCCATTATTTATCTTCCTGGGGTGCAATCCTATAAACTAAGAAGAACTGTCCGTTGCTCCCATCCAAACCCATTGTAGTCATGAGTACACGTTTATAAGAACTTGTAAAGTTAAGATAATAATTATGAATGTATGCATAAAAAATCAATAAGCACATAAGAAATAAGTACATTTTATACTTTTCAAGTGTAGGTATCAATGTCAATCAATGGTCTACAATGAACCTTGAATGCATTAATGTATAAACCAATACAAATCAAACATCTCTTGAAAGTTGCATTCCTGCCTCACCCTTGTTCACACCGGTTTACGAGACACAATGGTTCGGGATTCTTGGCTTTAAACTGTTGGGAGTTTACGGTAACCTTCATCATGAGAACGTTCAAGTAGCTTTTTCGTAATCTTGTTTTCTCTCCATAAAAGTGTTCTTGGGAACCTCAATTCCGTACTTCTTCATTAACATTTGGTTTATATTCTCCAACATAGCTTCGGGTTGACCACTGTAATATGACAATAATTGGGTGGCAACCCACTTTGAAGTTGCATTCTTGTTAGTTTCTCAAGGGTCATATACATGCCTACCTATATGATTGCTAATCATCGAAGTCATCTTGTAAACAACTACGGATGCATGAATCCTCCATATACACCTCAAATCTTAACACTTTTGGGCATATCTCCTCCTATCATTCCAAAAATCCTCAAATGGAAGTATTCCTCCACATAATAATCATTAATCACATTTAAGAGTCCCTCCATACTTGTAAAAATGTCTCATGTCCTCAAAATCATACTACTATCCTCGTTTCTCGCTCCATAGTTGTCATTGTTTTAAAACCTTTGCTAGCTTACTCACTCAAACCGACCCTTTATTGTCATCTTTCTTTTCATGACCTAAACACGTCGTTTTGCTATATGTTAGCTTCCAAATACAAGTCATCGAAATCATCTTCTATGTCCGATTCCTCATCTAATGAAACCTCTTGCAATTCCTCATCAGATTGATTGCTTGTGAACCAACTCCTTTTGACATCCTTCTACTTTTATATACTTTTTCCGAACGACTTTATAGAAGTTAATAGTGTAAACCTTAACAACTTTTTGTAACCCACTTACATGAGGATTATACAACTTTGGGAACCTTTATTTATTTGCAATATTATCATCTCTTTCATTCCTTCTCTTTTCATTACTTCTTGAATTCGTCATACATATCATACAAACTTACATGAGCATGACCATGTCTAGATAAATAAGCATTTAAAGATTCAATTCCTTGAGATGATAAAACTCCTCCCAAGAAAAAAACTTTTGAATATGGTGGACACCATTTTTCCTTAGAAAACATTTTATTTACATCTTTTGAGGTTACGGTAAATGTTTTTCTGACCCTGAACCTTTTGAATTGTTGTTAACTTACTTCATCTTGTGTCAAATTATCATAAATTTCAAAAATTTAACTTTTGTGGCAATAAGTAGTTATTAGAGCTAATGTTGATGATTTAAAGTCGTAATGACGACAATTTGTGGTTGACATTTCACCAAAAATGACAAATTTGAAATTTTTTAGAGAGAATAGAGAGAGGCACGCATCATTAGTTGTAAGCAAAAAAGCACCAAACGATAGGAAAAGTAGAGTTACTAGAGGACATCAAGTCTCTCGAATCAAGTTTTGATAATAGGAAAGTTTCGTGGGCTACCGGAGGGTGAGTAGGGAAAAAGCTAAGAGAAGAGCGATATTTTTATAATTTCACTTTCATATGATAATTGTGTGAAAATGTTAAGAGAGGTAAAAAAATAATTCAAAAAATTCAGCGGTAGAAAAACATTTACCTAAACCTTAATGACGGTAAATGAAAATTTTCCTTTTCTTTAATACCATATATGCTTTTCATTCAAGCATTATCATCACAACTATATTCTTTTACAAAACTAATATAAGAAAATTTTTAAAAAATAACAAGAATATATCGGTAAACAATAGTGCAAAGATGGTGTACAATGAAATACTGAACAATGAACAATAACAAAATACTTACCTTTTTCGGACATTATCAAACTCGAGGATTGTGCTTCATTTTCTAAGCAAAGAATCAAACTTGGATGGAAAACCTTGCTTCATCCTTAAATGGTTTGTGTACTTTCTTGAGTTCTCTTCAAGATACCAAGTACATAGCATATATCTTGATGTAGGAAATACTTGACTAATTACATTAGTTGTTGCGAGAATCTAGATTCGTCATGATTATAATTGCTACATGATCATTCATGGATTGGAGGAAAGTCTTAAACAACCAACAAAACTTTTCAAATTTCTCATTAAGTGTTAATCCAACACCAACTAAGAGATTCTTCCATGATGATTCATACACACAAATCATATTGTATGGATTTGTCCTATGTGTTGTCCGAAGGTTCACTTGGAGAAGATAATCACCCTAAAGGGGAAGTGAATAGGGTGATAGAAGATTTTGTGAAATTTAAAGTTCAAGTGAAACTGAGTACTCATAATATTTAGAGAAGATTGAGTTTGAGCTTAGTTACGGCCGAATTGAGTCTAGATTTATGTGAAAACCCTCCCGGGGCAAAAAACCATGAATAGTAGTAATCCAAACACTAAGTTAAATCCACTATTTGAATCCTCAAATACAATGAATAAGACTACCTAGATTTGTTCCCAAACAAATCGATTACAAATTTTCCCAAGCTCGGAATTTACCTTATCCGACTAACCTCGCACTTCCAAGTTGAATTTCCCTTATCAACTTAGGATTCTCCAAGTTGAAGTTCCCTTATTAACTCTACACACGTTTTTCTTAGGGTCGAAGTTCCCTTATTTGACTTGGTACCTCCAAGTTGAAGTTACCTTTTCAACTTGGAACAACTGAGTTGAAGTTTCCTTATCAACTCGATCGGATAGAAATGTGTAGAAGAAGATTACAAGTATTACAAGATTTACGGCTAAGGAAATATAACTCGGAAAATAAGATTACAATGTAGGAGTTGTATGCTAGAGAAGTATAATCAGATTGGTCTATCTTTTTCTTCCATTCATCATCATGTAAAATCTTGTGCTAAGGCTTCTATAAATAGTCGACCTTGAAGACATAGTCGTTGAGTCTCCAACGTCTTTCTACTAAAGTTGTCTAAGTCGGCTAGCCATTGTAATTGATAGTCCGAGGATTCAGATTTCTAGACCTTTGTGAAATAGTCGTTGGACCTTGATCCTAGCTTCTAACAACTCTTTTCCACCTTTCATAAACTAGAAATCGAAAGAAAAAGAACGTTAAACTCGAAATACAATATTACCCGAGTGAAGGCTCGGACTACGAAACTAGATCATTCTAAGTACTACCAAAGACTCAGGTACAAACCTCATCCCTCCTAAGTTTTGATTACAAGTCATTATGAGTGTTATAGAAGCTCACTGCATATGTTTTCATTCGATTCGACTGACTCGGAACACACATTCTTATTTATCTTCTCACATTGATGTTACTAAGTCACCTTGACATTACTCAGATTTATCATCTGTTCAAATAATCTCTCTAACACTTCATATCCGAGTTCGACTCGATATCTTGAAGTAAAGTGAATTATAGCGTTAATTCATCTTTCCAAGTCGGGATGTTTGTTTGAGAATTATTTGTCTAGATCAAATATGTATACTCCGATGTTTTCACTCTTATAACTTGATCTTTCTTAGGACTGACTCGATGGAATTTGAGTATAATGAATTTTAGACTCGGAAAACTCCACTCTTCTAGGCCTCGAAATAATTATGCACTTAATTATCTTAATCAAATTATTATCTGTGCCTAATCTTGGACCAAAGTATTTTATACTTTGAAAGCCAAAATGATTTACTTTTGTAGGTTATCCAAACGAGGTTATCTTTTTTGAATTACAAAAGTAACCGGCTTCGAGCTGTCAATCACTAGCAGACAAGGCTTTCCTACTTCGAACAAGGCTCGGACATTGTGTCGGGGTTTGTCTGTTTCCAAAATTGGAAAACTTCAACGCTAAGATCAACGGTGGTTTCCACCTTACTTTTCAAACATCACCAACTGTTTGGAGCACCTTGAGGAGCCAAGATTCGTTGCATAACATTCACATCTCAATGGATCTTTTACGAGCGACTCGGAAGAACCATTACAACGAGTCACAAAGGAGTTACGCTCGGAAGTTAGTCACAATGGCTAATTTGCTTGGTCATCTATAAATAAAAGCCACCTCTCAAGACTAGAAGATTGCTTGGAACTATTGTTGAATCACATTACTTAAGCAAAAGTCATTGTATTCATACTCAATCTTCTATTTACAACTCCCGACTTGTAATTCATACTTTACGAGTTGTAAAGTCTTGTAATTAGTCACATACTCTTCTTACTTTCCGAGTAAGGTCCCTTGACTGAGATGTAAGGGTTAACTCAGCTTAGTTGTCCCTAAATATAAAGGTTACCTCGGTTAGGATGTACTAGATCGGGTAAAGGAATTTTTGAGTCTAGGAAAACTCGTAAGGAATCGTTTAAGCGAGTAATTCTGGTTGAGTCGATCTGCTTGTCTTTTGTGGATTCAAAATAGTGGATTTGACTTGGTGCTTGGACTAGCATTGTCTGTGGTTTTCTGCCCAGGAGGGTTTCCACGTATATCTATGTTTACATCTTTTACGAGTCCAAACTAGACTCAGATTGTCTTGATTACTCTTTTTAAGTTTAAATCTTCCAAGTTTGTTAAAATTTCCTTATCACCTTATTCACCCCCTTCTAGGGTAACTAAGACTCTCCAAGGGCAAACCTTTAATTGGTTTCAAAGCCTAGCCTTTCAAAAAGGATCTAATAATCCAAAGGTCTAACGATCGGATGGCTCGGAACAATGGAGAGTTCGATGAAGGAAGATCTTCTAGCGAGACCACCTAAGTTTAAAGGATTAAATTTCGTCCATCTGTAAAAAGCTAATGGAATGCTTTTTACTGGACAATGATAAAGATGTCTGGAACCTCATATAAGAAGGCAATTATATTCCAATGAAGATGGAAGATACAAGACTCGTGCCTAAAGCAAAGTTCGAGTACATCACTGAAGAGTTAAAAAGTTCGGAAAGAACTTTAAAACAATGAACATTCCGATGTGTGCCATCAACTCGGAAGAATACAATAGAGTGTCGGTTTGTGACACAGCTAAAGATGTGTGGGACACTCTTGTCAACACATATGAAGGAACAAGCCAATTGTGAGAAGCGAAGATAAGTCAATATCTTCAAAAATATGAGCTGTTCAAGATGGAGCCAGAAGAAAACATCACTCGGATGTTTATACGCTTCACCGAGATTACAAACAATCTCAAATCTCCGGGTAGAAAGATTTCCCATGAAGAAATGTGCGGAAAAACTCTAAGAAGTCTACCCAAGAGAAGATGGGGTCCTAAGGTGACAGCCATTGAGGAAGCTCAAAACCTCTCTCAACTAAAGCCATATGAACTGATTGGGAAGTTACTTACCCATAAAATCCATCCGGAAGAGGATGTCGAGGTCATCACCAAAAAGAACATTGCAGCTGAAAGGCTTAGAAAGCATAAGAGAAAATCTGAGTTACTCAGATTTAGAGGAAGATCCCATGGCACTCATTGCTCGAGGCTTCAAAAGAATGATAAAGCACAAGAAATGGGAGAAGAGGCCAATGGAAGAGTTACTACAAGAAAGATAAGAAGGATAGAAAAGGTAACCATTCTTCCCCTTCAAAGTTATCTTTAACTAAGAACTCCGGTTGTTTTGAATGTGGCAGCAAAGATCACATAGTCAAAGACTGTCCAAGGAGAAAGAGGGAAAAAAAAAGAAGGCTATGATGGCCACGTGGAGTAATGAAGAATCGTCTGAAGAAGATGAAGATTCCGATGACTCAAAGTGTCCGATGGCACTAACCGACTCGGAAGCTGGATCCGAGTTAGACTCCAACAATTCGGACATTGAAGAGACAAATCCTCGGGAGGTAATTGAATACTTCCTCAAGTTCTCCAAAGTTTACTTAGCTAAATATATTTACACTTTGGAAGAAAAGTCCAATTTTGATTCTTCTCAATTCAAAGAACAACTTGAGTCTCTCACTTCGAGAGCATTGGTTTGAAAAATGAATTGGAAAAGCTGTGACTTACACTAAGAGAACTTAAGACTAGTACTCAAGCTAATGAGATTGAGTTTGAGACACTTAGAAGAGAAAACAGGCATCCGAAACAAAAGCTCAATGAGTCTCAAGAGATTTTTTGAAATTTACTCAAGGTTAGAAGAACCTTGACATGCTTTAGGCTCCCAATGTGTCTCCTTCAGAAAGGAATGACTTGGTTTTAACAAAGGGGAGGAATCTAATTCCTACTCGGATCTTTTCAAAAGGATTCCGAACTGTGAAGTTCGGGAAGGTTGAGCATGGTCCTATTCATAAAAATGAAAGGATGACTGAGCAAAAATTAGTTTATAGGAGAAAACCTTCTCCACCTGTTTATAAAAGAAAAGATTGTCAAAAGAAAGAGACACGAGACTCAGCTTCCTAAAAAGAAGATTTAGAATCGGGCCAAACCCAAAGTCATTCAAATCTGGGTTCCCAAGAGTCTTCTTCCTCGAGAAAGGACCACGGTAAAAGGAGTTACTTGGGTTCGCTAGAGGAAGTGAGAAGGGTTAGTGTGTTTCGACTTACGGGTAACTCGAGAAAAGACAAAAGGTCATTGGTACCTAGACAATGGATGCTCACGCCACATGTCGGGAGATTCAAGACTCTTTTCCGAGTTAGAAGATTACAAAGGAGGCAAAGTCACTTTTGGAGATGACGAGTAAGGGCAAGATAGTTAGAATGGGCAAGATTGGAATAGGAGACAACACTGGTCAACCGAGTCTATCTTGTCAAGGGATTAAAGTACAATCTACTCGAGCATCTCTCAAGCTGTGTAACAAAGGTCAAGAGGTCGAGGCTCACTTAGACAAATTGTTATATTTCGATGCAACCACCAAAGAGACTAAGCTCTCGGGTAAGAGATCGGGTAATACCTACACTATTCCTCTTTCGATCCAAGTTAGAACTTATCTTGTTTAAAAGCCTCTCTGCATGATGATTCTTGGACATGGTATCCTAGACTAGGTTATGTTAGCATGCATACAATCAAAAAGCTTGAATCTCACGGTTTAGTCGAGGTTTACCTAACTATGTTTTTAAGAAAGATAAAATTTGTGAAGCATGCATAAAAGGGAAACAGGCCGGATCATCTTTCAAATCTCTCAAAACTATTTCCACATCCAAAGTACTTGAAATGTTGCATATGGATTTATGTGGTGAAATCCCTGTAAAAAGTCTCGGAGGTAAATCTTATGTACTTGTGATTGTTGATGATTACTCACGATTACCGGGTGTATTTGCTTAAGCACAATAATGAAGCTTTCGAAGCGTTCAAGCAAGCTCTGCAGGAAAATTCAAGTAGAGTCTCGGACTCGAGATAAGAAGAATTCAAACCGACCATGAAAGGGAGTTCGATTACTCGGAATTTGCAGAGTTCTACGATAAGAATGGCATCTCCCACAACTTCTCGGGACCTAGAACTCCTCAACGGAATGGGGTAGTGGAGAGAAAGAATAGAACTCTTGAAGAAATAGGAAGGACGATGATGATTGAACACGGTCCGCCTTACTATTTCTAGGCCGAGGCGATCAACACAGCGAACTACACACTAAACGAGATGCCTCATTAGACCCATTTTGGAGAAAACTCTGTGTAAACTCTACAAGGGAAAGAAACCAAACATCTCATACTTCAAACCTTTCGGATGTAAGTGTTATGTTCACAATAATGGTAAGGATCACCTAACCAAGTTTGATACTCGGTCGAGATAAAGGTATCTTTCTTGGTTATTCATCTCATAATAAAGCATATCGCATTTTCAATAAAAGAACTAACAAAGTGGAAGAAAGCATCCACGTTGTGTTTGATGAGATTGATTAAGGAAAACCAAGTGAGTCAACATTCTCGGATCTAAAACTCGGTCGCGATGAAGATGATCTTGCTAAAGTTGAGCTCGAGATAGAGTCAAAGGAAAGTAGCTCGGAATGAGGCGGTTCGAATATCATGAGTCGGATTGAACCAGCTCAAGAGCCAGCTCAAAATGCAGAAGGTAAAATAGATGAGCAAGCTCGACGGAACAGACCACTCGAATATCAACTAGTTCAACCCACAAATCTGGTGAATCGGAGAACAAGTAGAGCATTCAAATATGTTTCGAGCCACCCACTCGAGAACATCTTGTCTAACATCAATAGTGGGGTAAGAACTCGCTCTTCTTTGCAAAATCTATGTGCATTCACTACATTCATTTCATTAACTCGAACCCAGAAATGCACTAGAGGCCTTAAATGAACCTAAATGGGTAGAGGCCATGCAAGACGAACTTAATCAATTTTAGAGAAACCAAGTCCGGACTCGACCAAACGACCTTCGACCACCCAGTCATAGGAACCAAATGGGTTTTCAAGAACAAACTGGATGAGGATGGGTTGGTAGTCGGAAATAAGGTTAGACTTGTGGCTCAAGGTTACAATCAAGAAGAAGGAATTAATTGTGGGGAAACCTTTGCACCGGTTGCTAGGATTGAAGCAATTAGAATCCTATTGACATTTGCATCAAGCATGAATATTGAATTGTATCAAATGGATGTCAAATGTGCTTTGCTGAATGGTTTCATTCAAGAGGAGGTCTATGTTGAACAACACCCTGGATTTGAAAACTCATAATTTCCAAGTCATGTTTTCAAGTTGCAAAAAGCTCTTTATGGTCTTAAACAAGCTCCTAGAGCTTGGTATGAAAAATCGAGCAGTTTCTTGGTCGAAAATGATTTTAAAAGAAGTCAGATTGACAAAACTCTTTTCATAAAAACCAAGGGGAAGACTTTCTTATTGTTCAAATTTATGTTGATGATATAATTTTTGGAGCTACTAATGAAAATCTCTGTCGAGATTTTTCCGAGTTAATGAGCATGATGGGAGAGCTCGATTTGTTTCTTGGTCTACAAATCAAACAAGAAAATGATGGCATCTACTAATTTGGTTACTAAAAGTATTGAATCTATTAATAGGACAGTTTATTTTGTTAAGGTATCGACGTCGATCATCCGAGTCAGCAACTTTAGAAGGGATCGAAAAGAATATTGCCGCGATTTAAGGTACGTTTATTACTTGTACCTTACGAAAATCCATATATTTTTATATAACAATACCAAATGATTTGCTTAATGAAACGAACCATTTCAAATGTTATTTGTCACCTAATTGTGTGACTTGCCCCATATCAATCATACCATAGCGTGATCGGATTCGTGATCACACCCATATATATTTGGCCATTATCATAAGGAGCCACTCGGATAATAAATGAATAATTGTTTTACTATATTCTCCATGTCCGATTTATAAATGAATTGAAATGAATGCGCTCAAATCATATATCTTCACTTAATTATTAACGAGTACATGGATAAGCGTGTTGAGTTTCGACTCATTATTTCGAAATGTTTTCTCCATTTTGTTTTAGGTAAGGCTACTCCGGACGGGAGCAAGAAGTAGGTTAGCGCTGGCCGAAATGTCTTAGGGACACACTTGGTGGTGACTCGTCGTGTCTTTAGTCGTTTTGTTTGTTGTCATTAAGTCATTACCCTGTCGGCATGTATTTAATTTTCTCTACTTATGTTGTTCTTTGGTGGACGTTTTACCTTCAAACCTAAACCTTACTAAGTATTATACATAACCTATTTGAAAGTTGCCTTGTTCCTTGTTTGGAGCGGCGGTAACGCCTCTAACCTTTCTTTCCGCTGCACTAATTACTAGTTAATTAGTCCTTATCGTTAACTTGGTGATTATGGGGTTTTGGGGCATTACATAGAGGGAAGAGAAAAAGAAAGAAAGGCAGTTTACTTGTAAAAAATAATTCAAAATTGGGATTTTACCGGTTTTGTGGGTTTTTACGTGCCGTAACAGTAAAGTGGAATTTTTAAACTTTAGTTATTAGTCTAGTGACAATCATTTATCATTAAATTTTGACATTTTTGACATTTTGAGATAGTTAAGTGACATTTCAATTCGAGAACTCCTAGAATGGGGGCAAATATATATGGTGATCACTAAAACGTTACAAACATAACAAAGACTTTGATTAGCGGTACAAGTAGCAAACTACTAGGAACTTGATTGAGAGAAATAGAGCACTCGAAGACCGAGCAAGCATGTTGATAAAAGGGGACAACCCAAATCATATTGTTGCAATTTCACCATATCCAAAATGGGCAAGGTGTTCGCCTAATGCTTACCTTAAGATGTGAGCCACTTGTATAAATTAATTTCATTCGATTATACACAAGAAGACCTCTCGCTAGCTTCCCGACAATTTGTTGAAAGTGCCCCCACTCTTGGACTCCTCACACACGAGTGCACCTCCTTTAAAGCCTATAGCATACTAGTTTTTCATTACTTGGTTTACAAGAGAAATCGCTCACTCTCTTCCCTTAAAGGATTATAAGAACGGTTGGAAGTGGAGAACTATGTAAGAGTACGATCAATGTTCACTTCAATATCTCCTATTATTGATAAAGCCAATAGTAATCTCAATTCTTGGAAAGTAAACAACCTATCCAAAGCTAGCAGAGTGGTACTAATCCAGTCAAATCTAGAATCACTTCCAACCCATACTATGCAATGCTTCCAGATCTTGAAACACACAGCTCAATACCATGATAAAATTAACATAAATTTTTTTCGGAAACAGAAGGATACTAAAGGAATGGCTATGATTTTCTTACGATCATGTCCAGTCAACCTAAATGCAAAGGTATGTCTAGGCTTATGAAAATCGAAGATATCAATATGGCTTTTTAATGTAAACTCATTTGAAAAATTTTGAAAGAGCTAGACAATTTGTGGGTCTAGCATATGAAAGCAAAATATGGGGAATAAGGTGAAATGTTTTCAAAATCTCCAAAAATAGTGACTCGTGGGTATTGAGATCTTTGTCCAAATGTTATACTACCTTACGTAAAGAGATTCATTGGAAAATTGGGGATGGAAAAAATATTCTCTTTTGGACTGATTTACGGTGTTAAAACCGGAATCTTTTACAGACTACAGGATATGATCCGTGATCACTTAATTTGCAGACAATGGTTAGTGAGTTTATTAACAAAGATAACGAGTGGACATCTCTAAACTCAGGTATGTACTTCCGGTTAATATTATTGATCTTATTTCTAGTATACCCCTACCGGTGTATCCCAAACAGGATGAGCCATGTTGGGGACTTTCGGGGACGGGTGTTTTACTACTAAATCCCCACGAGACTAGCACAGAATGCACAAAGATATGATAATCGGGAGGGAGAGTGCATATGAAAATTAAATGTGCCATCCAAAATTAAAATATTCCTTTGGGAATTTCTTCATGATGGTATCACTTGAAGGATGAAACATATGATTACCTCTTTTTCCAATTACCTTCAAACACATCAAGTGTGGGCAGTCTGCAGTCAACCAACATTGGTTGCACTTCATCAACTTTATTTCTTCACATAACAATGGGAAAAGTATTCTCCAAAAAGCTAGGACATCCCTCCAGTCGGATCAACTACAATGAGTCAAATTCCCATTATGGAGCATTTGGAAAGAAAGGAATGCACTAATATTTTAAGGGGAATCACATTACGGTTTTGATTAGCGCAAAGAGAGCGGTTGTAGAGTGAAAATCAAGGCAAAGTTGTTCCCCGATGGATCTCTACAACAACAATTAGAGAACCAATAGAAAGCAAATCCATTTGGTCAAATGGAATAGACCTTCTAAGGGTTATACCAAACTCAAGTTTGATGGCTCCTTATGTAATGGCAACGCAGATTACGGATTTTATATTCGAGAGACGAAATGACAATCTATCGACAACGGGAGCAGCCAATTTGGGAAATACATCCATCTTGGTGGCGGAAGCAAGTTCCTTCATATTTGGGCTGCAAGCAGCCATTAAAGCCATTTAGAAAATTCACATTGAAGGAGATAATAAAATCATCATTGAAGCAATCAATGGGAATTTCCAAGCGCCATGGCAAATCGATTATATCATTAAAGACATTGCGATTCAAATGACAAAATTTACAAGCTACAATATCAATCACATCTTCGAGAGAAGCAAATAGTGCGACAGATTGGTTAGTGCACTATGGACACTCATTTCCTACTCAAACCACTTGGGGATATTGCCCCTCCTCATTTCTCATGTTTATTCGACAAATAAAAATTTAAGTAGAACTCTTGTGAGAAGGCTGCCTAAATTTACCTTTTCTTCACTATTTACCCTTTGTAAAAAAAATGTTCACTTTAATATGTGTGTTAAATAACATGGAGTGTTGAACTCTTCGTTTTAGCTTTATCCTTTATTTCTAGTCATCTCACACAATACGACCATTGGAGTAGATCACTATCCATTTAGATTAAAAAACCAGCGATATTTTAACCTTTTGATATTTGACTATAGGAAACCCCGTCATAGGCCTATTATATTTAGTTTTAGATTACAACTTTACACCTCCTTACAATTTATTAAAGTTTCTTAAATTTTTTATAATTAACTTTACAATTATGTTATACCTCCTTATAACTCCTTACAACTTACTATAGTTCCTTATAGACTTGGCAAAATTCACCCGAACCGAACAGGTCAACCCGAACGACCCGAAACCCAACCGAACCGACATTCGAAGCAGTTGAACCGATTTTAACCCGAAAATCGAAATGAACTGACCCAAAATCTAATGAACCTGATTCCGACTTGAACCGAAATGACCCGAATCGAAACCGAACCGAACCGAAAATGACCCGAACCGAATCGGACCCCAATCGATTTAACCCAAATAAAAGTGACCCAACCCACATTTTTTTTTTTTTGAGGATGGACTTTTATGCCTATAGTGGTACAATTTTAAATCGATTTGACCCAAAAAGTGACCAGATTACGACCCGATCCGAAATTAACCCGAATCAAACCCGAACGAGATTGACCCAAAGTTGAACCGAACCGAATTTGACCCGAACCGAAGCCGAACAAACCCAAACTAGATCGACCTGAAGTTTACCCGAACCGAAGTTGACCCGAACCCGAAACCGAACCGGACCCGAACAAGATCGACCCGAAGTTAACCCGAACCAAACCCAAACCGAATGACCCGATTGCTAGGTATAGTTCCTTGCATCTAAATAAAATATGGTCATAATCTCTAGTTATTGCTCACACATTCAGCTTATTTTGAAATATGCGTAGACAAATCCATATCTTCACATATAGGTTCTCTAGCCATTTTGGCTTTGAGGCGATAGATATTTAATAGAGTATTAGAGATATTATTGTACATAAAATAATTGTAAATTATTTTTCACGTATTATCTTCTATATATATAGAATGCCCGACTCCCATATTGGGTGAGTCATTCCGCCATTATCTTTCACATGTTATTAGAGCCAAAGGCTCGATTTAAATTTTTAGTGCAACCCTAGCAACCAACCCTTTCTCAAAAAAATAAATAAATAAATAAAACACTCTGTTGCTACTCGTTCACAGCTGCACCGTCTACCTCAAACCCTAACCCTAGTTTTCTCTCTCCTCCATGGCTGCACCATCCGCCCTCCTCCCCGACTCGCCGCCGGCAGCGTCCGCCGCCGTTGTCTCGGCCGCCTCACCTACTCCTCCCGCCGGTGCTTGTCCCGTGCCCTACTCGCCGGCGTCCAACCTTTTTCTTCTTCCGCTGCCTCCGCCTCTGTTTCGGGTTTTCCGGGCTCGGGCTCCGTCGACCCCGCTGCGTCGGCCTCGGCGTTCGCTTTCCGCGGCTGCCGCATCTGTCTCTGCCGCACGCTGGGCTCCCGCTGCCACCATTGTCGTCTTTCTCCGGTGCTTGCGTCGGAGCACGTCGCCTCCATCGGTGCCTCCCTCTCTCTTTGCTTCGCCTGTGTTTTCCGCTGCCGCCACTAGCCTTGGTTGTTCCCCGATTAGCGCCGACGCCCTCGCCGCCGGCTCCTTTGCTCCATCGCCGGAGGGTGGTCCGCCGCCCCTTCCGTCGTCTCTTTGGACGGTAAATATTACTAATTACGTTACGATTATTCTTTGTTCGGTTGACGATTATTTGTCTTGGCGAGAGCAATTTTCCTCTTTCACTATTATGCATCAGATTAGTGGTATGCTTGATGGTTCTGTTTCTCAACCGTCGTCTCACTTAGTTGTTGCCTCGGGTTGTTCGGTTATCAATCCTCATTACTCTTATTGGTTACGAGTTGATCAATTGTTGCGTGCTTGGATTTTTGCTACTATTTACCCTCAAACTTTGAGTGAAGTTCGTAGCTTGCCTCGTTCTCTCCAAATTTGGCAACATTTAGAGTCTCGATTTAACACTTGCTAGTTTAGCTCGGGCTCTTGACCTTAAACGCATGCTTACTCATGTTTCAATGGGGGAAAATCAGTCCATGGATGATTATCTCCGAACCATTAAGAACATAGCGGATTCACTTGCTGCTATTCGGTCCCTTGTTACGAGACTTAGAACTGATTCGGTTTACTACTGCTTGGGCTCCCTTCCGAGTATCATACCTTTGTCACTGCCTACTCTCTGCTTCCTGGTGTTCACACTTTTGATGATCTGCGCTCCAAACTTATCTTTTACGAGCAATGACTTAATTTTAGGCATGCCCGTGATCCCACTACACATCGGGCATTCGCCTCCCTTCTCTCGACTACTTCGCACCAAAGAGTGATGCTTCCAATTTAGGGGTGCATCTTCGGGGTCATCCGGCTCCGGGATAGGAAACTCTAGCCACTACAACAACGGAAGAGGGGGTCGGAATAATCGCAATCGGAATCACAACAACAATCGTAATCATCGGCAAGTCTCCCACCGCAACAATTCTTCCGATCGGACCTCCCTTAGGAGTGTGCCTACGAGTTAGTGCATTTCGTAATTCAGTTGGGTCATTGTCTTGTACTTTTGGTCCTTCTACTTCGTGTACTAACTACTCCCATGCGAGCACTAAGCGTTACGAAGGGATATTAGGTTCCTGTCCTAATGTTGTTTGTCGGATTTGTCATGCTCGGGGCATTCTGCCGACGGTTGCCCCAATCGTTATCAACCATGTCAACAACCAACACTTCCTGCATTTGCTACTTTCAATCCGGTTGAAAATGGTGAACAAGCTGTGGTATCTGATTCAGCGACGACCTCTCACATGACGCCTGATGATGGTAAGCTATCTTCTAAATCTGTTTACTCTGGTCCTATTAAGGTTCGGGTTGGAAATGGAACCTTGTTACCTATTTCTAATGTTGGTACTCTATCATTGCAAACCGCTTCTCGGCCACTTCTTTTAAAACCTGTTTATCATGTGCCTCAACTTCAGCATAACCTTGTGTCGGGATAATAATTGTCATGTCACCTTTCATTCGATTCTGTTTTTGTAAAGGACAACACCTCGGGTGATGTTCTTTTGTAGGCCCCAGTGTAGGCAATGTCTATCCATTACGTCCGCCCATTGAGACACCTCATCTTTCAGCTAACCTAGCTCCGAGTGAGGCTGGCGATACCTGGCATCGGAGACTAGGACATTGTGGAGCTCGAGTTTTGGATTTACTTAGGAGAAATAAATCTGTTAAACTTACAAATAGTTTTCATGATACTTGTACGACTTGTCGTTTGGCAAAGTCACATACTCTTCCTTTTACTTTAGCAAAACATCGATCTGTTTCCCCTCTTGAATTAATACATTCAGATGTTTGGCAATCACCTTGGCTTTCACATAAAGGTTTTCGTTATCTTGTTGTGTTTGTTGATGATTTTACCCGGTTTACTCGGATTTATCCTATGCGATTGAAATCTGAAGTATGTTCAATTTTTGCAATTTTCAGGCTTTAGTTAAAAATCTTTTTAATTGCAAAATTAAAATGTTTCGAGTGATGGAGGTAAAGAGTTTGATAACTTCCCTCTTTTTGCTCATTTTCTTCAAAAGGGATCCTTTTCGAAAATCCTATCTCGATACGCAACAACGAGAATGGGGTTCGCTGAGCGTAAGCATCGCCATATTTTGGAAATGACTCGGGCATTTCTAATTGATGCTTCCATGCCTGCTCAATTTTGGCTTGATGCTTGCTCTTACAGTTGTCTATACGATCAATCGTTTACCTACACTGTGTTGCAAAATCGTTCTCCATTTGAGCTTTTATTTGGTCGTCCGCCTGATTATGGTTTTCTTAAACCTTTTGGTTGCTCCTGTTTTCCAAATTTTGTTGCCAAGGCGTCCAATGAACTCTCTCCTTGTTCCGTTCCATTGTGTTTTTCTAGGCTATGCTCCTCATTATAAGGGCTATCGTTGGATCCCCTAACGAGGTCATGTTTATGTGAGTAGAAATGTACGATTTCATGAAAACATTTATCCTTTTCCTAAACTTGTCTCTAGTTCGTCTCCTAATGCCCCTTTTGTGATAAAGGATATTCTCTGTCTCACTGTAACTCGTGCCTCGGTTGTCTCGTCTTCCACCTCTTCTTCTAGTTTGGTCTCCCGTACACTGTTGAGTCCACTTGGGACGACCCAATATTTGGTCCTCCCTTCCACGTTGTCTACCCCTGCTTCTTCTGCTGCTGAGGTGTCTCCTTCTCTTCCCTTAGCCTCTTCATCCTCGTCGAGTCTCAACTCTAGCCCAACGTCTATCGCCCATGTCTCTCCAGAGCCCGACACTACGTTTGCTCCCTCTCCCTCCGCCCTTGGTCTTGTGTCCGCTTCATCTCGTATTGTGTCGGATTCCCCTGCTCGTACTAGTGCTTCTATACGTCGCTCGCCAGGTCCTGTTGCCTCTTCGAGTGTCCCTATGTCTTTGTCCACTAATGTTCACCCTATGCGGACTCGATCCAAGTCCGGCATTGCCAAACCTAGGCGTCTCCTGTCTCTTAGTGTTGGTCTTGCTGAAGTTGAACCTACATGCTTTTCACAAGCTTCCCGACATTCCAAATGGAAGGAAGCCATGGCCGCGGAGTATAATGCTTTGATTGCCAATAACACATGGGATTTGGTTCCATCTCAATCTTAATTTGGTTGGCGGTAAATGGGTTTACAAGATTAAATATCGTTACGATGGTTCCGTGGAGAGGTACAAAGCTCGACTTGTAGCATAGAGGTTTCACCAACAACCGGTATTGACTACCATGAGACTTTCAGCCTCGTCGTTAAGCCTCGCTACTATTCCGATGCTCGACTAGGTTGGTTGTTGTGACACATGTCGTTCTACCACAGGCTACGCTGTTTATTTTGGTCCTAATCTCATATCTTGGTGTTCTAAAAAGCAACCCACAGTCTCCAAATCATCCACTGAAGCCGAGTATTGTGCTCTTGGTTATACGATTCTTTGAGACACTTTGGCTTCGTAAGCTTTTGTTTGATGTTGGTATTACCCTTGCCACTCTCGTGCGGTTATATTGTGACAATATCGGTGCTACCTATATGACTGCCAATCCGGTCAATCACGATCGTAGCAAACACATAGCTGTGGATTATCACTTTGTTCGAGAACAGGTTGCCGATGGAGATCTTGTTGTACGATATATCCCTACTACTTCTCGGATTGTGGACATCTTCACTAAAGGGCTGTCCTCTCAACGGTTTCAGTTTCTTAAGTCCAAGTCTGTCCATGCATTCCCCGATCGACTTGAGGGGGTAATAGAGTATTAGAGATATTATTGTACATAAAATAATTGTAAATTATTTTTCACGTATTATCTTCTATATATAAAGAATGCCCGACTCCCATATTTGGTAAGTCATTCCGCCATTATCTTTCACAATATTTAATAGTGTACCCATTTTGGCTGTGATGTAGTAGATATTTAATATTATAGCCATTTGGCTTTTCTTTGCAGAAAACATGACTTTTGTAACTTGGTATTGACAATTCGTCATAAAATTGGTTTTCATACTTTTGAAATTCTCCGAATTGGCCTGTCTTTCGAATTTGAATGAAGCAACATCTTGACTTTCCATTTCTTACTTAAAAGATCAGCTCATTTCAAAATGTAAATTTCATTCAAATAATGTTCATAGATTTCGCGAATTTTGTCATGAGAATTATAATAGTTAATATATCAACTAAGATATTTTGCATGTTCCCAATCATCACAAATAAAGGATTTGACAATGTAGTGTTATTTAAGTCGAACTTGTATAAGAGAACAAGATCAATTATATCTAAATTTTTTTATTTTTTAAATATGTTTGCACCAAAAAAAAAAGATTCAAACTCGTGGATATCTAAATTTGAATAAAGTGACATTTTTTTGTAGTGAGTTTCTTATGCAAATTTTCAAAAACAAATAGAGGCAATTAAAATAGCGCTAATTGAGACAGGTAATATCAATGTGCTTTGAGTGATGGCTAAAATCTATTGACTGATATACGTTGATCAGGTTCTCTGACCCATAGTCAAGGTCAAGGTTATCTGACTAAAAGCATCAAGTGATAAGTTGCATATAATGATTACAGTAAGTTGTGACGGCAAAAGAACCCAAACATCTACGAATTTGGTGTTGGCGACAACGATCCCAGGCAGCACCTTTGATAGCGTTGATAATAGTATGGTTTATTCGGTTGGCCATTCAATGTTGGTTGTTGTTTGGTTCACAAACAACGTATTTTGTGTACCTCTAATACTTATGTTTTAACTTATAATATAATTTTATGTTTATTTTTTAGGAGATAAATTAAGGTTGTGTTTGGTTGAAGGAAAATATTTTCCCAAGAAATTATTTTTCATGGGAAAATGAATTTCCAAAGAAAATTATTTTCCACCCACATTTTCCTTTGTTTGTTGGAAGAAAAATAATTTTTTAAAATAACTATTTAAATGCAAAAACCAACCATAAAAACCCCATAAATATGAAAAGAAAACGTAAATAATTAATTCTTCAAAACCTATATATATATATATATATATATATATATATATATATATATATATGTGTGTGTGTGTGTGTGTGTGCATCTAAATTTGATAAGTTTGTACATCTCACTATGATCAAACTTTTCCATGTATAAAATAATAGAAATTAAAAAAAAGAAACAAATACTGTAAAAAAACTTTTCATCTATGAACTTTACAACAAAAAGGGAAAAAGATAAGGACAAAACTTGGAAAAAGAAACTGAAGGTGGCAAAGTAAGAGAAGCTTAGAACTTGAACTCCCATTGATAAGATTTTGAAAAAATTAACTCCTTTCCTCATAAAAGGAAATTTATTTTCCTTTCATTGAGGAAATTATTTTCCCACAGAAAATATTTATCCACCACTTATGCTGCCAAATGTCGGAAAATAGAATGATAATTTTTCAAGAAAATATTTTCCACAGAAACAAACACACCTCAAACCTGTAAAGTTGAGGAAAATGGACAAAAAAATTAAAAATTCTGCAAAATGGAGTCTCAAAGATTAAAATCCACCTTGTCATTGCTGCAATGGGTTATATGTACATTTAAGTGAACCTTCCGCAAGAGTTTCAGAAGTTAAAAATCAAGTTTTGAAAACATCACACTCAAAGATCAACCTTTTGTGACATTCCAGGAGCCCTTTGAAGTGTTTATGAGCTTCCAAAAATACTCCGTACCAGCCTCGACGTGCCTAGCCAGCAGCAGAAATCGGCCAAATCAGGCAGAGATGAACATGGGCAGTGAAACGGTGGTTTCACTGACCGCTGTCAAGGCCAACACCAGTGGGCCTTGACCACAGACCGTGGGGGACCCACCACATCCCGGGTCTTACCATGGCCTGTGGCCTGGCTAGCCCCTGCTTTGCATTTTGGCTAATGCTTTTGCTGGTTTGCTTGGCGATAAATACTCCATTTGAGCAAATTTTTGGAATTTGTGATTTGGCCTACCTTGAGGCACCCGAATAAATCTTTTAGTTTAGCTTTTTTATTTTAAATTTCCTACATTTGTGATTTAGTGTAGTTTGAGCCGCTCAAATAAAGTTTCGGTATTTGAAACCTCTCTCCCTATGTTTCAGCACACAAAGTAGTTATTAAAGGGTCATTTATTTGTCAGTCGTAGAAACAAAAATCAACAGTTAAGGCCTTAGCAATACAACTACACAAGGCGTAAAAGAGGGTTGATAACTCTACACAAGGCGTAAAAAGGATTGATAACTCTTAGGGCATGTGTTGGTTGGATGTAATCAAAGTGGTAATGCAATTAAATTGATAATGGTCATTACATTACTATCTTTGGTTAGAACCTTGTAATGCAATCAAAATTGCATTGTAATCACATTAACATTTACCTATACAATTACAATTACTTGAGACATTTAGTAGATAATCATGATAACATCCATCCTTGTAATCAAATTTTAATACACTTGCAATAATTCACTCCCTCTCTCTCTCTCTCTTTCTCTATTCCATATCCTTTTTCTCCCTCCTCCTTGGCAAGCAAAAAATTAATCCATTTGAGAAGGAACTTGATTTCCTTTCTTCTATTATCTTAATATATGATATGATCGAGTTGGTCATTAAGAGAAAAATTCAACTTCAATATTTTGGATTCAAATTTTAACTATTCAATTGAAAAGATAAAAAGCTTAAATTAGAATTTTTAGATCAATTTTTTTTACTTGTTAAAAATTATCTTTAATTTAATAAATATTTATCATCAATAAAATAATTTCAGTTGCTATTATTTATCAATGAAAAAAATTCAAAACTTAATTATATGGTAGAAGAGATTAAAAATCTCAAATATAAATTTGGAGTTTAAAATTTTATTATTTGGATGATATTTATCTTCATTACGACAAATATTTATCGTCACTAGAATAATCCAATTGATCTTTTTTTCCACCAAAAAAATTTAAAATTAAAAAATATGATAGAAAATGTTAAAAAAATTTCAAATATGATTTTGAATTTAAAATGTTTTCATGTGGATAACATTTATCTCTATCACGATATTTATTGTCATTAGAATAATATAGTTGATATTTGCCGAGAAAAGAAAAAACTTGATTATTTGATAAAAAATATTTTAAAAAATTCAAATCTAAATATGTAGCTCAAATTTTTATTTACATAACATTTATCTTCATTACAATAATTGAAGAACTATTTTTTACCATTGAAATAATCAATTATCTTTGTGATTACATTACACTTTTTATATAACCAAACATAGTAATGTAATTCTTATCCCATTATATTGCATACATAATTACATTATATAATTGATTACATTACGCCCATATTGAATTATATCCAACCAAACTCCACATTATATTATGGACAAAAGTTGAGAAATGGTGGTTGGACAACAGTATAAGGTGATCGCTATTTGTAGTTAAGTATAATTAGTAAGTATTGCAATAATAACTTTTCAAGTCAAACTAAAATTCCAGAGACAGATATAATTTTACGCCAAGATGACAATTTTTTTTTTAATCAAAAGAGGACAATCCATTATAAGATGAAACAATATGTTCTTGCGATACACTAAAATATTGCCTTCCAAGGATCATGTATTCTTCACTAGACTAGGGATCTACATCAATTGACATGGCTTATTGTGGGGCTTTTGCTTCTTGTTCAATTATCTAGTAAATCAAAAGATATTATTCTAATAAAACATAAATTGCATAAATAGCTCTTAAAGAAGTTTATGCCTAAAATGTCTTTCATAATTTATTTTACTAAAATAGCATTTTTTTCTCATTAATTTGACAATATTTTTGTTGCATTGTGGTAATAACTGGGATGAACACTGAATCAAACATTAATAATATGGGAAGATGAAGTGAAAGCTTCTTGCAAAAATATGATGAAAGCACTTCTTATGTTAGGCTTGCTTCTTCCATATGCAATAAACTTTTCCAGATGTAGCAACTTAAAAATTTGGTGGAATAAGATTACCAACTTCGTATCTTGGTCCAAGTTTAATGATGATCTTCCCGTCAACCATTGCCATATAGAGATCGGAATCTGATGCCATTATATTCACATTGCTTGATTCGTTTATCCCATTCCTAGTTCTGAAGGAAGTCAACTTTATTATTTCCTCCTTCAATCCCCATTCAACAAAATGATCATGGACTGCAGGGAAGTAAGTAATATCAGATACAGATAATGTTATAAGATAACTTCCATATGCACGCTGGTAGTATTGTGCTAGTAAATGTCAGTATATGAACAGTTCAAACGTTGATTCTGAATAACACAAAGGGCTTGAGATCCAGCATGAAACAATCAAGAATGTAATACAAACTTTGTAATAACTTACAACAGACGAATTCCTGGATGGGTAAGAATGTAAGCATATCCTTGCATGACTTTGTCAGATGGGAATGGCCAAAGCTTTTGAGTAGATTCCATGTCGTGATTATCTATAAAAGTAACAGCATTTTGGGGCATAACTTCGATCATCCAACTTGGCTTGCCATTAGAATCTCTCATTCTCCACCACTCACCTTCAACCGCTGCTTGTAAAATACCTTTTGTAGTGAAATCAAACAATGAGGCTACCCCTCCACCGGCACTTTGAACCCACCTAAGAAGCTCATATCTATGTGAATCTTGGTTATAATTTGTTTCCCATCTTGACCATAAGAAATAGAATTCCACAATTCGCCAACGGCAAAGTCTGGCTTAGTTTGCTCCATGTGGATCTTAGTTATGCTTGGAGAGTATCCCTTGACAAAATCAAATGTCCACCCATCAAAACCAATTTCAGTTTTGAGCAAATTCATCCAATCTATTAGCTCCTTTTTTACCCTTGGGTTCAGATGATCAACATCTGGGGCAGCATCATAGCCGGCTCCAGTATCATGGTTGCCACTTCCATCAGAGTATTGGTAATCATCATGATAGATGGCCCATGGACCCCAATATTAATCTAGGTGGTCATCTGAAGTCCCTCCTTCAAAGATACAATATACTCCTCTTCCGTCTTTCCTATCAGCACATCTATGATTTATCACTATATCCACAACGCATTTGATACCTTTTTGATGAAAGGAATTAAGATCGTACAATCTTCCTGGTAAATATCCTGAGAATACAAAGGGAAAACTACGTATTTAATTTTTCAAAGGATAAATAAGCATAAACTTTCTATCAATTAAAAGCTACCTTTACAAAGAAAAATGCCATACAAACAAAAAATTTATATAAAAAAATCTAAACTTATCCATTTGTAAGATAA
The DNA here is from genome assembly GCA_021018815.1 of Talinum fruticosum. Taxonomy (NCBI): domain Eukaryota; kingdom Viridiplantae; phylum Streptophyta; class Magnoliopsida; order Caryophyllales; family Talinaceae; genus Talinum; species Talinum fruticosum. The sequence continues at coordinate 2,574,392 of JAITYX010000015.1, read as the reverse complement.
AACTTAAAACAAATACCTTGAGGGGAGACCGAGTTTGTTGGATATGGAAGCCATACATGTGTAACTCCAGCTCTAGCCAAATCATCAATGGAACTTCTTAGTGAGTTGTACAATCCTCCTGGTTTGTTGCATGAAACCCAATTGAATCCCTGTATTAGCAATCATTATTTTATGGTGATATCCGCAGGAGGATTCAAACTACAAGGAGTCGAACCCAAAGAGAACTAAGAAAAATAAAATGCATGCTTGCATATTACAACTCACCTGAAATAATAACGTAGGAGTAACTATGTTAAATAAGAGAGAGAAAGAGAGAAAAATGGTGCCGAGATTAACTACATTCAAGTGCTCCATCTTTTTTTAATTAGAGGAGATCGAAGAGTTAGTGATGAATGAGATTGGCTGCTATTTAAGGGATTATTTATAGGATGTGGGAGAAGAAAGTATAAGCACAACCAAAAATAATAATGAGTGACGTAGCTTCTGCATGGAGCATAATAGCCATGTTAAACAGTTGTTACATTTTTAACCAAAATACAGTTGGGCGTCGCCTTTGACCACTTGTAGGGTTGCAATTGGTTATTACCAAATTTATGGGACGCCAACGTTCTTTAATTTTCATTCACACTGTTGGGCGTCGCCTTTGACCACTTGTAGGGTTGCAATTGGTTATTACCAAATTTATGGGACGCCAACGTTCTTTAATTTTCATTCACACTGTAAAACATAAAGGCTTTCACATTAGGTTTTTACAAGTTAATCTAACAGGGATCATTTTAGATACAAGCTATTCAACCAGATGGGGACAGGATCGATCGAAGAGCTAGGGGAGCAGCTCGGCGACTAAGTATGGTTGAATAGCGGGGAGGTAGGATGACGAGGTTAATCTAATCTTTTGTTTTGACAAATCATTTCGTTAGATTAACTTGTCATCCTACCTCCCCGCTATTCAACCATACTTAGTCCCCGAGCTGCTCCCTAACTCTTCGATCGGTCCTGTCCCCATCTAGTATCGAAGCCAAGTCTGTCTATTTTGTCGGTTGTTACGCCATAGCTAGCGTTGGTGAGCTGTTGGTCAGCCCAGGTTATCCGTTGGTCAGCCGTGTGAGGTGGTCCCGGTAGAGGGTGGTCCCGGTGGTCCCGGTAGTATGTGCTTAATTGCTTGCTAGATATTCAAACAAAAGCTCGGATGGCCTCTTGGCTTCGAGATCATCTAAGTATAGGTAGTAGTAAGAGTACTAATGTAGTCAATAGTAAGGAAGTTAGTTGTCAAGTTGATTACACAAATTCGTCTATTCCAAAACAAAAGATAGACACAATATATCAAATAGGCAAGTTTGATTTCAATACCGCTCTTTCAATAAAAGATCATGAAGAAACTTTCGGTTTACATGAAGAATTCCAAACTCTCAAGTTACTTTCAAATATTTCTATTAATAAATATAAGAAAAATATAGATATATTCATTTTGGTATGATTCAAATAGCTCTCAAACCTTTAACAAGATTAGGATTAGATTGTCCTATATTCATGGCTCTAAGAGACAATAGATTAATTGGTTACAAAGATTCATTAATAGCTATGATTCAAGCTAATACTTGTAATGGTCCTATTTATTTCAATGCATGTCCAAATTATTCGGTCGATCTAAACGATCTCCGGATCATGGATACATTAATTTTAGATATTCATTTACAAAATGACTCAAAAGTACAATTTAGAGAACTTTCAAGAAATTTTGCTATTACTTATAGAGTTTATTTTAAATTACTTACTTCTCAACTTAATCCAAAATGTTTATTAAAACCCTCTCTAGATGAGACAATCTTATTAAAAACAGACTCTGAAAATATTTCAACTTTTACTCCTAAATTATTAAAATGGAATAAAATAACTATTCCTCAAGAATTTATTATTCAAAATATTAGGCCTCCTAGAAATATTGCTCAAAAAATATTCAACAAATAATTGAAGAACCCGATGATAGAATATTAATAAAATTTAATTCTAATAATGAAAGAACTAATTTTTCAGAACTTTCGAAAAGATTGATCTTCCTCGATCCTCCTTTTCTATGCCTCCAAGATCTACTAATTATGATTATTTAAAAGATAATCAAGTAGAAGATTCTCCTTCTTCCTCAAAAATCTATTACAAATCACCTATAGCGAGAACCGATTGATGAAACTAGTTCATTAATAAGTTCACCTACTCATTCAGCTATGCAACCCCCTTCTTACTCCTCTATAAATGTTATTTCAAAATCTTTTGAAATTAATAAAGATTATTTAAGAAAAGACCTCGATTCAATAGAAAATAGAGATAAAGAGCAATGGTTTTATCTCATTTTGATATCAAAGCTCAAGCATTCATTATAAAAGAATGGTATTCACTAATGGAAAGATTAGGATGTAATATTCTATTCTTTACATGGTGGACCATGTTTGCTCAAGAAAATAATTTACCAGATCCTCATGGTATTAAAGAAATTAATACTAATCAAGATCTTAGCAAAAGCTGGACGCTATCGGATGGAAATATATTTCATTCCGTAACTCCTCCTTTGCAAGAGATTTTGATCCCTACGGATCAAGGTCATATTCTAGCCGCCCCTTTTAAAGTAGAAAGAAATAATCCGAGATAATTCTCAAGTAGAATTAGACGATATTAAAAAAATATATCATCAAAATAATTATACTAATGAAGTATTACCTAAAGTCTCTCAACAAGTTAATATGGTTTCAACTCAAATTGAAGCAATATCTAAAAAGGAAGATATTGATCAATTATCCAAAAAATTAGAAAATCTAGATTTAAATAGAGATTCAAAGAAACCAATATTCCTTAATGATATTTCATCTCCTCTTATTAAATTTAATAAAAACAAAAATTTAGAAATTCCGGACAACCCATTAATTAAAAGAATTGATGAAAAACTCAAACAAGCAGACGAGTTCAAGTAACACTCTTAATGTTTTAGATATCTCTCAAGAAGATCAAGATGTAACTAATATTAATAAAATCTTTAATAAAAAAGAAATTCCTTATTACTCTAGAAGTACCCCTCCAAATCTTCAACTTGAATCAATTAAATCAATAGTTACGAAGCCTTTGACGGTGGCTCCATCTATGAATGGAATCTAGGTGGAAAATCCGAGCATGAGGCTTTAATCATTCTCCATAGAATGATGATGGCATATGCTGCCTATACATCCAAAGGTGCTCCGAGAGACTCAAGCCTTTGATTTACTAATTTCAGGTTTCACCGGGTCTCTAAAGTCTTGGTGGGAAAATTACATGACGGACGAAGAACGTCTAAGTATTAAAAATCATAAAGAAGTTGTGTACACCTTAGTACACACAATAGTTGTCAATCTTTTAGGTACTCCAAAAGACATGTTAAGCGGTCAAGAAATTTTATTGACTAATTTAAGATGTCCTACTCTAGAATATTACAATTGGTATAAAGACACATGTTTTACATACTTATTAAAAAGACAAGATTGTAGACAACCTTATTGGAAAGAAAAATTCACATCGGGATTACCAAATTTATTTTCTCAAAGAATATTTAATAAATAAAAATAAGTTACTGAGGACAAGACTCGATTCCATATGATCAAATTACATTCGGTCAATTATTAGGATTTATTAAAAAAGAAGGTATTTTATTATATAATGAATTAAAATTACAAGCAAGATATTCAACGAAAAGGCGGCTACAAGAAAAGAGTTAGGTTCCTTTTGTGAAGCCTTTTGTCTTCCAAAAGTAGAAGCTCCTTCTGTTCAAAAACGTAGAACAAATCAAATTAATAAAAAGAAACAATTCAATCATAATAATAAAACAAATACTCCTAATCCTATTCCTAAGAAAAATACCCCAAAAAGAAAACTACTAATAAACCTACCTGTTTCAAATGTGGAAAAACAGGACATTATGCAAAAAATTGCAAAGTTAAAGAAAAATTAAATGAAATATGTGGCGATGATCAAGAAATTAAAGAGAAAATTATTTCTTTATTTGAACTCAAAGATACTCCAGTTAATTCTGATAATTCATCTTCTGATTTTGAAGATAATAATCTTTATGAATTATAAAGTAATTCAAGTAATTATTCATCAGGAAATGAGTCTTCAAAAATTTGTTACAAATGTATCAATATGATTAATACTACTAAAAATAAAAAAGAATTTTTATTAGACTTAATTGAACAAATTCAAGATCCTGAATTAAGGAAAGATTATTTAGAAAAACTCAAAAGAATTTTAATAAAAGAAGATTTATTAAAAACTACTCCTCCTAATTTTACTATTAATAAAATATTTGAAAAATACGATACTACAAATATTCTCAAAGTAGTTAACATTCAAGACCTAAAAATGGAAATCAATAATCTTAAAGAACAAATAAAAGAGATTAATCAAAATTTATGTTCTCTTCATACTAAAGACTTAGAACTAGAAACAAGATTATCATTAATTAAAAATAAATCAAGTACTTCAAGTAACGAAGAAAGCACTTCAAATATTGATGAAGATACCCCCAGTTCCTCTAATCAACAATTTATTTCTATTATTAATCACGTTAAATATCAAAAGTGGAATATTTATATTACCCTAAAGATTAATAATGACTATGAATTCAATACAATTGCTCTACTAGATAGTGGTGCGGATCAAAATTGTATTAAAGAAGGTTTAATTCTATCAATATATTATGAAAAAATTAAAGAAAGACTCCATAGTGCTAATGGAATGGCACTACAAATTCAATATAAATTATCAAATGTTTATGTATGTAATCAAGGTTATTATTTCAAGAACACCTTTGTCCTAGTTAGGGATATAGGTCAAGAAGTTATTTTGGGCACCCCTTTTATTACTCAAATTTATCCTTTTCAAGTTGATCAATTTGGTATTCATACACAAATTCATGAAACAAATATTTCTTTCAAATTTATATCATCAATGCTTTCAAAAGATCTATCTTTTAAAAAGCATCCTTTCGTTAATATAATTTTTAACAAAGATTTCTTCTTTACAGACTCTCAATATGGATCAAGAAAAGAAAGAAAGATATTCAAACTCCACAGACATTATGCTATAAGAACTATTACTCCGATCAATCCTCATTACTCTATCCCCATATCCAACCCATTTCAAGCCTTACCTAGTCAAGAATTTCCTCCCTTAACCTATGCTAAAGCCTCTACCGAATTCCAAAAACCTACAATATTGAGTCCTTCATCCGACTCTAAGTATTTCACCAAACCCACCAAAGAACATGTTGTCCGTACTAAATATAGAACTCCTCAAACTCTCCAGCAACTTAATGAATTTTTCGAGACCGTTTTCCTCCGGAAATTTACTTTATTAATGCTAACCCTCAAAAGACCAGAACTTTTTATGAGTTTATTCTAGTAGATTCAAAATCCGTCGAAATTCAACATATTCCGGACCGTACTCACCCCAATCAAATCGCCTACTCCAAAGTAAGAATTCTTAAAGTTCTTAATGGAAAAGATTTTTCCAGCAAATATTCAATCAAGTCGTTTTCTCAACCATTCAATCCACCAGGCTATAATTCTATAAACTATGAAAATGCTTGGTACTATTCTTTTCTATATAGACCATTCAACCATTCATGGTTCATTGTCTTTGACACTAGAACCGTGATTCAATTCCCCATCCGGTTTTACGAATGGTGGATGATCCTTGGATCTACTCAAGACATATGGCCGGAAGAAGTCAAAAAACATTACAACAGATTATTCAAGTGCTTCAACTATTAGTCCAGACCTAAAGGAAATTACATTCCATAAAAAATATGGAATTCCTTGGATTTTATGTTGGTCATTCTCAATCACTCAACATTATAAGCCTCCGGCACCATATTCATTAGTCCGAGACTACAAGATCAAATGGTGGGACAAGTTTGATGTCAAAGTTGCCTTAGGAATTAAGACAGCCCCACCAACTCAACAAGCACCCCTACTCCACGGAAGAAAGCGAAGAATTCAAAAGGAAAGGAAAAAGTTCAAGAGGATGAAATTCAATTACTCAAGAAAGAAATACAGCTACTCAAGAAACAACTCAGCGAGTTGCTCCTCAAAGAGCCAACTAATTCATTAGATTTATCTATTCAATCTGATTATGATCCATTTGATGGGCAGTGCGCCCGGGATCCGTATGATATTTAACCCATAATGGGTATTCAAAAAAAAAATTTCTAATGTTTTTATGCGAGGTTTTTACAAGTTTTGCTTCGGTGAAATTTCTTATTTCACCTCTCAAAATCCCATGGAAAGGAAGTGGACATTTCACTGTTCACTCATTGCCCACTCACTCAACAAAGGACGATTATTAATGAATGAAGTGGATAGTAAAGTTGTTAGCAAAAGCTGTTCACTCACTTGTTCAAACACTTGTTCAAGCGGACTTACTGTTCAAAAGGACACTATCTGTTGCCACTTGTTCAAAGAAGACTTACTTGTTCAAAAGGACACTACTGTGGCCATGTGAAGAATTATTAATCCTATTCAACTAAAGCTGTCAACAAGACAATTCATGCTTTTGTCCAATCAATACTACTCCAATAATTCAACATTGTCGGAAGATATTTTGAAGATTATGAAGCATTCTCAACCGTCCATGTGTTAGTTAGCAATTCAAGGTTGTATTATATAAATAGGCATTCATTAGTTCAATTGAAGGCATCGCTCACTTACACAAGCAAACACTTGCCTTCTCTTGTACTCACTCTCCCAACTTCTCCTTCACTATCCAATCTCTCTCCCGAGAGCTTTTATTTCAAACAATTGTACAAGTTTCTATACATTCAATCAAATCAAAGTAAGTTTTGATTTATCTTCTTCTTCATTTCAATTACATTTCTTTTACTTATTTCAATTTGACCGATCGAAGAGCTAGGGGAGCAGCTCGGGGACTAAGTATGGTTGAATAGCGGGGAGGTAGGATGACAAGTTAATCTAACAAAATGATTTGTCAAAACAAAAGATTAAAACTCAAATTGAAATAAGTAAAAGAAATGTAATTGAAATGAAGAAGAAGATGAATCAAAACTTACTTTGATTTGATTGAATGTATAGAAACTTGTACAATTGTTTGAAATAAAAGCTCTCGGGAGAGAGATTGGATAATGAAGGAGAAGATGGAAGAGTGCGTACAAGAGAAGGCAAGTGTTTGCTTGTGTAAGTGAGCGATGCCTTCATTTGAACTAATGAATGCCTATTTATAGAATACAATCTTGAATAGTTAACTAACACATGGACGGTTGAGAATGCTTCGTAATCTTCAAAATATCTTCCAACAATGTTGAATTATTGGAGCGAGATTGATTGGAAAAAAGCATGAATTGTTTTGTTGACAGCTTTAGTTGAATAGGATTAATAATTCTTCACATGGCAACGATGATTGTCCTTTTGAGCAAGTAAGTCTTCTTTGAACAGATGGCAATAGTAGTGTCCTTTTGAACAGTAAGTCTTCTTTGAATAGTAAGTCTTCTTTGAACAGTGAATGAACAGTTCCTTGAACAGTTTTTGCCAACAACTTTACTGTCCACTTCATTCATTAATAATCGTCCTTTGTTGAATAGCAAGTCTTCCTTGAATAGTGAGTGAACAAGTGAAATGTCCACTTCCTAGGGATTTTGAGAAGTGAAATATGAAATTTCACTTGAAACAAAAACATGGAAAACCTGCATAAAAACGTTAGAAAATAATTATTTTTTTTTGAATACCCTTTATGGGTTAAATATCATATGGATCCTGGGCGCACTGCCCATCAAAAGGATCATAGTCCGATTGAATTGATGAGTCGGATGAATTAGTGCTTGCTTTGAGTAGCAATTGTTGCTGTTTCTTGAGGAGCTTGATCTCCTGCTTAAGTAGTTCAATTTCTTCATCTTGAACCTTTTGTTTTCCTTTTGAACTTGTTTCTTTCTTCGTGGAGTAGGAGGTGCTTGTTGAGTTGGTGGGGCTGTCTTAATTCCTAAGGCAGATTTAACATCAAACTTGTCCCACCGTTTGATCTTGAATTTTCTAACTAATGTGTATGATGCTGGAAGCTTGTAGTATTGAGTAAAAAGGACCAGCGAGAGGATCCAAGGAAATCCATACTTTTTATGGAATATAATCTTCTTGAGGTCTTAATAGATAATTGAAGACGATATCTGGCTAAATCAATTTTGAGAGCTAGAAGATCCTTGAAGGAATTCTCTTGTTAAAAAATTAGGTAGAGAATTATTTTCTCCTTTAATAAATTCTATATCAAAATTAAAACAAGATAAAATTGCTTGCCAACGAGCAAATATTTTTTGGAAACAAGATTTTGAACATCTTTAGTAATAATTTCTTTTCGTTGATTTGCAATCAATACGAAGAAGGAATTTTTTATTAAATAAATCATCTTGAAATTTTGAAACACATAAAACGATTGATAAAACTTCTTTTTAATAGTTGAATAATTTTTTGGGTTTGATTCCAGATTCCTGAATGGTACCTAACTAGTTGAGTTTGTTTGGAAGTTGTAGATATCTTTTGCTTTAATATACCACCATATCCTAATTCGGAAGTGTCTGTTTCAACTATCATGAATGCATTTGGGTGTGGAATGCCTAGACATGGTAAAGATTTGACCTTTTGTTTAAGAAGGCGGACTACTTGAGTATGTTCATCTGACCATGGAGGTGGGTTGTTACTTAATCTCTTATAAAGGGGCTGGCGATTTGTCTTAATTTTGGAAAGAAATCGGACACATAATTAAGACATCCTAAAAACCTCTACAATTGAGTTTTATTTTTTAATTCATCCGGAAATTTATCTGCAAATTCAATGGCTCTAGTAATTGGTTTAATAGTTCCTTGATAAATGTCATGACCTAAAAATCTTATTTTTATTTGGAATAATTTCATTTTAGTTGCAGAAACAACTAAACCATTTTTCTTAACTATATGCAAAAAGGTTTGTAAATGTTTGAAATGTTGCTCAATACTATTTGAGTAAATCAAAACATCATCAATATAAACTATTGTAAATTGAGTATAGGGATTGAAAATATCGTTCATAATATGTTGAAATTCGAAGGAGCAATTTTTAGTCCAAAAGGCATTACATTCCATTCATAATGCCCAAAGGGGACGATAAATGTTGTTTTATAACGATCTTGATCAGCAATTTGGACTTGCCAAAAACCACTTTTCATATCAAATTTTGAAAATACTTTAGCTTCATAAAGTCTATTGAGTAGATCTCTTTTATTAGGAGTGGGATATCTAATCCATTGTAAAACTTTATTTAATGGTTTATAATTAATAACTAGGCGAGGAACTCCTCGTTCCTTTTCGCTTGGTTATTGACATAGAAGGCTGCACAGCTCCAAGGAGACTTAGAGGGCTTTATTAATTTTTCTATCTAAAAGTGATTGAATTTCCTTTTGCGAGAATTCTAGAAGCTCTTTGTTCATTTGAATAGGTCAAGCTTTAGTAGGGATTTTATTTTCTGAAAAATCTTTTTCATAAGGGAGTGTGACAACATGTTTTTTCTTTCCCAGAAAGCATTGGGAAGATCGGAACAAACTTCCTTGTGAAATAGATTTTGTAATTCTTTTATTTTGTTTTGGATAGAAGATTGTTGTAATTTTTCTTCGATTCTTTTATAAGTAATTTCTTTTTGTAAAAAACTAATTTGATGGTTTTTTCTATCAATAAAATTTATTTGTTTGATTATAGTAGATTCTTGGAGTAAAGATAGATCTTTCGCACGGATAGGGGAGATAAATTTGAAAGAAATAATTTTTCCTAAAATTTCTATGTGTAAACCAATTTGATCAACTTTGAAAGGATAAATTTGAGTGATAAAAGGAGTACCTAGAATGACTTCTTGACCTATGTCTTTTACAAGGATAAAAGTATTCTTGAAACAATAGCCTTGATTACAAATATAAGCATTTGATAATTTATACTTAATTTGCGAGTGTCGTTCCATTAGCACTATGGAATCGTTCTTTAGTTTTTTCATAATATATAGAGGGGATTAATCCTTCTTTAATACAATTTTGATCTGCTCTCGCTATCGAGTAGAGCAATTGTATTGAATTCAAAATCATCATTAATTTCTAAAGTAATATAAATATACCATTTTTGATAATTAATATGATTGATTGTTGAAATAAATTGTTGATTAGAAGAACTTGGAATGTCTTCATCAGTATTTGAAAAACTTGATTTGTTTTTAATTAATGCTAATCTTGTTTCTAATTCTAAATCTTTAGTATGGAGTGAACATAAATTTTGATTAATTTCTTTAATTTGTTCTTTAAGATTATTGATTTCCATTTTTAGGTCTTGAATGTTAACTACTTTGAGAATATTTGTAGTATCATATTTTTCAAATATTTTATTAATAGTAAAATTAGGAGGAGTAATTTTTAATAAATCTTCTTTTATTAAAATTCTTTTGAGTTTTTCTAAATAATCTTTCCTTAATTCAGGATCTTGAATTTGTTCAATTAAATCTAATAAAAATTATTTTTCATTTTTAGTAGTATTAATCATATTAATACATTTGTAGTAAATTCTTGATGATTCATTTCCTGATGAATAATCACTTGAATTACTTTCTAATTCATAAAGATTATTATTTTTAGAATCGGAAGATGAATTAACTGGAGTATCTTTTAGTTCGAATAAAGAAATAACTTTTTCTTTAATTTTGCAATTCTTTGCATAGTGGCACTGGTTTTCCGCATTTGAAACAGGTAGTTTTAATAATAGTTTTCTTTTTTGAAATATTTTTCTTAGGGGCCACATTTGTTTTATTATTAGTACGGTTAAACTGTTTCTTATTAACTTGATTTGTTCTTTCATTTTGAACAGTAGGAGCTTTAGTTTTTGTAGAGACCATATTAACCTATTGAGAAACCGTATGTAATATTTCATTAGTATAATTATTTTGATGATATATTTTTTTAATATCGTCTAATTCTACTTGAGAATTATCTGGATTATTTCTTCCTACTTTAAAAGGAGCGGCTGGAATATGACCTTGATCCGTAGGGATCAAAATCTCTTGCAAAGGAGGAGTTACGAGAATGAAATATATTTCCATCCGATAACGTCCATTTTTTGCTAAGATCTTGATTAGTATTAATTTCTTTAATACTATGAGGATCTGGTAAATTATTTTCTTGAGCAAACATGGTCCACCATGTAAAGAATAGAATATTACATCCTAATCTTTCCATTAGTGAATACCATTCTTTTCTAATGAATGCTTGAGCTTTGAGATCGAAATGAGATAAAAACCATTGCTTTTTATCTCTATTCTATTGAATCGAAGTCTTTTCTTAAATAATCTTTATTAATTTCAAAAGATTTTGAAATAACATTTATAGAGGAGTAAGAAGGGGTTGCATAGTTGAATGAGTAGGTGAACTTATTGATGAACTAGTTTCATCAACTGGTTCTGCTATAGGTGATTTGTAATAGATTTTTGAGGAAGAAGGAGAATCTTCTACTTGATTATCTTTTAAGTAATCATAATTAGTAGATCTTGGAGGCATAGAAAAGGAGGATCGAGGAAGATCAATCTTTTCGAAAGTTTTGAAAAATTAGTTCTTTCATTATTAGAATTAAATTTTATTAATATTCTACCATCGAGGTTCTTCAATTATTTGTTGAATATTTTTTTGAGCAATATTTCTAGGAGGCCTAATATTTTGAATAATAAATTCTTGAGGAATAGTTATTTCATTCCATTTTAATAATTTAGGAGTAAAAGTTGAAATATTTTCGGACTCTATTTTTAATAAGATTGTCTCATCTAGATATGGTTTTAATAAACATTTTGGATTAAGTTGAGAAGTAAGTAATTTAAAATAAACTCTATAAGTAATAGCAAAATTTCTTGAAAGTTCTCTAAATTGCACTTTTGAGTCATTTTGTAAATGAATATCTAAAATTAATGTATCCATGATCCAGGGGATCATTTAGTTCGACCGAATAGCGGGGATGTAGGACAACAAGTTAATCAAACAACTTACTTTGAAACGTTAGAAATGTCCACTTCACTTGTTCACTCACTTTCCAAGGAACTTTACTTGACGTGAACAGTGGTTGAATAACTTATTCATTAGTTTTATCATAATACCTTCCACACAAAAAAAAAAATAATCACAACTTTTTTGTGTTATTCCCATATGGCTAAGATACACTCTAGACGGAGGATGAATAGGGTATGATATATATCTTGGTGTAAGACACTTTTAAAATGTCTTATTTTGACCTATATTAATTTATTTTATGATTTGAAAGCACTATTTTTTTTAATAATTATGATTAATTATGAAGGTAAAGTTTTAATAATTATCGGTTACGCCGACAAGTATCAAATCACGACCTAATCGGATCAACCTTGCCTAAAAGGTGTGTCATACACATAATTTTACAAATGTAAAAAATGATCGATAAAATGGCGATTTAACATAATTTGTAAGTTGTAATACAATTATAATATTCAATCATACCAGTCTTTTTAATTTATTACATGATATAATAATTTTTAAGTCGAGAGAATACATTTAAGGTGTGTCTTGTACAAGACACATATCATTCCTTTAAGAAATAATATGACGTTCGGATCTTTGTTCTAGAGAGTAAACTTATGATTATGAAATGAAACAAGAAAACAATAAAAATATGAAACAAGACACTTTGTTTGTTTGCAATTTTGGCCCACATCTAAATATCTGGTTAGTGATCACTTAAGGATCCTATCCTTAGAATTAACCACTACTTCTCTTGTTCTCTTACTGTCACTAGAGTTCTTCATTTAACTTTGTGACTAATCTCTTAAGTACACTATACACTGACTCTTAAGGCCGTACCTCATACTTTACCAAATGCTACAACAACTCACAAAGAAGTCCTCACTCAAGACTCTTTCCTACAACCTAGATTATAAATGGTTCTGCAAATACAAGAGATTTGAAAGTAAAATCAGAATGAATAAAATTCTCTTGCTTCCTTCTTCTGGTCTTGTGTTTATATATTGTAAAAAGGATCTTCGTGTAAAATCTAACTTGCTCTTTAAAATTGATTTTTTTTTTTTTGAGATGCTTCCAAATTTTTCTTCATCAGTGATAATCATCCAACCTCAACACCCTTCATAAACGGCATAAATCTTGCAATCGCCAACTCCTACTTCTTTCGATTTTATTTGGCATAATCTGAGGATTTTCCTTCCAAAAAAGAGATCATTGTGAAATCTGCAATCTTTCCAAAGTGTTTGCCAAAAAATAAACGTGTGAAAACTGGAATGAATTTGTTAGGAAAGATAGAATATTTTAATGATTATCTCAATACAGATTTCATGCATCTTTCTAGAAATTTGAGGTGTCAGATATAGTAAGAATATTATATGGAAAAGATTTAAGGTAATAATGATAAAATCAATTCCATAAATCGCGGAATAAACAATTAGAAAAATTGGAATATGATTTAGTCAAAAATATAATATAAAATATCTTCACAATCTAATTCATAATAAAATCTTGCTAAATAAGAAAATAATGACTAATATTTTATTCTAGTATTATCACAGAATACGTATTCGAGAGAGGAGCAAATCAATATTATACATAAATAATTTTGTTACCCCAGATAATATAAAAGATAAAACGTCAGTGATCATAATATCTGAGTACTCAGAGTATTTCAACATTAAGTAAATGAATATTCACTTACCATATGATCACATATACTTTAGTATGATATGAGATGAATATGTGGAGATAACTTACACACTCAAACTTAACTGTCTGAGTACTCGGACAAATGACATAAATACTCTCACATCATAGATACAAATATTATAATTACATTAAGATCTTAGATACAAGATAATAGTTACGAATCATATGACACAAGATAACTTATATACATAATTCTCAATTGAATTGTCATAACCAAAACAATGTTACAACTAAATGCATATGACCAATGTATAGTAAACATTTTGAAGAAATTAGTTATTGTACAGCAAATATAATGATCGTTACCCTCCACAATCAATAGTTTTAGTTTGCGAAAGAAAAAAAGCAATAGTTGATTTTGAATTGTAGATCTTAATTATTGTTACAAAAATTTGACTAAGATTCCTCAAAAATATAACTATTATCATACAAGATAAATGGCATTATCTTTCAACAATTAAAGCGGGTCTATGGAAACATTCTAAATTAGAACTTGAAAATAGCTCGGTTCATATCAAGTCATTTAATAATCGATTTAGCTTTATATTAATATTAAACATGACTTGATTTACTTAAAAATAAAAAATAACATGTTGCGTAATAGATAGTTAATTTGTCATATTCAGGTCAAGATCGTTTCAGCTCATGTCGTATTCGTGCTTTTCTTAATAATTAAAATTAACACGTTTGCATAATAGATAGTTAATTTGTCAGATTTAGGTCAAGATCGTTTTAGCTCATGTCGTGTTCGTGCTTTTCTCAATAACTTGAGGTTGGGTTTGGATTGAATTATCGCACATCATAGAAAACCTTCCTAACTCTATTTAAAATGGACAAGTTTTGTTTTCTTTTTAGGGGGAGGCGTTAATGAATGTAAAATAGTTGCATATATTATATAATTCAAAGGAAGCACAATTAGCAAAAAAGTTAAATAGATATAATCAATTTTGTGGAACAAAGTGTTTGTTAAGTTGATAATATCCTTACAAAAAAAAAAATTTGAATTTTCATAAACATATTAAATGAAGTACTTTTACCTTAAGAGTTATTGGATCGGAATAATACAAACTTTGGGGTGTTGGCCAAATTTAATACGAACAAATTCTTTGGCTGCAAACAGAACCAACTTTGGGGGTATTTTCCAATATCGAACGCCACCGAGTTGTATGGACGGCGACTCATCGGGAATGTGAGGTGGCAATATTTTCGAACACGTGGATGGCGGAGTCAATTATTTGAGACACGTGTATGGCGAAGTGAATAAATTGACTGTAATTAAGAGGTTCTAGTGTGAGTTAGGAGTGATTAATATTTTAAAAAATAATTAACAATAAAAAGGTTGATTAATGACAGTTAAAATGAACACATTAAAGTAATTAGAATTCAATGCTAGCTAACCTCCATCTCCTTTTTACTGTTTCCCTCTCTTCCTGTCGAAATACTCCTCGCTCTCTCTCTTCGTATCTCACATTCAAATCGTCGCTCATCACGGTTTTGTGAGACCGGAATTTTGAGTAGATTAATTTTATAGTTAAATTAAGCTAAGTATTTTTACGTAATTTATTTTATGTGCTTGTTATGTGCTTGTGTGTTATATAGCTTAATTAAGAAAGATATTTGCTCATTCGTCGGTATTAGAGATAGAATCCAGGCGAGACTTATGTCAAAAAAAAAAAGAAAGGAAGTTTAATTGTGGGGAGGATTAGTGTATCTGCTGCAGCAGGTGCTGGCTGCACCTAATGTAACCACCGAAAAGGGAAAGAAAAGAGGAGAGGAAAAGGAAAGAAGGGGAGGGGGAGACCGAGCGAGAATCGGGAACCAGAGGCGAGAGGGAGAGGCCGAGCGGGAAAGATGGAGTGAGACCGAGAGGGCGAGCGAGAGCGAAGGCGAGGAGAGAGGCCGGGGACCGACGAGTGCGAGGAAACGGCCGGGCTCAAAGGAGAGCGGTGGAAACCGAGGCTGGCGGTAAAAGGAACGAAAGAAGGAAGGGAATCGGGTAAGCTCGAATCTCGGACCCGCAATCCCTGAATCGAGGTGGGTAGCCTTACACTCTAAACTATTAGTAATTTCGAAACCCAAATGAGTTTGTTGTGATTATTGAATGTATATGTGATGGAACGAAGCTAGGAACTGTTAGAACTTAATCGGATTATGAGTAAATCGAATGGAATTGTTGAGTCTGAATCAGGAAGCTGGAAGGAGCTTAGTAGTTAGTTAGGGCTGAGATGAGATGCTGAAAATATTAGGTTGTGTAGGTATAAAGATTATGGTGACGATCTCAAATGGCACTTAGAGACAAGAAGTGGTAAATTGGGAGTAAATTTGCGAATCGATGTTTCAGCTTAAACCATAGAGACTTTATAAGTTCTTGCACAGGAAGATAACGATGCGTATTGGGAAATAATGGGTGAGTATAAAGGAGAGACATGACTTCATCTTGATTAAGGCATAATTGGGGTAGAGAAATAGCGAGTTGGGAGTTCTAAGGTTAAAACGAGTTTAGAACGTACCTCGATCTTTGGGATGAAATTAAGTTTGAAGTTAAGCACAGCGAAAGGGTTTAAGCGATAAAGTGAGAGCAATAGTCGGGTGGCTGAATACGGGCAAAGGAAGTTGAGTTATAAAGTGGAAGCGTAAAATAAGCAAGTGAGGCAAAAAGGTAATGAAAAGTGAGAATGTTGAATTGAGTGATATGTACTTGTGATTATTGTGGCCCGGAAAATGGAAATAATCATATTCAATTGATGAATTGAGAAAGACATGGTTGGAAAAGAGTCGGGAATGAGTGCTTGCATTGAAGAGTGACTATTCGTGCTATGTGTTTGCTTTATGTGATGCTCAAAAGTAGTTTTGAAAGAAGTTTTGTGTTTTATGTGAAATGACCCTTGAAAGTAGATTAGATTTGAAAAGTGAATTTATGAGGGTGACACGCGGTGTCACGCCTCCCTTGATGTGAAATCAATTTGAGAAAGCTGTAAGTGAATGTGATGAATGAGAATGTGCAAATAGTTTTGAATCGACGAGCTACGGATCGTTTAGCATACCGAAGGGTTCGAACCGGGGACGCCCAACTAGAAACTTCGAGGGAAGGGTTCTAACAGGGGTCCTGCAGAGGCAGGATGCCCTCCCCGAGACTTCCTAGAAGATAGGTCCCGGGAGCCTTTTTGTCGGGGTCGCACCCCGAGATGAAAGAAGTGCTAGTTCGAATCCTCGAAGGCCCGGAAAAGTTGATTCAACCCGAAAAGAATTGTTTATGAACGTGAATTTGTGCTTTTGAATAATTAAAAGAGTCTTGAACTTTACGTTGCAAAAGATTTCATTGAAAGTTTATTTATTTGTATTACGTTATTATGTTTTCGCCAATTTCATTATTATGTGTATTATGTATAAAGAATTTTCTTTTTAAGGGTGTATGACTCCGGTGAGCCCGTGGTTTATTGCTCACCCCCACAAATTCCCCGCTCTCTCCCGATTGCGAGTACCCCGAGGCGAATGGCCGGATGCTTGTCTTTGGTGGCGATTATGGTTGCAGTCAAGTCTATGTGTTTCATGTTTAGCATATTGTATCTATTCGGCTACTTATGTAAATAGACAGTATTGTGTAGTAAGTTAGACGTATGTATGGAGACCGAACTAGTAGCTCGACAAGCCAGAGATTTCTTTCTCTGGCAATTTTGATCTTAAATGGTTGTAAATCTGGTTTTTGCTGAATTAATGACTTGGGTTGTAAACTAGTTCGCAATGTAAGCTTTGTGGTTATGAATATACTCCGGCGTGTGGCCGTTGAGCTGTGTACTCCGAGCGTGTGGCTCGTTGAGTTTTATTGTGACTTTTATGCGGGTTTTAAGGCTTTTAGCCTATGGGTTGGACCATAATTCAAATGGAACTCTGCCGAAATTTTTAGGAAACCTCTAACCTTGGGGAGAATTTTAATTCGTACCCTTAAGTTGGATTAAGATAGCTAAGTCAACAGCAGAGTGAGCCTTGGGAGTTCCTTTGAGGAACTCGGCGGTGTAATACTCCTAGGGTGGGTTTTGGGGTGTTACAGGTTTGCATCTTGCTTCATCCCCGATCGTTACTCGTCCATCCCGGTAAATTGCATCATTTGGCTTCATCTCTCTCTCTCTCTCTCTCTCTCTTCTGTTCATATCTAGGTTTTTGTAGAATGCTCGTTATATCTATCTCTTTCTCATGGTATAATTGCGAAGAACGATTCTTGCAGTGTCAAAATCATCAAGAAGTTGGTGGGAGACGTTTTGATTGAAGGAATCGGAGGGTGCGTGGTCATTTGAGAAAACGATCGGGTAATTGCAAAACTTGAATGTAGCTTTAATTTGGTTGTGAATTGATGATGATAAAATGCAAATCCAACCGAGCGTGAATTTGGGTTTATAATTGTTAATATTTTAATGGTTTTGATTTAGGGTTTACTTGTTGGTGTATATGAATTTGGGGAAAATTGAAAATTTTAGCTTCAATTTTGCCTGAATTATGGTTGGCATTGGGGTACCATTGGCAAATGTTATGTGAAAATTTTTGGCTTCGTTGTGTTACTCTTTGTTCCGTGTGATTAATTTCTTGAATTATGACTAAATTATGGTTGAATTGTTGTTGGTTTTGTTTTATGTTTGATGAAGTGAAAAAAATGGATGATGATTTGATAACACTGCATCTTCATCATGGGGGCAAGTTTGTACACGACAATAAGGTAGTGTATGAAGGGGAAGCACTAGAACAATGTACCACTGTAGATATTGATAGGCTGAGTTATTGGGAGTTAAAAGGGATAGCAAAAGAGGTTGGGTATGGGAAAGTAGAAGATTTTTTAAGTCATCCATTGCAAGGCTACTGTAGAGTTGTGGAGCGAAATTGGAGCAAATTTACATGACAAAGAGTCTTGTTAACAAGATCCGGCTCAAGGAGAGGTTATTCACAATCCGCATGGGTGAAGGTATATCTATCCGAAATCATCTTGATGAGTTTAATTCTGTTCTCCTAGACTTAGCTAATTTGGAGGTCCAAATAGCTAATGAGGATAAAACAATTCTCTTTATTATCTCCCTGTCCCTTTTATTTAAGCATTTTAAAGAAATTATGTTTCACAATCGTAGTGAAGTATTAAGTTATGAGGATGTCAAGAGTAACTTGTTATTCACGGAAAATTTTGACTTTGAAATGAGTTCTAATGAAATAGTTGAAGGCTTGTCGGTAAGGGCAAGTACTAAGAAGGGTTCCAAATACAAGTTTTGGAGACGGTTATTTTTGTAAGAAACTGGGGTATAAGAAATCTGATTGTCGGAAACTTAAGGCTTTAAAGGCAAGAGGAAAGGATGAAATTTCTTAGAATATGGGTGATGCCAGTTTCACTATTGCTGATATTGAGTCGGACTTTGATGTTTTGCTTGCTTCTCATGAAAAAGAAGTGATTATGAATGGATTTTACATTCGGGATGTATTTTTCATGTGTGTTCTAACAAAAATTTGTTTTCTATATATGATATTCTTGATTCTGGTGTTATTAATTTAGGCAATGATGTCCAATGCTCAATTGTTGGAATTGGTACAGTTTAGAATGAAACTCATGATGGTGTCGTGAAGATTTTAACTAAGGTTCAACATGTTCTTGGTCTAAAAGAGCTAAGATATCAACTAAAGGTGGAGCCTTGAAAGTGTTCAGGGACTCCAAGATTTTGTTGATGTGTTCACGGAGTGGAGGTCTCTACATTCTTCAAGGGCCAACTAAAGGTTCAGCAGCTTCGGGTAAAATTACAAATGATGGACTAATTTATTTCTTTGATATGTTGTTAGATCACGTTAAGAAGAAGGTATTTATGGAGATGATTCCTTTAGCTAATTCTAAGGGGAGATTGGATTTAGTGGGTTGTTGCAACTTGTGATTTCCTTTCGGGGTGGAACCCTCCAGGTGCTACTTCTCGGGAAGGAGATATAGGTCGAAGGTGACAAGCATGTTTTCAAGATTTTGATCCAAGGTGGAGATTATTAGGTGTGGCTCAAAACAACTAATAATGCTAGTGTAAGCTGGCACGACCAAGAAATACATCTCATCACCATGCCGGAGCAAGAGAATGCGAGTCAGCAAAGGAAGAGCTTGAACAGCCGGGGGCACGGCTATGGCGGTGCCACATGGCATGCCCGTGCCACCACGACACGATTGTGCGTAGTTATGGTACGACCGTGCTAGGTGATACTTGTCGATTAATCTTTGTGTTCACTCGGTTTCGTCCGTTTTGTGTTTTGATTGCTCGGTTTTATGGCTTATAATTTTGATAGGTGTCATTATAGGCCTAGGTTTGCTGCTTATCTATTTAAAGATGGTTTAGTTCATCTTTGTAATTATCCAAATGTCCAATTGTTCTAGCATTGGGAAATTTGGGGAGAGTTAATTTGAAGTGTATCCAATTGAATAGAGAGTGTTGTGAGATTGTAATATTTTGGTTTGTGGGAAGGTCACGGGTTTTGTGGTCACTCTTGTACTCTCTCATAATAAATAAAATCGTTAAGCTTGTGTCATTCATGGTTTTTTCCAATTTAGGTTTTTCACGTTAAAATCCTTATCTTATCTCTATTTGTCTATTTCCATGAAGTTCTTGATATTGTTTGTCATCCTATTTTGCTTTCGCGTCATAGCTCTATCTTTACCTAACAAAGTGAGGTTAAGAGTGAGGCAAATTTCCTAACATAAATATTAAGATTGATTTTTTCATACGTATCGGTCGGAAGACATGTAGAACTTGTCAAAATGGGCACTATTTTCGGGGTTGAAACTAGAATTACTAGTTCTGGTATTGGTTCTAGGGTACACATCTACACGTGATTTCAAAAATTATAGCACCTAATAAAGTAAGTTTTTTATTAATGGTGGTGAAGGGAGTATTTGATCTTTACTTATATGCCTTTTGATTATATATGTACATGAAATAGGAAGTTATTTCAAAAATTAGATAATTTTTCCTTCTTCTAGCATTTTTCCATATTTTTTATTTTGGTGTTTTCTAATTTCATCTAATAGTAGAATGTTCATTTCATCCAATTTGATTAGGCTCATTTGTCAAGATGGATACAATTTGTTTTTTTCTCCAGAAATGGTGAATTATTAATAATGACACTCATTATCTTGTTTAGTTCTTTTTAGTTTGTTTATTCTCAAACATCTTTTGTAGCTCATCTAGATCATAATCTTTAAACTGCATCCTCTTTTTTTTTTTTATTTCTCTTCTCCATACGACTTTTCTTCTATTTGTAAGGTTTTTAATTCTTGTAAAGGAAATGAATTTTTATTTTAAGTGTTTTGAAATGAATATTTATGTTGAAAAGGAATACTAATGGCTGGATCAGGTTGTCCTCTATGTTTGACTTCATTAATCAAGGAGAGATATATTACTTATAACTTCCTTTTAACTTCTTTTTCTCAACTTTAATGTTCTCTATTTTTAGTAGTTCTAAAACTATATCAATGATATATTTTAATTGGGTTGTTACAAAAGTAACTCCTTTAGAAGTATATACTATATGAGGAAACTTGGGGCAAGGTAAGCATATGATAATTCAAGCATTATTTTGTTAATGTCTTACATTAACTGTAGTTAATTATCATAAATAATATGGAAACTTAGGCTCGATAACATATCTAGGGGTGTGCGGAAAAACCGAAATCGAAAAACCGATAAAAAAGCGGTTAACCGATTAATTTTTGTGAAAAATCAGTTCGGTTAACCGAACCGGAATTTTTTCGGTTCACGGTTCGGATACGGTTCGCGTTTTGAAAATTTTCGGTTAACCGATCCGAAAATTTTTAAAAAACAAAATGCTTGAAATTGGGAATGGAAAGGAAACCCTCGTAAAGATGCGCTGCGCCGTTGTCCTCCTCTCACTCACTTGCTGCTCCTCTCTCTCTCCCTCTGCCTCCCCCTCCGTCCTCGTTCTACGGCCGGCGACCTACCGGCAATCCGCCGACGATTACCGGCCCGGCAACGCTCCTCTCACTCTCTTGCTGCGGTTCTCTCGCCCAATTGTCGCTCCCCTCCTCTCTCTCTCCTCTCGCCTCCCCTCTCGTCCTCGTTACGCGGCAGGCAACCGGCGATCTACCGGCAATCTGCCGACGATCATCGGCCCGGCGACGCTCCTCTCCTCACTCACTTGCTACGGTTCTCTCGCCCGATTGTCGCTCCCCTCCTCTCTCTCTCTCCCTCTACCTCCCCCTCTGTCCTCGTTCGCGGTAGGCAACCGGCGACTTACCGACTATTACCGGCCGGCGACGCTCGACTCGAGTTCCCCCTCTCTCTCTCCTTTTTTTTTTGGCGGAATTCGTGTTTTTGGTGTAGACGGGAAATTGTCCATGAAGTCGCTCCTGGAAGTAGCAAATAATTTGTATAATGAATTTTATCCCCGAATCTGTTTTGAGAAATCCGAAAATCGAGTACTTTGATAATGAATAAATTGTCGGTTTTGGGATATCCATGTCGGTTTTGCTCTCAACGACTCGGAATCCATGTCGGTTTTGGGATATCCACTGCTGCTGCCGAATCTGCCGGTGCTGCTTGCCGCCGTCGTCGCTCTGAATCCGCCTAAATCCGCCGGAATTTGTGGACTTCACTTTGTGTATTATAGTTCAAGGACAATTTGTTTTGCTACTAAGATTTTTAGATTTAATTTTGCTGCAACTTGTCTGGCGTAAACAGATTTTTGATTTAATTTTGCGGAAATTTGAATTTTTTTTCAAATAACGTTTAACCGTAAACCGATCCGATTTTTCCGGTTAACCGGACTTTTCGGTTCGGTTACGGATCGGAATTTTCCGATCCGTAAACTCGGTTAACCGAAACATCGATTAACCGGAAAAATCGGATCGGTTACGGTTCGGGAATTTTACTATCCGAAATTCCGGTTAACCGAAAATCGGTTAACCGAAAACGTAGTTAACCGATTTTGCACACCCCTAAACATATCAATCAAATACTTTAATAAAGTTAAAAATAATATTTACAATTTTAAGACAAAAAATAACAAAACTAATGCATATAATATTAAAAAACATATTAACATAATATTAGGGTCTAACATAAAAATATGAAAAAGTTAGGAGTAGCATAAGTGATTGAAATAGTGACTCAGAGTCCCTTTTTAATTTACACCGAATGATAATGTATTTTTGAAAACTATGAGTTTGTTAAATAGTTGCACCATAAGTTTGGTTCGTTTCTATAATTTATCCAGAAAAGCTCTCACTTTATAAGTAGTTATGCTAAATGGGCTTATGTATTACTATTGCATTACTATTGAACCACACATGCACACATATGTCATTGTCCAAATTGATAGGTTATTAGGTGCCACCTTAACACGTGACACATGTAGGTGAAGAGTGTAATGTATTATATTATATATTTTTATTTTTGGATTTTAATTAAGGGTGTATTTGGTTGGGGAAAAATTATTTTCTCGAGAAATAATTTTTCAATTTTCATTTGTTTGGTATCAAAAATTTAAGAAAAAGGTTCTCGGGGAAAACTCCAAACAAAAATTTAAGAAAAAGGTTCTCAGGGAAAATGAGTTTTCCCCAAATAAAGGAAATTATTTTCCCTTTATAGCATCATAAGTTGCATTTTTCTCAGCTGCTTTTTCTCCCTCCGATGCTACATCTCCTGCCTTCCTCACTCCTCAATCCTCTCTCCGTGCTCAAGACACACACACTCTTTTTCCATCCCTCCACCCCTGCTTCCTTGCTCATATAGCTCTCTCTCTCTCTCTCTCTCTCTCTCTCTCTCGCTCACGAGTCCATTGTTGGAAACTCTCGCTTTATCATTAAGATTTAGTTTCTAGCATTTCAATTTCTCACAAATTATTGAGATTGGCTTTGGCTTGTAGATTTCTCTATTTGTAAGGTTCTATTTTTTATTTGCTTCACTTGTGTAAATTCTAGGGTTTATGAACTACAAAGTGTTGAACTTAAACAAGTAATTTTTTTCTTCTATCTCTATCTTCCTGCTAGACTCTCTCTCTCTCTCTCTCTCTCTCTCTCTCTTCTTAGCAAAACCCTCTCTTTCTCTCTGTATCTCTTTGATTCAATTTGCCATTATGAATTTTTTGGTATATGTTTACAAAATTATTGTTCTCTTGGTATATGTCTTCAATATATTTTTTTCTTTTAGTCCTTGACGATAATTGAAAATAAATTCATAAGAGAATTGCCTCAAAGTATTGTAGTTGGTTTAGTAACTCAAAGTAGAAATTTTTTAGTTAACTGGTTGTCTAGTATATCAACTGCAGTTTTAGTCCGTGTCAAATGGTGTTGGTCTATTCATTATACAATTGATTGCCTTCTTTTATGAAAAGCATCGGAGGCAATGTTGTGAGTTTACTTGTTGAATTTGCTTGCACTTTTTGGTTTGATTCTCACTTGGTGCTATGAGAGAGAGTTACCACATTGTCTTGGTGGATTTTGTTTATGGTTGGAGTTATGTCTCACAGCTTATTTTGTGGTTCTTACTTCGGTTAAATTGGTTGCAATTAGGGTATCATTTCATTGTTTTGGTGTTGTGAGATTTTTGGTTTGATTGAAGCTATGTCCGATGAAGGAAATGGGAATTAAATAATGATGTTTTCTCTCTTAGCTGCTTCAGTAGGTGGACCCTTTTTCTTATTGAATTTTCTTACTTTATGGTTCTTTTTGTTGTGGCCTTCAAGATCATTATATCCCTTGGCCTTTGGTTTTTTCTTTTTATTTTTTATTTTTGCTTTTAATTTTTATTTTTATTTGATGAGTGCTTCCCCGCTTATTAAATATAATGTTGTGTTTTTCGATGGCCAGTGAATCAAGAGGAAGAAGTTGTATTTATTGGTGCTATCATGAATATTTCAGGGGTTTCAAAAGCATTTCTTACAAAAGATAAGAGAAAGAAAACTAAAAGTGAACATAAGGTTCCTCAAATCCCATGTTAACCTCTTGTTAATAGATATTACCTTAATCAAATCCAAATGAGCTCGGGTGCTTTTTAAATTGTGTAAAATTATTGAAGAGAGGGGTCTTCTTAGAAACATAGTGCATGTGAGTGTAAAAGATTTGCTTGTAATGTTTTTGCACTTAATAGGGCACAATGTGAGGTTCAGGGAATTAGTGGGATATTTTTCGTTCTATTTGGACTTTGAATTTGTATCCTAATTTTGTGAACCTTTGTAGCTCCTCAAATATATCCAAAATCTCAAACATTAGGTATTTCCATGGTTTGAGGATTGTAGGCGGTTTAACGGAACACATGTACGGGGATCTGCGCTAATTAAAGATAAAAATAGGTATAAGAAAAGAAAAAAGAGTGTTGTATCCCAAAATGTCTTGGTTGCGTATCCTTTAACGACCTCAAATTCACATATGTACTAATTGGCTGGTAAGGCTCATCACATGATTCTAAAAATGATGCACTTTCAAGAGGTTTCGTGTTCCAAAAGGTATGGCTTGGCTTGGATATTTGTTCGGATTCTTAAGGTTTCTTTCTTATGTGAATTACATAGAATTTTAAAAATTGAACTTTTGTAAGGAATTATTTTCTACTAGATGTCGGTTATGCCCTTCGAAAAGGTTTTCTCCGCTCATATAAGAAAGTTCGTTATCATCTCAAAGGGTTCGACAAGAACTCCCTCCAATCAATGTTGAGTTGTTCATTATGAGACATTCTTCCTTGAGAATTAGTATAGAAAGAGCTTTTGGGATACTAAAAAAGGTTTGATGCATTGAATGTCGAGCAATTTTGGGACTTTGAGACTCAAGTAAAAATTGTCCTTGTTTGTTGTGTGTTACACAACTTTCTTAAGGGTTTCAATCTGAATGACCAAATTATAAGAGAATTTGATGAAGAGTTCTCCCGTGATACTCATAGATATAGACTCTTACAAAGATAAGAGAGAGAGAAGAAAACCAAGTGTGAAAAATGAAAAGAGATGTTATAGCAAATGCAATGTGGGAAAACTATCAAGCTCGTAGAGTTGTCTAGTTATGGTATCTTTAGTTATAGTTAATCTCTATGGTTTTTAAGCTTGATAATTATATGTTATTATTATATATCTGACTCACTTCTTTCTTTTTCTTAGATACTCTGCAACATGGAAAAGAGGAAAATAAAAAAAGTTCATGACGATAATAAATCACAATTGTGGTGGTCCAAGCCAACGTAGAACGAATTGCTCTATTTTTTGGCCAATAAGGCTAAGGAGGTGAATAACACTTTCAGGTCCTCCTTTTTTGAGTTACAAATATGATATCAAGGCAATTCAATGTCAATTGTCCACCGAATCATGTTCACAATCTATAACTCCTCGAGATTTTAGTTAATAATAATTGACTTGGATATGTGATTAATTGGTCGTATAATATTATGTTGGCCTTAATACTTTTAAGAACAATTAGAATTTTGTGTTCATTGGAATAATTCATAAACATTAAAATTGTCAACATTATGTTTAATAAGTTACCTAGTCACATAAAATTGGTCAAGCCAAAGTCAAACTCAATTAAGTTAAACCAAGTCAAGTCAAATGCAAACTTAGTAATTAAGCAAAATAAAAATAAAATAAAATTAATCGAATCCAATTTTTTTGCTTACACATGGATTTTTCAAACCATGGTTTTGTTTAACCCATTATTTTTTATAGAAACAAAATGCACATGGTTTTAACTCATGGTTTTTAAAAATAATTTGATAAGTATCATAATTTCATTAGTTTAAATATGAGTTGGTTTTCCTCCTAGGAGCACCCCCGCCCCCAAAAAAAGAAACCTAAGAAAAGTAAAAAGAAGGAAAACAAGAGTTTAGAGGCTTCTCGGTAGATTAAGGAAAGGAAGAGTTTGGAGACCTTTTGCTTGGTACATTAAGTGAAGAAAGAGTTTGGAAGCTTTTGCTTGATAGATTAAGAAAGTAAAGAAAGATCAAAGAGATCGATTTGGATAAATTAAAGTGAGTAATACTTATATTTTCTTTTTAACTAAAAAAGAGGTTAAGGAAAGATAATTAAAAAGGAATAATATATGGATATAATAATCTAAACTTAATTAAAGACGTAGAAACTTAATTTTCCTAAATTAGGAATTCACTTTAATTTTATATTATGATCTGTTTGATTATTTGGATACATGTGTATGATTGATGAGCATGAGATATATTTTAATCTTGTTAAATAGACTACCGATTATTGAATATAGATGCTAATTTCAATTTATAACATATTTTTCTACATTATTTGAATTTCTTCAAATTATTGCATGCATAAAAAAATATGAAAATTTTACTATAAATTTTATATATTATATTACAATTTATTATAATATTTTAAGAATTTTGGATGAACTGAGTTAATAATTTCTAAGTAAAATTGCTTGTTTTATGCTAACTATGGACTGATTATATGTTTCGATTTGTTAACTCATTTGGTGAATATTATGGAGCATGAAACCAGTGAAGTAAACTATAAATGGATCATGTGTACTTATATAAATTATTTTGAAAGTGTTAAATCAATTTTTATATGTGTTTGTGACTATAAATCATGACTAACTTATTAATGCAAGATATGAATACGTGTTTACTTGAAAGAATAAGATAATATGAATTTAAGATATGCTAAGAGTATGTTTAAAAGGGAAATGAAGTTCATGTCCGCATATGATTATTGCTTATGTGTTACATTCTAGAGCTTTGGCCATATAAGTAGTTTGTCTTTTTATGTTTCGAGTCGCCTAGTTGGAGAGGTTTTTACCAATTCATTAGCATGTGATTTTCAGCCTATGTGTTATATGATCCGAGTGGGTCCCTAATTGAATCTTGTCATGGCTTCAGTCGGTTCACCGGATGTGAATTCGGCTCCACAATTTGTGATTCTAGGCAGATACATTCTCTAGAGCCATGGGTCCCTAGATGGTATCTTGTGATGGCTTCGGTCGATCCACCAGGATGTGTTTATGGCCCTGTGTTTTGTGATAGTTTCTCGTGTTAGTCATGAGTGGACTTCCCTAAGATTAAGAAACTCAATGACATAATTAAGATTCCGATCGATGTATTGAACTAGGACTAATCATGATATGATATTTGTAAGATTATAAATATTCGTTACATCCATGATGACATGAAACATATATGAAAGTGTGTCTCTGTGCATATAAGGATGTGTTTATAGTCGGGTTATTAGTCTAACTTAGTGGACGTTACTTTCTTTTGGACTCGAGTCAAGACTAAGAGCCCAAAAGACATAGTTGGTATGGGACAACTATGGTTAGTTTAGTGAATAAACTAACAAGTAGTGTACATTTAGGGACCTTAGTGAAAACGAGAGTCTTTGAATCGTACTTAGTATGGGACATGTATGGCTGAGTTAGTCTAATCGTCTGTTTTATAACATAAGTGTGTATTTTGTGAAATATTAAGCGCATGATAAATATGAATGTATGATTCTACCTGCGAAATGTGACTCGTATGTATACCACCTTCCACGCGTTGCATATTATGACTTAAGTTATTCGTATTACTTATTTATGTGATTGTGTGTGAACCGGATATGTGCGAAATATAACATCGGGAAATATAAGCGTTATTCACTGGGCTCGGGTAGCTCACGACCTTAGTATTTTTTCGGATTTTGTAAATTAAAGGGATCAAAGATCCCTCTAAGAAGATTAACGATTAGTGATAATTTGCTAACCCAAGAAAGGAAGGCGATCTATGTTTTTACTTTAGACTATGTTAGTAAATAAAATATAGGATGCATTTTGTATAGAATTTTTAAGATTGTTGTCGTTCCGATTTTGTGTTAGAATATTGGAGAAGCTTTGCTATAATTCGCTTGAGAGTTTAAATAAGATTAAAAAGTTAAGATAACCTAGTGGGTGTCCGAGTGGGATGTCCACGATGGTGACGTGCCTAATTTCTCCAGGTTGGGCGTTACGGATGTGGTATCGAGTAATAGTCCTGCGATCTTTAGGAATTATGTATGTATGTCTCGATATGTGTTTATGTGACTAGATGTGTGTTTTTTGTGGTTTCCCTAGCATATTAATGAACCTATAGTTACTCTTAATTTAGATGGCTGCCGAGGAGGGAGGAAATGGTGTTGACCCTATGATAGGTATTAATCTCCTGAATAAGTTTCTTAAGCTACAACCTTTGAAGTTTAGGGGAAGTGTAAATCCTTTTAAATTAGATGAATGGATGAGAGAAATTGATAAGATATTCAACACTATGATGTGTCCTCACGAGTATAAGGTTGGGTTGGCTACACACCTATTTGTTGGAGAAGATTATCATTAGTGGGAATCTATTAAGCCAACCTTAGAAGAGGAGCAAGCAAACCCATTAAATTGGGAAAAGTTCGGAGAGAAAATGAATTAACAATATTACCTAAGAAATATATAAAGGACCAAGGAGTTAGAGTTTTCAAATTTGTAGCAGGGTAAGATAACAGTGATGGAGTACGGTACTATGTATATAAAACTTAGCCGATTTGGAAGGCACCTAGTAGACATAGAGTAAAGGAAAGTGGATCGATTGAAAATGGTCTAGATATTGACATACGTACGATATTAGCTTATCATACGTTTACTACTTATCAAGAGATATATCAAAGAGCGATACGAGTTAAAAAGATCTTGAAAGAAAGTAAGGCTAAGAGTGTGAAACTCACTCAAAGAAATTTGGTGGAGGAAATTCCAGTCTTGGGAAGCAAAACAACATCGTTGAAGAACAACAACATGGAGATATGAAAACCAATAAGAGGTATTGTGATCAATGTAAAAAGGTGCATGGTGGAACTAAATGCTATTGCGCAATTGAAAAATATTTTAATTATGAAAACCATGGGCACAAAGTCGTTAATTGTCCTGAACCCAATAAGAAGGCTCGAAGAAACGTAAAGAAACCATATCGGAATGAGAGGGCATTATTAAACTACCAAACAAAAAGACGGGATACGTGGGTGGGAAGGGCTTACATAATGAAGGGGCCAGATAATAACTAAGATAATCTATACTCGGGAGTCAAGTATGTTAAGTTTCGAGGGCAAACTTTGTTTTACTGGGGAAGGATGTAACACCCCGAGATTTTAGCTAATAATAATTGGCTTGCATATGAATATTTGACTTAGACATATGATTAATTGGTCTTATAATATTCTGTTGGCATTAATAATTTTGAGAACAATTAGAATTATGTGTTCACTAGAATAATTTACATGCATTAAAATAGTCAACATTATGTTTAATCGGTTATCTAGTCACATAAAATTGGTCAAGCCAAAGTCAAAGTCAAGTTAAGTCAAACCAAGTGAAGTCAAGCCAAGTCAAATACAAACTTAGCAATTAAGTAAAATAAAAATAAAATAAAATAAATAGAAGCTAATTGTTTTAGCTTGCACTGTTATCTAGTCACATAAAATAGCAATTAATACTTTTCAAATCATGGTTTTGTTTAACCCATAGTTTTTTTATAGACACAAAATGTACATGGTTTTAGCTCATGGTTTTTAAAAATAATGTGACAAGTATCATAATTTCATTGGTGTGAAGTTCTTATAAATATGACTTGGTTTTCCTCAAAGGAGCATACACAAAAAAAAAAAAAAAGAAATACAACAAAAATAGAGAGAAGGAAAAGAAGAGTTTAGAGGCTTCTTGGTAGATTAAGGAAAGGAAGAGTTTGGAGGCTTTTTGTTTTGTAGATTAAGTAAAGGAAGAGTTTGGAGGGTTTTGCTTGGTATATTAAGAAGTAAAGAAAGATCAAAGAGATCCATTTGGATGAATTAAAGTGAGTAATTCTTATATTTTCTTTTTAACTGAAAAAGGGTTAGAGAAAGACAATTTAAAAGGAATAATGCATGGATATAATAATCTAGACTTAATTAAAGAAGTAGAAACTTATTTCCCTAAATTAGGAACTCACCTTAATTTTATGTTATAATTTGTTTGATTATTTGGATGCATGTGTATGATTTATGAGTATGAGATATATTTTTATCCTGTTAAATAGACTAATGATTGTTGAATATAGATGCTAATTTTGGATTATAGCATATTTTTCTGCACTCGTTTGAATTTCTTCAAATGATTGGATGAATATAAAAATATGAAAATTCTACTATAAGTTCTATATATTATATGGAAATTTACTATAAAATTTTACGAATTTTGGATGAGCAGAGTTCTAAGTTAGTAATTTCTAAGTAAAATTGCTTGATTTATGCTAACTATGGACTCGATTATATGTTTTTAATTTGTTAGCTCATTTGGTGATTACTATAGAGCATGAAATCAGTAGAGTAAACTATAAATGGACTATGTGTACTTATATAAATTATTTTGAAAGTACTAAATCAATTTTTATATGTGTTTGTGACTATATAAATCATGACTAACTTATTAATGCAAGATATGAATAAGTGTTTCCTTGAAAGAACATGATAATATGAATTTAATATATGCAAAAACTATGTTTAAAAGGGGAATGAAGTTCACGTCCGCATATGATTATTACTTATTTGTTACATTCTAGAGCTATATGGTCATAGAAGTAATTTATCTTTTTGTATTTCAGGTCGCCGACTTGGAGAGGTTTTACCAATTCACTAGCATGTGATTTTTGGCTTATGTGTTATGTGATTTGTACGGGTTCCTAGTTGAACCTTGTGATGACTTTGGTCAATTCGCCAGGTATGAATTATGGCTCCACAATTTGTGATTCTAGGCGATTACGTTCTCTAGAGCGATGGGTCCCTGTATGGTATCTTGTGATGGCTTCGGTCGATCCACTAGGATGTTTTTATGGCCTTTGTGTTTTGTGATAGTTCCTTGTGTTAGTCATGAGTGGACTTCCCTATGATTAAGAAACTCAACGACATACTTAAGATTTTGATCCATGTATTGAACTAAGACTAAGTATGATATGATATTCGTAAGATTATAAATATTCGTTACATCCATGATGACATGAAACCTATGTGAAAGTGTGTCTCTGTACATATAAAGATGTGTTTATAGTGGGGTTATTAGTCTAACTTTGTGGACGTTACTTTCTTTTGGACTCGATAAAGACTAAGAGCCTAAAAGACATGGTTGGTATGGGACAACTATGGCTAATTTAGTGAATAAACTAACGATGAGCGTCTGTTTAGGGACTTTAGTGAAAACAAGAGTATTTGAATCGTAATTGGTGTGGGACAAGTATGAGTGAGTTAGTCTAATCATCTATTTTATAACATAAGTGTGTATTTTGTAAAATATTTAGCACAAGATAAATATGAATATACGATTCTACCTGTGAAGTGCGACTTTGTATGTATACCACCTTCCACGTGTTGCATGTTATGATTTAAATTATTCGTATTACTTGTTTATATGCTTGTGTGTGAAGCGGATAATATGCAAAGTGTAACATCCAAAAATATAAGCGTTATTAACTAGGCTCGGGGAGTTCATGACCTCAGCATTTTTTCGAGTTTCGTTTATTAGAGGGATCAAGGATGCCTCTAAGAAGATTAATGGTTAGCGATAATTTGGTGACCCAAGATAGGAAGGCAACCCATGTTTTTACTTTAGACTATGTTAGTAAATAAAATGTAGGATGTATTTTGTATAGAATTTCTAAGATTGTTATGGATATGATTAAGTACGAATTTAAGTGGCATGTTTAGAAGTATCGTTCTGATTTTTGTGTTATAATTTTTAAAAAGCTTCCACTGCAACTCGCTTGAGCGATTAAATAAGGTTAAAAGTTAAGATAGCTTGGTAGGTGTTCGAGTGGGATGTCCACGATGGTGGCGTGCCTGACTTCTCCAGGTTGGAGTGTTACACAATCGTCTAGAACAATGAAACATGCATGGGAGAGCATATACAAAAATCAAGATAAATATAGCTTTGTATGGGACGAAAATTGAAGATGATTCGTGTTTCTCCTAGCATCTACAACATACACATGTTGAGGTACTTTACTTTCGAATTCGTATTTTATTTTTCCCATGTTTTTTGGCTTGATGCAATATGTTATATTGGCCCGCACCTTGCATCCGCATCCGCACCCTCACCTGTAACTACACCTGCACCTGCACTTGCGCGTACACCTGTGATCCTTTCATGTATAAATTGGTTAAAATGCCAAATGTATATTTGAGATGTGTTTGACCGAGAATTGTTACGAATTGGTTGAAATGGCTCTTTGACCGAGAATTGTTGTGAATTGGTTAATTGACTTTGTGACTTAAAATTGTTTGGAATTGTTGCAAATGGTTACAACCGTATGTAATGACCTATGATCTTATTGTGGATAGAGTTGTTAGGAAGAAGCGATGGTTATAGTTATGATCATATCAAGATGTTGCTTTTACTCGTGTTCTATTTCCTGCATACGTTCTTTTTATTAGAGTTGTGCATATGGTAAGCATAGTTGTTTAAGTACTTGAAACAATGATGTATTTGACATGCATTTGATTTTCTCTAAGAGCATTGATGTTTCATAGTTGTAGTTTTGACACGGGTAATTTGATTGCAATTGTGTTTTTCTTATACTTGTTTTCATATTATTATTGTTTGTAATCTTAGTGGCTATTTACATGAATAGGAGAATTCAATCGATGAGAAGTACCTCAACAAGAAGATTGATACCTATGATGAAATGCCAATTGCTATTGGGAAAGATTCTACAAGAGGAAACTATGTCAAGTCTTTTGATGATATAAAGTTACAATCTCACGAGCCTACAGACAAATCTTGAGGATAAGGGAGACAGTGATGCTCGACACATTTAAAGAGAATGATAAATACTCAACTACTTCTATTGTTCCACAAGAAACAAAGAGTACTTGAAAGTCTACTCACAAGGGTGATCCGAAAATACAAATAATTAGTACTCAACTTGGTGAAGTTGTTATGGCTCTGCAAAAATTCTCCAAATCCAAGCTCAATGTTGAGCTACTCGTTAAGAAGTCATGAAGATTGAAGGTTATGGATATGAGTTCTTGGCTTCTGCATTTGATTATCTTATTGAAAATAAAAGTCGAGGGAGATTATTTTTAGTGAAAAATAAGAAGTTTCTTAGGATTTAGCTTGAAAACTTCATGAAGAAGAACAAAACTTAAGCTGATGGTATTAGGCAATTGATGTGGAAAGACAAACTTCGTATTTGGCTTGTTGCTTGAATATAACTTCGTTTTTCATTTTTTCCTTCTAACAATATTATTCAAACTCGTATTTCTGCATTTCATCCTGTTGAAACTTAGTATAAGTGATTTTGTGATTTTGGGAATGACTTCAAATTATTTGGAATAACATTGTGATTTTGGGACTATATGAAAATGACTTAAGTTTGGTTTCCTTTTTGTTTGATTTTTCGCGAAACATTATTAGTTTCTTTTTTGTTTTCTTTTGTTTTCTTTGTTTTGGGGAATGGGGGTTGAGTTATATTCGTTTGGAGGTTTAGAGTTAAGATATGGAATTAAGGATTTAGGATTAAGGTATGGGGTTTAGGGTTTAGGGTTTGGGGTTTACGGTTTAGGTATGGGGTTTGGGGGGTTTGGGGTTTAGGGTTTAGGGTTAGAGTTAAGTGTTTAGGTTTATGGTTTGGGGGTTTATGGTTTAGGAAAAGGTTATACTATTAATTTCCTTCCTACCAAACAATGGTAAAAGATTTTTTCTTCTACCAAACAAAGAAAAATGTTAGTGGAAAATAATTTTTAAAAAATCACTTTTACATAAAAAATTATTTTTCGGGAAAATAATTTTTCTTACAACCAAATACACCTTAATTAAAATTTATCATTAATTAATCAATCTTATATCCACTAGAATGGATAATATTAATTAACTGAAATTTTGATAAATTGCTAAAAAATTGAATCCGTTGGAAGCTTTATTTCCAAAAGCTCTCACTTGCCAATCAAAGAGCAACATGATGTTCACACCAACATCAAAGAACATTCTATATTTTTCTCTTTGCCTGTTTCTCCTTTTTGGGTTTTTTTTTCTCCTTTAACTTTCTTACTAAATTAATTATAAAAAATTAATTTTAACAAGTTGGGTGGCTTTACCCAATCCTACAAAGAGGATGCACTTAAATGATGTAGGTAAGTAGCCCCCAAACAAGGAAGCCAAAATAAATTAGATTCCTTTTTTGGGTCTTCCAGCTTCTTCCACACCAATTTTACGGAAATATCATAATGAAGTTAACTTTAAAATAAATTAATGACTGAAAAATATATAAATTCTCTCCCTTCCTGCTCTTTAAACCCTAATTCCGTATCTTCTATTCTTTTCATTTTTTAGATTATTGTGGCTGCTATTGGTCTAATTTCAGCCAGGTGGTAAGCCCCTTTTACTCAATTTCTTCGATCGAATCAAGATCCAAAGGTATTATTATTTTTTCCAATAAATTTTCTCTTCTTTTTGTGAGAGTTTGATTTCTCTCCTTTTTATGAGAGTTAGAGTTTCTCTCCTTCTTGTGAGAGTCTTATTTATCGCCTTTGTGTGAGTTATTTCTCTTGCCAATACGTGCAAGTTTTATTAGGATTGTTGATTCGATCGGATAGTATATTTTTGATATTTTTATCAATTAGTTTCATTGATTTTGATTAAAAATGATTCAACAATGAAATTTCATATAGCTCGATCAAAGTATTATTTCCTTAAGATTGGATCTATTATATCACACAGAGATCTATTTAATTAAGTTATACAAATGCTCACCGATGTTTGGGAAAGACATATTGAAATCCAAAAACACGGTTTGTGGTCGATTGATACTACAAGTATGGAGCCAAGCGGAAGTATATTTACTATTAACTTTGTCGAAATAGAGATCTGTTTTGTTATTTTAGATTTATTCTTGTTGAAGAATTATATTTGTAGATGTTGTATGACTTTTTATTAACGAAATTTCTTTCTATAAAAAAATGACTAAAAAATGAGTTAACTTAAAGATAAATTAGTGAATGAAAGACCAAAATTTTCCTAAAATTTCATTAGAAATGAGAAAAGTAGAAAAAATAAAAATATTTAAAAAATACAAAATTGGTAAAGCAATCATTAAAATGTCACTAAAATCGTAAAATAACAAATATTGTGAAATAAGAAAAGTTTATTAAAGCAATAAATAAGTTAAAATGGATGGATACATAGTAGGTTACGTATTTCAAATCTTGCACATTAAATTTTCAGCTTGATTACAAGTATAGCTTAGTTCCAATGGTTTGGTAGATAATCTCTCTAATCAAGGTCTAGGGTGTGCTTGGGAGGGGAGTAAAGAGGAGTTTGTGAGAGTTAATAGGAATACTTATTCCTCTTACACTTGCTTGGGAGTATTTCATTAAGAGTAAGGAGCATTGGAGAGTTATTGTTACTCCTCCCTATCCTTTTTACTCTTGTTATTTTTCTTGTACTTTAATTTGAGCTGTTAAAGGAAGTAGACACATTTTTTTATAAAAACTATTTAAGTTACTAAACTTTTTTGTTCGAATACTATTCTATGAATTTGAAATAGTACATCAACATCAACTTTATCTTAAATAATATTGTTATTATTAACTAATTACGGTTTTATTTTCGTCACTCCCCTAATGCTTACTATGAAACATCAAGCATTCCTCTCACTGTTCATTACTCTTTTATGTTATAAACTCTTTATTCTCTTTTTACTCCCCTCCCAAGCAGACTCTGAGGTTTGAGTGCTGTAAACAACACAAATATACATATGATAGAAGAAAAATCTATTTTTCTATGAACAAGCAGCTGGACTCCAACTAAATGAAGGGTGAAAGACAAAAAGAACATATATTAAACTTGGTTGATAATATGTGTCTTGCATGAAAATATTCTTAAATGTCTTGTTCTAACCTATATTAATGTATTTTATGATCTATAATCAATATATTTTTAATAATTATGATTAATTATGAATATAAAACTTTAGTAATAGTCACTACGACGACAAATATCAAATGACACCTTAATCGGATCAATCCTACCCAAAAGGTGTATCAAGCGTAATTGTATAAATATAAAAAATTATGGATAAAATGGTAATTTTACATAATTTGTTAATTGTAATACGATTCTATTATTTAATCATATCATTTTTTTCAATTTATTATATGATACAGTAATTTTTAAATTGAGAGAAGTCATGTAACACATATCATTTCACATTAAACTTAGGCGCTGATTCTTTCTAATAAAAATAGAATAATAAGATGTTTGACTTTCGTAATTGTACCACTAAAATCTCCATAGGCTCTACGACGAACATGAAAATCCAATATGGAAGTTACATACCAATGAAAGAGGAAAAATGCGGTGACATGAATTATGGAGAGGCCATATTTTTAGGTTTATTTTACATCTTTATAGTTTTTTTACATGATTACTTATAACTCCTAACAAATTACAATTTTTATTAAGTAATATTACAACTTCTTATAATTACTTGTGGCTCCTTACAGTTAGAAAGAAGAAGGGGGAGAAAGAGAGAGAGGGAGCCTTCTCCAGTTAAAATGAAAATGATTAGAATCAAAAGAGAATGCCACAATGACAGGCTCAGACAGATTCAAATCCTGATTTTGTACTTGATGCAAAATGATAGATATTAGAAAGAATCATTTGAACTTAAATAAAATTCCAAAAACAGTATGATTATCACTTATGAAAACCTAGTACTTCCACTCACAATTTATCCAACTGTTTTCACAGAGAGCGGCTTCACTGAGTTCCATCCGATTACATAAATCTCACTTGATCTTTATAGTTCTTACCATGAAATGCTCCCAAGAAAAAAAGAAGGGCCTATTAGTGCCTCAAAAACTCTTCATCTTACGATAAACATATACACAAAAGTCCCAGTAAATAAACTCAAATATACCAAGCCCCAAAAAAGACTAAAGGTAAAATACAGAATTGATCACCATGTACAGCAAAGTAGAGAGATTGGTACCGCCCCACAAGAAAACTTCTGCGGGCACAAAGAAGGGATAATGAAGCACGCATGAAAGGAAATCGTAATCAAAAAAGCAGCTTATGATGTCTTAGATGTCGGTTTTCTCCGTGCAAAGAACAACAAGAACCTAGGGAACAGTGACCTCCTCTTTTTCCTCAGCGTGTTGCTCTGCCCAAAGACTCCCCTTTGACTCGAAGCATTGGCTTGTGAGTATTCCTTTGGGCTAACTGCGTACTGGGAAGTACTAGAAGGGTTGGCTATTTGCTCCAAGCTCTTCAAACCAAGACCTTGCCTGTATTGAAGTGGAGGAGTAGAAGGGTCAACTACCTTTTCAATTTTAAGCCCCTGACCTACAATAGGATCCAAGCCCTTAATCCCTTGTCCTTCCTCTATGCTCTTTCCTGGGCTGTTAACTGAACCTTGCACTAATTCACCAGCTTTTCGCCGTTGTTCGTGCTCTGCCCTCCATTTCCTCAACTCCTGCTCTATACCCAACTTCCCTTCCTTGGCCTTTTCAGCCTTTTCCATGGCAATCCTTAGAGCTTCCCTTCTTTCTTCCACTTCTCGGGTTGCCTCTTCCAATTTTTCAAGTGTTTTTGATTCAGACTCCTTTGCTACCACGATTTGAGACAAAGCAGCGGCCACCTTCGTGTTGGCTTGCTCCTCGGCTTCATGAGCCTGTTTGCTCAGTTCATAGTACTCCTCTAGAGAAAGCACAATCTTAGTAGGGAGTCATCACTAACAGTTCTTGTTGACTCACTCTCTTGGAGAGCTTTGATTGCATCAAGGGCCAACTTCTCTGACGCTTTGGCAGCCTCTATCTCCTTTTGTGCAGCAAGCAACCGGCTCTCCATGGTATTAGCT
The DNA here is from genome assembly GCA_021018815.1 of Talinum fruticosum. NCBI lineage: Eukaryota > Viridiplantae > Streptophyta > Magnoliopsida > Caryophyllales > Talinaceae > Talinum > Talinum fruticosum. The sequence goes on along the minus strand of JAITYX010000015.1, from coordinate 2,535,792 downwards.
CCAGCTTTAGCTTGCTCTGCTTCTTCCTTTGCCCTCTTCAACTCTTCCTGAGCTAATTCAGCAGTTGACTTGGCTTCGTCTGCCTCATGAGATGCTTCCTGCAACTTCTTAGGCAAATCCACCATTTTCTCTCGAGCTTCTTTCTCCCTCTTCTGAACCTCAGCTATTTCTGACTTGATCCTCTCCAGCTCAGCTTCAAGAGAAGCAACTGCAATCAAAGCCATACCTTCCCTCTGCCTTAAGTGGACAAGTTCTGACCTTTCCTTCTCAAGCTCCGATTTCAATGATGTGGCAGCCAACTTTAGACAATTCACTTCCTCGGTTGCTTTATCAATTTGGACCTTGACCTCTTCAAGTTCTTTATTAGCAGCAGCAACTGCTGCCTGCATCCCGGCATGTGTTTTGTCCCCATCAGCCACTGTGCCATTCGCATTGATTTCCTGATTTATTTTTGACTCCATGTACACTGCCAATTCAGCCTTTAAATCAGCAAGCAAGGTTGATGCTGTATTCAGTTGAGATTGTAGATCCTTAGCTGACTCAATTTCTTTGTTTAGTTTCTCTAGCTCTTCCTCGGCCTGCTTCAATTCCTTATCCCAAGTGAGAACATCTTGCTCCTTTGCCATAACTGCTCCAATTCTTTGCTCTTCAGCCTCCATATGGAAAGCATGTGCAGACTCTAGAGCTTCCTTGGTAGAAATTAGTTCGATTGTTAGTTCCTCCACGTTCTTCTCAAACTCTTTACTAGCTGCCACAGCTTCCTCAGCTTTCTTCACAGCAGCATCTTTTTCGGCCACTAGAGAAGCATATTCCTTTCGCAACCATTCCAAATCATCCTTGACAGATTTTAGCTCAGCAATTGCAGCAGAATGCCTGGCTCTTGCTACCTCAAGTTGTGTCTTGGCTGCAACACTGGCCTCATGAGCAATCCCTTGTTCCATCTCTTCAACTCTGAGTTGAGCAAGCTCAGAATCTTGTTTTGCCTGCTGCTCTTCTGTCTGTGCTCTTTCCAGATTTAGCTTAAGTTCCTCAATGTGCCTCTTAGTACTTTCCAAATTCTTTAGTATTTGAATCTTTGATTGTTCAGCCATCTCAGACCTTTCCTTGTACACAGGGATCTCCTTCTGCACCTTCTCAAGTTCTTGTTCAATGATTTTGCGCCTCTGTGCATCCAGAAGCAACATTTCTAGTTAGCTTGGAATACAATATGTGAACGTAAAAACTCATAAATCTACAACCAAGGATCTTAGGTCATCCCCAAAAGCAGATCCCGGTACTCAATTACACTAAATTAGCAATTAGGTATATTTCGGATTCATGAATGGGATCTATGTAGGTATCCCTGGAAAGGAAATGCAAAATTTCAAAGGGCTTTCCCACAACTAAGATCCAACCATTGAAAGGCAGAAAGCTATGTCTAAGATGGTTTTCAAATGAACACCGCACAGATAAAATGTAACAAGTTAATTTTGCAAAAACTTAACCTCCACTGTCTGAACTTTATGAGCTTTCCAGTCAACAATGCCTCCAAACTTGGACACTGCTTCTTTGACAGATTCAAATGGTGCTGTTGTATCAATAAGGATTCTATCCAAGTCAACCTGAGCTGTAAGGTCTGAGGGGCTAACAGGTGCTGAAGACTTCTCTGCCTTTCCATTGGAGGCAATATTTCCAATGGGGGAGACTTTATTGTCTTTTGCAGACGTAGCTACAGAAGCAAGCTTCCAAGAATCTGAAATCACATAATGTAGATAAGACATGCTGTTCTGTTTTGAAATATAGTTAACAGAGGTTAACATAATATGAAGTGAAAAAGAAAAATTTCTCCGAGTATCTTGTCTTGAATCCAAAATTACAGATAGTTAGAATCAGAAGGAAACAAACCAAATACAGAGACAACCAGTAAATTGTTTTTGAATTTTAGTTCACGGAGTAAGCATGACAAAAAGAGAACAAAAACATATGGGACAACATGGCACAGAGGAAAAAAAGTGACTTGCGAAACAAAGAAAATCTCACCCTCCTTTCTCACAATTCTTCAAAGTAAATGCATAATACATGTACTACCCTCCATCTAGCCAACCCTACCCTTCCCGCATCCCTGACTTGGCACCCAAGAAGAAGGAGGAGAAGGAGAAAAAAAGAAGTGGAGGAAGAGGAACCTTTAACCCCCCCAAAAAAACAAAGGAAAAAGAAAATAAACAAATGGTCAACCATTAGTTGTTTGTTCTTTACTTCTTTCTGTCCCAGATGAGGAGTGTGAGGGGGTGCTATCACAAGTTTGACCTCATTAGCCAATTGCTAGCTAGCCACTTTCAGTGCATGCACAGAGCAATCTCAAGAGAGCTCCAATAAAGCAGGCAGAGCTCACAACAAAAGTCATGTACAGCAAAAGAACTGTGGAGTGAGGACACAATTAAATGATTCTATCACAAATCAAAACCTATCCATGAATAAGCAAATGTCAGTCTTCTATTTGTAACAAAAGGTTATATTTTCTACACTATTAAATCCTTATGCCATTATCTTAAAAACCATCTTATGTGGAAGGTTGATAGTATAATAAGATAATGCATTATCTACCTATTAATCTTATTTTATCCTACATCTGTAAGATCGTATGTAGTCGCTGAATATATGACCCCACATATGGACTTAGGTCAGCTAACTCTGCGTCATCCTCACCATACGTGGCCTCAGCATAAGTGCATTACCTTTCACAATATAAGATCGTATGCAGTTGCTGAATATATGACCACACATAGGGACTTAGGTCAGCTAACTCCGCATCATCCTCACCATATGTGGCCCCAGTATTAGTGCATTAACAATCACAATATTCTTGCCTTAGGCAAGGCATTGGATACCAATACTTCAGAATGATAAGACATTTTGGGAAAAACTACCGATTCAGTCCATACGGTCAAAAGCTGGAAACAGTGACCCTTTTAACTATGTTCAGGTTAGAGCATAGTTGTTCACTTTATCTTGGAAATTTTCAAGCAAAATTAATTAGCGTGACTTAGTCTATCTCTCCCTCAAAACTAACCCATCATACTTAGAAAGTAATGTATTGGAAGATTTCGAACGTAAAAATTCTGAACAAACAACACAAACAAATTCAATATCATGGCCTCTAACAAACACATCATACTTACGTTTTCCACAAATTTTTCATTCTATCCCTTCAAGTTTCCACTAATCTCACTCCTATTTAAACCATGCCTCATTTCCTACAGGACTAACAAAATTTCCTTCTCCTTGCACAATACAACGAATTACAACACAAGTACATCAAATAACTGGAACATGAACAAACAATCCAGGTAAGATTGAACCCATACCTGAATCCAAATCATTCTTTATTTGTTCATCATCAGGACGCTCTGACCCATTAGAAACCTCTGAAGCATTTGCCCCTATGGAATGACTAGCAGAATCTTCAACATCAGGAATAGATTTCCCTGAATCATTATGTAAAATTTGTGGAGATGAATCAGCCACCAATTCTTCGTCATCCTTGATATCGTTGGACGAATCAACAATTTCACTGGACAATTGATTAGGAGTAGATTAATAACTATATCAAGGAAACCCAAAAACTTTCCTTTTCAAAATTAAAAGAGGGCAGCGGGGGTTCAAAAACACATAAAAGGAACGTAATAATCAAAGTGGGTGATCAAAAACCTTGAAGTTACTGAGCTAGATTCCGCTGGGAGCTGCGGTTCTTCAGTTGCAGTACTCATGATGAAGCCGACACTAACACAAGACACCCTTTATCTACCCACAACAAAAGAATTCAAGAACGAAACTTTTCTTGAGGAATTAGCAATTCAATAATCGGCATTCAAGATTAGAGTCTCTATCCAACATTTTAGCACAGATAATGTTCATAAAAATCTAATCTAAAATCCTTAGAAGCCCTAAATTTAGCTCATACATCCCAAATCCATAGAAATCCAGCTCCTCAGGGAGAAATCCCAAATAAAATTACCTACAAAATCAAAGCCCTGAAACCTCAAAATAAAAACTTCTACGGTTATCTAGAAGGGTGCTTCGTCCTAATTCCCCAGAAAAGTAATTCAAATTTTGCAGAACTAGGGTTAGATGATTCAAAATACAGGGTCAATCAATAAAACCAATCACAAGGATACCCCTAGTCTCTCTTTAGTTTCCTTCCCTTTTCTTACCTAATTCTTTGGATGCATAAGGGAGAAGAAAGGGGGAAATTTTGAGGAAAAACCAGAGAATTGATGGGGGAAATTTGTAGCTCAATCAAAGCGGAAATTAAGGTCAACCACTCCTCTAAGTATGTGTAAAGTAAAGCTTAGCCTCAATTAGGACAACGAAGAGCAATTGACAATTCTCTCTCTGTCTCTCTCTCTCTCTCATCGAACTCTTGGATAGGCATGATTGGACCGGCCTTCTCCAGATGGGCTTATCTCTTTTGCGAGCCGTTGGACCTCAATTTCTAATATAATATGTTGATTATTTTTCTTCTCAAAAAATAAAGAGTTGATTATTTTTACCATCTTTTTATAATTTGTATAAATGGTTCTTATACAAAAAATAAATGGTGGCTATAAAAAATTTTATATGGAAACTTTTTAGAATGTTATTCATTTTTCAAGTGTAAGGCATATATGCATGCTCAAGTGAGAATCGATGTTGAAACTACTTGTCGTTAATCCAGGGATTACAATAAAAATTTTATTATGAATAATTTTTCCAAAAGCACCAGAATGTATTTTTTATAGAAAATGAAATTTCTTAATAGAATTTTTTTAACATCATTCTCAATAATTCAATAATGCCACATAATTTGTTTTTTTGAACTAGAGGAAACACAAAGAAAAGTATAATACTAACTGGAAAGGTGAATCGAACTTAAGACTCTAATGTACTCAAAATTTTATTCTTGATTAGGGAAGAAATATGGGACGGGTTCGGTCCGGGTCCGGGTCCAGTAGACCAGCACCCATACCATTTTTTAAAAATTGTACCCATACCCACACTCGTCGGATTCCAAAAACCTATATCCTACCCGTACTCATCGGGTTTTTTCGAGTTTTATTCGTATTTGAATGTGATGAGAAAAAATAATCATATTGACATATGAGAATCATCGGATGTTTTTGTCTTATAAGGATGAAGTCATTTTTACTTGTAAGAAAATTACAATCTAGTCATCAAGTATTTAAGTCTTTTTCTATGTATCATCATATGATAATTGACATGTCCATCGGTTGTATGAATAAAATTATCACATTAAAATATATCGGGTACGGGTCGAGTGCGGGTGTGGGGTGGGTGAACCCTATACCATACTCGTACTCCATACCCAAACCCGTTATTTCCACACTTGTCCCATACCCCATTTTTTTCAAATTTTCATACCCAAATCGGTTATACAAGTCGGGTTCGGGTAGGGTCTTTCGGGTTCTAGTGAAGTTTCCATCCCTAATCTTGGCCTCATAATTTGTTAATATAAGGTGCAAATTTTAAGTATTAGATTTTATTTTTCTTGAGAAATGGCATTTGTGTGTGTGTCTGCAAATTTTAAGTGCTAGCTTTTCCAACCGTGCGCTGCATGGATTGTTATTTATTTGTGTATGTTTTATAATATTTGGTTAGAGAAAAATTAATATTATTTTTTAAATAAAATTAATAACAATGACTAATATATAGACATAGATGAAATTTATAATCAGTCTATTGAAACTAAACAATGGCTACTTGTACAAATTATTTATTCGAGGAAATGGGAAAAAATTTTAATGAAAATTTATTTAAGGAGAAAAAATTCTTTAATGGAAGCTACTATAAATTATACAAACAAACTAATTATAATCTAATTCTGAAATTTATTTGTATAATCTATTTATCAAAGTAAATTTGTTTCTATAAATTAGTCATTTTAAAAACAGTTTTTTTCTAGGAATATAATTTATTTATTTGACAAAATTGGAGGAAAAAAGTATAAAATGTAAATAATTTATAATTTTTTAAACTAGTTTTTGTTTTCCTGAAGTTTTTTTTTACTTTTTTGTAAAATATACATGAGTTATTTCGAATTCGAGTCGGGCCGATTTTAAATAAGATTACATTTTATTCCTACTCATTTGGATCAAATTGCTTTTTTTTATCGTCAATTCGTTTGTTTCATATTTTTGTTTAACTTGTTGACGTATAAATTGTTAGGTGGAAAGTTCATGTTGAGTTGAAAGCACGACAATGGATTAAGAGAATATATTTTTGTTTTCTTAATTGTATTTGTGTGTGTGTTACATTTCAATTTTTTTTCTTTAGAAATGGCATTAGTGTGTGTGTGGGGTGTAAATTTTAAGAATTAGATTTCATTTTTCTTGAGAAATGACATGTGTCTGTGTAAAAGAGAGACTATTAATTAAAAGTTAATTATATAAAAAAGACCATAAATTAGTTGGTAATAATATATATGATACATAAATTAGTAAAAGTACTCGATGGTATCTTACAAATTCTGTTTCACAAGATTTATATTGTGTTACTATTTCATTAATTCTCACTTATTATGAGCATAATCAACTCATATGTCCATGTTTTCGTCATATAAAAAAACTCAGAAAAATAAAATTAAGAAAACAGAAAAGGAAACAAAGGTTAAGAATTTTAACGCCATGAATGAGGTCTTAATTTAGATCTCATATGAAAGAGATCTTTATCCCATCTCTTTTTCCAATGTTCTATCGCAAAGGAAATGTGAGATATAGTCTATCAACATAAATAGCTTGAAATCGATATTTGATGGATGGAATACCTACCTATCTGGGCTATTTTTTATGCATTCAGAGCTTTGCATAAACTATAACAACTAATCCGCATGATTAATTTCTTGTGGAGCATTTGAAAAAGTATAAATTTAGTAGATATTAGTAATAATATTTTTAACACTATGGTTACATTATTAAGGGTTAAAAGGTATTGGGCTGAGTGGAAAGTCAAAAGTAGGTTTGATCTAAAAACCACATCAACTTTATTTCACCAACCTCCATCTACTGCCACTTTAATACATTTCATTAGACGGAACAAGTTGCCTAGAAAATTTATTGAAATCAATTTTAATGGGTCAAAGTTGTCTTCTTCAGATGTAGGAAGATTTGTAATTGGAAGTTAAAGATAAAAGTTTTCTGTAAGTGGGAACAACTAATTTGGAGGAGTATCAATTCTTGTACCAGAAGAGGCAACAACTATGCATAATAGAGTACGTGTACTTATGTAAGCAGGTTTTAGTTTCATTGTCCTTAAGGGGAACAACCAAATTATTCTTAAAACTTTGAAGGGTGAGATACGAGTACTATTGAAGGTTTATATTCTTATCCAAGACACAAAATTCCACCTATATATGCACCTATATTATTTATATGGGACAATAATAATTTGATTCTAAAAAATGGAGGAACCAGGACAAAAAGAATTTAACTATTATAGAAAAAAATAAAATAACATAAATCTTATAAAAATATCTAATTTAAATTGATTGCTGATTTACAGTAATAAAATGGAACTGTTATAATGGTAAATATTCTTTTTCAAGTCTTTTTATTCCAATAAATTTAAAACAAAATAAATCAATTTAAATAAATTCAAATTTAGATTATTCATTTCCAATAATTCTTATAAATATTGCTCGCTCTCGCTGTTGTTGCTACTCGAGTGCTGCTGCCACTGCCGTTATCGCTATCGCTACTATTGTCGCTACTATTGTCGCTATCAGCTATCGCTAGGTCTGCTACTACTCCTACTGTTGTCTGCTACTACTACTACTACTCGCTCCTCCTCCTACTATCACGCATCGCTGCTAGTGCTACTCGCTACTACTACTACTATTCTTATCTAGAATATCATTACAAAATCATAGAATTACATTCTTTCATAATTGTATTCAATATATTTTTATAAAATGATTTCATATTATACTCTCTTACTTGAAGGGATCGAGTTCACAAAATGTTAAATGAATTCTTAATTATTCATTATTCCAAAAATCAACGAATATTAAGTTGTATATGTAATTTCGAGTTAACACGTATGAATTCATATGTTGTAAGTAATGACAACAAACACTCTAACTAATAAGAGAAATGTATAATGGTACATAAAAAATAAAAATGAAGAACAAAATTAAAATTTAAACTATTAAATAATTTCATCATTTAAAACTTTTAAAAAATTATCTATAATGTAAATAATTAATTTTTTATCTAAAGAAAAATACAAAATCTTTTTAAGAATAATACTTTAAAAATAAATTTATTTTAAAAATTATTTTAGAGAAATATGAGAGAGGGAGAGAGAGAGAGAGAGAGAGAGAGAGAGAGAGAGAGAGAGAGAGAGAGAGCCCAAATTTGGCTAGCCAATCGCCGCACAATTGCCTTCATAGAATATGTAATGAATAAAAACTTCACGAGACTTTGACTGTTGCTTGAACTATCGCCGAAGTTTATTTCTATTTCTTCCAAACAAGAACTTAAGCCCCGCTTAAATTATCTCGTAAATGTTTGAAAGAATCTTCCATCCCGGTTGCTAATAATAAAACCAATGAATCGCTTAGAAATGCGATTTATATCCATCAAAGTTGATTTTGATGTATCCTCCCGGAGATTTGCTCCAGTTGATGAAATATGTAAATTTGGGTAATGGAGAAGAAAGGTTATACTCGTGAAAAAGAAGAATCCATATCAAATATACTTCTAACTTTTCTTCCACACATTTTGTTTTAACACGAGTGAGAGTACCAATAGAGTTAAAAATCTCATTCTTAAATATAACAACTTTGCGTGATTCCTAGATACTACATAAGAGAGAAACTATGAGAAGACTTGTGTAGATCTCGAACTGTTTATGTAAAACCGAAATAAAAAATCCCTAATAGAGGTGTAGTCAATTTTAGCAATGTTCAAGTCTATCCATTTATATTGGAATGTCGTCTCCTAAGTACTCGTAGTTATAGGAGATTGGGTAAGCCGATGTTTATCCGATTTAATATTAGAATAACACAAAGGAAAACTTGTATCTAAGTTGATACCCTTTTTAATGAGGTTACCACTTGTAGGCATAACATCATGAGAAATTTGCCAAAGAAAAATCTTTATTTTTGGCACATATCACATTTCAAATCCATTCAAATCTCATGTTCTATTAAGTCCTAGAGGTAAGTCATGATTTTGTTACATTGCCGATTTCGTCGTAAAATTCTTACTTCCCCATAATACTTAACATATAGAATCATTCATATCATAGAAGGGGATAGGAACACTTTTGATCAATTTACATATAAAAATTAGGCATGATAGAGCTAAGTAAGGTAAAATTTCATTCTTTGGTTGGGGTAATAAAGTCACTAACTATACATTATGGAAATGGAAGATTTCAGGTCACTCAGCTTAGAGGATTTCTAATATGCTTTATTGAGCACATCAATTATTGCGCTAAAATCTCATATGGTGACCATTACCAACTTTTCATCTAATTTCTTTTCTCAAAAGTTCTCTTTTTGTGGTACACATTTCCATGCTAAGGAGTCCAAACTTTTGGAAAATCTATTAAAAAGTCTATATCTAGAAGGATATTAGCTTGCATAACTTTGACAAAAATTATTTGGCTTTGTGAGATATTCTAGCTAATTTGCATAAAGAAGCTTTATTACCTCTTTTGTCTTACGAAGACCTAGTCCCCCAATCTTCTTTGGTGCACATATTTTATCATAGGCTACTATAGGAAGTTCTTTTTCCGTAGTAGATTTTTTTTCCATAGAAAGTATCGATTAATTTTATCCAATCATTAGCTATTGCTCTTGGTAATTTAAAACATTGCATAGTGTGACTAGGAATAAATTCAAGATTAAACTATATAAGGATAATTCTACCAACTTTAGAAATATAAGTCGTTTCCAAGTTTGGAGTTTCTTGTCTATTTTACGTAAAATATCGGATAAAGTATTTCTCAAAGCTCTTCCTTGAAAAAAGGACATCCAAGGTACTTACCAAAAGAATCTCTATGTGTTATGTTAAAGCTCGTAAAAAATATGGTCATGTCTAAGGATTTAAATTCTTATTAAAACAGATAAGAGCTGATTTTTGGAAATTGATAAGATGTTCTAAATTTTCGCAAAATTCCTGAAGCATGGAATGTAATTATGACATGTGATAGACATTAAAAAGTATTGCTCTTTTTATGCGTTTTAATTCATCGACCTTATGATAAAGACCTAGCTTCATTTCATACTCGGGACAAGACTGGATCGAGACAGAGTCCAGCCCAAAAATCAAAGAAAATAGCAAACCCACACTAGAAAACAACCCAAATCCTACATTTGGACCGGATCCGGTCTCCCCTTTTAAAATTTAGTTGGTATAAGCAAGGTTTGGCTTCCTAAACCGAACAAGACAATCCCCAAGCCATCAAAATATATCCGTTTTGATTTCCAAGCCAAACCCATTTTTCCGGACCATAAACATGGACGTTCGATCGAATTTGGTCCCCAGTATCCCTTGGACGAAGTCACTCGCTTTGACTCGTTTCAACTCTCTAGATTCTCCTCTATCCGTCGCTGAATTTCCGGCCGGATAATTCTATCCTCGCTGGTTGCATTTTGGAGGCTAGGTTAAGGGTTTCCTTAACCCTAAGCCCTTCTATAAATAAAGAGTTCATTTCCTTTATTTGACACACCAATTCAGCTTGTATTCTTGTTCCCACTTTGTTGAATTTTCACCGCACTTTTTCCTCTCGACCCTCCCTACTCACATTCTCATTTCCACTTCTGAAACCTCTCACAAAAAGCCCTCGTTCCCCACTCGGATCTACTCTTTGCCCTTCCATTACTCGCTAGATTTCAATCAAGGTTCAAGTTCTATAGATGGGTCTACCTAAGGGAGCCAATTGGAGCACACAATGTTTTCTTCTCTTTTCTTTTTTTAGTAAAGATCGAATTATCATTACCACTTGGGAAAAATTTTCAACTTTACAACCATTAAAAGGAAAGGCAGTTTACTCTAAGCTCTGTAAAGTTGAACTAGATTCAACAACTTCTTCACTCTTGGTTTTTTTGAGCATTTTACAATATATAAGATTCTAGCTACAAGTATTTGTTTACGATTGGTCGTAAGTAGTTCCACACTTTGTTGGATCCCTTTGAATATACTTGTAATTTCTAGTCTGTCCGGATGCAAAGAGTGATTGCTATAAGGCATATCATAAAAGTTTCTCTGTTGACTTTGTTCTTGAATCTTTGCTTGAATTGGTGAGCAATTTCCTGCCTAGGTATTGGGATTGGTGCCGGACCAAAAGAAGACATGATGTTTTGGTAGATGGTTTGGCCTACAACACATTCACATAATAGATGTCTATGGGATTGGTAGATGGTTTGGCCTACAACACATTCACATAATAGATGTCTATGGGATTCAATGATGTTATAGCACGAGAGGGCATTGATCACTCGGTCCGGATATTCATGTTTTTCGATCTATCCTTCATCATTCTCCGAAGCAAAAGTTATGTTTAGGAATGTTAAACCCGACCCATGTGTGCTGAGCCATTGTAACCACTCGACAATAGAGTAGCAACCTCGAGTGGTGTTGCGTCCATGTTTTCCCTCGATGGGTGATAAACCGGAATTTTACGTTCTCTTATGGGCTAATTTTGACACTTCAAAGGCCTTCTCACCTAAATTCCTATTTGATTTCGCTTACTTTCTTCATTTGTGATTAAAGTGTGCGAATTTCTATGTTTTCAAGTAATCCCGCCTTTTATGATGAAGAATACATCTTTCGAAGTGCTAAGGAAAAGAGCGGGAGACCATAGAAGGTCGAAGAGCGAAGAAAGAGATCAAGTCAAGTCGAGCACGAGTTGTAGCACTGGCCGTGGCCGAAGGAAAGAAGGAAAAGAAGACCTAGCACAGTCGTGTCTGAAGCCCGGGAGGTCGAGCACGGGCAATGCCAAAGTTAGCACGAGGCCATGCTAGGAATTCAGAATTTAATTGAAGACATCGTGAGCTTGCACGGTTGATAGCACGAGGTTGTGCTAGTTCAGCACGCTCGTGCCAATTCAAGACTCGCTAGTGCCAATTGGCGATTTCGTTTTTCCCTCTTTTATTCCAAAAACTATTATTTTTAGGAACAAACTTTTATTCTGCGTTTCTAGGCTAGTTTTCTCTCTACTTGTAAGCTGAAGACTCGGACACTCGCTCAATATCTTTCGGAGTCATGCAAAAGGAATCGGGTATACCGATGTTATTCATGTAGAGTTTTGATTCCAAGGCATTCTCTGTGTCTTAGAAACTTACTTGAGTAAAATAGTATTTTCTCTAAGTGATTCGGCCCTCACTTATCTCTTTTATCGCTTTTCGGTTAGCAACTCGAAAACCGGTTCTTTATTCCGAGTCCACTCTCACTCGGATTAATCGCATTTCGAATATACCGAGTATTCCGCCGTTTCTCACTAAGAATCGACTTATGGTTTTCTATTCTATTGTTTGCATAGTCGGTATTCGTAGTTCTTCTCATGCTTAGTCTATATCAAGCTTTTTCCACTCGATATTCGTTATAGAACTTGATTCCTCGCATAAGACTAAGTCATATGGAATTCGAGTATCATGGATATTAGACTCGGAAAATTCCATTTCTTTTCGCCTCGGATAATCAATTGCATAATTATCATAATTATTTTATTATCTCGTGTCTAACCTTGGACCAAAGTATTTTATACCTTGAGAACCAAAGGTGTTTTACTTTTGTAGGTTATTCAATCGAGGATATCTTTTCAAACTACAAAAGTAGCCGGCTTCGAACGTCAAATCACCAGCGAGATATGGCTTTTCACCTTCCTCGCTTTAGTCCTAGAAGATTGTGTCGAAGCCGTCCGCTTCCATATCCGAAAACTGGAACGCTAAGCCTAACGGTGGTTTCCACCTCATTTTTAAGACACAACCGATGGTTTTGGGACTTCCAAGAGAGTTAAACCGTTGTCCAACGTCCATATTTCAACGGATACTTTCCGAGTGACTCAAAAAGCTTCTATCAACGGTCACAGAGGACTCTCGGTCAGCGAGATGAAGATAACGGCTACTCGCTCGGTCATCTATAAATAGAAGCCACTTCACAAGACTTGAAGATTGCCTATTCTATTGTTAATACACATACTTGAGAAAAATCATTGTATCTACTTTCAATCTTCAACTTACAACTCCAACTCTATAATTCATTACTCTCGAGTTGTAAGGTCTTGTACTCAGCTACAAACTCTTCTTACATTCTTTGTAAGGTCCCTTGACTAAGCTGTAAGGGTTAACTCGGCTTAGTTGTCCCTAGCTGTAAGGGTTATCTCAGCTAGGAAGTACTAGATCGAGATAAGGTAACTTCGAGTCTAGGAAAACTTGTATAGAGTTGTCCAAGGGAGCAACTCGGGTTCGATCGGTTCACGGTATTTTGTGGACTCAAAATAGTGGATTTGACTTCGTGTCCGGATTGACACGGGCCGTGGTTTTCTGCCCCGGGAGGGTTTCCACGTAAAATCTCTCGCGTTCTCTTTACGAGTTCATTGTAGACTCGGACGACCTAACTACTCTTGTTTCGTCTAATTCATTGCTTTACGAGTCCAATCTTTTCGACCTCGTGTCTAGACTCGAAACTGTCTTTGCCTCTTTTACGTCAAAAAGAGTGTGTTTTCGCGAAGAATTTTCTATCACCCTATTCACCCCCTCTAGGGTGACTCGGACTCTTCCCGGGCAAACCTTCAATTGGTATCGAGCCTAGCCTTTCGGAAAGGATCTAACAATCCAAAGGTTTAAAGATCGGATGGCTCGGAACACCGGAGAGTTCGACGAAGGAAGATCTTCTAACAGGCCACCGAAATTCAAAGGTTCAAACTTTGGTCACTTGGAAGAAGCTTATGGAATGTTTCCTCATGGATCATGATGAAGAAGTATGGGAAATCATACAACAAGGAAATTACATTCCAACGAAGACGGATGAATTCGAGAATCCGTCCCAAGACAAAGGCTGAGTTCACGCCGGCGAAGCGGAGAAGTTCGAAAGAACTTCAAAGCCATGAACATCCTCATGTGCGCCATAAGCTCGGAAGAATATAATCGAGTCTCTGCCTGTGACTCTGCTAAAGAGGTGTGGGACACTCGGTCAACACCTACGAAGGTACAAGTCGGGTGAGACAAGCGAAGATCGGTCGAGTATCTTCACAAATATGAGCTTTTCAAAATGGAGCCGAAGAGAACATTACTCGGATGTTCATTCGCTTCACTGAGATCACCTACAATCTCAAATCTCTAGGAAAGAAAATCTCCCATGAAGAAATGTGCTTGGAAAATTCTTAGAAGCCTACCCAAGAGACGATGGGGTCCTAAGGTGACTGCCATAGAAGAGGCTTAGAACCTCTCACTCTTGAAGCCGGACGAGCTCATCGGAAAGCTTCGACTCATGAGATACATCCGGAAGAAGAAGATGCTGAGGGTACTTGTCAAAAGGAACATTGCGCTTAAAGCCTCGGAATCCAAAGAAGCTAGTCCAAGCTCCTCCGACTCGGAAGATGATCCCATGGCACTCATTGCAAGAGGCTTCAAGAGAATGATGAAGCATAAAAGATGGGACAAAAGACCAAAAGAAGAATTCTACAAAAAGGACAAGAGAGACAGAAAAGGTAAGTTTTCTTCACCTTCAAAGTTATCTTTGTCTAAGAATTCCGGATGTTTTGAATGTGGCAGCAAAGACCACATAGTCAAGGACTGTCCAAAACGAAGAAGGGACGAGGAAGAAGAAAAAGGCCATGATGGCAACATGGAGTGATGAGGATTCATCCGAAGACGACGAGGACTCGGATGACTCGAAGTGTCCGATGGCAATTTCGACTCGGAAGGCGAAAGAGAGTCGGACTCGGACTCGGACAACGAGGAAACCGATCCTCAAGAGGTAATAAACTACTTCCTCAAATTCTCCAAAGTTGATTTAGCTAAATACATCTTCACTTTGGAAGAGAAGTCCAATTCGATTCTTCTCATTTCAAGGAACAACTTGAGTCAATCACTTACGAGAGCACTTCTTTAAAAAACGAATTAGAAAAGCTGAGACTCACATTCGAGAGAACTCAAGACAAGTGCTCAAACTAATGAGGCTGAGTCCGAGCTACTCAGGAAAGAAAATGAGCAACTAAAACGAAGCTCACTGAGTCTCAAGATCTAGTTTTAAAGTTTACTCAAGGTCGGAAGAACCTTGACATGCTCTTGGGATCACAATGTGTCTCGTTTCGAAAAGAAGGTCTTGGTTTCAACAAAGAGGAAGAATCTAATTCTTACTCGGAATTGTTCAAAAGGATTCCGGAACTATAAAGTTCAAAAGGGCTGAGCATGGTCCCATTCATAGAAATGAAAGGAGGACTAAACCCGGACCTATTTACAAAAAGAAACCATTTTCTCCTGTTTCAAAAGGAAAGGTTTTTAAAAGGAAAGAGACATAGACTCGGTTCTACGAGAGGAAGACTCGAGAATCGAGACAAAACCCAAAGTCATTCAAATGCGGGTTCCGAAGCACCTTCTTCCTCAGAAAAGGACCACGAGTAAGGAATGTTCTTGGGTTCGTTAGAGGAAGTGAGAAGGGTTAGATTCTCTTTGTTTTGCGGGTCACTCGGAAAAGATCAAAGGACACTGGTACCTGGACGGCGGATGTTCTCGACACATGTCGGGTGACCAAGGACTCTTTTCGAGCTGGAGTCATATAAAGGAGGAAAGGTAACTTTTGGTGATGACAGCAAAGGTAAAATAGTGGGCATTGGAAAGATTGGAAAAGGAAGCAATCTGGTGAGCCTAGTCTACCTTGTCAAAGGGCTAAGATACAATCTACTTAGCATATCCCAGCTATGTGACAAAGGTCAAGAGGTAAGATTCACTCAATCCAAGTGCTACATCACGAGATGAGACCACCAAAGAGGTAAAGCTCTCGGGTAAGAGATCGGGTAATACCTACATCATCCCTCTCTCGACCCAAGTCGGAACTTATCTGTTTAAAAGCATCTCTTCAAGATGATTCTTGGACTTGGCATCGTAGATTAGGTCATATTAGCTTACATACTATCAAAAAGCTTGCATCTCATAGTCCGGTTAGAGGATTACCTAGCTGTGCGTTTGAGAAGGACAAAGTATGTGAAGCATGCACCGAGAGGAAACAAGTCGAGATCTTCATTCAAATCTCTGAAGACAGTTTCCACATCCAACGTGCTTGAATTACTGCATATGGACTTATGTGGTGAAATCCCAGTGAAGAGTCTCGGAGGTAAATCTTACATACTTGTTATTATTGATGATTTTTCAAGATTTACCTGGGTGTGTTTTCTTAAGCATAAAAATGAAGCCTTCAAGGAGTTCAGCAAGCTCGTAGAAAGATTCAAGTTGAGTCTCGAGACTCGGATTCAAAAGATTCGAACCGACCATGGAAGGGAGTTCGATTACTCGGAATTCTCGAGTTTTGTGACAAGAATGGTATCTCTCACAACTTCTCGGCACCCAGAACTCCTCAACGAGAATGGAGTAGTGGAGAGAAAGAACAGAACCCTTGAAGAAATAGCAAGGACAATGATGATTGAACACAACTTGCCTTACTATTTACGGGCGAGAGCGATAAACACGAGCAAACTACATTCTCAATCGATGCCTCATCGGACCCATTACGAAGAAAACACCTTATGAGCTCTACAAAGGGAAGAAGCCAAATATTTCCTATTTCGAGACCTTTCGGATGTAAGTGCTTTGTCCATAACAATGGTAAGGATCATCGACCAAGTTTGATGCTCGGTCGAGACGAAGGTATTCTTCTAGGTTACTCCTCTCATAGCAAAGCTTATCGTATCTTCAACAAGCGAACTAACAAAGTGGAAGAGAGTATCCACGTAGTGTTTGATGAGCTTGAACAGGAGAAACCAAGTGAGTCTTCATACTCGGAGCCGAAGCTCGAAAGGATGATGACGAAGATGAGCCTACTAAGACTCGGATTGAGACCACTCGAACGAGGAAGCTCATAATGAGACAGCTCAAGAGGTCGCTCGGAACGAACAAGTCAATGAAGAGGATCACTCGGAACAAGTCTCCGAAGATCAAGCAATTCAGCCCACAAACCTGGTGAATCAAAGAAGCTGGTAAAGCATTCAAATTTACTCCCAGTCATCCCCAAGAAAACATCATTTCTGATATCAACAGTGGGGTAAGAACTCGTTCTTCTTTACACAATTTATGTGCATTCACTGCATTCATTTCATTAACTGAACCCAAAAATGCACTAGAGGCCCTTAATGAACCTGAATGGGTAGAGGCCATGCAAGAAGAACTAAATCAATTTGAAAGAAACCAAGTCCGGACTCGACCAACCGACCTTCGACCACCCGAGTCATAGGAACCAAATGGGTTTTCAAGAACAAAGCTGGATGAGGGTGGAGTGGTAGTCGAAAACAAGGCTAGACTTGTAGCTCAAGGTTACAATCAAGAAGAAGGAATTGATTGTGGGGAAACCTTTGCACCGGTAGCTAGAATTGAAGCCATTAGAATACTTGTTGGCATTTGCATCCTGCATGCATATTAAATTATATCAAATGGATGTTAAGTGTGCCTTTCTCAATGGTTTTATTGAAGAAGAAGTTTATGTCGAGCGGCCTCTTGGTTTTGAAAACTCAGAATTTCCAAATCATGTTTTCAAACTTCAAAAGCCTCTCTATGGTCTTAAGCAAGCCCCTCGTGCTTGGTATGAAAGACTGAGCGGCTTCTTGGTTCAAAATGATTTCAAAAGAGGTCAAATCGACAAGACTCTATTCATAAAGACCAAAGGGAAAGATTTCCTTATTATTCAAATATATGTTGATGATATTATTTTCGGTGCTACTAATGAATTTACGTGCTGAGAATTTTCTGAGTTGATGAGTCAAGAGTTCCAAATGAGTATGATGGGAGAACTCAATTTCTTCCTTGGGTTGCAAATCAAACAAGACAAAGATGGAATCTTTGTTCATCAATCAAAATACACCAAGGAACTGCTGAAGAAATATAAGCTTCAAGATGCAAAGCACGCATCTACCCCCATGAGCGACGAGCATAAAGCTTGACTCGGATGAGAAAGGTAAAGCAGTTGATTAGAAAATCTATCGAGGTATGATTGGATCACTGTTATATCTTACTTCAAGCAGGCCGAGATATAATGTTTAATGTTTGCTTATGCGCACGATTTCAAGCTAATCCAAAAGAATCACATCTCACTGCGGTGAAGAGAATATTCGAGATACCTTGCGAGGCACTCGGAATCTAGGACTGTGGTATTCCGAAACTCGAAGCCGACTCGATCTGGATACTCGAGACGCAGACTACGCAGGATACAAGGTTGATCGAAAGAGCACATCCGGCGCTTGCCAATTTCGGGTCAATCCTTAATATCCCGGCACTCGAAGAAACAAAACTCAGTAGCTCTATCAACTGCGGAAGCTGAATACATTGCCCCTGGAGCTTGTTGCGCTCAGATTCTCTGGATAAAACAACACTTGAAGGATCTTGGACTATTTCTCAACTCGGTTCCAATCAAGTGTGACAATCAAAGCGCAATCGGTATCACTAAGAATCTGTCCGGCACTCAAAAACAAAGCATATTGAGGTCGGGTATCACTTCTTACGCGATCACTCGGAAAAGGGTGATATTGCACTTGAGTTCATTCCTACTAATCTTCAATTAGCTGATATCTTTACTAAGCCTCTTGGTGAAGATCAATTTTGCTTTATTCGGAATGAGCTTGGTATGTTAAATGCTTAGTTACGTGTTACGTTTATTGCATATTTATGTGTTATGTGTTTTACGTGTTAATAATCATTAGTTCGGTTGATTCCGTGATACTGGGCTGATAGTTATTTCGTGTTTTTGAGTCACTCAAAACTTTTACGAGTCAAACTCGAAGTAGAGAAATTTGGACATCAAATTTTCCGAAGCTATCTCTAGAACAATGGAGAGTTTCGGATTATTCTTCAAAATCTTCTTCTCTCTCTTTCTCGAGCGCCGCGATCGGATCATAACCGTAGATTTCAAACCGCTGATATCTCAACCGTTGAAGAAGAACCGTCACACCGGGCATTAATGACCGATGGACGAGGCTGAGTCGGAACGGAGTTACTTAACGGATAGTGAACGGGCGCGCTTATTCTCTATAAATAACGACTATCCATCTTCATCTCGATATTCTAAAACTCCTTCCCTCTCAAACGAAAATCTTCTCGCGAAAGTTTTCTACGTGAACAGTGTTCCCGATCGTCCGCAAGCGTTGAAGAAGCTCTCTCTCTCTCTCGTAAGTCTCGACTGCTCTATTCTCTTTTCTTCTACCATTTTCGTTTTCTTCTCTTCTACACCTTCTTCTCTCTCTCACTCGAAAAGCTTCATCTTTTCTCTCCAACTCCCACAATGCCTAAAAGAGGAAACCATCCCGACTTTCAGGTTTCTTCATCTTCCAAAAGCCCCGCACCAACAAGCTAGAAAGCTCAACCCCTTCTAAACCCGTTGTCACCTAGCACCTTGCGTCTGGACGACAAATTCTTTCCAACAACCAAATTCTCCTGGTTGTCCAACATCCAAACCACCGGAGTCTACCCTTTCTTGTGTTTCGACGAGTTCATCTATCCCGAACTCGTCTCCGAGTTTTATACTTATCTCTCCCACTCTGAAAATGTTCTAACCTCTCGGGTTCGGAACATTACTGTTCAGTATCAACACCTCCCTCCTTCACCGTCCTGTTCAAAGTTTCTTCTCTCTTCTTGAACAGCAACCCTATTCCCTTCACTCGAAGTCGCCAACGACTTCTTTGAAAAGTACGCTAAAGAATTCCCTGGGTCCGGAAAGAACTTTTACGTGACTCGGTTGAAGTCGAAGCCGGGCTTCGTGTTTTCTGCTGATGAGAACCTTCTTCTTACAGACATTCCAGCAAGGAGAACCCCAACTCCAAGCATCTCAAAGCCCTCTTCGATATCCCGGAGGGATACGAAGTCGACCTCTTCCCTCCATCATTGAAGCGGATGGCCGCTGTGCCGGCTCAACTCCAAACTAAGAAGAACACCTCCCTTCCTTTCGGTGCTCTTCTCACCTTTGTCTTCAAACAATTTCAAGTTCCTCTTCCCTCCGACCCTAACGCGGTGTCCGAGGCGGCCATTGTGGTCGGCAAGAAGGAACTCCGAGGGTACGGATACTAGGAAACTAACCCCGGTGTCCGGGTTCACAACTCGGAGCCGAGGCCTCCTTCTCCACCTCAAACTCGAAATCAACCTCTCTCCCTCTTCCGTCTTCACCTGGTGGTGCCTTCACCTCAGGTGCTTCCAAAACTCTCTCTCGCCCTCTTGTCCCCTGTTTTCATGGACAAGATCAGCTCTGTGTCTTCGAACTCGGAGACATGCTCAAGGCTTTCAAGTCCGTTCTTCGAGGTCGACCATCAACCAAAAGACCGGTCGGTCCCAAATACGAGAGCGATGAGTCTCTCGTTTTTGAGATGAGAGAGCTGGTTAAGGAGCGGAAGGAGCTGGCTGAGCTCCTCGAGAGAGACAGTCCAAGGCGGCTCGGGACCGGGATGACTCGGATGCGTCCGAGGCGTCTTCGAGCCCCGGCTCGACCTCCTCGGACAGCGAGGAAGGCGAGGAAGAAGAGGAAGAAGCTGCAGATGCAGCGAGAGGATGCTCGAGGAACCTGCGGGCGAGGCGAGCCCTTCCGGGCAAAGGGAAGAAGAGGCCGTGGCAACTGCCGAGGGTCGATCTGCTCCCAAGCTCAAATCGTCGTACTCGGCTCGGACGGCGAGTCCGAGTGGGTCGAAGATCTCGCTCCTCCGGCGAGTCGGCCGGAGCAGCCCCCTCCGGCCCCTGAGGTCCCAAGGGAAGAACCCCTCGATCCACTCTCTCCGGGTCGACCACTCGGAGCCGAGCCCCTGCGAACTAATTCCGGTTCTCCCTTCGCCGCGCTCAAGCACATCGTCAAGATCGTATCGGCGCCGGCGCACCTCCGCCTCCACTCGAAATCCCCTCCTCCCTAGTTGGAGCCATGCACCGAGTCACAATTCCTCGGTGTCTCCAGAATTTCTTCGTTCATATTTTCTTTTTGTCCAGCACAACTAATGTGTATTACTTTTACTTTTCTCCCTTCTCTTTGTTATCTTGTTTTTGCTTGAAAGGCAAGGGGGAGAAATGTAGTCAGAAATTGGTTGTCTTGTTTAGGGGAGTTTGTAATTTCTTTTTAATGAAGTGATGCATTTCATTATTAATTTACGAGTTCTTTATCTTTACGAGTTATTGTTAAAGCATACTTTATTTTATTTTGCTCGATATATTGTATAGTGCTCTAATTTACTCACTATGCCTTTCTCATGAGCAAACTACTCAGAATCAATCTATTTTCCTCTAACAAAGTTTCGTTTAAGTATGGAATGCCTTTCATCAAAAAGGGGAGATTGAAGACTCGAGACATCTGCTCAATATCTTTCGGAGTCATGCAAAAGGAATCGGGTATACCGATGTTATTCATGTAGAGTTTTGATTCCAAGGCATTCTCTCGTGTCTTAGAAACTTACTTGAGTAAAATAGTATTTTCTCTAAGTGATTCGGCCCTCACTTATCTCTTTTATCGCTTTTCGGTTAGCAACTCGAAAACCGGTTCTTTATTCCGAATCCACTCTCACTCGGATTAATCGCATTTCGAATATACCGAGTATTCCGCCGTTTCTCACTAAGAATCGACTTATGGTTTTCTATTATATTGTTTGCATAGTCGGTATTCGTAGTTCTTCTCATGCTTAGTCTATATCAAGCTTTTTCCACTCTCATATTCGTTATAGAACTTGATTCCTTGCATAAGACTAAGTCATATGGAATTCCGAGTATCATGGATATTAGACTCGAGAAAATTCCATTTCTTTTCCGACTCGGATAATCAATTACGTAATTATCATAATTATTTTATTATCCGTGTCTAACCTTGGACCAAAGTATTTTATACTTTGAGAACCAAAGGTGTTTGACTTTTGTAGGTTATTCAATCGAGGATATCTTTTCAAACTACAAAAGTAGCCGGCTTCGAACGTCAAATCACCAAGCAAATATGGCTTTTCACCTTCCTCGCTTTAGTCCCGGAAGATTGTGTCGAAGTCGTTTGCTTCCATATCCGAAAACTGGAACGCCAAGCCTAACGAGTGGTTTCCACCTCATTTTTCAAGACACAACCGATGGTTTTGGGACTTCCAAGAGAGTTAAACCGTTGTCCAACGTCCATATTTCAACGGATACTTTCCGAGTGACTCGAAAGCTTCTATCAACGGTCACGAGAGGACTCTCGGTCAGCAGATGAAGATAACGGCTACTCTGCCTGGTCATCTATAAATAGAAGCCACTTCACAAGACTTGAAGATTGCCGATTCTATTGTTAATACACATACTTGAGAAAAGTCATTGTATCTACTTTCAATCTTCAACTTACAACTCCAACTCTATAATTCATTACTCTACGAGTTGTAAGGTCTTGTACTCGACTACAAACTCTTCTTACATTCTTTGTAAGGTCCCTTGACTAAGCTATAAGGGTTAACTCAGCTTAGTTGTCCCTAAGCTGTAAGGGTTATCTCAGCTAGGAAGTACTAGATCGAGATAAGGTAACTTCCGAGTCTAGGAAAACTTGTATAGAGTTGTCCAAGGAAGCAACTCGGGTTCGATCGGTTCACGGTATTTTGTGGACTCAAAATAGTGGATTTGACTTCGTGTCTAGATTGACACGGGGCCGTGGTTTTCTGCCCCAGGAGGGTTTCCACATAAAATCTCTGCGTTCTCTTTCCGAGTTCATTGTAGACTCGGACATGCCTAACTACTCTTGTTTCGTCCGATTCATTGCTTTACGAGTCCAATCTTTTCTGACCTCGTGTCTAGACTCGTAAACTGTCTTTGCCTCTTTTCTGTCAAAAAGAGTGTGTTTTCGCGAAGAATTTTCTATCACCCTATTCACCCCCTCTAGGGTGACTCGGACTCTTCCCGAGCAAACCTTCATAAGCACTTATTTCCATTGTTAAGAGATCAAAGCTTGGAGTTACTTTGGATTAATTGCAATCTAATTCAAGTTTAGGTATCATTGTTCTTCTCTTTTCTTCTTCTCTTCTTTGATCTTTGTTCTTGCTTTTGGTATTTCATTCATTAATTTGTCTGTCATATGCCATGAATATGTGTAGCTAAATTTCCAACTTAGGTTGGGGATTTGCCACTAATATGTTAATTTAATTGCAATCTATGCTTCGTTGCTACTTTGTAATTGTTTGATGAATTTCCGACTTATTGATACTTATTGATTTGGTGTGAGGTTCGAGAGAATCCTACCTTTATTTTTATTGGGAATTGAGTAGACTTCGAGAGAAGAGGCTTAATTCTACTTCACTTATTGGATGATTATAACTTAGATATGTGTAACCCCCAATACGTAACCACATAAATAAGTAATTAACAACGTAAGACTTGTAAATTGGGAGACGTTACCACCGTTTTCAAAATGAAAACAAGGCAAATTCATTTGAGCAAATTAATTATTCAAACAATTTATGTAACAATTCAACCCAAATTTTCTTCATAGAAAATGAAATTTTCAAGACGCCAAGGATCAGCTGGAGAGGAATCATGAGCCAAGAGACCGAGGGAGGGACTTGCATACATGGGGTGAAGATGAACAGCCGTATATCACTTCTCTTGACCAGGTTTATCTTTTTCTTCCTCTTTAAACATTAGGTGTGATTGTGAATAGTCCGGCATGCGCTCGACTTCCTAAAAATTTTAAAACATAAAACAATAGACGTGCGAGCTAGAAGCTCAGTAGGTTATCATTATAAAATAAAATTATTAATTTAAGTGCTCTTAAATCATGCATATCTTAAATCATTTTTCTTGAATAATCAATTTGCAAACTTGTCAATTGCCGATTTGCTTTTCCGATTTGACCAACTTAAGACCCATATCGTGAAACAATCAATCATGAAATCGACTCCTAGGTTCATTGAACCCTAAGGCAATCGGCTGTGAATAATCGAATGATTAAACGGTTAAACGATTAACACTTGTGTGAACAATTGAACGATTAACGATTCTCGTGAACAATTGAATGATTAATCGGTTAAATGCTCGCTAGCGAGCAACGTTATCCGAGCGTCCCCGGATCAACCATTTACGATTACGATTACGATTACGATTACGATTACAGTCACATTTATTCATGGATCGTCATAGCGATTAATAGGTCCTTTGTATGGCCAAATCATGATAAATTGTGAAAAACTTATTTATAAATGTAATGAATTGTTAAGCATGAACTGTCAATGTTGAAAAACTTTTACTTTGAGTATAAACTACAAGCAAATAACGTACCTTAGTATATCAAACACTTCGATTGTTGATTGTTCCTGTAGCACAATTCCGCTCGACTTCTTTTTGCATATGCACAACTCCTATTTGGTTTTTGTTTGCGTAAGAGAATCTAATTCCATCGATTCCTTTAACTTTTACCATATTTACGTCCATTCTTGGAGAAACTTTTACTTTCCAATTCACTTCTTATATTATTTCCATTTGATTTCCGTATTCATATAATTACAACATGAACTATTAAGGATATAATCTGAATTTGTATAGGATAATTAATGGTTATCTTTTCTCATTCCCCCATTAGAGACTCGAGATTTGTCATTTTTTTCTTCTTCCATGATCAGTATATTTAGTCGTACTTATTTCAAAAATCACCACCATTTCAATTTACCGATTCAATTTAGTTTAACCACATTAACTATTTCTTCTATCAACATCGAGTCATTAACTATAACAATTTAAAACATAAAACGTCATAATCATTTCAATTTCTCTCACAAACCAAGTCATATTGTATAATTAGCTAGTTTAATACTTCCATACCAATAATTAATTTTTCACTTTCACATAACATGCACAAGTTTTTCTCACAATACCCTTTAATAGATTAGCTTACTCTCTTCTTTTAACCC
This sequence comes from Talinum fruticosum, assembly GCA_021018815.1. Lineage (NCBI taxonomy): Eukaryota > Viridiplantae > Streptophyta > Magnoliopsida > Caryophyllales > Talinaceae > Talinum > Talinum fruticosum. The sequence goes on along the minus strand of JAITYX010000015.1, from coordinate 2,510,733 downwards.
AAATCCTTATTTTCATATTTTGTAACTTTTCAATTCTCGGTGAGTTGTAAGACACTAGTACATTCCCATTGTAACAATAGCTTCAGTTAAACAATTCAAGCATGGACCTCGACAATCAAGGAGAGCCTCGATACGGTTAGTTCCAATAGGAGACATTTTCCAAGCGATTAACGATAAACGATTAACATTTTAGTAAAACAAGTGAACATTTAAACATTTCGAGGACAAATAGTAATGTACCTCAAATAGTTGTTCATTTTTCTTTAAGTATTGTTCTTCGTTATTTTCTTCGATCATGTCCTTTCCAGTCAATTTTCTGTTTTCGGAAGTAATTTGATCCGTTAAGTTATGTCTCTATTCAGATTGTCATACTACTTTTTCTTTTTCTTTTTCTTTTTCTTTTTGTAAACTCTTACGTTCGGTTTCTTTTAATTTCTCACTTGTAACTCAAAATTCGTTTAAAGTTAAAACTCTCACAATTTTATAAAGATATATTCTTCCTCCTTACACAACTCGATTCAACATTCCGAATTCCTTTTCAATCCTAATCTCTCTTTCAATAATATCCTAAACCTTCTTTAAGATCATTCCTACTTAGTCATGCATGTTTCATTATAATCTAAGCGAGTTATGGCCTTATTTTTCACCTCATCCCAACTTACTTCAACAAGATTTCTGTTAATTCCAAAAAAAACCTTCAACTTCATCGGCAAATTTACATTTATTTCATATTTTCAATCTAAAACTTAGCATACCCAATTTCCATTTAATTCACACACATTAATATACGAGATACTCTATCAAATTTTCCCTTTCAAATTGATTCACTCTTACTTAACTAAACCAAAATTCAATTACATTAATTTGCTCAAGTTTATCACACATACACCAATAAATTCAACCTTCCATCAATCTCCAATTTCATATCCTTGAAAGCAACTCGTAATAATATATACATGCTCATACTTCAATCATCCTCAATATCTTTCTTCTAATTCTTCCACAACTAAACAATTCATTCTTATTCATATAAAACTTAAACAAGCACATTCACAATTATAAATAAACCCAAATCAATTTCCACTCCTTATCAACACATAATAAATCCTAAATTCAATCTCATTTGATCCTAAGATTCTTTCAATTCCACCACAACTAATTCAAAACTCACATTAACTTGTCTAATTCTACAATTACAACAAAAATTTATGATAAACTTTTTCTTAGAAATGGAGAATTAGAGATATACCTCAAAGGGGGTTTTGAAGTGGAATTTGGTGGTGGTGGTTCGGTGTCCGAGGTGGCAGCTTCGGGCGTTGGTCGGCGATGTCCGGCGCTAGCCCGATCCGGAGGCGGCAGTAGCAGCAGGGCGAAACAGCCCCTGTTCGGAGCGTAACGGAGCGAAGAGGAGAGAGACAGATGTGTTGGAGGTGACACGGTGGCGGCCGAGGCGCGGCGGCGGCTCGCTGGGCTGCGGAAGAGGCGGCGATCGATGGCCGGCGGTGGCAGCACATGCGGCAATGAAGGAGGAGAGGAAAGAGAGGTAAGAGTGAGAGAAGGGGAATGAATGATATTTAATTGCTTTTCAAACTCCTTCCCCTCCTTCACCGATTTTCCCGATACTTCTACAATCTACTTGCTTTCTTCTTTTTTTCTTTTATCTTTAAAATATTAACATCTTTTTTTTTTTTTTTTTGTCTTTTACTATCAATCTATCACATGGTTAAGTATTTCACTAAACGTGACCCATTTTTATTTGCTTATATATATATATATTTTTTTTTCTATCTCTTTTTTCTTTTCATTTACTTATTATTTATATATAAATAAATCGTGTTCGAGACACAATTTTACATTATTTAGGTGTACATACAGTTCTTCCCACAAATGTAAATCTGTACAAATTACTTATTATTATCACGATTATTAAATTTGTTCGCATCATTTATTTCGGTTTCAAGTTTTTGAGTGGCTCACTACTCTTGAACAATATTAAGGCGATACAATACGAATGTAAAGTAATTAAATGCAAAAGTTTCAGTGGTCTTACATCGTTCCCCCTCAAAAAAGTTTCGTCCTCGACATCTGTAATCGTTTAGTAACATACCTTTGAAACAAATGGAGGGTAACGATTTCTCATTTCATCCTTTATTTCCCATGTTACTTCGTAAAGCTCATGATGGCTCAAGTGACTTTAATAAAAATATCACTTTGTTGTGCAACTCGTTTAACCTATAAGCAACATGATTTATTCTCTCGACGATTTCACAAGGCCCAACAAAGCGGTGCCTCAACTTCCCTCTTACACAATCTTCAAATCCTTTTGAAGAAACCTTAAGAAAAGTCTTATCCGAAGGTTTGCTCTGGGAGAGTCCGAGTCACCCTAAAGGGGGTGAATAGTGTGATGGAGGATTTTCGTGAAGATTGAGCTCTTTTTGCCAAAGTAGAAACGAAGCGATTCCGAGTCTAAAACAAAGTCGAAAAGTATGAACTCGGAATCTCGGTAAAAAGTAAGGAAGCGGATTCAGTCTGCAGTGAGAAAATGTCCGAGTCTAGAATGTACTCGTAAAGTAAAGACATAGAGATTATGTGGAAACCCTCATGGGGCAGAAAACCACAGACCGTGCTAATCCAAGCATGAAGTCAAATCCACTATTTTGAGTCCACAAAATACCGTAGACCGACCGAACCTCGAGTTGCTCCCTTAGATAACTCTTTACAAGTTTTTCCTAGACTCGAAGTTCCCTTATCCGATCTAGTACTTCCTAGCTGAGATCACCCTTATAGCTAGGGACAAGCGAGCTGAGTTAACCCTTACAACTCGAGTCAAGGGACCTTACTTAGAAAGTAAGAAGAAAGTGTTTGTAACTAAGTACAAGATCTTACAACTCGTAAAGTAATGAATTACGAGTGGGAGTTGTAAGTAGAAGATTAAGAATGAACACAATGACTTTGCTCAAGTATATGTATTAACAATAGGCAATCTTCAAGTCTTATGAGTTGGCTTCCTTTTATAGATAACCAGGCGGAATAGCCGTTATCTCCATCTTCGACTGGAAGTCCTTTGTGACCGTTGTTGAGGACTTTCCGAGTCACTCGGAAAGTATCTCGTTGTGATATGAACGTTGGGCAACGGTTCTTAACTCTCTTGGAAGTCCCAAAACCACTCGGCGGTGTCTTGAAGGATAAGGTGGAAACCACCGTTAAGCTTAGCGTTTCGGTTTTCCAGATTTGGAAACGAGATAGCCCCGACACAATCTTCCGGGACTAGGTCGAAAAGGGGAAAAGCCATGTCTGCTTGGTGATTTGACGTTTTGAAGCCGTTTACTTTTGTATATTCAAAAGGTGTAGCCTCGTTTGAATAACCTACAAAAGTAGATCAAATTGGTTCTCAAAGTATAAAATACTTTGGTCCAAGATTAGACACGAGATAATAATATAATCAAGATAATTAAGCGATTAATTATCCGAGTCGAAAAAGGAATGGAATTTTCCGAGTCTAATATCTATGAAACTCAAAATTCCATCCGAGTTAGTCTAAGTGAAGAATCAAGTTATACAATGAATATCGAGTGAAACAAACTTGATCTAGACAAAGCATGGTTCGGACTAGAAGCGCCGACTATAACAGAATAGGGCTTATAACATGAAGTCGAGATCCGAGCACGGTTATGCGAATACTAGTCAATTGAACATGCGATACTTCTAAGTGATAAGAGACTCGGACACTGAGTGAGATAGCGTGAATACATTCCGAGTCACACGGAGACAAGCAAGAATACGTGAAGTAAATGCTATATCATTTAGAGAAGATACCATATCACTCGGAAAAGTTTCTAAGGTACGAGAGGATGCCTTGGAATCAAAACTCCATAAGTGAGAAGTTCTTATACCTGATTCCTTTGATAGTACTCGAAATGTGTGGAGTAAAGTCCGAGTCTTCAATCTCCCCTTTTTGATGAAAGGCATTCCATACTTAAACGAAACTTTGTTAGTGATATCGATATGCTTTTGAATACTTGCGCATGAAATCAAATAAGTAAAGTAAGCTTAATGTATCGGATCATAAAGAATATATGCTTAGCAATGAAATAATGTTAACTCGAAAAGGTTGCAATAATCAATAATCACATAGAAAATTGAAGAGAAAGCATTAATTCATTGAAATTAAAAAGAGTACACAGATGAAGAAACTCCCCTAAACAAGACAATAAGTTTTTCTATCTATATTCTCCCCTTGCCTTTCAGCAAAAACAACAAAAAGTGGGAAGAATACAACAATTAGTACAAATTTGATGTCCGGACAAAAGAAATAAGTAGAAATCTCTCGAAAGAAGAAGAATTTGGCGGATCGTGGAATTGTGACAGGTGCATGGCGCTTACGAGGGAGAGGGGATGTCCGAGAAGAAGCGGAGGGATGAGAGGTACGCCGGCGCTGGTAGGATCTTGACAATGTGCTTGAGCGCGGCGGAGGGAGGACAGGGATCGCCGTTAAGGGCTCAGCTACGAGTGGTCGACCTAGAACGAGAGGATCTAACGGTTCCTCCCCAGGGACCTCGATAGGCTGGAGGAGTCCGCTCGGCTTGACCAGCTGCATGTTGTCATAGTGCAGCTAGGTCTTCGTCCCACTCGAGCTGCTGTCCGAGCTGAGTACTGCCACTTGAGCTTGAGGAGCGGTCGACCCTCAGCTGTTCCTGCTGCTTCTTCTTTTGTTCCGCCCCTTGCCCAGACGGAGCTGCCTCGCCGCGAGCTCCTCGGCGTCTGCTTCTTCTTTGTCCGCTTTTTCTTCCTCCCCGCTTTCGAGGAGGTCGTGGCTGGGCTCGAGGATGCTTCGAAGTGTCCGAGTCACCGTGGTCTCGAGTCGCCTTGGACCTTCTCTCCTGGAGGAGCTCGATCGGCTCCCTTTGCTTCTTCACCAAACCCTTCATCGTAAGAACTAGATCTGTTTGCTCTCGGATTTGAGATTGGGCTGTTTTTGGTTGATGGTCATAGATCGATAAACAATCTTGAATGACCGGAGCATGTCCTTGAATTCGAGAGGACACGGAGTTGATTTTGTCCATGAAAGTTGAGGACAAAATAGCAGAGAGAGATTTTGAGGTACTTGAGGTGGAAGCACCAACATGTGGGGCGAGGAGAGAAAGAGGGGTTTCTTTCTCGAGTCCGAGGCGGAGAAGGAGGCCTCGGCTCCGAGTTGTGTACCCGGATACCAGGCTGAGTTTCCTGGTACCCATACCCCTGGAGTTCCTTCTTGCCGACAACAACGGCAGCCTCGGACACAACATTTGGGTCTCGAGGGGAGAAGAACCTTGAATTGTTTAAATACAAGGGTGAGAAGAGCACTCGAAGGGAAGAGGGGTGTTCTTCTTATTTTGGAGGTGAGTCGGCACGACTACCATCCGCTCAATGAGAGAGGGAAAGAGGTCTACTTCGTAGCCCTTAAGAATGTCAAAAAGAGCCTTTAAATGCTTGGAGTTGGGGTTCTCCTTGCTGGAATGCTGAGAGAAGAAAGTTCTCATCGGCAGAAAGCACTGAAGGCATGCTTCGATTTGAGTTTGAGTCACTGAAAAGTTTTTCCGTGACTCAGGAAACTCTTTAGCGTATTTTTCAAAGAAGTCATCAGCGACTTTAGTGAAAGGAATGGGGTTGCTATTCAAGAAGAGAGAAGTGACTTTGAACAAGCAGTGGAGGAGAGAGGTGTTTATACGAACGGTGACATTCCGAACCCCGGAGGTTAGGACACCTTCGAGTGAGTGAGGTGAGTGTAGAACTCGAAACGAGTTCGGGGTAAATGAACTCGCTGAAATAGAGAAAATTATACACACCGGTAGTTTGGATGTGGACCAACCACGAAAATTTGGTGGTTGGGAAGAACTTGTCGTCCAAGCACGAGATGCTTGGGTGACAACGGGCTTAGAAGATGAAGACCTTTCTCGGCTTTTAGTACGTGGCTTCTTCGAGGAAGAGCCAAGAAAGTCGAGGTGAGAACCTCTTTTAGGCATTTTTAGAAAGAGGAAAGAAAGATGAAACTTTTGAGGAAAAGAAGAAGAGAGTAGGTCGACGAGAATGAAAGAAAAAGAGTAGAAGAAAAAGATTGAGAGCAGATCGAACTTACTTGAGATGATCTTTACGTCGCTTGAAGAAGTCCAGTGATCACTGTAGACGTAGAAAGCTTCCGCGAGAAGTTTTGCGTTTGAGAGAAAGAAAGAGTGAATGAAAATGTAAAGTAATAAGAAGAAGGAGAATAGTTGCTATTTAAAGAATAAGAATCGTCCTTCAACGTAACGTTAATTGTAACTCCGTTCGGCTCCCGCTCTTTCAATAGTCACCTCGGACCGGTGTGACGGTTCTCTTCTCAACGGTTAAGAATCATACGGAATCATCCAACGGCTAGAAACTGATCACAACGCCCAAGAGAGAGAAAAAAAGATTTTGAAAATACATTCTGAAATTCTCCACTAATCTAGAGATAGTTCCAAAAATTTGAAGGCCAATTTTTCTCGACGTCCGAGTTTGACTCGGATTGGTTTCGAGTGACTCGAAACTAACGAGCTATCAGCTCGGTATCATGAAATCAATCGAACTAATGGCTAGCAATAAAGCATAAACACATAGCACATACTCAAGCAATGAGATTATCATAAAGAAAAACACATAGTTATGCATTTATTATTCCAAGCTCATTCCTAATGAAACAAAACTGATCTTCACCAAGAGGCTTAGTAAAGATATCAGCTAATTGAAGATTAGTAGGAATAAATTCAAGTTCAATGTCACCTTTCTCGGAATGGTCTCGTAAGAAATGATATCCGACCTCAATATGCTTTGTCTTTGAGTGTTGAACTGGATTTTTGGTGATGCTAATTGCACTCCGATTGTCACACTTGATTGGAATTGATTTGAAAGAAAGTCCAAGATCCCTCAAGTGTTGCTTTATCCATAAAATCTGAGCGCAACATGCTCCAGCTGCTATATACTCGACTTCAGCAGTTAATAGAGCCACTGAATTTTGCTTCTTTGAGTGCCAAGATATTAGGGATTGACCCGGAAATTGGCATGCTCTCGAAGTGCTCTTTCTATCAACTTTGTATCTAGCGTGGTCCGCATCCGAGTATCCAGTGAGGGTCGGTTCGAGTCTCTTGAGTACCATAAACCTAAGTTACGAGTTCCTGCAAGATATCTAAATATTCTCTTCACCGCAGTGAGATGTGATTCTTTTGGATTAGCTTGGAATCTTGCACATAAACACACACTGAACGTTATATCCGGCTGGCTGGAAGTAAGATATAGCAAAGATCCAATCATACCTCGATAGAGTTTCGATCTATTGCTTTACCTTTCTCGTCCGAGTCAAGTTTTATACTATCTGCTCATGGGTGTAGATGCGTGCTTTGCATCTTGAAGTTTGTATTTCTTCAGCAGCTCCTTGGTATACTTTGATTGATGGACATAGATTCCATCTTTGTCTTGTTTGATTTGTAGACCAAGGAAGAAATTGAGTTCTCCCATCATGCTCATTTGCAATTCCTGACTCATTAACTCGAGAAAATTCTCGGCACAGAAATTCATTAGTAGCTCCAAAGATAATATCATCAACATAGATTTGAACAATAAGGAAATCTTTCCCCTTGGTTTTTATAAAGAGAGTCTTGTCGATCTGACCTCTTCTAAAATCATTTTGAACCAAGAAATTGCTCGAGTCTTTGATACCAAGCTCGGGAGCTTGTTTAAGACCATAAAGAGCTTTTTGGAGTTTGAAAACATAATCTGGAAATTCCGAGTTTTCAAAACCAGGAGGCTATTCGACATAGACTTCCTCTTCAATAAAACCATTGAGAAATGCACACTTAACATCCATTTGATACAATTTAATAGACATGCTAGATGCAAATGCCAACAATATTCTAATAGCTTCAATTCGGCAACGAGTGCAAGGTTTCCCCACAATCAATCCCTTCTTCTTGATTGTAACCTTGAGCCACAAGTCTAGCCTTGTTTCTAACTACCACCCCACCTTCATCTAGCTTGTTCTTGAAAACCCATTTGGTTCCTATGACTGGGTGGTCGGAAAGTCGTTTGGTCGAGTCCGGACTTGGTTTCTTTCAAATTGATTGAGTTCCTCTTGCATGGCCTCTACCCATTCAGGTTCATTTAGGGCCTCTAGTGCATTTTTGGGTTCAGTTAATGAAATGAATGCAGTGAATGCACCTAGATTTTGAAAAGAGGAACGAGTTCTTACCCCACTATTGATATCGGATAGTATGTTTTCTAGTGGATGACTAGAAGTGAACTTGAATGCTCTACCTGTTCTCCGATTCACAAGATTTATGGGCTGAGCTACCTGATCTTCGAAGCTTGTTACGAGTGATCTTCTTCATTAGCTTGTTCGTTTTGAGCGAGGCTCTTGAGTTGTCTCATTCCGAGTTACTTCGTTCGAGTGACTTCATTCCGAGCTGGTTGAGCTTAAGTCTTTGTAGACTCAGTTTCATCATCTTCTCAGCTGAGCTTTAAATTTGAGTATGAAGACTCACTTTGGTTTTTCCTGTTCAAGCTCATCAAACACAACGTGGATGCTCTCTTCCACTTTGTTAGTTCTCTTATTAAAAATGCGATAAGCTTTACTTGTGAGATGAGTAACCCAAAAATATACCTTCATCCGATCGAGCATCAAACTTGGTCGGGTGATCCTTACCATTGTTGTGAATGAAACACTTACATCGAAATGGTCCGAAATAGGAAATATTGGGTTTCTTCCCTTTGTAGAGCTCATAAGGTGTTTTCTTCGAATGGGTCCGATGAGGCATCTATTCGAGTGTAGTTGGTCGTGTTGATCGCCTCGGCCCGAAAATAGTAAGGTAAGTCGTGCTCAATCATCATCATCCTTGCTATTTCTTCAAGAGTTTTGTTCTTTCTCTCCACTACTCCATTTTGTTGAGGAGTTCTTGGTGCTTGAGAAGTTGTGACAGATTCCATTCTTATCGCAAAACTACGAGAATTCCGAGTAATCAAATTCTCTTCCATGGTCGGTTCGATTCTCCGAATATGAGTCCGTGACTCAACTTGGATTTTTCTGCAGAGCTTGCTTGAACTCCTTGAATGCTTCATTTTTGTGCTTAAGAAAACACACCCAGGTAAATCGTGAATAATCATCAATAATAACAAATATATATGATTTATCTCCGAGACTCTTAATCGGGATTTCACCACATAAGTCCATATGTAGCAGCTCGAAGCACTTTGGATGTGGAAGCTGTCTTGAGAGATTTGAACGAAGATCGACTTGTTTCCCTCTTGTGCATGCTTCACAAACTTTATCTTTTTCAAAAGCACGGTTAGGTAAACCTCTAACCAAACCATGAGATGCCAATTTCTTGATAGTATGCATGCTAATATGGCCTAATCTACGATGCCATGTCCATGAGTCATCATGAAGAGATGCTTTTAAGCAAGATAAATTCGACTCGGGTCGAAAGAGGATTAATATAAGTGTTACCTGATCTTTCACCGATAGTTTGATCTCCTTGGTGGTAACATCGGAAATGTAATAGTTGGTCCGAGTGAATCTTACCTCTTGACCTTTATCGCACAATTGAGAGATGCTAAGCAGATTTTACTTTAATCCTTTGACAAGGTAAACTGGACTGACTAGATTGCATCTTTTCCAATCTTGCCTACCCCAACTATCTTGCCTTTGCTGTCATCTCCAAAAGTGACCTTTCCTCCTTTATGTTTTTCTAACTCGGAGAAGAGTCTTGAGTCTCCGACATGTGATGTGAACATCCACTTGTCAAGGTACCAATGTCCTTTTGATCTTTTCCGAGTGACCCGCAAAGCAGAGAGAATCTAACCCTTCTCACTTTCTCTAACGAACCCGAGTAACATTCTTTACTGTGGTCCTTTTATGAGGAAGAAGGTTTTTCGGAACCCAAATTTGAATGACTTTGGGTTTAGTTCGATTCTGAGTCTTTTCATTAGAGAACCGAGTCCGTGTCTCTTTCTTTTTGAAAACTTTTTCTTTGGAAACTGGAGAAAATGGTTTCTTCTTGTAAACTGTTCTAGGCTTAGTTCTCCTTTCATTTTTATGAATGGGACCATGCTCAACTTTCCTGAACATTACAGTTCTGGAATCCTTTTGAATAGTTCTTAGTAGGAATTGGATTCCTCCTCTTTGTTGAAACCAAAACCTTCTTTTCCGAAGGAGACGCATTGAGATCCTAAGAGCATGTCAAGGTTTTTCTGACCTTGAGTAAATTTTAAGACCAGATCTTGAGACTCAATGAGCTTTTGCTTTAGCTGCTCATTTTCTTTTCGAGTGACTCGGACTCAGTCTCATTGGACTAAGCACTAGTCTTGAGTTCTCGAAGTGTAAGTCTTAGTTTTTCCAATTCATTTTTCAACGAAATGCTCTCGGAAGAAATTGACTCAAGTTGTTCTTTGAAACGAGAAGAGTCGAATTGGACTTTTCTTCCAAAGTAAAAATATACTTAGCCAAATCAACTTTGGAGAATTTGAGGAAATATTCAATGACCTCTTGAGGATTAGAATCCTCATTGTTCGAGTCCGAGTCCGACTCTCTTTCATCTTCCGAGTCGAGATTGCCATCGGACATTTTGAGTCATCCGAGTCTTCGTCATCTTCCGATGAGTCCTCGTCACTCCACATGGCCATCATAGCCTTTTTCTTCTTTCTATCCCGTTTCCTCTTTGGACGAGTCTTTGACTATGTGATCTTTGCTACCACATTCAAAACAGACCGAGTTCTTAGTCAAAGAAAACTTTGAAGGGAATGAGTATTTACCTTTCTTATCCTTCCTGTCTTTCCTGTAGAACTCTTCTTTTGGCTTCTTATCCCATCTTTTGTGCTTCATCATTCTCTTGAAGTCTTTCGCAATAAGTGCCATGGGATCCTCTTCGAGTCGGAGGAACTCGGATTTGCTTATCTCGGTTTACGAGGCCTTCAGCGCTATGTTCTTTTTGGTGCTCGCCCTCAGCATCCTCCTCTTCCAGGTGGATTTCATGAGTGAGAAGCTTTCCAATAAGCTCGTCCGGCTTTAGAACTGCTAGATTCCGAGCCTCCTCTATGGGAGTCATCTTGGGACCCCATCTTCTCTTGGGTAGGCTTACGAGTATCTTTACGCACATTTTCTTGTGGGAAATCTTCTTACCCAGAGATTTGAGATTGTTGGTAATCTTAGTAAATCAAATGAACATCCGAGTGATGTTCTCTTCTAGCTTCATCTTAAATAGCTCATATTTGTGAAGATATTGGCTTATCTTCGCTTGTCTTACCTGGCTTGTGCCTTCATAAGTGTTGACCAGTGTGTCCCAAACTTCTTTCGCTGAATCACGAGCGGATACTCGATTATATTCTTCGAGTCGATGGCGCACATCGGAATGTTCATTGCCTTGAAGTTCTTTCCGAACTTCTCTGCTTCACTGGAGTGAACTCGCCTTAGTCATGGAAATGATTCTAAATTCCTCTGTCTTCATGGGAATATAGTTTCCTTGTTGTATGATTTCCCAAACATCTTCATCATGATCTAGGAGGAAACATTCCACGAGTTTCTTCCAGAGTGTACGAAATTTGATCCTTTGAATTTTGGCGATCTGTGGAAGATCTTCCTTCATCGAACTCTCCGTTGTTCCGAGCCATTTGATCTTTAAACCTTTGGATGGTTAGATCCTTTCCGAAAGGCTAGGCTCGATACCAATTGAAGGTTTGCTCGGGAGAGTCCGAGTCACCCTAGAGGGGGTGAATAGGGTGATGGAGGATTTTCGTGAAGATTGAGCTCTTTTTGCCAAAGTAGAAACAGAGCGGATTCCGAGTCTAAAACAAAGTCGGAAAAGTATGAACTCGGAATCTCGGTAAAAAGTAAGGAAGCGATTCAAGCTGCAAGTGAGAAAATGTCCGAGTCTAGAATGTACTCGAAAGTAAAGACACGGAGATTATGTGGAAACCCTCCTGGGGCAGAAAACCATGGACCGTGCTAATCCAAGCACGAAGTCAAATCCACTATTTTGAGTCCACAAAATACCGTAGACTGACCGAACTCGAGTTGCTCCCTCGGATAACTCTTTACAAGTTTTTCCTAGACTCGAAGTTCCCTTATCCGATCTAGTACTTCCTAACCGAGATCACCCTTATAGCTAGGGATAAGCGAGCTGAGTTAACCCTTACAACTCAGTCAAGGGACCTTACTTAGAAAGTAAGAAGAAAGTGTTTGTAACTAAGTACAAGATCTTACAACTCGAAAGTAATGAATTACAGAGTGGGAGTTGTAAGTAGAAGATTGAGAATGAATACAATGACTTTGCTCAAGTATATGTATTAACAATAGGTTCGGCAATCTTCAAGTCTTGTGAGTTGGCTTCCTTTTAAAGAAGACCAGGCAGAGTAGCCGTTATCTCCATCTTCCGACTGGAAGTCCTTTGTGACCGTTGTTAAGGACTTTCCGAGTCACTCGGAAAGTATCCGTTGTGATATGAACGTTGGGCAACGGTTCTTAACTCTCTTGGAAGTCCCAAAACCACTGGCGGTATCTTGAAGGATAAGGTGGAAACCACCTTTAAGCTTGGCGTTTCATTTTTCCAGATTTGGAAACAGACAGCCACGACACAATCTTCTAGGACTAGGTCGGAGAAGGGGAAAAGCCATGTCTGCTTGGTGATTTGACGTTTTGAAGTCGGTTACTTTTGTATATTCAAAAGGTGTAGCCTCGTTTGAATAACCTACAAAAGTAGATCAAATTGGTTCTCAAAGTATAAAATACTTTGGTCCAAGATTAGACACGAGATAATAATATAATCAAGATAATTAAGCGATTAATTATCCGAGTCGAAAAGGAATGGAATTTTACGAGTCTAATATCTATGAAACTCAAAATTCCATCCGAGTTAGTCTAAGCGAAGAATCAAGTTATACAATGAATATCGAGTGAAACAAACTTGATCTAGACAAAGCATGGTTCGGACTAGAAGCGCCGACTATAACAGAATAGGGCTTATAACATGAAGTCGGATCCGAGCACGGTTATGCGAATACTAGTCAATTGAACATGCGATACTTCTAAGTGATAAGAGACTCGGACACTGAGTGAGATAGCGTGAATACATTCCGAGTCACACAGAGACAAGCAAGAATACGTGAAGTAAATGCTATATCATTTAGAGAAGATACCATATCACTCGAGAAAAGTTTCTAAGGTACGAGAGGATGCCTTGGAATCAAAACTCTATAAGTGAGAAGTTCTTATACCCGATTCCTTTGATAGTACTCATGTGCGGAGTAAAGTCCGAGTCTTCATTATCACTTATTGAGATTCAAGAGGTTTCCTAACACGATTCGCATGTGAATTTTGTCTACCTCAAACCGTTTTCGTATTATATTGTATAATTTAGATTTTCCCAAATATTTCTTAAATTATTTCTAAAATCAGAATCGAAGCTTCATCTAGATTATTCCAACAAAGGGAAGAATATTGTTACATGAGAACCCAACTAATGGACTATATTCATCCTCTTTCACTTACATAGCTAATAACGTATCCTCAATCACCTGATTCCCCTTTTCTATTTATCCACTGGTTTCATAATTTCACAACTAATAAAATGAAGTTTCCAAGTGTTCCACATATTTGTCTTCCCTCATAGAGTCCAGAACTAGTTTTGATTATGTTCTTTGACCTAGTCCCAAGTTCAAGGTATTCTATATTCATACAACATTTTTAGGGAAACCTTCCCTTGTGACCATAAATCTCAATCTCTCATCTATGGCAGTTAGAAGATGTTTTATATTTCATATTAATAGTTTATTTCCTACAATCTTATATATTTATAACCCCAAAATTTTCACCATTCTCTCTCTTCTTTTTTTTTTTTTGTCTTTTACTATTAATTTATCACATGGTTAAGTATTTAACTAGATGTGACCCATTTTTATTTGCTTATATATATATATATATATATATATATATATATATATATATATATATATATATATATATATATATATATATATATATATTTTCTATCTCTTTTTTTTCATTGACTTATTATTTATATATAAATAAATCGTGTTCAAGACACAATTTTACATTATTTAGGTGTACATACAGTTCTTCACACAAATGTAAATTTGTACAAATTACTTATTATTATTTACGATTATTAAATTTGTTCACATCATTTATTTCAGTTTCAAGTTTTTGAGTGGCTCACTTGCTCTTGAACAATATTAAGGCGATACAATACGAATGTTAAGTAATTAAATGCAAAAGTTTCGGGGTGTTACATTAATACATAAAATATTAAGGCGTCACAAGACGAATAATGAGATTCACACCTAAGACTCCATATTATACATAAAATAACTCCGAATCGGTCACAGGACTAAATCTCCACACACTTGGCTCATGGTTCTCTCAACCTGGCTCCGATACCACTTCGTAACGCCCCAATACGTAACCACATAAATAAGTAATTAACAGCAGAAGATTTGTAAATTGGGAGACGTTACCATCGTTTTCAAAATGAAAACAAGGCAAATTCATTTGAGCAAATTAATTATTCAAACAATTTATGTAACAATCCAACCCAAATTGAGAGCCTCATACGGTTAGTTTCAATAAGAGACATTTCCAAGCAATTAACGATAAACGATTATCATTTTAGTAAAACAAGTGAACATTTAAACATTTCGAGAGGGACAAATAGTAACGTACCTCAAATAGTTGTTCGTTTTTCTTTAAGTATTGTTCTTCGAGATTTTCTTCGATCATGTCCTTTCTATCAATTTTCTGTTTTCACACTACCAAAAATCATCAAATTTTCCACTTGTAAATTCGAGTGGGAAAAATGAAATATTCGAGTGGAAAAATGATATTTCCCATTGTTTTTCCACTGCGAATGACGAGTGTGTAAAAGTAAAGGGGTAATTGCAATTTCCCACTTGTTTTTATTCTCGATGGGAAATTTTTCCACTTGTTTATCCATTGTTTCCCTTCCCACGAAATTTTTCCACTTGGATATAATATGGTGGACAATTTCCCACTGAACTTATTACAGTGAAAAAGTTCCCACTTGCTTTGAATACGAGTGGGAAAGTTCCCATCGAAGTTTTTCGGTGGAAAATTTTCCACTGAAGAGTTTCAATGGAAAATTTTCCACTTGTTTTACATACGAGTGGGAAAATATCCACCGTATATTCGAGTGTTAAAACAGTGGAAAACTTTACATAATTTAACCACACAAGCTTGATAGTAGCACCAACAATTTATAAACAACTCTGTCCAACATTAAACAATTTGATGGATTGCTCCATAATTGTAGTACATATCTATATATACAACAAAAATAACCAAAAAGTAACAAATTATATTGCTAAGCAACCATTAATGTTTAACACTCATCCATATACATCCATAAGTTTAACCACAAACACTTTTACTAAAATATACAACCATGCATATACATAACTAATTTTAGAACCAAAAGTTGTGAAATACAACCAAAAGTTGTGAAGTACAACCAAAAGTTAGATAGTGACAACCTAACTAACATCATCATCATTTAAATGATCAACTTCACCATCATTATCACTATCATTTGATGACTCGAGCACCACCCTAGGTTCCGGAATGCTAGGATGGATGGTCTTCATAAGAGAGTACCATTCCAACATTTGGGCTTGCATATTTTCAGTAGCCTTCACACATTTGTGAACTTTCTTGGATTGTTTCTTCCTTTTAGCTTGTTCTACTTTCAATTTTGCTTCCAAATCATCCAAAGCCATCTTTTGGTTATCTAGTTCAATCTTTTGTCATTTGTTCTCATCAACTAATGTGGCAACGGTATCACGTACAAGAGGAGCCTTACCATGATTTTTGGTGGAAGAGTTTCCATAAGAGTTTCCTTCTTGTCCAAACCCGAACACACGACCCCGCTTCGACAACCCATTTGCATCAATCCATATCCTGTGCGATACAATTAAATAAATAGTCTGTCAATATTTTCCCAAGAAAACAACTGTGAATAATCATAACATTTATACAATTACTTGGTCATAAGTACCTACATTACTAAAAGGAAAACAAGATGGAAAAACCAGAAAATTAATAAGTTAACAATGAAAAAGTTGAGAACATAAGTAAACAAGATGCAAATTACCTGTGCTTGATTGATGACCCAACTTTAGGGTATGTCAAACCCCGCAATGATTTGCATAACAACATAGAACGCAAAAGAATCAACTACATGTTAACTTAAAAAACATGTACAAGATTGTTCATTGACCCTTTTAATATAAGATGAAAATATAAAACTGTAAAAACATACACAGCCCAATATTGACCCTTTTATCCCAAGGCTCTTTCAAGTGCTGGTTTGGCTTTCAAATTCTAACTTAAGGTGATAAAGGTAGTTTCCTAAAGGAGTTTAAAAATTTTCTAAAAATTTCGGCAGAGTCTCATTTGTAATATGGACTATTCCATAGGCTTAAAGCCTTCAAATCCTGCATAAAAATCATAATATAACTCGACGAGCCACACGCTCGGAGTTTACAACTCAACGGCCACACGCCGGAGTCCAATCAATCATACATTACAATTTAAAACAATCTAAATGGTTCTTGGCATAAAGAAGGTGGGGGAGGGGCAGGGGCAGGGCAGGGAAACCATGATCTCATTAGGTTGTCTATGAGAAGCCCTCGGTTTATCTTAGCCATTCATAATTTTAGTTTTGATTCCCCTTTTGACAAGATTTATTTAAGAGAAATAAGAAATTATAAACTATAGCAATAAAAAGTGTAATTGTAAATTGTATCATAATCTTTATATATTTATGAGGCATACATTTTGAGCTGCAATTACCTAAATAAGAAAACTTGCACAAGATTACCCGACCACCACATTTCTGCTGGCTCCACAATATAACATTGGTATATAATAGCCAATCCAAATCCCAACACCTACATTTCCAAAATCACATTAGTTACACCAAGTTCAGACTACCAAATAAAAAAAAAATCCACAAAAAGTAAATGCATGTATATGAGCTATTACATGACCCCCCAAAAAAAGCATATATAAATGAAATTATTGGTCCCAAGTATGCTAACATGGATATGTCCGATCATTAACGTGTAAATGCTTGTATATGAGCTATTACATAACAAGTTTTAGATTGTATTAGCGTTATTGATGATTCTGAAGGAAAACAAGTCATACATATAGTTTTCATCAAGAAAAAAATGGAGTAGGATTTTGTGTTACATGACAAGTTTTAGATTGTATTACCACATGTATCTAACTTCAGTTACTACTCCTTTATTCACCTTTTTCACAACTTCTATTATAGCTCCGTAGATACGAGTATCTAATTGTTCCTTATTGCTTATTGTTAAATCTTATACTCGTGAAGTTAAGCTGCGTATCAATGTTGTTGATCTTGATTGGGACCAGATCTGTTCATCTTTAATGTTTCTTACAACATGTGCCTTTGGAGCATACTTGTGATTATTGTTGTCCATTTCCTGTGAGGAATTAAGTTGGACTTATCATATGTATTGGTGGGGGGGGATGTAACTTGTCCGATCTTTGATAAATGTGAAATGATTCCTAGGCATTATATGCATTTATAACATTGAATTTGATCTCTTTTGGTCGAGTAGCAAGGACTTCCCTAATAATTTTAGCTTTAAGGAGCCTTCTTTAAGCTTTAAGGTTGTCGGATGTTGTAAATAACTGGAAGGAGCTGAAGTATAGTTGTAAAATGCAGCAAGGAGTAACTCTAAGTAGCTATAAGAGCTATAAGCTAAAGAGAAACGGGGCCTTAGCCTACTGAGAAACAAATTTTCAAGTTTCTTACGCTCTATAAGCAAATAGTTGGCTAGATTTTTTGGACGAATCGTTGTGTAATGTGAAAGTGTTCGAATTCATCCGATGAGGATTGTCGATGAAATAGCTATGTAAGGCACCGATTTGAAACGTGTAACCAATTTATCACTGCAAATTATCCCATAATTATGTTTTATATATAAATCTAGGAGTATGATACACATTTCATTTTGTTTTCTTTGTTTAAGTGATCTCTCTTCCTTTAGATATGTAGTATAATGTACCCGTATTATAGTTGTCACCTCATCTTGTGGATTTTGGCAACTTTTTAATTAAAACTTTCATATTTAATTTGTATTTTCAACAACTATAAAAATAAATGATCTTTTTAATCTTCCTATTTTCGTGATGTTATTTTCCATCTAATTACGCTATGACATGTTAGTGAAAATTCAATATTCATTTTGTTGGTATACCTCAAATGATTATTTTAGTTTTCTAAAAGCAAACACAATAAATAAATTCTTAAGAGCAAATATTCAATAAACATATTAAGGTAAAAACATCTAGAAGACACTTGTTTCTTTGATAAATTAATAGGTGTACAACTTTGGTATCTTTGACTTAATAAACCTAATTATCATTATTTATCAATCAACCTGAAAATCCCAAAACATATGTGCAAAGGCCTCATTTTTGTCATTTATAAACACTCACAAAATCAGATCCCACCTACGCCTTGCAATCCGACCATAGTCACAAACAATGTAGACACAAGGTCATAAACAATTAAAAAAGTCCAACCCAACCATTGTCTAGTTAATGGGCCCGGTAATTTTGCATTAAGTTTCTGTTTTTATGTTTTTAATTTTGATGGCGATCCCCTGCTAGCTTACCATAATCCGCAGCTCCCTCTCTCTCCCTCCCTCCCTCCCTCCCTCCCTCTCTCGGTTTACCAAAACTCTTAGAATGGTCGGTGGGGGACCCTGTCGGGCTCCTCCCCCTCAAAAAAACAAACCGTACTCAGCCTCGCCCCTCTCTCGCTCTCTCTCCCTGGTTTACCACAACTATGAGAAGATTTACTAAGATAATTAAACTAAATGAAAAAACAACTACAATGAAGAATCATTTGACAACAATAGAGGAACTCAAATGAAACAAAAAGGGGTGAAAGAATGTAGGAAATGTGATGAAATTGAACCTGGAATCGGAGGAAAACGACCACCAAGCACTTGTCCCTGTCGGGGGTGGAGCGAGCGTTAGACTCCGAGTCTTCCTCGGAGACACCCGGACAGCTGTCGATCGTCGGCCACCGCAGTGAAGGCAGCGAAGACTTCCCGGAGACGGTGGTCGGGTTGCCGAGACTCGTGGAACCCAAAACCCGGAATCAAAACACTTGTAAATTCCGCTAGCTTAAGTCTCCGAGTCTTCGAGAGCCGTCGGTCGTCGGCCACTGGAGTGACGGCGGCAATGCGGTTCCCGGAGACGACGGCAGGGTTGCGGAGAGGTCGGCGGCTTGGATCCAGCCGTGAGTTAGGGTTCGAGCCTCAATTCCGCTAGCTTAAGTCTCCGAGTCTTTAGGGAGCCGTCGGTCGTCGGCCATTGGAGTGAAGGCGGCGATGCGGTTCCCGGAGACGGCGGCGATGCGGTTCCCGGAGAGGTCGGCGGCTTGGATCCAGCCGTGAGTTAGGGTTCGAGCTTAGGGGGTGCGAAGGCCGGAGCGTACGTGAGAGAGGGTGTGAGAGGAGAGAGAGAGTCCTTTGGCTTAGTTATTTCCCACCTACCACTATAATTTGGTTTAATTTTTTTTTTTAACACACTTTCACCAAAATTTTTATTTGGTGGAAATTGAAAAATTGAATTTACTAGTGAACCATTTTCGAGTGAAAGAGCTGCTATTAAAATAAAAAAGGGGGAAATTTAAATAAATAAATGTTAGTGGAAAATTAGTGAAAAATTAGTAGGAAATCAATTTCTTATAAAAATTAAAATTGTGAAAATATTTGGTGGTGGAAAATCAGTGGGACTTTAGTGGGAAATTTTTCATCGAAAATATGACGGTGGGAAATCAGTGAAAAAAATCAAGTAGTGGAAAAATAATGAAAAATTTCCCACTCGTGATTTTTCAGTGGAAAAATCGATGGAAAATTACGAGTGGGAAATTTGATGATTTTTGGTAGTGTCGGAAGTAATTTGATCCGTTAAGTTATGTCTCTATTCGGATTGTCATACTACTTTTTCTTTTTCTTTTTCTTTTTGTAAACTCTTACGTTCGGTTTCTTTTAATTTCTCACTTGTAACTCAAATTTGTTTAAACTTAAAACTCTCACAATTTTATAAAGATATATTCTTCCTCCCTGCTCAGCTCGATTCAACATTCCGAATTCCTTTTCAATCCTAATCTCTCTTTCAATAATATCCCAAACCTTCTTTAAGACCATTCCTTACTTAGTCATGCATGTTTCATTATAATCTAAGCAGTTATGGCCTTATTTTTCACCTCATCCCAACTTACTTCAACAAGATTTCTGTTAATTCCAAAAAAACCTTCAACTTCATCGGCTAATTTACATTTATTTCATATTTTCAATCCAAAACTTAGGATACCCAATTTCCATTTAATTCACACACATTAATGTACGAGATATTCTATCAAACTTCCCTTTCAAATTGATTCACTCTTACTTAACTAAACCAAAATTCAATTACATTAATTTGCTCAAGTTTAGCACACATACACCAATAAATTCAATCTTCCATCAATCTCCAATTTCATATCCTTGAGAACAACTCGAATAATATATACATGCTCATACTTCAATCATTCTCAATATCTTTCTTCTAATTCTTCCGCAACTAAACAACTTATTCATATTCATATAAAACTTAAACAAGCACATTCACAATTATAAATAAACCCAAATCAATTTCCACTCCATATCAACACATAATAAACCCTAAATTCAATCTCATTTGATCCTAAGATTCTTTCAATTCCACCACAACTAATTCAAAACTCACATTAACTTGTCTAATTCTTCAATTACAACAAAAATTTGTGATAAAATTTTTCTTAGAAATGGAGAATTAGAGATATACCTCAAAGGGGTTTTGAAGTGGAATTTGGTGGTGGTGGTTCGGTGTTTGAGGTGGCAGCTTCGGGCGTTGGTCGGCGGTGTCCGGCGCTAGACGGCGGCCAAAGGTGGCGCCCTTAGCCCAGTCCGGAGGTGGCAGTAGTAGCAGGGGCGAAACAGCCCTGTTCGGAGCGAACGGAGCGAAGAAGAGAGAGACAGATGCGTTGGAGGTGACACGGTAGCGGCCGGAGGTACCGACGGCGGCCTCGCTGGCTGCGGAAGAGGTGGAGATCGATTGCCGGCAGTGGCAGCACATGCGGCGGTGAAGGAGGAGAGGAAAGAGAGGTGAGAGTGAGAGAAGGGGAATGAATGATATTTACTTGCTTTTCAAACTCCTTCCCCTCCTTCATTGATTTTCCCGATGCTTCTAAAATCTACTTCTCTTTCTTTTTCTTTTCTTTTTATCTTGAAAATATTAACATCTTTTTTTTTTTTTGTTTGTCTTTTACTATTAATTTATCACATGGTTAAGTATTTAACTAAACGTGACCCATTTTTATTTGCTTATATATAATATTTTCTCTCTTTTTTTTCATTTACTTATTATTTATATATAAATAAATTGTGTTCGAGACACAATTTTATATTATTTGTGTGTACATACAGCTTCTTCACACAAATGTAAATCTGTACAAATTACTTATTATTATTTACGATTATTAAATTTGTTCGTATCATTTATGTCGGTTTCAAGTTTTTGAGTGGCTCACTCGCTCTTGAACAATATTAAGGCGATACAATACGAATGTTAAGTAATTAAATGCAAAAGTTTCGAGATGGTACAATATGAGAATAATTTAGGTTGTTATTAAGGGAAGAATCGATAATCCTGTAATTCTTTGGTTTTGATTGTGTGAGAACAACAATTAATTCGATTGAGTTAGCTTAATGACCTTCGAGAGAAGGCTTAGGTGGTTCAAACTGCCTCGATTCCCTAGGTCATCATAATTGTAAATAATGTAGAAGCATGTAATTGAGATTTTTGGCATGTTTGCATGGTAAATCCCGCCTAAGATTTGCTTTATCCGATTTTACTCTATTCTTTAAGTGCTTACGTTACCAACTAATTTGAACTTGTTTCTTTGCTTAGTTCAAAAGGATATTGACCTTAGACTTGTGTGAGATCTAATTCCTCGAGACCGACAATCGTACTCTCTATAGTACACAATAATAGGCCTGCTGAAAAAGTACTCTTAGCTTCAGTATCTTCCTCCAGTACCATGCTCGCTTGTTGTGCTAGTAAGATATCTCAAATATTTCCATTTTGTATGTAAACTTCATTGGTCCAATTAATCCATAGGCATTCTTTTTCGACATATAAATACCATAGGTGCTTGGTCACAGCTCGCTTGATTCCACTTCGTAAATTTTTAACACCCGGGCCCCCAACTTTTTGGGCATGCATACTATACTCCAAGCAAGGGGGGATTTCCCATATGTGTATTATTGTTCCTACAAAAAGTTTCTGCATATATCTTTTATTTCTTTGATGATGCTTGTTAGGAGGATGAACACAGAAGACCAGTATGTATGGGGTGAGAACAAGATCTGAATTTATGAGATGTAATCTCGCGAAGCATAAGATATGTGTCTAGTCTTCCATGTCTTGATTATTGCGGTGCTTTTCTCTGTAAGTTTATTACAAGTCTGTCTTGGTCCATCTTGTTATTGTTAGGGGAATTCCCGAATATTTGATCTGGAATTCACTTAGACTGAAGCCGAGTATTTCCATCTTACTTGCTTCGGGGACCCCAACTATAAAAGCTTGATTTTTGCTTGTTTATATCCAAGCCTCGTGGTTTTAGTAAAATGCTCAAAAACCGCATCACTATCTAGATAGTAAGGATGTGAGCTTTGCAAAAATCAATAAATCATTTGCAAAGCAAAGATTGACCAACTTTAGGCCTTTGCATAGAGGATGAAATATAAACCTCTCTTTTTGAGCTCCATGACTTAGAGTCGTAATTAGATAATCCATTATCAAGACAAAGATGAGTGGGGAGACAGGGTCTTCTCACCTTAAGCCTTTTTCCCTTTGAAAGATCCATTGTCTATGCCATTGATGCTAATGGTGTAGCTACAAGTAGAGATCAAGGACATAATCCACTTAGTGAACACTGGTGGAAACTTTAACATCTGCAATTGATCATTGACGAAACTCCAAAACACAGTCATAACCTTTATCAAGTCCACTTTGAAGAGGTATCTTGCAGAGATAATTTTCCTTTGCTAGAGTTTCACAAAATCTTGACAAATCATGATGTTGTGTTATATCAATTTGTGTTCTACAAAAGATGATTGGTTACCATGCACAAGTGTTGGTAGTATAGTCTTTAATATGCTGCAAATCAACATACATTTGTATAATGTATTCCAATAGGAAATAGGCCTATATTCAGAGGCATTTGCAAGGCTATTTGTCTTAGGGATGAGTGAAACTCTAGTGGAATACCAATTCCATTTCATTTGTCTAGTGTAAAAAAAGAACCAAATTGCATTGCACACATCCTTTTCTATAATTTTCCAATTCTCCTTAAAGAAACCACTTGTATAACCATCGGGCCTGGGTTTTTGTGGTTTGGAATCGAGAACGTGGCCTTTTTATCTCCTCTCGTGAAAGGCTTTATTTCCTCTCGCTGCGAAATTAAAGAGTGTTTTCTTTAATTTCCATTTCATTTTTGTTTTTTATTTTCAGTCTTTTAATTTCAGTATTATGGTTTTGAGGCGTTGTAATTTCATTTAATTTCCACCTTGCCTGGTGTAGTAATTTAGATTTATCGCTTTCTTTAATTCCTTTTATTCATGTTTTGATTGCTTTAATTTCGTACTTGCATGATGCTTGCTTGTTTTTCCTAATATGATCTTTTACTTCCACTTTTAGTTAGTAGAGGCCATCTTTACAATGAGTAGAAAGAGAAGCACTTCTCTTCATTTTGTACCTTTGTTCCCTAAACATTGGATCATTGGTTTAGGCCTATGGAGTCATTTTTGAAAATCGGTCTTGATTTTGATTTTTGTCCCTTTCAATTGTCCCTTCGGTTTACGCTTAAAATTATTAAACTTCCTTTATTTTGTTAGTTTTTATGAAAATTGACTTGTGACTCCTTTTAATCTCTTTTTTCCCTATCTCGATAAGCATCATTGTCTTTACAAAAACTCGAATTATTTTTGAAACCCGACTTGTAGTCCGGACTTTCTAGCCAAGAGTACTTCAATAGTCCATCCTAGAAAGTCGGATCTTGGCGTGAACCCTAGGAGACCGGATCCAGTCCTATGACCTGTCATGGGCTTGGCTCCTAGTCCAAGCGAGTCTCGGCTACTTGGCCCAGTGAGCCTCACTACAATCAGTTTGAAAAGTCAATATTTTCTGTTTTCCTATCCCGGAATTCTCGCAAGCACCTTTTGAAAATAACAGGGTTCCTAAAACCACCATTAACTTTAAAAAATTGGACCATTATTTCTTAATAAGCATACCTCCTTGAATTTGACATTCATCGGGAACACGATTTGTCACCCATGGTGACTCTACTAGGGACACTTATTAAGACGGTGTGACTCAAAAATTAGATTGGAAAGTTTAAATTACGTTTACATTAGGCATACATGCATTTAGGCGTTGTGGCAGTTGAAGTGTAGATGCGGATGTTAGGTTTTAAACTCTTATTACCCTTTTTCGGGAAGGTTGAATTACTACCTCAATGGCTCCATAGGACTTTACTACTAAGTGTGTGATTGCTTTTCCACTCATAGCACGCTCTCTTGATTCCCAATCTAGAGTGCACTTGGATATTCAAGTTTCACCATGCACCCTATAGGAAGTGAAAAGTACGGACTATAAGCCGCCATATTTATTTGATCTTTAACTCTTTTGAACATAGCACCTTTGGCCTTGATTGGAACTCATTTATGTACTTGTCTATTGAGTTTGTTTTTATTTAACCCTTTTCCTTGAGCCTTCATACGGTTCGATCAAGTGAAACCCAGTCAAGCCTAATAATTCTTGCATTAGTACAAAATAAAAATAATAAAATTTTTGTGTTAGTCCCTTGCATTTGGCCAAAATTAAAAATTCATTTTTTCCCTTTAGGTTGGTCCATGTATACATTCCAATCGAGTTAGAAGTCTCCTTTTAGGCTTCGTTTGTTTCTTTTTTGTGTCTCAACCATATATACATGTTGCCTTTGCCTTGTCGTGGCCAAGGACTGGATTTGGTTCCCTTTTGTCATTTGAGTTGGGCCACGCCGCCGGAGCCAAGTCTAATCTTGGTTTAGTTGGTTTCTCTTTTCCTCTTTTTGTGCATTTTCTACGTCCAAAAAACATGTTAAAAAGTTCTTTTTTATTAGGATTATTTTTAAATGTTTTAGCGTCTAGCACTTAAGCCCTAAAACTCCCCTTGTTTTTGTTTTTCTAGATTCAGTCTTGAACACTTGTTGTCCTTGGGACTAGATAGGGTAACATACCCAATATCGTCAAAATTTTAGCACTCGATGATTAGAGAGATTAGAAGTCGGAGAGTCTACTCGACAAATAGCCCACGGACAAATACGATGCCTAACTCACCTCTCAACACTTGATTAATCAATTGACTAAGAAAATAGAGGAAAAATGGAGGCCTAAGATAAGAGAATCAAGGCCATAGCTAGGGCCTTTGATACTCCGACCAAAACTTCGAAAATGAAGAGAAACCTAAAGGGGAGGAAGTAAAGGGTGATCCTAAGGATGCTATACCCAAAAATGAAAAACCTACTTCTAATTTCCCGTAGATCAAATAGAAAAAGTTGTTATGTGAGTATTCTATGTCTAAGGATATTACCGGGACCATGCAGGATTTGCTTCAATCCTAAAGGCCGAATTTACCCCAAAGTTCATCATGCCCGATATCGATTTTTATGGAACAAAAACCCTAACCACCAAGTGAGGAATTTCGCAGGAGCAATGACTTTAAAAGATACACCGGAAGACACACATAATGTCATTTTCACTTGGACATTTGATGAAGACAACACGAAATGGTACAATGTTGTTGACCGAGTGCAAGGTCACAAATTGGGCTGATCTTTACAAGTACTTTCTACACTAGTACTCCCACAACATAGATCTTCCGAGTTACTCTTTACGACTTAGAACCGATTAAGAACGAGGAGAAAGAAAGCTTCACCGACTTTCTTATGCTAGAAGGCAAAAGCTTCCCACATGGTAGATCAACCCTAAAAAAGGATCAAGTACGAATCATTGTCAAAAATCTGCGGCCTACCTATAACCAACATCTAAAGTTCTTACCTTTTATGTGCTTTATTTCCCTTAGAGATGCTAAAATGTCTGGTTGAGGAAGAGGTATCAGCCATGGCCACAAAAAATCGTGACAAACTATAGAAGCAATTACCAAAACAATGATAAGAAAAATTCGGTATGACAGGCAAGGGTGCGAGATGTTAACACCTTGATCCGAGTACATTGAGTATACTCGATGGAAACCTCTTGTACCCGGGCTCTAAATCACCTTCTCTCCAAAGGAAAAATTAAACTTCGCATGTTAGAGCAGAATCGGATATCGTTAGGCGATCCAATAACTCGGATGCTATAAAATTCTGTAAGTATTATCGTGCAAGTAGACACAATACCAACCAAGTGTTGGACCTTCAAAAACAAGTTGGAGGGCATGTTCAGGAATGGACAATTACACTTAAAGCTTCTAAAAACCAAACAACAGACAAAAACCCTCTCGGTGGAGCTTCTCTCTAAAAACTCTACCTCCTTCTTTTCTTAGGGGCTGCCATTAGCTTTTTGTCAATGGTAAGCCTCAATCTCTCTTTCTTTTATGTCTTATCTACTATTTTCTCTACAAATAATTGTTCCCTCACCATTTGTGAGAGTCTCTCCATACCCTCTTCGAATGAGTGGTATTGTTTTTCGTTTTTGAAGTGATTCTATCAGCTTGTTTTTATAGGTTTTGTAACGCCCCGTAACACCCCAAAACACCCCCGGGAGTATTACATCGCCGCAGTTCCTTAAAGGAACTCCTAAGGCTCTATCAGTGTAAGTTTGGCTCTCTCATCCCAACTTAGAGTTAACAAAGATGGTTTCCCCAAAGGAACTTGAGATTTCCTAAAAATTTTGCCGAATTCTGTTTGTAATACGGACTATCCCCATAGGCTTGAAGCCTTAAAACCCTGCATAAAAGCATAATATAACTCAACGAGCCACACGCTCGTAGTATACAACTCAACGGCCACACGCCGAGTCCAACCAATCATGCTATAAAACTTAAAACAATCTAAATGGCTCGTGGTACATTGGGTACAAACTATATGAATTGAATTACAAAATACAACACTACAAAATAGTAGAGATGCACATACGCAACACGAATCACTCAACAAGCAAGCAGCAAGCATCAGTCAGTGGAGTCCAGAGTAAGCTAAGTGTGGATCATACTTTCCGGAAATGTACCTGCAACACTAGGAGTGGGGGAAATTTGTGGGGGTGAGCAATAAACCACGGGGCTCACCGGAGTCTTATACCCTAAAAATGGAAATTCTTTACACATAATACTCGTAATAATAAAATCTGCGAAAACATAATAATATAATACAAATCTATATACTTTCAATGAAATCACTTGCAACATAAAGATCATGACTCTTTAGTCATTTAAAAGCACGATTTCACATTCATAAACAATTCTTTTGGGACTAAATCAACTTTCAACAAGGTGGGGCAACCCCTGCACTTTCTTTCAAAGACTTTCAATTAGAATTCGAATCATTTCAACTAAATCACTTTTCATGAATCACTTTCAATGAATCTCTTTCGGTGAATCACTTCCCGAGTTGGGGACTCGAACTAGCACTTCGCAATTTCTCATAATTTCTCTGATTTCTCTAGTTTCTCCGGGGCGCGACCTCAAATAAAAGGCTCCGGGACCTATCTAGGAAGATTCCAATCGAGCGTCCCGGTACCCAGGACCCCTAGCTAGCCACCCCTAGCTAGAATCCTTCCTTGTGCTAAACGATCCGAGCAAAGTCGATTCACAATAGTTTCTTTAACACGTTCACTTACCAAGCTTGTTTCAAACAGACATTCTCAAATCATTTTCACTTCTTAAAAGCACGTTTTCACGTTTGAAAAGCATATATCACATAGTCACATTCAAGTATCAATTTGCATAAAACAAGGAACTTCTTTCAAAACCAACTTTTGAACAACGCTTAACACAATCACTTGCACATATAGCCACAATTCAACACAAATAGTCATTCTCAGCTTCTCTTCAACTAAACCTTTCTCAATTCTCTCATTTAGTAAGATTACTTCCTTTTTCGAGCCACAATAACCATAAGTAATTACCATTAATCTCACATGTCCCAACTTCTCACAATTTACCATCTTTGCTTCAATGTTTGCCGATTACACCTCCACATTACTAATTAGCGTCTTCTTACTCATATTTAGTCAGATAGCTCTCATTCTTACTTCACTACTCGAAATGCCTCTAATTCCCTGCATCTCTAAGTGTAATTTGCTCTCATCTTAGGTTTCTATCCCATTAATCGTTCTTTCTTTACCAATTCAATCATACCGTTCTTAATTCCTTTTTATCGCTCTACTTTCACTAGCTTCGCTTATCTTCGAATTTAGTGCAACCTTAAGGATTTCATTATCGTTTGGACTCAATTATCCCAACAATCACCCATTCCTCACTCCCTTGCCTCAATTGTGCAACGCTATGAATTCACACTCCTCTTTGTGCTTCCCCACTATTTCCCAATATTAGTAATCATTTCCTTAATGCCGTGATCTCAGTAAATCTCTAAGGCTCAACCCCAAATACTAATTCGCAATTTATCCCCAAACCACAACGTGCTCATCCCCATCCCCAACTGGCCAAATTCCGGTACTACCCATTATTCCCAAGCAAGCCAACTCCGTCTCGATTCCCTGGTTTCCCATTTCGAGCCTAAACACTACCAATTCCCTTCACAACTCCTACTTCAACTTTCAGCAACTACTAACCTCGTTCGAGTAGCATACATGTTCAATATTCACAATCACATTCAACAATCACAATAAACTCATTTGGATTTCGAAATTACTAATAGTTTAGAGTATAAGACTACCCACCTGTAATTCTCGGGGTGTTAGGGATGGTTTTCGGGCTCCTTTATTCCTCGCCTTTCGGTCCGATCCCTCTTTCCATCGGTCCTCGCTCGGTTCCTCTCGGTCTCTCATTTCCCTATTCGGCTTAGCGTTTTGACCTCCGCTAGCGCTTGGTCGGGCCCTCACGCGTCGCCCGCCGGTCCTTCCTGCTGCCGCCGCTACTTTCCTCGGGTTCGGCCTCCCGGACCCTCTCGCGCTCGTCCTCACTTTGGTTCCTTCCTTCGCCCCTACTCCGTCTCGGTCTCTCGCTCTCTTTTCCCTTCGCTCGCGCCTACTCACGACGCCGGCCGCCGCCTTTGGCCCTACGATGGTCACCGGTCCTCCCCTCGGTTTCCTTCGACCCTCACACCGCTCGCCTTCTCTCTCTTTGCGCGTTTTGCGGCGGTGTCCCTCTCCTCTCGCTCCGTTTCCCTTGCGTGCGCCGGCCGCCTTACCTCCGTTCGCCGGCCGGCTTGCCGGCCTCCGACCTTGGCTCCGGGTCCCGCGCACCCTCTCTCTCTCTTTCCTGGTCCTCCCTCTCGCGTTTCCCTTTTCCTTTTCCTCTGCTCGGGCCTCCGAGGCCCCCTCTTTACCGTTCTCTCTCTCTCCACCGCTTAATTGGCGGTTCCTGTTCCTAATTGGGCCCCCAAATAGGCTTAATTATCTCTTCATAATTCAGTGAAAATAATCACTAGCCCATATACGACAAGTCCATATCTCCTCCATTCCGTCCTCTTACGCTGCTGCATCCTAATTTATCTTAATATGCCGGCCACGACAATTCTTAATCACCCAACAGTTCAGCTCGGATGAAAAAGGAAGACAATTCCTTGATTTAATTTATTCAACACCAGCCTCCAAGGGGATTTTAACGTAATATGTCCGGCCGTAAATAAAATCGATCACTCAACCCCCTAGTCGCGGAGAAAAATACTCAATAATCTTATGCTTTCCAGTGGTTTTCTTTAAAATTTCGGGTATTACATGCCCCAACTCGTAATCACCGGTTTAAAATAAACAAGCCGCTCGCCGATGATTAGCGCAGCGGAACGGAAGGTCGGGGAGTCGTTATCGTCGCCCTTGTCCGTGGATGGGGCAAGGCTTAGGTCGATAAAGCTAAAATTTGAATATAAGCTAACAATAGGCAAAAATGAAAGATAAAACTTAAATCAGTAAACTTCACAAAATGTGATTAACAACATAATATTTGATCGACGGATAACATTTCCTAATTACTAACACCATCCCTAGTGACCATCTGCGAGCCGCTACATCGAATATTTACAACTTGATACTTCCGACATATTTACCCAAAATAAAACAAGAAAACATTTTTTTGCAAAATGAGTTGAAACTCAATACGCTCATTATTATGTAGTAAAATATAAGTTGGAAATTTTTGGGTTGAGCACATGCATTTCAATTTATTTATAAATAAGGGAGAGAGAATAACTTAAAATGATTGTTAATTAATTATCCGTGTGGTTACCCTTGCGATTATCGGGTTTCTCCTAAATGTATACACACCTAAAATTGGGGTCATATGTACAGTGTGACCAATGATGATAACCGATGATACCAAATAATGGTATTGATGGGCGGGTCCACTTTTATATGGAAAATACTGTTGTAAATATTCTTTTGTTGGTTGTTAATGGCGGCCATATCCGGCCTTAATTTTTGAATGAAAAATTGAAAAGGATAACCGATGAACGTACTGTTATGATGATGTTGGTCTTGTTCTTGATGAATGGGTATAGGACCCCGAATGAGTGTCGAATAAAGTTTTACAAAATAAAATTTATTAATAAAAATTACATTTCTTGGTTAAGTTGATTAGTAATGACTTTACTTATACCTTTAATTATTATGATCTATTCATATTATTACTAATATGGTTTATGTTTATATAATTAGTTGTTCATGTATTACTTTATTAATTCTAATTATGTATGAAGTTACCTCAAGCATGAATATACATTTATTTTACTACAAATTACTTGCATTATATTACTACTAACTTATTTACGTAAGCATGCATTAGAAGTTAAATAATCACCTAAGCTATGGCTATATCAATATGATTTTAAAACATGTATTACATGAATTCTTTAGAAATGAACTAATTTATAATAATGTGCCATTTTTTATTTCTTCTAAAATTCCTTAACCACAAATTCTAATAAGATTATTCCAAAGTAAATCATGCATGCATAATTAAATTTTAGTTGGCTAACATAATTTTTATTCTTTAATTTTAAATTTTACCTATTGTATGATTATAAAAGTTATTAACTTTAATATTAAAACCTAATTTATAAAACTTAGGGTTAGGGCTTTACCTAAAAGAGGATGGAGGAAGATAAAAGTTGAGGTGAAGCTTAGTGGATGGTTGGTGGCGTGGACTGGCAGCAGTAGGCAACGCTTGGCGGCAGTAAGGGTGGCATTGACCGGCGGTTGTGGTGGTGGCTAGGTTTGGGGGTGTTTTAAGGGGAATATTTAGGGAATAAAATGAGAGAGAGAATTTGTGGGTTTGGTGGCTGAGATGGCGGTGGATGGTGGCTCGCAGTAGCGTCCGAAGGTGGCGGTAGGACTCGTCGTCGGCCGACGGCCGGTAGTGGCCTATATGGGTGGTGGAAAAATGGAAAAGTTGTCCGATGGCTTTTGGTTTGGAGGATTTGAAGGGGTATGAGTTGTGGTTGGTTGGTGGTCCGGTGGACGACAGTAGGGGCGGCGATGGGTGGCCGGTGGGACTGGCCGATGAAGGGTGGCAGGTGGCGTCGGTGGTGGTTGTGGTGGTGGTTGAAAGTGAAAGTGAGAATATGACGAGATAATAGTAAAAATTTTGTGATTAGGGTGTCTTTAGATGGTGTTTTCCGGTGGTAGGGTGGCCAGTGTGGTGGTTTGAAGGTGGATGTGGGTGGAGCGATATGCTGTGGAGGGATCTGTTTGGTGGTGGTTGGTGGTAGTAGGCGGTGGGCGGCTATAGTGGTGGTTAAAGTGGGAAAGAGGGAAAGGTGAGGGAGGAGAGAGAAAATGACATAAGGGCAGAATTTCAGGTTAATTTTTCTAATTGCTAAAGCCTATTTATACTAATTCTTATAATTATCTGTATGATTTTGCTGTCAATTATTTACACTGTTGCTTGACACTTGTTAATGATGTATGTTTAATTGGGATGATTAGGCAATCTTAAAATTGTGATTAGTGTAATTTGGTGTCAAGAGTTTATTTGACCTAAAAATTCTTCTTAATCCAATTTACTTATTATTATTATTATTATTATTATTATTATTATTATTATTATTATTATTATTATTATTATTATTATTATTATTATTATTATTATTATTATTATTATTATTATTATTATTACTACGGTTATTATTATTGTCATTACTATTCATGATGTGTTTTATTTTAAATATTTGATTAAATTAGGTTAGTTTTATTTGTAAAATTATTTCTCAAGATTGGTATTGAATATTTGTTAGTTGTACACAAATTATGCTAATTTTTATTTATGTTTTAAAATAGAAATTTAAATATGGCTTAGAAGTACCTAAGTAATATATTGGGATTAATAGTTTATGAATTATATTTTAAATTTAAATATAGGTTATCCATCGTCAGTCGTTCATATTTAGGTCTTGCAAAAATAAATTTGATACATACATATAATATGACATGAAAATTTTACAATTGAAACGCACGCGCTCATGATAAGTCGAGTGTATTATGTTAATATATTTTCTTTAGGGTTGAATTGTTACAGAGTTTATAATTGTATGTGGTTGAATTATTGATTGATTGTCGGACCCATATGCAACGAGCATTAATTCTTCAAATTTGGACTATTGTAACAAATGAATCTATTCGAAAGGAAGGCTATACAAGATTTGTGGATGTCCTTGTTAAAGGTTGTATGATGAAGCAGTGATCGAATGGAAGAGGAGCATTTAGAAGAGTTTCAATTAGTTCTTTCAATCGACAAATTTATTTTGTTATTTTAGTTATAAATTTATTTGAATATTTTCATTTTAGATTACATATGAATTTTAATTAATGAGATGGATTCGTTATTTTAAAAAATTCATGTAAATCATAGGATTCTAATCAAGCTTGGGCCAGAGTAGGTGCAGTTTGGCATTTTAAGATCATCTTGATTGGTTACTCTTGACCTATTTTCGACTATTTTAAGGTTTTTTTCTTGTGGTTTATGTTTCCAAGGTTAATCTTAATGGATCAATTTTGTTCTTTAGTGGTTAATATCTGTTTCTGAAGTTTTAAAAATTATCAAAAAGAAACTTTTTTTTTTTATCATTAGAAACTCTTCTTATTTGCATGCCTGATGCTTTATGCTCCTCCATTCTTTATACTTTATATAAGGATGTATAAGGAAATATTGACATATTTGTCCTTCACTTGTTTAAAAATCTTTTTGTTCTTTAGTGGTTAACATCTGTTTCTGAACTTTTACCTGTTTATATTTATTTTTACCTTATCTGACCAATTTTTATATTTATTTATACATTTTTATTTACGATGAGAAGTAACACAAGGAAAAAAGAAAGTGATGAACAAAGTTAACTATCAAATTTTACAAGTAACTATAGTTATATTAAAGGACAGATTATCAAATTTTACAAGTTGATTATGGTGATTAACCAAGCATGAAGGAACTTTATAGCAGGAGGACAACATAAAAAGAGAGAGAAATCAATTTTTATAAATGGAGAAGCTCAACTTAAAACATCCTTTTTTTGGTTAAACTTTATCAACAAAATGAAAAAGCAATTTCAAAAAATTACACCACCCTTTTTTTTTGCAAATTCTTAAATGCTCCTAGGAGCATATATTCCTAGGAGAGAGAGAAAAGATTAGACCCATAAAATCTCCTCTTATTTTTCCGTTCGTCCAACCATCTCGTTGATATATGATGAGAAGCGAGATACTTCCATGTGCATATAAGATGTTCTTTTTTTGGGCCATGTATCACTTCTCATTAAAAATGAAATGCATAAATAAATACAAAATAGGTTATATAAGCTAAAAGTGAGTATGAAATGGTGAAGGTATATAAAAAAATTTTTCAAATAGATGGAGATATATATCTGTTTCCGAAGAAAATTGAGTTGATGATGTGGATGATGATTCGAGAGAGGAAGGATTTACCGCTTCGGTTCCGAGGACATGGCACGATCAATCCGATTCCGCGTGGCGACCGCTTGAACCCGCAAAAGGCAAAGCCATGGGTGGTGGATCCCGGGAACGCCCTCCGACGCTCAAGTTAGTGTTTGACTTGATTGAAGGAATCGAGGAAATCTTCCTTGATGTGCGTGGGGAATTCCGTGGGAGTTGAGAGGTTTTCCAAAGACGAAAGTTCTTGGGATGAGTGTTGACGAACGTTGATGAATGTTGAGAGCTTAGGAAGCTTGAAGGTATGATTATAACAAAGATGAGATTTTGTGGAATGTGAACATGTCCCCTTGGGGTTGGGAAACGATATGTATTTATAGGAGATTTTAAAGGGGTAAAATAATAATTTATCGTGGTTTAGGGAAACCCCACCCCTAGTGGGCTTTGGACTTTTACCGGCCCGTTAAGGGTTGGCTTGGGCCGATATCTCCCTTATCCGACCGATTAGGCACGGCTTGGTCGGTGATGTGGAGGGTGATCTTGAACTGTCCGGAAAGTACCCGAATCATTTAGCCCCTCACGTTCTACTTGCACGCCTCTCGAGGTGGGCGGGTGGAATGTGGAGCCTTTATTGTTGCACTTTTCCGGCCCCTAATACCTTTATAAATAGGAGATGAATCTTGAGTAGGGTAGTAAATTTCAACTTCTTCATTCTTCTCCTTTGTCTTGCTTTGGAGAAAACGACCGTCGGAACGCTTTCGGTCGAATACGAGAAGTTGTGCCCTCGCTTCAACCGAGATGAGGCCGAGCAAACAGCGATTGATCGTCGTTGGCCATCCTTTGTCGCGGAGGCATTCTACCAGCTTCTCATTGACGATTGGAAGCTCGGGTTGATAAATGATGGTGAGGAGTATGATAAGTTGCTTCAAGCCACGATTCGTTCCGAGTGGGATACACTTGAGGCTTGGGTGGAATCTAACCACGATCTTATCATTGAGCTTCAATCGGTGAACCTTAATTCTTCGAGTGTATGTTGCGATGGGAGGAGGAACCGCTCCCGGCGTTGGCTCGTCGTCCGACCCTTCCTTGGAGAGTGGCGAGTCAATAGATGACCCTTCTACTCCTTCTTATCATGGCCGAAGGGATTGTGATAAGTGTCATTTTTGCATTAGATTTCATAGGAAGTTGCTTGTCATTTTTGGGGATTTATGTTCATATTTATGTACTTTATGCCCCATTTATGCTTTTTACTTGGGTTTTGCGTTTTTGGTATATTTCTGCAGCTTCCTAATGATTTGGACCTGATTTTAGTCATATTTCAGTCCAAAGCTATTTTAAATCTATGTTTCTAACGTCCTTATTGAAAGAGCTTTCCAATGACATATTATAAGCTTAATTACGTTGAGGAACGGAAAAGATATGAGTTGGAAAGTAAGAAGGGTGTGGTAACGAACACTTCTTTACTCTCTGAATTATGTTTTTTCCCACACTTATGAAGCAAGCATAATGATGAAAGAATTAGAAACTAGACTCAATGAGCTTTCCGTAAAATCAAGAATCGCATCATTTGGACATCGGACGAGGAAGTTATGACTAAATCAATTTGACGCATGCCTTCCAAGCAACCAACACGGGCAGCCCGTTTCGGAGGAAACGGCCCGTGTTGAAGGTGAGCCTGCCAGGAGCATTTACATCAAAAACGGTCAGCCCGTTTTGGAGGACACGACCCGTTTTCATCGTCCCCGTCCGGTTTTAACGTGCCAGCAGCTAACACGGGCAGGCCGTGTCGGAGGACACGGCCCGTGTTGAAGGTAAAATATGCCGAGACGCTTCGGTTTTGACGGTTTTGGCTCTTGATTGCTTCTTAATGGCTTATTTAAGATGATTTTCGGCCATTGCTCGCAGAGAAACCAATCCAGAATCCTCCATAGTTCATCCTCCATTTTTCCTTCCTCCATTTGTTCATATCAAACCAAAAACTTTGAAGATCGAAGAAGAAGATTGAAGTAGTTGCGGAGTTCCATTTGAAATCGAGAGATTCAAGTGGAGCACTTCAAGCCTATCATCTACTTGTACATTTCTTGCTGTTTGAGGTTTGATTTCAATGTATTGGATTTTAGTTAAGCTTTCAATAAACATGTGTGAGTAGTTTAGTTTTTCTAGGGATTTGTAATCCGAAACAATGAAGTTTGATTAGGCTTTCATAATTTGTGCTTGAATTCTGATTTTTTTATCAATAGAAGGTTGTGTTCATCATGTTCATGAGTGTTTTGAAGGCCTAAGATACTTGTGTTTAGAGATTAATCTATCATGTACTCGAAAAGTGAAATAGAATAATCCGACAACCAACCTTTCTACCTAGTTTATGAAATTTGAGAAAAGAATAGTAAATTAGGGGATCACTTTGATAATTTGAAATCCTTAACTTTGATTAACTTAAAATGCATATGAAAGTTGTTTGATAGTTAATTGAAGCAATTCTATTAAGCATCGAAAGAGCGGTAGAATTTTGTGATTATCGATCCTTGATTTATTTGAATGAATGATTGCACAAATTATGTTTAAATAATCAAACCCATTGTTAGAAAAGCATATCCCTAGATATTTTTACCCATTGATTGAAGACTAGATTAATTTTCTTAATTTTAATAGTTAGAACTAGTTTAGAAAGTACCAACTTTAAAAATCTGATTTGCTTAGCAATTGAGTAGAGGGCTAGTTTAGTGCATTGCTAGATCGAGTCCTTGTGGGATCGACCTTGACTAGCTACAATTTAAACACCGTGCGCTTGCGGCCTGTCAACTTGCCCAAGGAAAAGGGAAGTAGCCTCCCTGCGGAGAAGAAGAGGAACCTTCCGAAGGAGAAGTGAGGTGATGGTCGTTGCTATCCTTTCGTCCGAGTAGTGTAACCGTAGCGTAGTAGTGTAACCGTAGTGTTGTAGCGTAGAATCTTGAACTTTAGACACTTTGCTTCTTTTGTAATGGCGCGTTGCGCGCTCTTGTCTCAATGACTCGAATGAAGTTTACATTGCTAGCCTTATTTCCCTTCGCTTTTCTATCCCATTGTTGACGCTTTGTTTGTAGTGAATGATTTTTTACTTAGCCCCTTGGGGCTAAAAAGGAGTCTTGCGGGGAGGATGAGTCCTCCCGTGGTCCTTCTAGGCCTCTTGCGGGAGGATGAGTCCTCTCGGAATTCTTCTAGGATCCTCAAGGCGTCCCAACCCCTATGTGCCTCGGATTCGAAGAAAGTGAGTTTGCCCATGGTAACGTTGTCATGGGTCTTTTACGCGACCTTTTAGCTCCCGGAGGCTTAAAAGTGCATGAACGTAAGTATCTCGCTAGGGAACATCCCACGGAGAGCGCGACCCCTAACCTTAAGTTAGGAGTGCGAGTGCCCATGCGGATATGGGTCTTTACGCGACCTTCCAGCCTCCCTAGGCTTAGAATTGCATGATTGTGTGTCCTCTAAGGGGTGTTCCTTTTATGGAGTTAGGAGTGCGATTTTTAGCTCCCGGAGGCTAGGTTATCGCTCCGCTTAACTCCAAAGGATGTCCCCCGTGGAGGTGGAAATGCGACTTATTAGCTCCCGGAGGCTAAGTCGTTACTTGACGTCGAGAGGCGTTTGGGCTCCAAAATCATATGCTTCGTTGCGGAGAGTTTTTGCGAAGCTATGCAATTTTTAATTTTTAAAGGTTACGATTCCAACCCAAATAATTACGCTACCTCTCAATAACAGGCCCCCGACAAGCCGACCCCCTAGGTCGACCCCCACGCCGCTCCCCTACTCGGAAGACCCCGTGGTAGACCCCGAGGTCGACCCCTCCCCCACTGCTCCCCACGCTCGGACGACCCCCTACCGACCCTCGAGGCCGACCCCTCCCCTCTCGCTGCTCCCCGCACTCGGACGACCCCCCGGCCGACCCCTCCCCCGCCGCTCCCGCGCTCGGACGACTCCCTGTGCCGAACCTCGTGGCCGACCCCGAGGCCGACCCTTCCCCCACTACTCCCCGTGCTCGAACGACCCCCGGCCGACCCCCGAGGCCGACCTCTCCCCCGCATCGGCCGACCCCCATGGCCGACCCCTAAGGCCGACCCCTTCCCCCACTACTCCCC
The DNA here is from genome assembly GCA_021018815.1 of Talinum fruticosum. Classification (NCBI taxonomy): domain Eukaryota; kingdom Viridiplantae; phylum Streptophyta; class Magnoliopsida; order Caryophyllales; family Talinaceae; genus Talinum; species Talinum fruticosum. Next base: position 2,472,382 of record JAITYX010000015.1, on the reverse strand, counting down.
ACGCTCGGACGACTCCCGGCCGACCCCGAGGCCGACCCACGTGGCCGACCCCCATGGCCGACCCCCGGCGCTCGGACGACCCCGTGGCCGACCCTTTCCCCCGCCGCGCGTCCACATGAACCCCCTCACGACCGACCCTGGGGCCAAGTCCCGGACTAACCCCGAGGCGAAGTCCCAGGACCGACACCCCCACCCCGTGCCTAACTCTTTTTTTGTTTGTTGAGTTGGCATATTTTTGGGGAAACATTCCCAACTAATTTTATGCGTAAAAATTTTTGAAGGGGACGGAAAAATACCGACCTCGATTTTAAAGCGAAGAAATTGTAAGCTCCTTCACACGTGAAAATATCAACCCAATTCGTAGCGGAAATACGATGGCTATGGCTCCGTTAGTCAAAACATATTTGGCGTTTTATGATCGAGAAAATCAAACCCCTTTTCGATGAGCTTGTGTTGACTCAACGTTGAGCTTAAATATGTCAACTCTTTAGTATGGGCCTTCGTAGGGTGCCTTTGATTGTGCCCAAGTCGCAATTTTACATTGGAGGTTTTTGTTAGCTTCTCGTTTGCCTCCGAGCTTGATGTCATCAAACAACGTTTAACGTTGGGCTATAATAATGATCGTGCGCCTTGACGGCCAAAAATCTTCTTCGTCTTCAATTTGCGAACCATCGTTCCTTTCATATTTGAGGAAAAATGTGGGCACCCAGCTAACCTTTACTGGAATCTGGAGATAAACAATCGTAGATTGAACCTTATAGCGTTGGAGCAGCTTCTTGCGGAACAAAAGTGTTCTTTAAGGGCGTTAACCTTGTGCTTTTTTTGTCCAAGAGGCCTTCTTTTGACGAATGTACGCATCTCGAAGACCATAGTCGATCTCTTCATGCTTGGCATTTACTTATCTTATGCTTGGATCTCGCTCCGGAGGTCTCACTTTGGAGTTAAGCTCTTTAGCCATATCCATCCCCGAGAAGGAAGCACCGGAGGAGGGGGAGATCCCCAAGGATGATGACGTTGACGAGGATGCCAAAGATGGCTCCGAGGATTGGCCCCTTTCCATAACTCTTCGTAGCATATGAGTTATTTTTGGTGTCCCGCATGCCATATGACTTGACACTCTACTACTTTAGATTCGTTTTGCTTGAACTTTTATCTTCGATCGATCCTTGCTTGATGCTTGTTGCATGCTTACTCAATGCTTACTTGCCTCGTTGCTTCTTTTTATTGTTGCCGATTTTTGCTTTCTTGCCGCTTGGGGTACATGATCACCCTTCATCATAGTTGGGTCTTCTTTAAGTTTTACAACTTGGCTATCCTAGGGGGTGTATTAGCCCTTTGGTGTTGCCCCCAAAATCGGCTCAATGAAAAACATATAACGAAAGACACTAGTAACGTAGCTGCCTTAGGGGTTCATATTAGCCCCTACTTTTTCTTCTAACTTTGACAAAGTTAGGAAAATACAACGAAAGGAACCGAGGGCTTGGGCGCTCTAGGGGTTCGTATTAGCCCCTATTCATGCCCCTAAGACTGTCTTAAAGTAAAGGGTGAGACGTAAAGATGTGGAAAGCTCCCTCGTTGTATTCATAAAAGATCGAAGTCCGTACGCAGGGGAGGAACGTGTGCCCCGTTGAGCGCTTTCGAAAAGTCACGTCAATCGTGGGTGATTCCTTTACAAAATCTTTGGGACTTAGGCTGGGTGGGTCTTTAAAGAAAGGCCCCCACGCCGGACAATGAGCTCGCACTATTTACATAAGCACCATTATCTCATGAGTTTGATGTTTTCGGAGGCGCAAGCCGGACCTTGACATGATCTTCTATGGTGGTAAAACACACCATCAAAGTCTCGGAGACCTTGGTTAGGGCTCCGCCTCGAGCTTCTTACCCTTGGGATCATCATGAGTCTTTCCCTCCTCTTTCTACTTCTCCATCAAAGGTCGAAGGCTTATTACATAGCATTCACGCGCGGTCTTTTGGTCTTCATAGATTTCACCTACGGATCCATCATCAAGCTCATACTTCATGAGGAAAAGGTATGGAGTGACGACCGCTTTGATCCGGTTGAGGGTGAGACATCCAATGATGACATTGTAGGCGGAGGGGATGTTGATCACTAGGAATTTCACTTCAATGTTTTGGCCTCGAGCTTCTCTCCAACCTCGACCGGTAGGCAAATCATGCCTATGGGGTGTATCGTCCGCCCTCCGAATCCGACGATAGGATTGACGAGGGAAATGAGATTCTAAGGGGGTATACTTCAGCTGACTTAGGCATTCCATGGTGATGATGTCTACCAAGCTCCCCGTGTCGATAAGGACCTTGCAGACTATGGCGTCCGAAATCTTCAATGTGATGACCAAAGGATCCTAATGTGGGGCGGCCATGCATTTCAAATCTTGTTCTCCGAAGGTCCTCGTGGGCACCTTTACGGTGGAGGTTGGCCGATGATCGGGACTTGTTGAGCGCTCCCGAGGTGAGCCTTCCAGGAAGAGAGGGTCGTGCCCCTCGCAAATCCCCCAACGATGGTGGCTACAATCTTAGTAGTATCGTTGTCATCATAACGCTCATATCCCCGCCTTGAAGAACTTCCTTGTGCTCTATGAGTATCTTTTTAAAAAATGATCAATTTGGCCTTTATCCACCAACTCCCCAAGCGCTTTCTTTAACGCGCGACACTCAGTAGTGTTGTGTCCGGTTTGTTCATGGAATTCGCAATATTTGTTGGAAGCTCGCACTTTCGCAGATGTGGACATGGGAGGTGGTTTCTTGAGCATGGGATGCCCTTTGATCTCTATCGAATACTTTGGGGATCGGTGTTGAAGCGATGGTCCACTTCATTTCGAGGATTAAAGTCGACGCCTTTCGAGTGCTTCGCCAAAGTAGACACCTTTTGTTCAGCGAGGGAAAATTTGAATCTTCCGCTTCGAGTCCATTAAGGAAGGCGATGTAGGCGACTCCGTCTTGCGGGTTAGAGATAAGGACGGCCTCTCCATGAAACCTTCGGACATAGTCGTTAAGGGTCTCGTTTCTCCCTTGCTTAATCTTGGAGTGGTGGATGCTAGTCTTCTTCGCTTTGCAACTCATGATAAAATGTGCGATAAACTTCTCGCATAGCTCTTCAAAGGAAGAGAGGCTCCCTTGAGGAAGATTGTTGAACCATTTCTGCGCGATTCCTTTTAGTGTAGTAGGGAAGAATCAGCAGTAGGTTGCATCGTCCCCGTCCCGCACGCACATATGAAACTTATAGTTCGCCGAGTGATCTTCAGGATCGGTTATGCCATTGTAGGGGTTGATGTTTGGGACCTTTATCTTCTTCATTCGGGAGCATTCATAATCTTCTTCGAAAATGGAGTGTTGAAAGTGTGTTGGGTCGGCCTTGAATCGGAGCTAGAGATGGGAACGACGCGGGGTTGGTGGCGTGGAACTTCCACCGTGGAAGGACTCTTGCTCCTCTCGGATCAAGGAGGAGTGCGCCCGGTCCTTTCGACTTCTCGGGACCCTTAAAATTTGATTGCTCATGATGTCTTTCTCTTGATCGCTCCCGCTCCCGGCGTCGACCCTCTTGGTCGCGCCTGGAGCATTGTAGGCTCGCCGAGGATTGCGGCTACGTGTAGCCGATCGTGCAGACCGGCGGACCTTCCGCTACCCCGGGGCCCTCACTCCGTGTTTGGGGTAAGGGCGTCGCCATGATCCTCGAACCAGGCATAACGCCTACTGTGGGTAGCATAGCGGGTCGAGGCCGTGTGCGAAGTTGCAATATTCTCGTTGGCTTTATGGAGAGCTTTCTTTGCCTCGATAATCCCACGGGCATCGCTCTCTTCGTGACGCCTTGTCGTGGGGCGCTTGGTTGCTCAGGGGCAAGTGCCGTCTGGGGCCTCGGTGGATCGTGGCTGGAGCCGCATGGGAAGGCATCCCACCCAAGAAGTGGCCAAAAGGCTTACCTCCCTAGGGTGTTGTGCCGTACCCGGGACTCGGGGCGTAGTGTAAGGGCATGATGGGCATGCGCCGCTCCATGGTGGCTCGCACTGCTTTTGCACTTGCCGTGCGACAGTCATTTTAAAGGTCTCTATTAAGCTCCGAGGAGCCCCTAGGGTGACATACCCTTTCGGCTTGGTGTGGCGGTTGCTGGTAGACCGCCGAGATGATTCCGCATCCTTGGCTTGAGGAGCGTTGCAGGATTGGCCCCTCGTAGGCATTAAATGATGAGGGTGAGGGACCGGTGGGTTGGTCGTATCGCGAGTCATCTTATATCGAGATCGAGTGCCACCGGCAACCATATGCTACCTTCCTCCCAACAGACGGCGCCAAACTATTTCCGGAGAAAATTGAGTTGATGATGTGGATGATGATTTGGAGAGAGAAAGGATTTACCGCTTCGGCTCCGAGGACGTGGCACGATCGATCCGATTCGCGTGGCGACCGCTTGAACCTACAAAAGGCGAAGTCCCGGTGGTGGATCCCGGGAACGCCCTCCGACGCTGAGTTAGTGTTTGACTTAATCGAAGGAATCGAGGAAATCTTCCTCGATGTGCCTGGGGATTCTATGGGAGTTGAGAGGTTTTCCAAAGATGGAAGTTCTTGGGATGAGTGTTGATGAACGTTGATAAATGTTAAGAGCTTAGGAAGCTTGAAGGTATGATTATGAGAAAGATGAGATTTTGTGGAATGTGAACATGTCCCTTTGGGGTTGGGAAAGGATATGTATTTATAGGAGATTTTAAAGGGGTAAAATAATAATTTACCGTGGTTTAGGGAAACCCCAGCCCTAGTGGGCTTTGGGCTTTTACCTGGCCCGTTAAGGCTTGGATTGGGCCGATATCTCCCTTATCCTACCGATTAGGCGCAGCTTGGCTGGTGACGTGGAGGGTGAGTCGAAACTGTCCGAAAGTACCCGAATCAATATCAAATTTTCTTTTCAGGATACTCTTGTAACCAATTGTTTCGAATGCAATAACATTATATATAGAGGAATGGGTAAAATCGTAATGACCACAAGTCAAGGAATTTTCTATAAAAAGGAATAAAAACAAAGTCAAGCAATCAATCTAAGTGTTAAGCTAATACATTATACCAGTGGCTGTTTATTAAGTCTCGCCAATTGATATTAGCATTCTACCCGAGACAAGTCAAAACCTCTATCATGCTCATAGGAGCATATGTTTACAAAAGCCACACTAACATATATATAAAAATTAGGAATATTGGATGGGAATAATACAAACTTTGGGGGTATTGGTCAAATTTAATATGAACAATTTCCTTAGTCATGCAACGTAACTAACTTTGGGGCTATTTTCCAATATCGAACGCCACCGAGTTTTATGGGCGGTGACTCGTCGGGAAAGTGATGTGGCAAGTGTATTGGACACGTGTACGGCGGAGTCATGGGTTTGACTAGATTTGTGAGATTTTAATGCCACTTAAGCAAGGAACCAACTTTGACTCTTGCAGTCCCCTTTCTTCTTCTTCGTTGTTCTTCTCGTCCCCTTCTCGCTGTCGCCCGTTGTTCTTCTCCTCTTGTTCTCTCGCCTCCCGCCTCTCGTTCCCCACTCTAGCCTCGCTTTTGCTCTCTCTGTCTTTGCTGGCCTCTCGGTTTCCTCGTCTCTACTTCCGTCGCTCTCTCTTTCCTCTTCTCTCGCTTTCTTCCATCTCTTGTCCCGTCGTTCTCCGTTTCTCGCTCTCGCTTTATGTTTCTATCGCTCTCTAGCCCTCTGTCTCATTCTCACTCTCCCTCTTCACTATTCTCTTTTTATGTGTTGTTGTTCTAGTCCTCTCTCATCCCCTCGTTCTCTGTTTCTCTCGCTTCCTACTCTCGTTCCTATCGCTCTCTAGCCCTCTGTCTCATTCTCACTCTCCCTCTTCGCTTTTTCTCTCTCGTGTGTCATTGGTCTCGGTTCCTCTCTCGTCCGCTCGTTCTCTGTTTCTCTCGCTCCTCGCTCTCTGTTTCTATTGCTTGGAGTCGGGCTTGAAAGAGGAGAGAGCAGGGGAAGAGAGCGACGAAGCAGGGGAAGAGAGAGGCGTAGAGTCGGGTTTGAAAGTAGGGGAAGAGAGAGAGGGGGAAGAGCGAGAGCGAGGAGGAGGTTGAGCGAGAGAGAAGAAGGAGAGTTTTCACCCGGAGAGAGCGACGAAGTAGGGGAGAGAGAGGCTTGGAGTCGGGTTTGAAAATAGGGAAGAGAGAGAGAAAGAGAGAGAAAGGGAGGGAGGAGAGCGAGATCGGAAACGAGGAGGAGGATGAACGAGAGAGAGGGAGGAGAGGGGTTTGAAAGCGGGGAAAAGAGAGAGAGCAAGAGGTTGAAAGTAGGGAAGAGAGAGAGAGAAGCATAGTTAAAATCTCACAAATCTAGTCAAAAATTGACTCCACCGTACACGTGTCCCAAAAATTTGCCACGTCACTTTCCCAACGAGTTGCCGCCCATAAAACTTCGGTGGCGTTCGATATTGGAAAATAGCCCCAAAGTTGGTTCTATTCGCAGCCAAGGAAATTGTTCGTATTAAATTTGGCCAATACCCCCAAAGTTTGTATTATTCCCGTCCAATAAAATTAAGTAGTGTCGAACTATAATGTGTTTAATATATATATATATTAGTGGCGGATTCAGGAATTAAATTAAGTAGTGTCGCACTATAATGTGTTTAATATTCATATATTTGTGATATAACCTTTTAATACTTTTCTTCCTTTTTAGTACTACACTATATATTCATATATTGGACTAAACTTATCAAGAATTTCCAATAAATCAAATTCTCAAGTTTATCAATGTCAAATTCCATTTGATCATTTGTAAAATAATATTATGTATAAAATATTATTCACATCCAAATTTTTAAATTTTACATCTATATTTCAAATTCCATAAATAAAATTTAAACCACGTTTACTTGAAATTTAACTTTGCCTTTGGGCTCTTGACTTACGACAAAGTGAAAGAGTCAATGTGTGGATTTGGAGTTTCGGAGCTTCCTAACTTGAGAAATTGTGATTTTTTTGAAAAAAAAAGTGACTAACTTGTTAAAAGTAGAAAATTTAAATTGAAAAAGAGGGTTGAAAAATAGATAATACAATGATATCCTATGAAATTAAAGATGCTACCACATGAGCTAGCAAAATCAAAGGAATTGCATTGTAAGCTTGCTGCAGAGCTAAGCAATGCTTCATGATATAAAAGGATAAATAATATATATATATATATATATATATATATATAATAGTTCCTTTTTGCAGATTTTTTACATATAAAGTTTTTCCACTTGAAAAGTTGTGGTGTTACTTGACACCACTCTTCTTAACATGAATCCACCCATTATATATTTGGTAAGAATTAGGGAGTATATTCATTACCAATTCCATGTACACTCGGCATAGGTTGCCCTTCTTACGATTCTCGCTGACACCTCTTCCTTTTTCTATCTAATTGCTCTTCGATATCTTTCTTTTTCCTTCCCCTATTACAAAAACATGTATTCTTTTCACTTCTATCTATTGATCTACGAATAACCGTATCTATACACTTTAGGTATTTCCTTGATCTCCAAGCCACCGCAAGAATTCTCATTCTGATTTGCTCCTTAATTTCCTTTAACATTGCTACAGGGTCCCTTTGAATATTGCTGAATATCATCCGGTTTCTAGTTCTCCAGATATTGCATAAGACTGCAAGTGACTCTAGCCCAAAACTAGTGTTTTCTCCATTTTTCCCCTTTTCCAGTTTTGCAGGTTATTCAACCATTGCTACAAGGTTGACCCTTTAATCTTTATTACCATCCATTCTCGCCATTGCTTCTCTCGGGTAAGTGGCCAACTCACAGATCATAGAACAACTATTCTATGGTTTCTAGCTGCTTTTCACATATTCCACAGTCAGATCTGTAAGTGTTGTATGAATTGGCGTAACCTATTTCTTACAGGGATCTTCCTCTTCATTATAAGCCAACCCACAAAATTATGTCTTGGCATGTTTAACTCTGGACCATATCATTTTCGGCCATTTTGGTTTCTCCTTCAGCTTGAGCCTCTATTTGTACCCAAATTCAATTGAATATGTACCTTGTCCGCCATGGTCCCATCTCCAGCTTGTTTTTGCTGCTACTCCTTCATTTAAAAATTTCTTTGATTGAGTGCGGTTTCTTCCAATACCACCAGCAGCAGCCTCCTATGGGTTATAGTCCCACCAATCCTTACCCTTCAAGTATCTTTCATTCACCCACTTGAACCAAAGTGTGTCTTTCTTCATTGCCACTGCCCACACTATTTTTGCTGCACATGCTTCATTCCATATTTTGAGGTTCTTGATCCTTATCCCTCCAAATGCTTTGGGTTTACATGCATCAGCCCATGATACATATGGGACTTTCTTGTACTCTCCATCTCTACTCCAAAGGAAATTTCTACACTTTACACTCGACCATATTGACAACTTCCTGTGGTAAGATGAATATGGCTGCCCAAAAATTAAATAAACCTATTAACACATAGTTTATCACACTACTACAAAAATGTTAATTAGCAACGGAATTAGCGACGGATACAGCTTCGTTGCCAAACGAAAACGAGATATCCGCTATTTTGGGATTAGCGACGAAATCTCCGTCGCCGACGGATTAGCGACGGAATATTCCATCGCTATTCTATCACAGACCAGGATTAGCGACGGACTTGGGATTAGCGATGGAAATCTCCGTCACTAACAGGATTAGCGACGGAATATTCCGTCGCTATTTTGGCATTAGCGGCGGAAATATCCGTCGCTATTCGTCGCCGATTCCGTCGCTAAGCCGTAGTCGTGGGATTTAAAATTTTCACATCTAGGAAAAACAAAAAAAAGTATAATAAAATTAATTTAGTCGATATCGACGGAATTTTCCGTCGTCTGTTCAGTCGCTAATGAAAAACTTTTATTAGCGACGGATCTGTTCCGTCGCTAATATGTAATAAATTTCGGATGTGGCCTTTCGGCTAGACCGAGCAAACCAAAAGCGAGAGAGAGAGGAGTGCAAGCGATTGTGAGCGAGAGTGCCCAACCCCACAACACGCGTCCACAACCGCCATCGGCCGCCTGTCGACCGCCGCCCCGTGTCGGTCCGCCTCGCGTCCGTATGCCGCCGCTTGGTCCGCCGGCCCCACTTCCGTAAGCCAAAGACGGGTGAGAAGACCTTGGTTGCTGCCGCCGCGGTGCCGCTCGGAGGAGCTCGCCGTCGCCGCCGCCGCTGTCGTGCTCGCCTCCTAGTTTCTTCAAGGTATTATTTTCTTGATTGTTATTAGATTTAAGGTTTTGAATAATTTAGTACAAATTGATGATTTTATATAATTTGATACAAATTAATGTTGTTTGTGAATGAATTTGAAAAGAAAAATGTGCAATTGTATGATTTATGTATAGATGTTGTGTTGTTTAAATTATGTGAGGTTAGATTTGTTGTTATTTCCTTTATATTTCCCAAATTTCATTACATTGTTTAATTTCCATCCGAAAATCATTGAAGGAGTTGGAAGACCAACTATGAGCTGGGCAAGAAGGCTGAAAATTGCCTTGGGTTCGGCCAAAGGATTAGCGTATCTTCATGAGGAATGTGAGTGGTTCAAGAGAGCCTTTTTATCTCCTCCTCTATCTATGTTTTCTTATCATCATTTGAAAGGATTTTAACTTCTGGTTAGATGAATGTGTATGCAGGCCATCCAAAAATCATACATCGAGATATCAAAGCAGACTAATATTCTCCTTGATAATGACTTTGAAGCCAAGGTGATCTTTTATCTTTGTGCAATTCATTGATAATCTTATTCCAAAATTATTAATCCACAATGATCGGGTTACATTCATCATTTATTATTGTGGGTTCTCTTGAATTTAAAAATAAGAATGTTTATGTGATACTTAGTAATTATAGAGCCAATGCTTGAAGCAGGTCAAACACCAGTGAATTCGAAATATCTTCGGGCTTTTAGTGTACTCGCCAAGTGTCTTCCTTAAGTTGTATTAGATGTAAGGTGATATATTGACTTTATTTCTTGTTTCATTTAATGTCTCTTTTATCCTCAATTCTGAGATGTTCAAACCTTAATGGCTCCTCTTCTCTCGGTTATACTTATGGAGGCTACTAGAAGATGCTAGCTTTTATCTAGGTTTTAGATTTGGCTACGATCCTGGACTGGGTATGCGCCGGGTTTTGCTGTGTTGACTTGCCATTTGCTGATAATGTTGCTTGGTTTGGGGCTAACATGAAGTGTCAACCATTAAGTTACTATCTTATTGGGAAGTTGAATATATCGAAGGTTTGCTCAGGGAGAGACTCGAATCACCCTAGGGGGTGAATAGGGTAGTGGAATATTTTTCTGAAAAATCAAACTCTTTTGATTAAGGGACAAACAGAAGCGATTCCGAGTCTACAATAAGGTCGAAAAGTATGAACTCGTAATGAATATGTAGATAGAATAGAAGCTTTAAGACAATCCGAGTCTAGAATGAGCTCGAAAGTAAATACACGTAAAGTACGTGGAAACCCTCCTGGGGCAGAAAACCACGGACCGTGCTAATCCAAGCACGAAGTCAAATCCACTATTTTGAGTCCACAAAATATCGTAGATCGATCGATCCCGAGTTGCTCCCTTAGACAACTCTTTATAAGTTTTTCCTAGACTCGAAGTTCCCTTATCCGATCTAGTACTTCCTAAATGAGATAACCCTTACAGCTAGGGAAAACTAAGCCGAGTTAACTTTACAGACTCAGCCAAGGGACCTTACTTAGAAAGTAAGAAGAAAGTGTTTGTAACTAAGTACAAGACCTTACAACTCATAATATAATGAATTATAGAGTGGGAGTTGTAAGTAGAAGATTGAGAATGAATACAATGACTTTGCTCAAGTACGTGTATTAACAATAGGTTCGGCAATCTTCTAGTCTCGCTAATTGGCTTCCTTTTATAGATGACCAAGCAGCATAGCCGTTATCTCCATCTTCTCACCGAGAGTCCTTTGTGACCGTTGTTAAGGACTTTCCGAGTCACTCGTAAAGTATCCGTTGAGACATGAACGTTGGGCAACGGTTCTTAAGTCCTTTGAAGTCCCAAAACCACTCGGTGGTGTCTTGAAAGATAAGGTGGAAACCACCGTTAAGCTTGGCGTTTCAGTTTTCCAGATTTGGAAACAGACAATCCCGACACCATCATTTGGATCTAAATCGGAGAATAAGAAAAGCCATGTCTCGCTGGTGATTTGACGTTTTAAAGTCGATTATTTTTGTAATTCAAAAAGTGTATCCTCGTTTGAATCACCTACAAAAGTAAATCAAATTGGTTCTCAAAGTATAAAATACTTTGGTCCCCGATTAGACACAGATAATAATATAATTAAGATAATTGAGTTACTAATTATCTCGAGTCAAAAAGGAATGGAATTTTCTCGAGTCTAATATCCATGAAACTCAAAAATCCATCCGAGTTAGTCTATGTGAGAATCAAGTTACATAAAGAATATCGAGTGAAATAAACTTGATCTAGACTAAGCATGGTTCGGACTAGAAGCGCCGACTATGACAACATAACACCTGTAATATGAAGTCGGACCTGAGTGCGATTATGCGAATACTAGTCTTTTGAACATGCGATACTTCTAAGTAATGAGAGACTCAAAACCGAGTGAACATTAGTAAGTACGGACATGCATTCCGAGTCTCACGAGATAAGCAAGAATACATGAAATAAACGTTATATCACTTAGAGAAAAATACTATATCACTCGAAAAGTTTCTAATATACGGAGAATGCCTTGGAATCAAAACTCTATAAGTGAGAAATTCTTATACCTGATTCCTTTGATAGAGCTCGTAAATGTGCGGAGTAAAGTCCGAGTTTTCAATCTCCCCTTTTGATGAAAGGCATTCTATACTTAGACAGAAACTTTTGTTAGTGATAAAGATCTGTTTTTATGAATACTTGCACATGAAAATAAGACAAGTAAAGCATTCTAAAATTAACAGATTAAATATCAATGAAATGATGCTAACTCGTAAATGATTGCAATAAACAATAAACTCGGAGAGTTTGAAGAAAATGCATTAATTCACTCGAAGATAGAGACCGAGAAATCTCCCCTAAACAAGACAACAAATTTTTCTATCTATATTCTCCCCTTGCCTTTCAAAGAAAAAACAAAAAAATGGGAAGAATACAACAAGTAGTACATATTTGATGTCTAAACAAAAGAAAAACAACAAAGAAATTCTCAAAAAGAAGAAGAGTCGGGCAGATCGTGGAATTGTGACACGAGTGCATGGCACCTACGAGGGAGAGGGGGTTGTCCGAGTAGAAGAGGAGGGGCGAGAGGTACGTCGGCACTCGGTAGGATCTTGACGATGTGCTTGAGCGCGGCGGAGGGAGGACCGGGATTGCCGTCAAGGGCTCGGATCTAAGTGGCTGACCCGTAACGAGAGGATCTAGAGGTTCCTCCCCGTGGACCTTGGTAGCTGGAGGGGTCCGCTCGGTCCGACCCGCTGTTGGAGTAGCAAGGTCTTTCGACCCACTCGGATCGCTATCCGAGCCGAGTACTTCCATTTGAGTTTGAGGAGCAGGTTTACCCTTAGCTGTCCTTCCTTCTTCTTCTTTTGTGTCTCCCCTGACCGGAAGGAGCCGCCTCGCCGCAGCTCCTCGGCGTTGCTCGCTTCTTTGTCTACTTCTTCTTCCTCCTCGCTTTCGAGGAGGTCATGGCAGGGCTCGAGGACGCTTCGGATATGTCTCGAGTCGTCATGGTCCCGAGCCGCCTTGGACCTTCTCTCTCCGGAGGAGCTCAACCAGCTCCTTTTGCTCCTTCACCAAACCCTTCATCTCAAGAACCAGCTTCTTACTGCTCTCGAATTTGAGACTAGGCTATTTTTTGGCTGATGGTCATGGACTGATAGATAGTCTTGAATGACCGAAGCATGTCCTTGAAATATGAGGACACAGAATTAATTTTGTCCAGAAAGCGGAGGACAAAATGGCGGAGAGAGACTTGGAGGCACTCGAGGTGGAAGCACCACCAGGTGGGGCAGGGAGAGAAAGAGGGGTGTCTTTCCGAGTCCGAGGCAGAGAAGAAGGCCTCGGCTTTGAGTTGTGTACCCGGATACCATGCTGAGTTTCCTGGTACCCATACCCCTGAAGTTCCTTTTTGCCGACAACAACGGCAGCTTCGAAGTAGCATTTGGATCCGAGGGGAGAGGAACTTTGAATTGTTTAAAAACTAGGGTGAGAAGAGCACCGAAGGAAAGAGGGGTGTTCTTCTTATTTTGGAGTTGAGCTGGCACAGCTGCCATCCGCTCAATGATAGAGGGAAGAGGTCTACTTCGTAGCCCTCAAGAATATCAAAAAGAGCTTTTAAATGCTTGGAGTTGGGGTTCTTCTTGCTGGAATGCTGAGAGAAAAAGGTTCTCATCGGCAGGAAGCACGTAAGACGTGCTTCGACTTGAGCTGAGTCACTAAAAAGTTTTTCCATGACTCGGGAATTCTTTAGCGTATTTTTCAAAGAAGTCGTCGACGACTTCAAGTGAAAGGAATAGGGTTGCTGTTCAAGAAAAGAGAGGAAACTTTGAATAGTCGGTGGAGGAGAGAGGTGTTGATACGAACAGTAACGTTCCGAACCCCGGAGGTTAGGACACCTTCGAGCTTGTGAGGTAAGTGTAGAACTCGAAACGAGTTCGGGATAAATAAACTCACCGAAACAAAGAAAATTATAAACACCGGTGGTTTGAATGTGGGACAACCATGAGAATTTTGTGGTTGGGAAGAACTTGTCGTCTAGCACGAGATGCTTGAGTGACAACCGGCTTAGAAGATGAAGAGCCTTCTTGGCTTTTTGTGCGTGGCTTCTTCGAAGAAGAGCCAAGAAAGTCGAGGTGAGAACCTCTCTTAGGCATTTTGAGAAAAAGAGTAGAGAAAAGTGAAACTTTGAGAATGGGAAAAGAAAAGAGTAGGTCGATGAGAGTACAAGAAAAGGAGTAGAAGAAAGAGTTGAGAGCAATCGAGCTTACTTGAGATGATCTTCACATCGCTTGAAAATGTCCAGAGATCACTGTAAACGTAGAGAGCTTGCGCGAGAAGTTTCGTATTCGAGAGAGAGAGTAAATGTAAAGTAACGAGACTAAGGCGAATAAGCGCCTTTTAAAGAAAAATAAACGTCCATCAACTATCCGTTCTAACTCGGCTCGTCCATCAGTCACCTTAGACCGATGTGACGGTTCTCTTCTTCAACGGTTAGGATTCTATCGGTTTGAAAACCAGCGGCTAGCAATTGATCACGATTGCGAGAAAAAAAAATTTTGAAATTTTTTTTGAAATTCTCCACTTATCTAGAGATGATTCCGGAGATTTGATGTCCATTTTTCTCAAAAATGCGAGTCCGACTCGACTAAGTTTTCCGAGTGCCTTAGAAACTTCACACAAGTAATAACTATCTCGCTCGGTATCACCGAATCAACCGAACTAATGGTTATTAACGATTTGAACGCACATAACTCATAATCATGCAATGAATATTTTCACATAAGAAAGCACACGATTATGCATTTAACATACCAAGCTCATTCCGAATAAAACAAAACTGATCTTCACCAAGAGGCTTAGTAAAGATATCAGCTAATTGAAGATTAGTAGGAATAAACTCAAGTTCAATATCACCTTTCTCGGAATGGTCTCTTAAGAAATGATACCCGACCTCAATGTGTCTTGTTTTTGAGTGCTCGAACCGGATTTTTGGTGATGCTCGATTGCACTTTGATTATCACACTTGATTGGAACTCATTTGAAAGAAAGTCCCGGATCTCTCAAGTGTTGCTTGATCCATAAAATCCGAGCGCAGACATACTCCGGCTGCAATATACTCAACTTCGGCAGTTGATAGAGCTACCGAGTTTTGCTTCTTTGAGTGCCAAGAAATTAGGGATTGACCCAGAAAATGGCACGCTCCTGAAGTGCTCTTTCTGTCAACTTTGTACGCAGCGTAATCCGCATCCGAGTATCCTGTGAGGGTCGGTTCCGAGATTCTTGAGTACCATAGACCTAAGTTCCGAGTCCCCGCAAGATATCTCGAATATTCTCTTCACCGCAGTGAGATGTGATTCTTTTGGATTAGCTTGGAATCTTGCGCATAAACATACACTGAACATTATATCCGGCTTGCTGGAAGTAAGATATAGCAAAGACCCAATCATACCTCGATAGAGTTTCGATCTATTGCTTTAACTTTCTCGTCCGAGTCAAGTTTTATACTCGTCTGCTCATGGGTGTAGATGCGTGCTTTGCATCTTGGAGTTTGTATTTCTTCAGTAGCTCCTTGGTATACTTTGATTGATGGACATAGATTCCATCTTTGTCTTGTTTGATTTAGAGACCAAGGAAGAAATTGAGTTCTCCCATCATACTCATTTGAAATTCTCGACTCATTAACTCGTAAAATTCTCGGCACAAATTTTCATTAGTTGCTCCAAAAATTATATCAACATAGATTTGAACAATAAGGAAATCTTTCCCCTTGGTTTTTATAAAGAGTGTCTTGTCGATCCGACCTCTTCTAAAATCATTTTGGACCAAGAAATTGCTCGATCTTTCATACCAGGCTCGAGGAGCTTTTTGAAGTCCGAAAACATGATTTGGAAATTCCGAGTTTTCAAAACCAGGAGGTTGCTCGACATAGACTTCCTCTTCAATGAAACCATTGAGAAATGCACACTTAACATCCATTTGATATAATTTGATGCTCATGTTAGATGCAAATGCCAACAAGATTCTAATGGCTTCAATTCGGCAACAAGTGCAAAGGTTTCCCCACAATCAATCCCTTCTTCTTGATTGTAACCTTGAGCCATAAGTCTAGCCTTGTTTCTGACTACCAACCCACCTTCATCCAGTTTGTTCTTAAAAACCCATTTGGTTCCTATGACTGGGTGGTTAGAAGGTCGTTTGGTTAGACTCCGAACTTGGTTTCTTTCGAATTGATTGAGTTCCTCTTGCATGGCCTCTACCCATTCAGGTTCGTTTAGGGCCTCTAGTGCATTTTGGGTTCATTTAATGAAATGAATGCAGTGAATGCACATAGATTTTGAAGATAGGAACGAGTTCTTACCCCACTTGTTGATATCGGATAATATGTTTTCTAGTGGATGACTAGAAGTGAACTTGAATTCTCTACCTGTTCTCCGATTCACAAGATTTGTGGGCTGAACCGCTTGATCTTCGAAGCTTGTTCCGAGTGATCTTATTCATTAGCTTGTTCATTCCGAGCTGACTCCTGAGTTGTCTCATTCCGAGTCACTTTGTTCCGAGTGACTTCATTCCGAGCCAGCTGAGTTTGAGTCTTTGTAGACTCGGTCTCATCATCTTCTCTGCTGAGCTTCGGATCCGAGTATGAAGACTCACTTGGTTTTTCCTATTCAAGCTCATCAAACATGACGTGGATGCTTTCTTCCACTTTGTTAGTTCTCTTGTTAAAAACACGATAAGCTTTACTATGAAGAGAATAACCCAGAAAAATACCTTCATCTCGACCGAGCATCGAACTTGGTCAGGTGATCCTTACCATTGTTGTGAACAAAACATTTGCATCCAAATGGTTTGAAATAGGAAATATTCGGTTTCTTCCCTTTGTAGATCTCGTAGGGTGTTTTCTTCAATATGGGTCCGATGAGGCATCTGTTCAAAGTGTAGTTGGTCTGTGTTGATCGCCTCAGCCCAGAAATAGTAAGCTAAGTTGTGTTCAATCATCATTGTTCTCGCTATTTCTTCAAGAGTTCTGTTCTTTCTCTCCACAACTCCATTTTGTCGAGGAATTTGGGGTGCTGAGAAGTTGTAAGAGATACCATTCTTATCGCAAAACTCGAGAATTCCGAGTAGTCGAACTCCCTTCCATGGTCGGTTCGAATTCTCTAGATCTAAGTCTCGAGACTCAACTTGTATTTTTCTCGCAGAGCTTTCGAACTCTTTGAATGCTTCATTTTTATGCTTAAGAAAACACACCCGGGTAAATCGTGAATAGTCATCAATAATAACAAGTATATATGATTTACCTCCGAGGCTCTTAACTGGGATTTCACCACATAAATTCATATGCAACAGCTCAAGCACTTTGGATGTGGAAACTGTCTTCGAGAGATTTGAATGAAGATCCGACTGTTTCCCTCTTGTGCATGCTTCATAAACTTTATCTTTCTCAAAAGCACGGTTAGGTAAACCTCTAACCAGACCATGAGATGCCAATTTCTTGATAGTATGCATGCTAATATGGCCTAATCTACAATGCCATGTCCAAGAATCATCATGAAGAGATGCTTTTAAACAAGATAAATTCCGACTCGGATCAAAAAGAGGAATAATATAAGTGCTACCTAATGTTTTACCCGAGAGTTTGATCTCCTTGGTGGTAACATCATAAATGTAGCAGTTGGTCCGAGTGAATCTTACCTCTTGACCTTTATCGCACAGTTGAGAGATGCTAAGCGGATTGTACTTTAATCCGTTGACAAGGTAAACTGGGCGACCAGATTGCTTCCCTTTTCAATGTTGCCTATCCCAACTATCTTGCCTTTGCTGTCATCCCCAAAAGTGACTTTTCCTCCTTTGTACTTTTCTAGTTCGGAGAAGAGTCCCGAGTCCTCTCGACATGTGGCGTGAGCATCCACCGTCCAGTACCAATGTCCTTTTGCTCTTTTCGAGTACCCTGCAAAGCAGAGACAATCTAACCCTCCTCACTTCCTCTAACGAACCCAAGTAACATTCTTTACTGTGGTCCTTTTCGAAAAAGAAGGTTTTTCGAACCTAGATTTGAATGACTTTGGCCTTAGTCCGATTCCGAGCCTTTTGTGTAGAGATCCGAGTCCGTATCTCTTTCTTTTGAGAAACCTTTCCTTTGGAAACCTGGATGAGATGGTTTCTTCTTGTAAACTAATCCGGGCTTAGTCCTCGTTTCATTTTTATGAATAGGACCATGCTCG
Organism: Talinum fruticosum; assembly: GCA_021018815.1. Lineage (NCBI taxonomy): Eukaryota > Viridiplantae > Streptophyta > Magnoliopsida > Caryophyllales > Talinaceae > Talinum > Talinum fruticosum. Next base: position 2,454,430 of record JAITYX010000015.1, on the reverse strand, counting down.
GCTTTCCTGAACTTTACGGTTCCGGAATCCTTTTGAAAAGCTCGAGTAGGAATTGGATTCCTCCTCTTTGTTGAAACCAAGATCCTCTTTTCCGAAAGAGACACATTGGGATCTTAAGAGCATGTCAAGGTTTTTCCGACCTTGAGTAAATTTTAAGACAAGATCTTGAGGCTCAATGAGCTTTTGCTTTAGCCGCTCATTTTCTTTTCTCGAGTAACTCGGACTCGGTCTCATTGGATTGAGCACTAGTCTTGAGTTCTCTCGAGTGTAAGTCTCAGCTTTTCCAATACATTTTTCAAAGATGTGCTCTCGTAAGAAATTGACTCAAGTTGTTCTCTCGAAACGAGAAGAGTCGAATTGGACTTTTCTTCCAAAGTAAAAATATACTTGGCTAGATCAACTTTGGAGAACTTGAGGAAGTATTCAATTACCTCTTGAGGATTTGTTTCCTCACTGTCTGGAGTCCGAGTCCGTGTTCGACTCTATTTCAGCCTTCGAGTCGAGATTGCCATCGGACATTTTGAGTCATCTCGAGTCCGCGTCATCTTCCGATGAGTCCTCATCACTCAACGTGGCCATCATGGCCCTTTTCTTCTTCCTGTCCCTTTTTCTCTTTGGACAGTCTTTGACTATGTGATCCTTGCTGCCACATTCAAAACAGACCGAGTTTTTAGTCAAAGATAACTTTGAAGGAGAAGAATATTTACCTTTCATGTCCTTCTTGTCCTTTTTGTAAAAATCTTCTTTTAGCCTTTTATCCCATCTTTTGTGCTTCATCATTCTCTTGAATCCTCTTGCAATAAGTGCCATGGGATCCTCTTCTAAGTAAGAGGAACTCAGATTTGCTTCTCTCGGTTTCGAGGATTTCAGCGCTATGTTCTTTTTGGTGCTGCCCTCAGCATCCTCCTCTTCCAGTGGATTTCATGAGTGAGAAGCTTTCCAATGATCTCGTCCGGCTTTAGGAGTGAAAGGTTCCGAGCCTTCTCTATGGCAGTCACCTTGGGACCCCATCTTCTCTTGGGTAGACTTCGAGTATTTTTCCGCACATTTCCTTGTGGGAAATCTTCTTACCCGGAGATTTGAGATTGTTAGTAATCTCAGTAAATCGAATGAACATCTCGAGTGATGTTCTCTTCGGCTCCATCTTAAATAGCTCATATTTATGAAGATATTGGCTGATCTTCGCTTGTCTAACCCGGCTTGTGCCTTCATAAGTGTTGACCAAGTGTGTCCCACACTTCTTTGGCTGAATCACAGGAATATACTTGATTGTATTCTTCCGAGCTGATGGCGCACATCGGAATGTTCATTGCCTTGAAGTTCTTTCGAACTTCTCTCGCTTCACCCGGAGTAAACTCAGCCTTTGTCTTGGGAATGAGTCTAAATTCTTCCGTCTTCATAGGAATGTAGTTTCCTTGTTGTATGATGTCCCAAACATCTTCATCATGATCCAGGAGGAAACACTCCATGAGTTTCTTCCAAGTGAACGAAATTAGATCCTTTGAATTTTGGTGGTCTGCTGGAAGATCTTCCTTCATCGAACTCTCCGTTGTTCCGAGCCGTTTGATCTTTATACCTTTGGATGGTCAGATCCTTTCTGAAAGGCTAGGCTCGATACCAATTGAAGGTTTGCTCGGGAGAGACTGAATCACCCTAGAGGGGGTGAATAGGGTGGTGGAAGATTTTTCGAAAAATCAAACTCTTTTGATTAAGGGACAAACGAAGCCGATTGTGAGTCTACAATAAGGTCGGAAAAGTATGAACTCGGAATGAATATGCGAGATAGAACAGAAGCTTTAAGACAATCCGAGTCTAGAATGAGCTCGGAAAGTAAATACACGAAAGTACGTGGAAACCCTCCCGGGGTAGAAAACCACGGACCGTGCTAATCCAAGCACGCAGATCAAATCCACTATTTTGAGTCCACAAAATACCGTAGACTGACCGATCCCGAGTTGCTCCCTTAGACAACTCTTTATAAGTTTTTCCTAGACTCGAAGTTCCCTTATCCGATCTAGTACTTCCTAGCCGAGATAACCCTTACAGCTAGGGACAACTAAGCTGAGTTAACCGTTACAACTCGGTGAAGGGACCTTACTTAGAAAGTAAGAAGAAAGTGTTTGTAACTAAGTACAAGACCTTACAACTTAGAATACAATTAATTACAAAGTGGGAGTTGTAAGTAGAAGATTGAGAATGAATACAATGACTTTGCTCAAGTACATAATTGATCGCATTGATTTCGGTAGCTACGCCGCCTACGTAATTTAAAGAACCTAAAGGGGCATGAGTCATATATTCCGCTGAACGTCGTTCTAGTCTTGTAAGTTGGCTTCCTTTTATAAATGACCAAGCAAGCATAGCCGTTATCTCTATCTTCCGACCGAGAGTCCTTTATAACCGTTGTTAAGGACTTTCGAGTCACTCGAAAGTATCCGTTGAGATATGAACGTTGGGCAACGATTCTTAACTCCTTTGGAAGTCCTAAAACCACTCGGCGGTGTCTTGAAAGATAAGGTGGAAACCACCGTTAAGCTTGGCGTTTCAGCTTTTCAGATTTGGAAACGAGACAGTCCTAACACCATTTTCTAGAACTAAATCGAGAGAATAGGAAAAGCCATGTCTCGCTGGTGATTTGACGTTTTGAAGCTGGTTACTTTTGTAATTCAAAAAGTGTATCCTCGTTTGAATCACCTATAAAAGTAAATCAAATTGGTTCTCAAAGTATAAAATACTTTGGTCCCCGATTAGACACGAGATAATAATATAATTAAGATAATTGAGTTACTAATTATCTAAGTCGGAAAATGAATGGAATTTTACGAGTCTAATATCCATGAAACTCAAAAATCCATCCGAGTTAGTCTAGGTGAGAATCAAGTTACATAAAGAATATCGAGTGAAATAAACTTGATCTAGACTAAGCATGGCTCGGACTAGAAGCGCCGACTATGACAACATAACACCTGTAATATGAAGTTAGACCTAAGTGCAATTATGCGAACACTAGTCTTTTGACCATGCGATACTTCTAAGTGATGAGAGACTCGAACCGAGTGAACATTAGTAAGTACGGACATGCATTCCGAGTCTCATAGAGATACGCAAGAATACATGAAATAAATGCTATATCACTTAGAGAAAAATACTATATCACTCGGAAAAGTTTCTAAGGTACAGAGAATGCCTTGGAATCAAAACTCTATAAGTGAGAAATTCTTATACCTGATTCCTTTGATAGAGCTCGAAATGTGCGAAGTAAAGTCCGAGTGTTCATATACAATGCTCGTACTTAGTTGACATTTCGCAAATTGGCTTTTTTTTGTTTTATGTCCTAGATGATCCCATATGGAACCGCGGGTGCTGCTGAGAGCACCGATGTTGTTTTATTTGTTGCCGGGTGATACTAATCTTTTTTTTTTTTTTTGGTGAATGTGAACTTATAGGCATGGTCGTTGCTCACACAAGCTCTAGAAAGTGGAAACTTCGATGGTCTTGTTGATCCAAGATTGGAGGATTATGATTCCTCCGAGATGACTCAAATGGTTGCTTGTGCTGCTTGTATGTGTCCGTAGCTCTACAAGGTGACGACCACGAATGAGCGAGGTAAATGTCCGGAGCTCAAAAATACATATTTGTGAAGGTACTTTTACCCTAAATTTGAGTGATTTTCTCTTGAATTGTCTGTATGAGTGGCAAATAGGTGCTTCATGTAAATTACCTATCTCGCTACTCAAATAAAGCCCAACTCGGAATAGGTCCACCTGATGTTGATCTTCATCGAACTTGATCTCGAATGTTTTTCCGACAAATGTTGATTCTAAAGCAGATATTTAGGTAAACCAATAATAGATTACCCAGCCGCTAGCCTAACAAATCCCCACCATAGAATAGGTGAGTAGGATCCGATTGTAAACGCGACCTTAGCAGCTTATACAAGATTTCTGCATAATTCATTTTTCGGTTTGCTTCCTACGAGTTAATGACTTGTGAGGTTTAATGGTTTTCAAAACTCTCTCCCTTCCCATCCCATTTCTTATGTGTTTCAAACTTGCAACTTGTGCCAATCTTAAACCATTGTCTCCTGGTTCTCTCGAGAGCAGGTAGTGTAAGCTCTGGAGGGGAACTTATCTATCGAGGATCCGTTGAAAAAATAGCCGTTAACGAGAACATTCCAAGGGAGCTCGATTATGATTCCAACAGACCAATACCAAGAAAACCTAAAGAAATTCAAGAAGCTAGCTTTGGAAAGCCAAGACCATAGCACCAGCGAGTAGAGTGTATTCACTAGTGAGCATGGTGTGCCTCCCTCAACCTCGAGCACTAAAATCAACGCAATACCCATCGGAACTTTTGTGTATTGGTGAACATTTTGCGAACTTTTGGATAATGTGTTTATGGTTGTTTCTAAACTTTTGTATGGTTGTTTTTGTGAACTGGTTGTAAATGTGTTTGGATTGTTTATGATTGTGAAATGTATGCTGGATTTGTATATCCAACTTGGAGGACCACGTTGTGGCATATGTACATGTCAAATGTAATTGTCACATATGTGAATTTTGGATTTGTATATCCATTCACATTTTTTGTACTAATTTAACAAAAATTAGAAAAAACTATTGTTGAATTCTGCCAACACAGACGACGGATTAGTGACGGAACAGTGACAGATTAGCAACGAGTAAGTGACTGAACAGATGACAGATTAGCGACTGAACAACGATGGAACAACGACGGAAATCTGCGACGAAATTCCTGGATATTCCGTCGTTGATTTCAGCGACGGAATGTGTATTCTGTCACCGATCTTGAACAACTATGGAATGTTGTTCCGTCGCTAATTACCGACGGATTCAAAAATTTCCGTCGCTAAATTTTAGCAACCCGGTATATAGTGACGGATGTGTTCCGTCGCTAATTTCAAAATTTCGTCGCTGTTCGTCGCTTCTAATAGTGTTAGAGTGACCCTCCCTATATAGGATATGTGCCTTGTCTTCCATATTTGTAGTTTGGCTGTGATTTTGTCCACTAGCAATTGGTAGTCGACCTCTCCTAATCTCCCTACTCGTTATAGGCATGCCTAAGTACTTCACGAGTAACTTCCCTTGGTATATCCAAGTATATTAAAGTAATTGCTTGTCTTCGCTCATCACCGATGCCTCGCCTTAATTAACATGGATTTTTGGTGTTTTATTTTAAGTCCCGAGGTTTCTCCAAAGGTCTCCAGGGTCCTCATTATGATCTCAACTGATTTCATTATTGCAAGCATAAAAATCATCAAATCATCTCGCAAATAATAGGTGATTTGTTTTCATGCTTGAGCATTTGAGGTGAAACCCGAAAGTAGGATTTTGTCCAAGCAAGCATTAGTAAGCTAGATAGGTATTCCATTAACAAAACAAACAGTAATGGGGATAGAGGGTCCCCTTGCCTCAACCCTCTCCTACCATCAAAGTGACCATAAGAATCCCCATTCAAGGACAAGGTGAAAGATGCAGTTGTAACATAGGCTAAAATCCATTTGACAAATATAGACGGGAATTTCAAACCCCTTAGAACCTCTTCGAAGAACTCCTAGTGTATTGAATCGTATGCCTTTCACATGTCTATTTTGAATAAGCATCTTGGAGAAATATTCTTCCTCTCATATCCTCGAGCTATTTCTTGGCATAGTAAGACATGATATAACAACTCCCTATGTTTCACAAAAGCTCCTCGACCGACATGGATAATGCTTCACAATATCTCATTAATCCTCTTGGATAGCAATTTAGAAATACAGTTGTAAATAACATTGTGGCAAGATATGGGTCTAAAATCGGATGGAGTTTGAAGGCATAGGGTACCTTGGGTAAGATAACTAAGTTAGTTGAGCTCCAACCTCTATGCATTGATCGTTTGGTAAAGAATTCCTACAATGCATCTGTTAATATGCCAATAATTTCATTCCAACAATGCTTAAAGAACCCACTATTAAAACCATTGGGGCCTGGTGACTTTTCATTTGGTATGCTCATCAACACTTTCTTTACATCCTATTCAGCGAATATATATGTATATATATATATTGAAGACTCGGATCTTAACTCTAAATATTTTATGAAAGACTCAGGTATAAACTTCTATCTCTCTTAAGTTTTGATTGCAAGTCATTTTGAGCTACATAGAAACTTATATCTAAGTTTTCGTCTTTGTTCCGAGTGACTCGGATATCACTTTGTTTTATATCTTCTTTACTTAGGTATTCTGACCTACTCATAATCTACTTGGAACCATCGTATGATCAAATAATCCTCTTAACGCATTTTTTCGACTACTCACTGTGTTTGCTAACGTAAACTTAATTACAGTATTAATTCAGTCTTCTAAGTAGATTTATTTCTTAGATGATTATTTGATAGGTCAAGTTCACTTTCTCCGATTAATTATTTTCAACTTAATCTTTCTAGGAGTTATTCCGAGCTAAGTTTGAACCTATTTGATATTAGACTCGGAATATTCCACTTCTCTAGGCCCAAGACAATCACGCTCTTAATTACTCAAATTTAATTAATATCTTTGCCTAACCTTGGACCAAAGTATATTATACTTTGAGAACCAATGTGGTTTTCTTTTGTAGGTTATTTAAACAAAGTTAATCTATCTTTTTGAATTTCAAAAGCAACCAGCTTCTAGTCTGTTAAACACCGATGAGACACCGTGTCGAGCCTGTCTGTTTCCAAAATTGGAAAACTCCAACGCTAGGCTCAATGGTGGTTTCCGCATTACTTTTCGTGCAACACCAGTAGATTAAAACACCTTTTGGAGCAAATAGCTGTTGTCCAACGTTTACACTCCAATGGATCTTTTCTTAGTGAATCGGAAAAGCCCTTCCAACGGCTAATAAAGACTTCAATCCGGAAATCGGACACAACGGCTACTCTGCTTGGTCATCCATAAATAATAGAAGCTATTTCATAAGACTTGAAGATTACTGAAACTATTGATCAATACAATGCCTAATTCTCTTAGTGCATTACTCACTCAATCTTCTACTTACAACTCCAAGTCTCGTACTTTATATTTTACAATGTACTTTATATTTTCCGAGTTGTAAAGTCTTCTAATCGGTTACATACTTCTCTTACTTTCCGAGTAAGGTCCCTTGACCGAGCTGTAAGGGTTAACTCAGCTCAATTGTCCCTAATTATAAAGGTTATCTCGGTTAGGAAATATTAGATCGGATAAGGGAACTTCGAATCTAGGAAAACATTGTAAGGAATTGTCTAAGGGAGCAATTCGATAGAGTCGATGCTTTATATTTTGTGGATTCAAAGTACTTGGATTTGACTTGGTGTTTAGATTAGCACTGTCTCGTGGTTTTTTGCTCCATTAGGGTTTCCACGTATCTCTAAGTGTTTACATTTCGAGTTCATTCTAGACTCGGACTCACTGTTTATCTCTTTCAAGGCAAAAATTGTCTAGGTTTGTTTAAATTTCTTCATCACCCTATTCACCCCTCTTCTAGGGTGACTTAGACTCTCCAGGAGGAAACCTTTAATTGATATTAGAGCCTAGCCTTTCAAGAAGGATCTAACAATCCAAAGGTCTAAAGATCAAATCGCTTAGAACAATGGAGAGTTCGATGAAGGAAGGTCATCCACCGGACCACCAAAGTTTAAAGGGTCAAACTTCGTATATTGGAAGAAACTGATGTAGTGCTTTCTGTTGGACAACGATGAAGATGTCTAGAACATCATCCAAGATGGCAACTATATCCCAATGAAGATGGAAGGAACAAGATTTGTGCCTAAAGAAAAATTCGAGTACACCAATGAAGAATCGGATAAGTTCGAAAGAACTTCAAAGCAATGAACATTCGATGTGTGTTATCGGTTCGAAGGGTACAACAGAGTGTCGGCCTGCGACACGGCCAAAGATGTGTGGGACACTCTTGTCAACACATATGAAGGAACAAGCCGAGTGAAATAGGTGAAGATAAGTTAGTATCTTCACAAATATGAGCTGTTCAAGATGGAGCCAAAAGAAAACATCTCTCGGATGTTTATTCGCTTCACCGAGATTACAAACAATCTCAAATCTCTAGGTAGAAAGATTTCTCATGAAGAAATGTGCGGAAAAATTCTGAAAAGTCTACCAAAGAGAAGAGGGGGTCCTAAGGTAACAGACCATCGAGGAAGCTCGGAACCTATCTCAACTAAAGCCAAATAAACTGATTGGGAAGCTGCTTACCCATGAGATTCACCTGGAAGAGGAGGATGCCGAGGTCAGCACCAAAAAGAACATTGAGTTGAAGGCCTCGGAAAGTATAGGGGAAAGTCCGAGCTCCTCGGACTCGGAAGAGGATCCAATGGCACTCATTGCCCGAGGTTTCAAAAGAATGATGAAGCATAAGAAGTGGGAAAAGAGGCCAAAGGAGGAGTTCTAGAAGAAAGATAAGAAGGACAAAAAAGGTAAATATTCTTCCCCTTCAAAGTTATCTTTAACTAAGAACTCTAGCTATTTCGAATGTGGCAGACAAATATCACATAGTCAAGGACTGTCCGAAGAGAAAGAAGGATAGAAAGAAGAAGAAGGCTATGATGGCCACATGGAGCGATGACAACTCATCTCGAAGAAGAAAATGATTCCGATGACTCAAAGTGTCCGATGGCACTAACAGACTCGAAGCCGAATCCGAGTCGGATGCTAACAACTCGGACACCGAGGAGACAAGTCCTCGGGAGGTAATTGAATACTTTCTCAAGTTCTCTAAAGTTGATTTGGCTAAATATATTTACACTTTGGAAGAAAAGTCCAATTCTTATTCTTCTCGGTTCAAAGAACAACTTGAGTCTTTTACTTCGAGAGCAATTGCTCGAAAAATGAATTGGAAAAGCCGAGATTAACTCCGAAAGAACTCAAAACTAGTACTCAAGCTAATGAGACTAAGTCTAAGTTACTCAAAAGAGAAAATGAGCATATGAAAAGAAAGATCAATGAGTCTCAAGAGTTTGTTTTGAAATTTACTCAAGGTCAAAAAACCTTGACATGCTTTTAGGCTCTCAGTGTGTCTCCTTCAGGAAAGAAGGACTTGGTTTTAACGAAGAGGAGGAATCTAATTCCTACTCCAATATTTTCAAGAAGGATTCCGAACCGTGAAGTTCGGGAAGGTTGAGCGTGATCCTATTCATAAGAATGAAAGGAGGACTGAGCCCGGACTAGTTTACAAGAGAAAATCTTCTCCACTTGTTTACTAAAGAAAAGATTTTCAAAAGAAAGAGACACAAACTCGGCTTTCTACAAAGAAGATTCAGAATCGGATCAAAGCCAAAGTCATTCAAATCGGGGTTCCCAAGAGTCTTCTTCCTCGAAAAGGACCACAGTAAAAGGAGTTATTGGGTTCGTTAGAGAAAGTGAGAAGGGTTAGTGTGTTTCGATTTGCAGGTAACTCGTAAAAGGACGAAAGGTTATTAGTACTTAGACAGTGGATACAAATGCCACATGTCAGGAGATTCAAGACTCTTTTCCGATTTAGAATATTTTAAAGGTGGCAAAGTCACTTTTGGAGATGACGATAAGGGTAAGATAGTTGGAATTGGCAAGATTTGTAAAGGAGACAACCTGGTAAGTCGAGTTTATCTTGTCAAGGGATTAAAGTACAATCCGCTTAGTATCTCTCGGTTGTGTGACAAAGGTCAAGAGGTAAGATTCACTCGGACCAATTGCTACATTTGTGATGCAACTACCAAAGAGACTAGGTTCTCGAGTAAGAGGTCGGTAAAACCTATACCATTCCTATCTCTTATCCAAGTCGGAATTTATCTTGTTTAAAAGCATCATTGCATTATGATTCTTGGACGTGGCATCGTAGACTAGGTCATGTTAGCATGCACATTATCAAAAAACTTGCATCTCATAGTTTGGTTAGGGGTTTACCTAACTGTGCATTTAAGAAAGATAAAATTTGTGAAGCATGAACAAAAGGGAAACAAGTCAGATCATCTTTCAAACCTCTCAAAACTGTTTCCACATTCAAGTGCTTGAATTGCTTCATATGGATTTATGCGGTGAAATCTCTGTGAAAAGCCTTGGAGGTAAATCATATGTAGTTATGATTGTTGATGATTTTTTACGATTTACCTGGGTTTGTTTTCTTAAGAACAAGAATGAAGCTTTCAAAGAGTTCAGCAAACTCTGCAGGAAAATTCAAGTGGAGTCTTAGACTCAAATAAGAAGAATTCGAACCGACCATGGAAGGGAGTTCAACTACTCGGAATTTGCAGAGTTCTCGTGACAAGAACAAGTATCTCTCACAACTTCTCGAGCACCCGAACTCCTCAACAGAATGGAGTAGTGGAGAGAAAGAACTGAACTCTTGAAGAAATAGGAAGGATAACGATGATTAAAAATAATCTATCTTACTATTTTTGGATCGAAGCGATCAACACAACAAACTACACATTGAACGGATGCCTCATCGGATCCATCTTGAAGAAAACTCCCTACGAGCTTTACAAGGGAAAGAAGCCCAACATCTCATACTTCAAACCCTTTAGATGTAAGTGCTTGGTTCATAATAGCGGTAAGGATCACTTGACCAAGTTTGATACTAGGTCGGATGAAGGTATATTTATGGGTTACTCATCTCACAAGTAAAGCTTATCGTGTCTTTAACAAAAGAACTAATAAAGTGGAAGAAAGCATCCACATTGTGTTTGATGAGATAGATCAAGGAAAGGCAAGTGAGTCAACCTTCTCGGATCCGAAACTCAGTCGAGATGAAGATGATCTTATTGAAGCCGAGCTCAGGAAGAATCGAAGAAAGCAACTCGGAATGAGGTAGCTCGTAACATCGTAACTCGGATTGAACCAGCTCAAGAGACAGCTCGTAACGCTAAAGGACAAGCAAATAAGCAACCTTAGCAAGCTCGGACTACTAAAGATCAGCCAATTCAACCAACGAATTTGGTGAACCAGAGAACAGTAAAGCATTCAAATATGCTTCGAATCACCCACTCGAGAACATCCTATCTAACATTAACAGTGGGGTAAGAACTCGTTCTTCTTTGCAAAATCTATGTGCATTCACTGCATTCATATCATTAACAAAACTTAGAAATGCACTAGAGGCCATAAATGAACCTAAATAGGTAGAGGCTATGCAAGAAGAGCTTAATCAATTTGAGAGAAACCAAGTCCGGACTTTGACCAAACGACCTTTTAACCACCTAGTTATAGGAACCAAATGGGTTTTTAAAAACAAACTGGATGAGGATGGGTTGGTAGTCGAAATAAGGCTAGACTCGTGGCTCAAGGGTACAATCAAGAAGAAGGGATTAATTATGAAGAAACCTTTGCACCAGTTGCTAGGATCGAAGCAATTAGAATCTTGTTGGCATTTAAATCTAGCATGAATATTAAATTGTATCAAATGGATCTTAAATATGCTTTTCCGAATGGTTTCATTCAAGAGGAAGTCTATGTTGAGTAACCCCTCGGATTTGAAAACTCGGAATTTCCAAATTATGTTTTCAAATTGCAAAAGGCTTTATATGTTCTTAAATAAGCTCCCGGAGCTTGGTATGAAAGATTGAGTAGTTTCTTGGTTGAAAATGATTTCAAAAGAGGCCAGATTGACAAAAATCTTTTCGTAAAAACCAAGGAGAGAGATTTCCTTATTGCTCGGATTTATGTTGATGATATTATTTTTGGAGCTACTAATGAAAATCTATGTCGAGAGTTTTCTAAGTTGATGAGATAGAAGTTCTAAATGAGTATGATGGAAGACTTCAATTTCTTTCTTGGTCTACAAATCAAACAAGATAAAGATGAAATCTATGTCCACCAATCTAAGTATCCCAAGGATTTGTTGAAGAAGTACAAGCTTCAAGATGTGAAACATGCAGCAACACCCATGAGTAGCAGACATGAAACCGGACATAGACGAAAAAGGTAAAGTAGTAGATCGAAACTCTATAGAGGTATGATTGGATCTCTACTATATCTCACATCTAGTAGGCCGGACATTATGTTTAGTGTATGTCTCGTGTGCAAGATTTCAAGCTAATCCAAAAGAATCACATCTCACTCCGGTGAAGAGGATTTTCGGATATCTTGCAGGAACTCGAATCTTAGTCTATGGTTTTCAAGAGACTCGGAACCGACCCTCACTAGATACTCGGATGCCGACTATGCTAGTTACAAGGTTGATAGAAATAGCACATCAGGAGCATGCCAATTTCGGGTCAATCCCTTATATCTTGGCACTCAAAGAAACATAACGTAGTGGCTCTATCAACTCGCTGAAGCTGAGTACATTGCAGCTGGAGCTCGTTGTGCTCGGATTCGTGGATCAAGCAAAACTTGAAGGAACTTGGACTTTCATTCAAATCTATCCCAATTGAATGTGACAATCAAAGTGCGATCAGCATTACTAAGAATTCAATTCAGCACTCAAAGACAAAGCATATTGAGGTTAGGTATCATTTTCCGAGAGACCATTTTGAGAAAGGAGATATTGAACTTGAATTCATTGCTACGAAATTTCGGTTAGTCGATATTTTCACTAATCCACTTAGTGAGGATCAGTTTTGTTTTATTAGAAATGAGCTTGGCATGATTAATGTATGATTATATGTTTTATGTGTTTAATTTTGACTTATACTTGATTAACAAATGGATCAGTTGACTTAACAATGAGATCGAGCTGTGAGTTTATTGCTTTCGAGTCGCTTAGAAACCATACTCGAGTTAGACTCAATCTTTGAGCGAAATGGACACCAAACTTTTGAGATCATCTCTAGATGAATGGAGAATCTTAGAAAGATTTTTTTTAAATTCTCTTTCTCCTCTCGACACGCGTCGTTATCAAAGAATTTGAACCGTTAAACAGGACAAACGCTGGAATTGTAGCCATTGGACTCGCTGTATGTTATGTCTTTCCGAGAATGCCGTTTGAATGTTAAGAAAGAAGGTTGAAGGACATTTCTATCTTCTCTATTTATAGTATCTATTCGTCTTCATTTCTTCACTTTGCGCCTTACTCTTTTCGCACGAAATTCTCTACTCTCTCATACTCTTTCCTTGCTCTCAAAGTGCTCTCTCTCTCTCTCTCTCTCTCTCGCTCTCTTCTCCAAGTAACCTCTCATTTCTTCATTCTCACAATGCCTAAACGAGGTTCTACATCCCATGGGGTCGAGTAACTAAGAAGGCCCAAAAGATAACTCAAGAAGGTACATCCGACTCCTCAAAAGTGTTTGTCGTCCAAGCACTTCACATTGGATGACAAGTTTTTAAAGACAACCTCCTTCTCTTGGCTCAAATTCATTCAAGAAACTGGAGTATACAATTATTTATGCTTCAGACAACTTCATTTATCTAGAATTCATTGCTGAGTTCTATGCCAACAAATCCTTTTTAGAAGTGTCATCACTTCCAAAGTTTAAGGTACGGTTGTTAGAATCAACCTCCCTTTTCTCCACAAACTTTTCAATGTCACTTCTCTTTTCTCAATCTCAATCATATTCCATTCCTAGAAATTTTCGATGACTTCTTCGACAAATTCGCTAAAGAAGTGCCTGAGCACAGGAAAAACTTTTCCGTGACTTAGATGAAAAGTGAAGTCAGATTGCTCTGCTACATTCCGATGAGAACTTTCTTTGCTCACTACTCGAGCAAGGAGAGCCCAAACTCCGGGGTTCTCAAAGTTTTGTTTGACATCATGGAGGGCTATGACGTAGACCTATGTCCTTTCATTATCGAGCAAATGGCATAAGTGCTCGCTCAATCAAAGAAATCTGCTCCTTTCCCTTTTGGAGCTCTTCTCTCTCTCATCTTCAAACAATTCAAGATCATCCCTTCCTCGGATCCTCTCGCTATTTACGAGTCGGCCATAGTTCCGGGCCGAAAAAACTTCGGGGTATGGATACCACGAGGTTAAACCTGGTGAATGGGTTCACTCTTCCGAGTTGGAGCCCGCCTCTCCTCCTCCCTAGACTCGAGTTCAACCAGCTCATCCATCCACTTCAACTGGCCCCTCTTCTTCTCCACCTCCTCTCTCGGTTGGCACATTTGCTCGCCTTGGTCAAAAGAATCGTTTCAAGAGTGACCAACTTCGGTCGGTTGTTCGCTCTCTCAAGCCTATTTTCCGTGGCATGGTCATTAACCAAAAGACCGGCCAATCTCCGATTCAGGAGTGTCAATCCCTAATGCTTGAGTTCAAGGAGATTCTTGGCGAGCAACGTGAATAGCTTCAACTCCTTCGACAGCGCGGAGACGAAGGCCGCACGAGACTCGGAATCCTCCGACACATCCGAGGAGTCCTCCACCCGGCCAAGTCTACCTTTGATGAGGTAGAAGAAGATGAAGAAGCCGAGGTAGCAGGTGAGGCAGAGCGAGGCTCAGCTCGAAGAGGAGAATAAGGAGGAGGAAAGGAAGAGGATGCTCCACCAAAAGACAAGGGGGTTATGGAGCTCGAACTTGAGATGATCTCCTCATATCTCGAGTAGGTCAAAAGATGCTTGGGAATGTTGGACGAGTCCAAACTAGTCGACTCGAAGCCCTTGTAGTCTTCTAGGAAGATGGGCCATAGGATGATATAATCCTGGCTCGACCACCCAGGTATGAGCCGCTTCCCAACATCCTAGTGCTACCGCCGTCGCGCTCTACCACCTCCTCCCGGACATACCGAAGCAAGCGCACTTGCTCGGTCGTCCTCCTCCGGCCAACCAGCTCCACCATCCTAATCTATTTATTTTCTTGTTTTTATTTTATTTTTTTGTCCAACATTAAGTGTATTCACTTCCAACTTTTCTTCCCTCCTTTTTCTTTGAAATGCTAGGGGAGAAAAATAGAAACCTTGATGTTGTACTTGGGGGAGTTTCTCTCCTATTTTTGTTATAAATATTTTTTAATGAATGAACGTTGTTGCGCTTAGGGGAGTTTCTCTCCTCTTTTTGTTATAAATATTTTTTTAATGAATGAACGTTGTTGTGCTTAGGGGAGTTTCTCTCCTCTTTTTGTTGTAAATATTTTTTAACGAATGAATGTTAGTGTTTATCTTTTCTAAGCTACGATCATTTCGAGTTTCTTTTAGCATTCATCTTATCTACTCGGAAATCTGCGTTGTTTCTAATATCTCGCTTATAAGTCATGCTTTGATTTAGAATTTCTTTATATTCTACATGCTCGATACGTAAGAAAACACAGTTCATTAGCACTGAAAACTTAATTTGTACTAACAAGTTTCTATCTTAATAATGGAATGCCTTTCATAAAAAAGGAGGAGATTGAAGACTCGGATCTTAACTCTAAATATTTTATGAAAGACTCAGGTATAAACTTCTATCTCTCTTAAGTTTTGATTGCAAATCATTCCGAGTTACATAGAAACTCATATCTAAGTTTTCATCTTTGTTTTGAGTGACTCGGATATCACTTTGTTTTATATCTTCTCTATTAAGGTATTCTGACCTACTCATAATCTACTTGGAACCATTGCATGATCAAATAATCCTCTTAACGCATTTTTCCGAGTACTGATTGTGTTTGCTAACGTAAACTGAATTTTAGTGTTAATTCAGTCTTTTAAGTCGGTTTATTTCTTAGATGATTATTTGATAGATCAAGTTCACTTTCTCGATTAATTATTCTTCAACTTGATCTTTCTAGGAGTTATTCGAGCTGAGTTTGAACCTATTTGATATTATACTCAGAATATTCCACTTCTCTAGGCCCAAGATAATCATGCTCTTAATTACTCAAAGTTAATTAATATCTTTGCCTAACCTTGGACCAAAGTATTTTATACTTTGAGAACCAATATAGTTTGCTTTTGTAGGTTATTCAAACAAAGCTAATCTATCTTTTTAATTTCAAAAGCAATTGGCTTCTAGCTGTTGAACACCAGCAGACAGTTTTAGCTAATTTTGGATAAGACTCGGACACCGTGTCGGGGTTGTTTGTTTCCAAAGCTGGAAAACTCCAACGCTAGACTCAACGGTAGTTTCCGCCTTGCTTTTCGGATAACACCAGTTGATTAGAACACCTTTTGAGCAAATCGCCATTGCCCAACGTTTACACTCCAATGGATCTTTTCCGAGTGACTCATAAAAGCCCATCCAACGGCTAGTAAAGACTTCGATCCGGAAATCGGACACAACGACTACTCTGCTAGGTCATCTATAAATAGAAGCTACTTCGCAAGACTTGAAGATTGCTGAAACTATTGATTAATACACTTGCCTAATTCTCTTAGTGTATTACCCAATCAATCTTCTACTTACAATTCCAAGTCTTTACTTAATATTTTCTGAGTTGTAAAGTCTTGTAATCAATTACATACTTCTCTTAGGGCATATTTGGTTGGATGTAATCAAAGTGGCAATGCAATCAAATTGGTAATGGTGATTACATTGTCATGTTTGGTTACAACTTTGTAATGCAATCAAAATTACATTGTAATCACATTAACCTCTATCTATGCAATTATAATTATTTGAACATTTACTAAACAATTATGATTACATCCATCCTTGTGATCAAATTTTAACACACTTCCAATAATTCTCTCTATCTCTCCCCCTCCTCTCAATTCCATATCTATTTTTCTCTCTTCCTTGGCAAGCAAAAAATTTATCCATTTGATAAGAAACTTAATTTTTTTCTTCTATTATCTTAATATATGATATACTCATTAAGTCATTAAGAGAAAATTTTAACTTTAATATTTTGGATTTAAAATTTAAGTATTCAATTAAAAAGATAAAATAAGCTTAAATTAAAATTTTTAGATCAAATTTTTTGTACTTGTTAACACTTATCTTTAATTCAATAAATATTTATCATAAATAAAATAATTTTAGTTTGTATTTTTTATTCATGAAAAAAATTCAAAACTTAATTATATGATAGAAGAGATTAAAAAAGCTCAAATATAAATTTAGAGTTTAAAATTTTGTTATATGGATAACATTTATCTTCACTACGACAAACATTTATTACCACTAGAATAATCCAATTAATTTTTTTGCTAGAAAAAAATTTAAAATTAGGAAATATGATATAAAAGATTAAAAAATCTCAAATATGATTTTGAATTTAAAATATTTTCGTATAGATAACATTTATCTTTATTACTATATTTATTATTATTAGAATAATATAGTTTATATTTGCAATAAAATTTGATTATTTGATAGAAAATATTTTTAAAAGCTTAAATCTAAATATGTAACTCAAATTTTTATTTAGATAGCATTTATCTCCATTACAATAATTTAATTACTAACTTTTGTCATTGAAATAATCCATTACTATTGTGATTACATTACACTTTTTATATAACCAAACATGGTAATGTAATTGTTGTCCCATTGCATTGCATATCTAATTACATTACATAGTTGATTACATTACACCCCTATTACATTACATCCAAACAAACTTCACATGACTTTTTGAGTAAGGTCCCTTGACCGAGATGTAAGGGTTAACTCAGCTCAATTGTCCCTAATTATAAAAGTTATCTCGGTTAGTAAGTATTAGATCGGATAAGGAAACTTTTGAGTTTAGGAAAATTTTGTAAGGAATTGTCTAAGGGAACAATTACGATAGAGTCATCTTTTATATTTTGTGGATTCAAAGTAGTGGATTTGACTTGGTGCTTAGATTAGCACTTGTCCGTGGTTTTTGCTCCATGAGGGTTTCCACGTATCTCTTAGTGTTTACACTTTTGAGTTCATTCTATACTCATACTCAACTATTTATCTCTTTTAAAGCAAAAATTGTCTAAGTTTGTTTAAATTTCTTCATCATCCTATTCACCCTCCTTTAGGGTGATTTATACTCTCCAAGAGCAAACCGTCGTGTATATATATATATATATATATATATATATATATATATATATATATATATATATATATATGTCTGAGATCGACCATGAAGCCTTCATAATCACCTCAAATACTGTTGCAAGCAATGATTATCCACAAGAGCCTTGCATGGGAATATTTGTAGAATATTCCACCACGTCTAGGGTGTCAATGAAACTCGTATATATTAAAAAGCCGACCCAATTTAAAATATAAATAAGTGATGGAAAAACGTATTAAATAGCTATAAGATGGGTATAAAAAAATATACAATACAGTACAGACGTAAATATTAGCCTCATGTTACACGTTTATGTAGCATAAAAATATATGTAATGATATTAGTTTATACGTTTTTGATTAGATGGATTCATGAATTTGTAGTTAGAGAGCTACATGAGGAACAAAGAAAAAAGAGTACCATGAAGGGTTATTTGAGACAAGATTGCATGCAACGACCTGCTTTCATGAAAGACCATATGAATTCAATCAAACAAGTAGGAATCCCTTTTTTGTTTTTCCGAATTGGGTTTTTTTTTTCTTTTCAAAATAAAATATATATAATACAAAGACTAGTTATTATATGATACAACCTAAGGTACAAGACTATATTACACAACACATGGGTCGAGCTTAATATACCTAATATATATAGTCGCATAGCATCGAAAAATTATACAGACCAATAAAAGTAATATGTATTGTCTACAAAACTATGAGACCCAAAATACTTTAGTGTCTGAAAATTTCAACAACAAAAGAACATTGAGGGCTGGTTAAGTATTCTTCTGCGCTTTACGAGATTTTATGTTTAGCTTAGGCAACATACAAATTGATGATTTTAATAATTTTCTTACATATCTTCTACCGTCTTTTTCAAAATTTGCTTATTTTTTAAAAAATATATTACATTAATTAGAGTTTGTTTTGTTTTAATCAAAAATTTAATTATCCCATAAAAAAATTATTCACTAAACAATAACCATACACTAAAAGTTAATCTATTGTTCACTATAGACTGTTATATTGTTCATGAAAAAAACTTTTTATGATTAAAGAGTGTTTAGTAGTTCGCTAAAAATTAGCTTATTATTCACTAAAAATTAATTTAAATCACAATATTGCTGATATAAAGACGAACACTAAATATATATCTATAAGTACACTAAACAACATCCTAATATACACTAAAAGGTAAAATTTAAACCCATACTAGTATTGATCTACAACTCAACACTAAATATTAATCTATTATACACTAAATAATGTTATAATATATACTAAAAACTAAAAGTTAAAACCTTAAATCTAAAGCTCAACGCTAATGTTATGCTATACACTAAATGGTGTTCATACACTAAAAACGAAAATCTGATATGATAGTAATGTTGATATAAACTCCAAATCTATTTTTTTAAATAAAAATGATCTTTAAAACTCGTTAAAAAATATTTATGATTTTATTGAGTATTGAAAAAATTTTGAAAGAAAAAAATTAAAAATTAGAGAGAAATATATAAAACTAAAACTTTTAATAAAAAAATTCCTAAAATATAAGTGAAAAATTTGTGAAAAATAATTATTAAAGTTCGTTATTGTTCAAAAAATACTAAGAGTTAAAAGTGAACTAAAATTAAATTTATTATAATATTCACTAAAAATTATGTATAATAAATTGTTCTAATGTTAGTTTAAAAAGCTAAAAGATATTGCAAAAAAGCAGACAAAATTATTCTTTACATAGTTGCATGACGTAAAAGTGATAAAAATATTATACTCTTTTGGTGAACATTTAAATTAATTAAGTTAGTGAACATTAGATATATATTTTAGTATGTATATCAAATTTAGCTTATTTAAGGCATAGTTATTAAGTATATGGAGTAAAAAGTATAAAGGAACAGCAAAAGAAAAGGCTAAAGCAAACTAATTATTTTACTCTCCGCTTACATTGTAGAAGGGTAAAAAAAAATTTTAATAAAAAGAAAAGCTAGTTTGTTTTATGTGTTTCAACTCCATGACCAAAAAGAACAAATACATGTGAGCCATCTTTATTTATATTGAAAACATGTGACTTCCAGTGCACTTAAATACGTCAGCGTTGTTTTTGGATGCGTACCATATTTCCATACCAATAGTTGTACGCTATAATTTGCACCATATTATAGTACTCAACTTAAGCAAGACATTACTGGGCCTTAAGGTCCCCTACGGGCCCAATTTCAGCCCTGGGAAAACATTATCCCGAACGGAAAACAAGGCCGAGGGTAGGGGACAGGGACGGGACCAGGGGAAATTTTGGCTCCGTTCCCCATTATTTGAATTTTTACATATTAATACAAATGATATTTTGGTAATATTACCATCTTCAAACCTAACTATAAAAGCTAAATAGCGCCTCCGGGCTCTCTCTCTCTCTCTCTCCTCTAAGCCAACAGTAAGAGAAGTAATTTGATTATCACCTCGGTCGAGGAAGTGGGTCGATGGTTCGATCCGGTTGAACCAGTTTAGATTAGGGGATGAACCAGGTTGACCTAGTTTAGCGTTAAATCTAGTTAGACTGGCATGAGCTGTCAAAGTTTTAGCCAATTTTTCTCTATGTTTTTTTCTAATTACAACATCTAATTGCTAAAAAATTATAACATGAGAAAATATTATACAAAATCACAAATAAATAAAGGCAAGAATTCCATACGTTTTAAAATAAAGATAAAAAAAGTAGAAAAAATTATTTATTAAAGCTGTAAGACCCGTAATTTTGGGGTTAGGTGGTCTTACGAGATAGAAGCTAATTATTTAGCCTTGGTTAAATAGAGTAGGTCGGGAGACCAAGTTATACGTAGTTAGATACGCGTAAATTTATTTGAGCGAATTATTATTAGTTCGCGTGACTTTTATTGGTGAAGCGTATTAATTCCGGTTTCGAATTTCTCACCGGACCAGCTGCGTATTAATCCGAGATCTGCGTATGCTACGTGTGAGGGTTTAGTTATCACAATGCTTGACGAAGAAAAGGAGAGAAGAGCGAGGGAAATAAAAGAAAGAAAACAAATGGATTAGTATTATTCTTGAACTAAATGGATGACGGAGGAAAATTAGGGTCCAATAAGGATGTTAGGCTCGACGGTTAGTCGGTGGAGAACGAGGGAAGCAAAGAAGAGGGCGCGAGGCTCGAGCGAGAGGAAAAGGAAGGAGAAAAGCGAGAGGGAGAAACGGGAAAGAGAGGAAGAGCGAGCGGGAGCGGGAGTGGGAGCGAGAGGACGCCGGAAATCGGCAACCGGCGGGCTCGCCGTGCCCGAAGACAGACAGCGGACGAAGGAAAAGGAAAGAGGGGGCGAAAGGAGGGAGGAGCGGAACCGAACAGGGGAAAAACGAGAGAAGGGAGATCGGGCAATGGCGAAACAGCGAGTGAGAGAATAGAGCGAGAGAAAGAGAGTGCGAGCGTGAGAGCCAACGAGGGCGGTGGCCGCTGAAGCGGCGAGAACGCCGCGGTCGGTGAGTGAAGAAAGGAGCGAGGGGCGGGACGAACGAGAGGCGGAAGAAGGACCCGAAGCGAGAGACGGAGAGCGCAGAGGCAGGCGAGGAGAGCGAGAGGAAGCAAGAAACGGCGAACCGAAGCAATTACCCAAAACCCTATAATTCGAGGTGGGTAGTCCTATACTCTACTCTATTAGTACGTTCGAAACCCAAATGAATTTTTGTGATTATTGAGTCTGTGTTGTGAATATTGAATATGTGTGTGAGTAAACGGATCTAGTAGTTGCTTGAAAGTGGAATTAGGAGTTGTGAAGGGATTTGGTAGTTGTTTGGGCCTGAATTGGGATTCGGGGAATCTGAGACGAGTTGGAGTTGGGTTGCTTATTCGGTCGGTTGGGGTGGGGATGAACACTTTGTGGTTTGGGTATAACTTATGAATTGATAATTCGGATTGAGCCTTAGAGATTTATTGAATTTACGGCATTAAGAGATGATTGCTAATAATGGGAAATAAAGGGTGAAGTATAAAAAGGAGTAGGAATTCGTGTTGATGGATGTACAATCGAGACATGGGAGTGAGAAATAGGTGATTGTCGGGTTAATTAAGTTTGAAGTATATTGAAATCCTCGAGGTTGAACCGAACGGGAAGATAAGCGAAACTAACGGAAATTGAATAATGAAAAGCGATTGAAAGTTATATGCTTAAGGGTAGATGAACAGGAGTCGATTAATAAGATAGCGATATACAATGGGAGTTTGAGGCGGGAAACAACGAGCGGGGAATTGTAAGGTTAAGTTGAGTTTAGAATGTATCTAAGCATTTAAGATGAAATTAAGTTGGAAGATGAACCTAACAAGAGGAATTTAAGTGATAAAGTGAGAATAGGAGTCATATGGCCGAGTATGAGCAAAGGAAGTTGATTTATAAAGTAGAGACCTCGAATGAAGAATTGAAGCAAAGACAGGGAGTTATGAGAAGTTGAGACATAAGCAAACGGAGTGAATTGACTAAGTAGAGACATAGAATAAGGAATTGAAATAAAGACAGAGAATTGTGAGAAGTTGGGGCGCCGAATTAGGTGATATCCGCTTGTGGTTATTGTGGCTCGGAAAATGGAAACTAATCGTACTAGAGTGATGGATTGAGAAATGTATAGTTGGAAAGAGTTGAGAATGATTGCTTGCATTGAATGGTGATTATTCGTGCTATGTGATTTCTTTACGTGATGCTCAAAAGTAATTTTGAAAGGTGTTTTGTATTTTACATGAAATGATCCTCGAATACAACTTCTTGTGAAGCTGTCTTTCAAACGTGAATGTGTTTTAAAGAAGTGAATCTTGTTTGAGAAAGTGAATCGGATTTGAGAAAGTGAATTTAGAAGGGTGACAGGTGTGTCATGCCTTCTACGATGAGAAATTGATTGAGATCTTAGTAAGAAACCAAGTTTGATAAGTGATTGTGATCACTTCGATTGAAATGAATTATGGGCTAGATTGTTTAGATCGGAGGAAGGAGGTGGTCGTGCGTATCGGGCCACGGGGTCTCGATATGCGTATCAGGATGCCCATCAACCGGAGAGGTTGATTCTTTCCTGACGAGGAAAGCGGAGCCTTCTAAGTATTTGACTAGAGATAGGTCCAGAGAACTCGAGTCGGGGTAGCGCCCGAGAACCGCTTCGGTGCTAGTTCAATCAACGAAAGCCCCGAAAGAATTTTCGAAAGTATTTGAAAGAAAGTGCGAGATGATTCCACCTTGTGTAATGTGATTCCATTTCTAAAATGATTGTAAATCGTGCTTCCAAATGATTAAAGTGTTATGAGTTTTATATTGCAAATGATTTCAAGAGATTTCACTGAAAAGTATATAGATTTGTATTATATTATTATGCTTTCGCTGATTTCATTATTATGAATATTATGTGTAAAGAATTTCCATTTTAGGGGTATAGGACTCCGGTGAGCCCCTGGTTTATTGCTCACCCCCACAAATTCCCCCTCCTAGTGTTGCGAGTGCATTCTCGGGTGTGTGTGGTGCTTAGCTTATTACAGGCACCGTTGATTGCCGTTGCTTGGTTCGTTGCACTATCCGAATCATGGATGTGCATTCCTTATGTTTCTAAGTATTGTACTTGTAATTTAGTTCATGTAGTTTGTACCATATGTATAGTAAACCCTTTTAGATTGTTGTAAGTTTTATCGCATGATTGATTGGACTCCGGCGTGTGGCCGTTGAGTTGTATACTCCGAGCGGGTGGCTTGTTGAGTTTTGTTATGCTTTTTTTTTTTATGCGGGGTCTTTTGGCTTTGAGCCTAAGGGTTAGTCCGATTTACAAACGGAACCCCGCCGAAATTTTTAGGAATCCCAGATTCTTTTGGAAAGCACCCTTATTATCTTTAAGTTGAGTTTAGACAGTCAAACCGACACCGAGAAGAGCCTTAGGAGTTCTTTTAAGGAACTGCAGCGATGTAATACTCCTAGGGGTGTTTTGGGGTGTTACATAAACAAACTATTTCAAAAAAATCCTAAAGCTCATTTAACATTTTTACCCAACACCTTATCCTATAGAATAATATTCTACTCATAAACCTCAAATAGATAAGTACATAAATAAATATACAAAACCCTAACTTACCTACGCTTTATTCCTCCTTTCGACTTGAGCCCCTTCTAGGGATGACAATGGAGCGGGTCCGGGCCGGGATCGAGGCCCCACCCCGTCCTCGTCCCCGCTTCGGGGACGAATCCTCTCCCCGACTTCGGAGGACGAATCCTCTCCCCAATGGGGAAAATTCCCTGTTATCAAATGTTGAATGAAATAGCCCAAAATCCATTGTAAAACCCAATAATACATATCTAAACACAAAAGGCTAGAATTTTCTCCTCCTCCACACTACCACCGCCACGTCGACACCCATCAAATGCGAGACCACCATCAAGACAATGCTAGGAATGCCAAGAACTATAGAGGATGGAGGAGAGAGACATAGTAGATGAGACAAGCGAGGGGAGAGAATCTCACCTATCAACCATTGTTATCCGAGACATTGAGATCGAGTATAGAGCGAAAAGAGAGAAAGAGAGAGAGAGGACAGGGGCGAGACGAGAGTGAGAGCGAGATGAGAGAGTGAGAGGGTCCAATAGGAGAGTAGGCAAGAGGGAGGAAACAAGAGAAGAGAGGAGAAAGGAGCGAGGGGAGAGAGAAGAGAGACGAGAGAGAGAGAGAGAGAGAGGAGGAGGGAAGTGGAATGAGGGTGAAGGGAAAATTTACCTCATATAATTAGGGTTTTTTTATAAATATTACTTAAATGCCCTTAAATTTTTACATATAAAATGCTTGAAAAAGTAAGGGCATATATGTAATTAAATGAGTTGGGCGAGGAAGAGGTCGGGATTTTTACTCGAACGCGAAACGAGGATGGGGATGGGGTAAAATTTCCCTGCTCCGCCCGATCCTGCCGAGGATGAATGTTTTCTCCCCGCCCCGAAGGGTGCGGGGATTTTTCCTATGTGGGACGGGGCCCCGTTAGGGATAGGGAGTTCCTCGTGCCATCCCAAGCCCTCCCCTGCCCCCATAAAAAATATGATTTCTCTCTCCTCAAACCCCATCTTCGTTATTCAGCCAAAAACAAAACCTTATCTCCCTCTTTTCTACATCACCCACCCACCCCTCATTTTCTCTCCTTCTTCAATCCCCATCTTATTTCTCTACATCACTTATTAAGGAGCATATATATATATATATATATATATATATATATATATGAAAGGGTTCAAGTAAGCACGCTTGTAGGTAAACACCATTTATTAGGTAAACACTTTAAATCTAAACCGTTCAATCTTGATCTAATGACTTCAATTAAAAGACGTTTTTATAATATTTTTAAAAAAATAAAAATTAAGTTTGGAGGAGTCTTTGAATCCCTCGACACTTCCATACCCAAATTCAATACATTGCTTCCCCTTTCTCTCTATACACTGGCAGTTGCCTGCCGCCCGCCTGTTGCCGGCAGTCGCACAGCTGCCGCCTGTCCGGCAGTCACCCACCTCGCTTCCGTCGTCTCTCTCTCTGAACTTAAAAACCTGAAAAATCCCTCTTCTCTGTCCAGACCTCTCTCGTCACCTCCTCTCTTTCTCGCACGTCCGCGCCGACATCGACATCTTGCTCTCTTATCCCTATCGCTCCTCCATCACCGTTTGGCCGCCCCCTCTCACTCCCTATCGCTGGAATCGCTGGAATCTTGCTCTCTTCTCGGTCACCTCCTCTTTCTCTCGCTCCATCGCCGGCCACTACTCGTTATCTCAGCCACCACTTTTTCTCTCTTCTGGCAGTTCTATATCCATGGAAGCCGAGATTAGGGTTTTTTTGCCTAATTGCACAATTTTGTTGAGGTAATTTCTTTCTTGTCATCTTGAAATTGGTCTGTTGTTCTGGAGATTCGTTGCCTTAGAAATTACACAATTCGTTTATTCTGGAGTATGATACTGAATTTTTTGTTTTGTTTCCCTTAATTGCTGAGCTTCATTGACATTGGTCTGTTTTTCTGGAGCTTCATTACCTTAGAAATTGTGATAATATCTGCATCAAGTGAATTGTCTGTTGTTGGTATTTGGTTGAAGTAAAATGAAGATACTCTCATTGACTCTTGTTCTGTTGATATTTAGTATTTGGTATTTGGTATTTGGTATTTGGTTGGAGTATGATACTAAATTTCTTCACATACCGGAAATCTGGTACTTCAGCATCTGAAACTATGTGAAATCTTTCCCCATTAATGTGTTCTGACATCTGGAATGCCTCTGAGAACAACATAGATGTTCTTGAATTTCGATTCTAGAGTGAGACAGAATGTAGACCTCAGCCAGTTTCAGAACATGGGGGATGAAGGATTAGGATGAGATTTATATGTGTCATTTGTTATATTCTTAATACAGGCTCTAATTTGGCTTGCAGTTCTCTTTTCAAAGACATTTATGAAATGTTCATAATTTACAGAGTGCTGTTGATGACTCCTTATGTCTGCACCATTTGTATCTAAGCTAGAGTTTGCAGCCAAAGGGTGGTTGGCACTTTGTACTTGGTCCCAAAGATCTTATATAGAAACTCTAGGTTGCTTGCTTGTGCTTCCACTATGAATATGTTTGAGGCCATTTTGAGCTAACTGAATTAGTTACTATTTTGTGAAAGCCTATTAGCTAAATGGTAAAGTATTGTGCATCTGCACAAAGATGTGGGTTTGAATCCCACATAGGCTTCTTGATTTCAGCTTATGTAATCATGTTAGCATCCCAGAGGTCAATCAACTCCACCTTTCACAGATAACAAGTCAATGGGTAGGCAAGGCATATTCACTTATAATTGCAGATTATCTACAAGGCAGAGACGTACTGTTTGTATAATGGGGATGGGAAATTAAAATGCAGGCTTATGCATGGAAATTCATACCATGGGCAAACTTGAATTGTTATACACAGCCAAGATCACTCATACAAGAAATTTCTTCAGAGATACAAAATAGGCGACAATCAGAAACAATAGCACCTAAGTCAACTTTAGAAATTCATCTATAATGCAGGCTTATATCCCCTTGTTACCTTCCTTTATTGTCATTGTGGATGAATATTGTTTTTTGGTTCTGGGTCATTGTGGGTGAACCCTGCATACGACTACAAGCCAATGATTGGATCATAACAATTAACAAGCCTATGTGAAATTCGAACAAATATTTCTGTGCATTGTCACATGTCACTCTACCTTTGAGCTAATAAGCTAAAACAAAATCAACAATGCTAGAAATCAAAACTTGGGTAGAAGACATAAGATATAACATACAAACCCCCACAATAGATAAAGTAGTAAAACATGAAATATCAGCTCCACTGAAATTCAATAACTTCAAGAGAGAATAGAACTCAATCACCAGCCCCTGACGTGCTTATAATTTAAGTGCCAATACCACCATCAGCCCCACCCCCTGCTCCTAGCTATTTGTCAGCCACTCAAAATTTTTCCTCATCTCAACATCCCTTTCTTGATCTGGTGCCACATGTCCAGCAGACCACAAAGGAAAGCCATCAGAAAGAAGAGAGCCTAATTCCACAGCAACAATTGCAATTTTTTTAATGAGTACAACAGCTACTAGAAGTTGGGAATCAAACATCAGAAACCCTTGTCACATATTACAACATCCTAGCTAACACCACCTCTTTCAAACTAGTTCTCCATATGTGGTGAGAGTAAAAAGAATAATAATATGATAGCAGAAAGAGCACCTTGATATTTCTCTGACCAACACTTAAAGACAAAGAAGAAATGGAAGACAGTATCAAATATTAGAAATGATACAAGAACATACCATGAATCTTCATCATATACATAGTCGCTCTGCCCAGCCCAAGAACCTAGTAAAACAAGTATAAGAAAACCCCGAAATGAGATATGCATCACTACTACTAAATCTAACATGAAAGACAATGAAACATAAAGCTGTTCAACATACTTCCTGAATCTAGGCTTTCCTTTCTCACCGACGAGATGACTACCCGAGGCAATGGGCACAAAGGTTTGATAATTCTCCTCAAATTTTCCTACTCGCATCATCTTCATAAGCGAACATGTCAAAGGTATCACCTGTCATTTGCTAGTGCATTATTTCTTGCTCGAGCTAGAGCCTCATATCCTTCTAAAAGAAGCAATCAAGGAAGCACAATGTCACTTGGTAATAAATTTTAGCATCATTCATAACACCGATACCAATTACGGACACATTGTACACGTGATGTCAAACTAAAGATAACTATACAAACTGCTCGATCTGCTCCAATAATATTTTCAAAATTTTACTAAATATTAAGGAAATATTTTGGTACTAAACTTCCCATCTCTAAGTAATTTTTTTTTTTTTTTTAAAATGAGTTCCGAGATAGCACCATCAATTCATAAACACAAATCCTACACCACAACAACACCACATCTCAGGTGCCTTTATCACACATTTCACTAGCATCATCCACAAAATTCCCATATTGAGCTAAGAATCAATACTTCGGTGCCTTTATCACACATTTTTTGAAAAATTTATCCAAACACCTTTGTAAAGTTTTTGATCTACACTTTTACCTTTCTCATCTAACTCTAGTTTAGTACTTGCTACTCATTGGTGTTGTTGCATGCTTCACATCTTGTAGCTTGTACTTCTTCCATAATTCCTTGGTGTATTTTGATTGATGAACATAGATGTCATCCTTCTCTTGCTTGATTTGCGGTTCAAGGAATAAATTGAGTTCTCCCATCATACTAATTTGGAACTCCTATCCCATTAACTCGAAAAACTCTTGGCATAGAGTTTCATTAGTAGCTCCAAATATAATGTCATCAACATAGATCTAAATGATAAGAAAATCATTTCCCTTGGTTTTTGTAAAAAAGTTTTGTCAATAAGATCTCTTTTGAAGTCATTTTCAACCAAGAAACTACTTAATCTTTCATACCAAGCTCTAGGAGCTTGTCTCAAACCATACAAAGTTTTTGCAATTTGAAAACATGATTTGGAAATTGAAAGTTTTCAAATCTAGGGTGTTGCGTAACATAAACCACTACTGAAAAACAGGTCATTTTTCAACGCTTTTACTTCAACATTTCGTCGGTAGTAGGCATCGAGATATAGGTTCTCGAAGCTCGAAAAAGCGTCGAGAATTTCAATGTCGAGATATCTCGACACTTTTTTCGTGGATTAGTTTTGATATTTCGACGCTTTATTTCATTGAATAATTTTGTACCTTTACACATAACTCGTCTATAGTATCGACGCTTTTACTTGTCAATTTATTAATTTGGAGCCAAACCATACAAAATTGGTGGGCAATCTCTTTAAACAAATAAAGGTGTCGAGATTGTTTTTTTTGCTTTTGTTTTTACCCCGAGACAACAACGCATTTCCTTTCTTGTTTATCATGAATTATATATATATAAAGAGAGAGAGAGTATTAAATTAAAAACCAATTGGTGATCCACAGTCTAAATATATAGTTGAACTAGTATTTAGCACAATCCAAAATTTGGAGCAATACATTAACAAAATATACTTCTATTTGGTCTTCAAATATGCAAGAGTACTTCTCTATCCTAAAATAAGTATACTACTCTATCCTGAAATAAATATGATATTCAAAGACGAATAAACAGTTCATTTCTTCAAATATGTAAAAGTAATACTCTAAAACAGTCTCTTGAAATATACAAAAGTTCTACTCCAAAAATCATCTACTTGTGAATTTAAAGAAGAGGAGCTAGCCGAATTGGTTCATTGCCACCACGGTTTGTAGTTCGATCTTGTTCAATGGCATCACCATTTCCGCTTGACAAATTTAGAACATCGTCAAAAAAATTAGCAAAATGTCAAAATTAGACCATATATACAAAGGAGTTTAATCCCTACATCACTAGGATTGGAGTACATATATAAAACCAAAGACGAGGCAAACAAAGAAGAAATCCATCATATATTCTTCTTGATAAATTAAGTACACAATTTCCTAAAACTAAATCTATACCGCTATATAGGAATGTAAACTACAAGCAACATTTGGTTACGCGGCTGCTAACAGATGATGCGAGAGAAGCCCGATAGTCAAGCTCAAATCGAGTGTGGTTACCGGTTTACTTCAAAACTAGAAGGAATGTTCACCGATATGAAAACTTCTCAAGATACAATGCGAGGATGGTAGATGCAACTAGAGCAATGAGATGGTAGATGCACCTACTCTAGTTGTGTAACTTTTAACGACTAGGTCTAGGCCTACTTAGCCATGTGTTCCCTGCAATCTCCTTGGAACGTTGTCCGCACTTTGTGAAAAGTTATGCTTCTACTACCATACTGGGGCACGATCGTCTTGGCAAACTAACATGGAACAACAAATATAAAGGCAACATTTGGAGAGGGTCATAAGCATAAACTAAATGTTTCCACTTATCGAATGTGTGTTCTTATGCTCTCTTCAATAACACCGACAAACTTAGCTACAAGGAGAGAAGTTCTTACCTATACATCGACTTGATCACGGTGTTCACTAATTAACTTGTGATTTTGAAGAAGAGGAAGTAGTGTGCTTTGAAGGATTTGCACTACTATTTCCACTTTGTGCATTAGGAACCTAAAAAAGATGAGCATAATAAAGTAAATTGAATATCATGGTGGCTAATAAAAGAACATGAAAAAACATGGGACAAAATCTCCTACCTGTCTACTACATGCGTAAGGCTGATTCAGCGAGCATCTAGAAGCTCATTCGAAGCTTGTCCATCACGCACAACATTCAATACAAGCAAAAACTGTTTTGACATTAGTCCAAGCACATCTCTTTGTTCATCTAACTCTTCTTTCATCCGCTTCATTTCAACATCATTGTTGTTTAGGTAGTTATAGCCCCGTTTCCTAAGAATGCCATTTACCCCAAAAACATCATTCCGATTCACTCCAAACCCAAATCCCACAGGTCGTTTAGGATCATTGCCTTCATACATAAGATCATGAAAAACTTCATTTTCAATGTCAACTTGAGTCATTGAAGGAGAAGAGTTAGAGAAGGAGCTCTTGAACCTTCGAATTTGCCTTATTCTACATTGTAAATAATGTAAGAGAAAATCAATTTCATAATTAGTAAAAGGAGACATAGGGATTATGAAATTTGAATATACTAGAAAATCTTCAATAATAGTATCGGCTACAAATCCACCATCCTGATCAGTATGTGTCTCTTTAAAAAACTCTAAATTGGTAGGCTCTCTTCCATTAACATCCACCTATAATGCAAACTTCCATAAATATGTATAACAATGAATAACCCGATCAATCATGTCAATTACATAATAATAAATCGTACAAAATCAACTTGTTTGTTGGCATAGCTCGTAGACCCGGTTGTGTGAAAATGGTTTTGTGAAGCTCGTGCTTCTCTGCCTTTTTCAGCCAATGTCCGCATATTAATAGGAAATGACTTGATTACTTTTAAATTCATATATACATTAGAAAAATGAATTCTCATAATCGTCTCATGATTGAAGATAGAAAAACAATGCAAAAATGTCAACAAGAAAGTAAAGAATTAAATACCTTACTCTTTTTGCTATACCAATAGTCAACCAAACATAACCAACTATCAAGAGGGTGCCCCTTAGGACCGTCCTTATAGATTTCTTCTTGTGTTTTATTTTCGGGTTTGAAATACATTTTCTTCAAACTATGTCTATATTGCACGAAATGCTTAGCAACATGGTGAAGGACTCCTTTGTCAAAATTCCCTTTCTCGGGATACGCAAACTTAGCCTCGAATCATCAAAACTTGAGTGAAAAAGTAAAAAATTTATGCAAATTGCAAAACAAAAAAATTCAAACTAGTGATCTCGGTTGTAAAAATGCGAAACAAAAAGAAGTTGTTTCAATTGCAAAACAACTCGGAGATCTAAACTGCAAGAATAGAACAACATTGAGAGACTTACTTGAACCAACCGAACTATTTCAGCTTTGTACGTCTTGTTTAAGTGATGTCGGTTCATTGTTGCAATTGGGCAAAACCTTTCCAACCTCGCAACATAGCCAAGAAATCGACAAAAACATAACCCCCTTCCTTATTGGTTGTTTAAATTTGTTGAATGCAACATAAATTCTCGCTCCTTTGTTATTCATAACATCCCGAGGTTGAATGGACCCACTTAATACCTCCTATTTTCCTTCATCATCTTTGAAAAAATACAAGAATGTAAACCAAATAATAAAATAAGTTTTTTAACGAATAAGAAACCCAATAGGACATAAATTTTTCAAATTGGTCACTTAGTAGCCCAAATTATTGATTACTAAAAAAATAATAATGGACAACAACCAAAGCACAAGGAAAAAGGTCACATAATATAGAGAAAAGAAGTATAAAGTACAAATAATTTACCAACAGTGAGGATGTCCTCCTTTTCGTCAAACTCTATGTCATCATTCCATTCGGGCATTGAACAGAGTTGATCTTGAATTGGTTGATCTTCCGCCCTTGGATGTACATGACCTCTTTTTCATCCTGTTGGCACGTGTCTTTCCTTGGTGTTTTGATTTACTACCGGAGTTCCTTGTTGATTGCTCAAAATCGGCACTTGAGTTCCGTTCAGTGGCCCTTGATGGAGATGATGTATTAGGTTGGCCTTGCTTTTGCTTGGGGTTCCCCACTAGGAGTACCGGTTGTATCGAGTGTTAAAGATACAGAGTCATCTTTACGTGGTTGAACCGATGTAGCGATGAAACGATTGACTCTTCCCCGGTGGTGACCGACGTTCTAGTGTTGATGTACTTGTGTGGTCTGTCTTGTGATAGAAAAAGTTGGGCTAAATGGTCCAAATTTTATAGGGCATGAAGATTGTTTTCCAATGGACGACATGTGTTGTGATGCTTTTGTGGAGGAATTGGGGTTTAAACTAGAATATGATGGTTTATTAGGGGAGGGGCCCGATTGGGCAAGCTGTGATACTCTACCTCCGGTGGTTGTGATGTTCTATCTCCATGTGGTCTAACAAGAAAAGAGGTCCGCCTGGTGAGGCCACATGTGGTACTCTTGAAGAAAGAGCCTGGATAGATGGTTGTGATGCTCTACCTCTAAGTGGAGGTCGAGGAGCGAAGGCGTTTGACCAAAAGGGTCCGACGAAAAGGGGTTTGACTAGGTGAGGCTTTAGACGATTCTCTTGATGAAGGGGTTTGGATAGGTGGTTTTGATGCACTTCCTCCAAGTGGTGCTCGAGCGAAAGTGTTTGACTAAAAGGGGTATGAGAAAAGGGGTCCGACTAGGTGAAGAGAGAGTTGGTTCTCTTAAAGAAGGGGCCTGAATAGGTGTTTCGATGCTTGACTTCCAGGTGGTCCACCAACGAAGCCGTTTAAGGTTGGGAAGGTACAGGTTGTTGTGCGGCTTTGATAGAAGAAGTGGCTCGGTTAGACAATTGTGATCTTGAAGAAACGGTCCAAACAGGTGGTTTAGATGCATCACTTCGGACAAATGGTCTGGATAGGCGGTTGTGATGTTATATCACCAAGAGGTTGTGAAGTCGCGCTACCAAGAGGTTGGACAAGTTGCTCGCCGAGGTTGCTGCCCGGTTTGCTCTGTAGCTCCGGACGATGCAACATCTAATGCTCTGGTTTTTTGCTCCTATAACTCGTATTCCAAACTTGAAGTTTTGTAATAGCCTAACATAGAAAAATGTAACCATTAGTTTACTCGTGTCATTGTGAACAAAAATTTCCGAATGGAAAATAAACTTAACAAAATACAATTTCCTTACCATGCACAAAAAGTAAGTTACCGGTTTGTTAAATGGAAAAATATAATACGTAAATCAATATAACGACCATCAAAGTATAGAACAATATAATATTAGAAAGGATTCCAACAATATGTAACAACCCATCCCTAAGAAAATAATTAACTTTAATACATTAAACATCGGCATGAGCGCGTGCATTTCAAATTTTCAAATACTTTCATATTACTCATGTGTATATATATATATATATATATATATATATATATATATATATATATATATATATATATATATATATATATGTCAATGTTGTTTAAAGTGCGAGGAACCGGATGACGACAACGACGACGCACGAACATACTCGTAAATTTTAATGACTCAAAAGATAATCAAAATTATCATTTCTATAAATTAGATTTTATCGAGTAACTAGTAGCCTTAGTTGAGCATGTTTAGATTATTCATTCTAAACATTAACATTTTTATATAGCTAATTTATTTTTGAATTCTAAAAATCCTTAAGCAAATGAAATTAATATAATTTTTGTAAACTTATTATTACTAAAAATAAAATTTTCTAGATTAAGTTTAAGATAAGCTTAAATAGAAAAGATGATGATAAGTAGGAAGAGTGGGAATTAGAGTTGGA
Source organism: Talinum fruticosum (assembly GCA_021018815.1). NCBI lineage: Eukaryota > Viridiplantae > Streptophyta > Magnoliopsida > Caryophyllales > Talinaceae > Talinum > Talinum fruticosum. Next base: position 2,420,155 of record JAITYX010000015.1, on the reverse strand, counting down.
TAAGGATAAGCTTGCTAAGGAATTGGGCCCGGGAATCGAAGTAGTCGGTCGGCCCATCGAGAGATGAAGCAAAGGGACTATAAATACTAAAGGAAACCTAAATCCTCATTGTTCTAACCTAAATCCGATAAAACCAACCCCTCCCCTCTCTCTCTCTCCAGCCCCCAACCTCTGCTCTCGTCCCACCTCCACCGCCAACCGACAGCACCAGCGGCTCCACGGCCGCGCCGACCGCCACCACCAGGCTAGCTACCGGCACCATCACCATCGCCTTCACCGATCTCCTCATAAAAACCCCAACCGCCAGCCACCGCTAAGAAATCGCCATCCTTCACTCCCCTCGGCGTCTGTCCGGTCGCCGCCCGGTGCCAGCGACCATCGCCCGCCACCGTCGACTTACGCCTTGACCGCCACCCTGTCATCGTCCTAGCCACCAAACGCCAAAGACACCACCGGTCGTGCTCCTATTTCTATCCCGAATCCGCGCCTATTTTTGCCTCGGCTACTCTTGCCCTCGAGCCCGTCCCGCCTCGAGTCACCTCGTCGATCCACGGCGTTGTTTACTATCACCGGCAACTACTTCGACTGTCGGCCGTCTACCCCGTTTCGGTCATCCTCCGACTTCAACCCTCCGGCCCTCAATCCTTCAACCTTCAATCATCACAAAAACCCCTTAAAAATTAACCCCTTTCACCTTGGTTCTTAGGGTAATTTTTCGATTCAATCAATTCTTTTAACTTAATTTCCTAGAGTAATTTTCAGATTCGGTTCGTTTAATTTAAATTCTTAGGGTAGTTTTCGATTTAGTTACTGTTTAATTTAAGTATTTAAGTTGTAATCGGTTGTTTTTCTTGTTACTGTTTGGAGATTAAAGTTGGATTATGGTATGTATGTGATTGATTCATGGACTTTAGGAAGATTTGATGACAATTGATGATGTTTGGACATACTGAAGCCGAAGATAGATTGTGGACAAATTTACGTATAAGGACAGTCATGAATAATTTGAGTTAGAAAATATTTTGGATTAATTTAGATAATTACTTGACCTAATGGTGAGATTAGCAGAAATTTTAGAAAGGATTTAACCTACTGAGAGGATTGTGAAAGTTGAAGTATTATAAGAATAGCATGTCGGGAATGAACTTCTCTTTTTGGCGAAAATTAATTTACGCCATGACGAGAATAGGTTAGAAAATAAGTGCATAAAAGAATGAATAAAGATATTTGCATAATAAAATAACTAATAACAGTAATTAAAAGTAAACCTTTCCTTGATTTTTAAAAGCAAATAATATCAATACTATTTAGTTATAAAGAAAAAGGAGATAGGTGTTCAATGTTAATATGAATACTTTTAGGTGTGCATTTTATAAACGAAAACAAATAAACCTTATAGGTTAGAGATAACCTTAGAATTATTTAGGAGAAAATTTTGTATATTGAGGTAAAATATATATATAAAAGGGTATATATAATTATGTATGTAGTTAAAAAGAAAGCTATGTATATTTTTAAGGTTGCTATATATATATTTAGGCATGCATTGTATAAAATAAGATAAACAAATCATATATAGATTAAAGACATCATTAGTATTCTTTAGTAAAAGCTAACTTTGTTAATTTTCATTTCAAGTAGCTTTGAAGTGATTTAATAAATAAATAAAATATAAAAATTCAGTTTATTAATAAAACTTTTATATCATTAATTAAGGTCATCAAGCGTCGGCGTCGTGCGTTCATCCGGATTACGCCCAAAAAGAAAAAGGAGGAACATCGGCTCAAGGTACGTTCTTTGATCGTGCCCTTCAATGTTTTATTTACAAATCAATGGCGAGATATGGGCGACATCAATAACAACAAAGAATTATTTGCAAATAATATTTGCCATCATTAATATGGACCCGCCCATCAAGTGCCATTATTTGGTACGCCTCATTATCCGGGTTGGTAACATCAGTAGCTGTTAACCGCCTTCAACCGGACTATCCGATCGGTGCAGGTGTGTGCACATGCGTTTAGGGAAACCCGATGATCGTTAAAGGGATTCATTCGGATAATTAATTAGCAACAGTTTTACATTGTTCACTCTCCCTCATTTACAAATGAATTGAAATGCATGCGCTCAACTCAATTATTTCATAACTTTTATTTTACTTGTATGATAGTGAACGTATTGAGTTTCGACTCACATTGCGAAAATATTTTCCTTGTTTTGTTTTAGGTAAGAATAGTGAAGACGGCGGGTTATAGAAGAATTGTGTTCGAGGCTTAGGGACTGCAGTACGCCATGATAGCCTTTTGGAGACTAGTACACAGTGTCGTGGGTTAGAGCTAGTGAATGTTGGGTTACCAGTGTACTTTTGTTCGACTTTGTACATATTGTAGTTCCTTTCGTTGCTTGATTATTAAGATAATGTGATCTTGTCGAATAGTTTAATATCCGACTCCCAATAGCCTTGCTCTTTCTGCTGGTAAGGGGGCGGTGACGACTTCTAACCCTTTTTCCGTTGCGGGTGGTTTAGCCTAAACTAGTGATTATGGGTTGGGGGCGTTATACAATACCATCTACTTATGTTACTATATCAAAAGATATATAGAAAAATAATAAATACTTATATTTATGCAATAATTATTGATACTCCAACCATAATCCTAAAGGAAAAAAGAAACAAAAGCGTCTGGATAATGAAACCTATAAATGGAACTAAGGTTTATAATTACTCTAAGCAATTCTCTCCTAAATCAAACAAGTCTCTAGGCTTGGTCTTAATGACATGAGACCATCCTTTCTGTTTCTCATCATCATTGTAGAATACTTGTTTTGCTTGAGATGAGAAAACAAATGGATCGTCATGTAAAAATCGACCGGTGTGCATCAATTTGGAAAAGTTAACACAAGTATGACCATTTGTGTAAGTTTTCAAACCCCTATTTATGTCCACCCAATCACAACAAAAAACCACAACTTTGTAAACCCCATAATAATCTAACTCATATATATCCGTGAGTCTCCCATAATATGCATGTCCTTCTACTTCCACCATAACTCCGAACTTTGTGTTTTGTGATAACATTCGCGATCAAGTGTTTGAAACTTGTAACCATTAACAAAAAAAACTTTTGTATCTCTTTGCTCTATTGTTTAAACCACCCACTAAAGCTTTTTCAACCTTTCCATCCGAGGTGCTTGGCGTCAATGTGGTGCACCTAGAAATTCAAAAATTTAGTTACACACTACTAGTTACGAAATAACAAATATATTGGCTTATACTATGAGAGAGAGAATAACTTGATTTTGCAGCCATTCATCAAATTTATTAATTATCAATTCGCTTTGAAGCATTTCATTTTCACCAATTACGGAACATTGATTTTCATCTTCCATTTCATGTACAAATTCCCTAACGAGAATAATAAAAAATTCGCTTCCCGATTGATCATATGGTTATAAATAAAAATTGAATCACTAAATCTTAATACTACTTTAAACTTACTCAAGAAGGTCTTTCATCTCATCTGAATGAAGTAATACATAACGATGTGTTTGTCTCAAAGATTTATCATCAAGACGACAAGTTGTCTCCATCCCAACCACTCGGCCACCCGAGTTAAACGAGATAAAGAGACATATTGGGATTATAGTCATCATTTCTCTTTGTCCTATTGAATATGGTTTCAACACCTTGTAAGAATGCTCTGGACGAAGGTCATATTTTCCTCAAGAATGTAGCCTTCCGCCATCGACCCTTCCGGTTGGGCTTTATTGTTGACATAAGATTTCAAATGGGCCAAATACCTTTTCGAAAATAATATAAGTATTAAAGAAATGAAGACATAAAATTTCAAAAAGGAAAAATTATTAAATAATTTTAATTCACCTTTCTATGGGATACATCCATCCGTAATGCACGGGGCCACCAAGCTTTACCTCATCAACCAAATGAATAATGAGATGAACCATGATCGTGAAGAAGGTGGGAGGAAAATGAATTTCCATCTCACAAAGTGTTAAAACAAGCCTTGATTGCAATTACTCCAGTTCATTCACATCAAGGGTTGGAGAGCACACATACTTGAAAAAAGAAGATAAATCGAAAGTAGGTTAACAACTTTTGTGGCATGTGATGCTCATAAAGCTATTGGAAGAATATCTTGCATTAGAACATGGTTGTCATGGCTCTTAAGATTTAAGAGTTTCCGTTGCTTCATATTAACACATCTAGATATATTAGACCCATATCCATCGGGAACTCTAAGTTTATGTAAAACTCTTAAGAACCACTCCTTCTCATCCAAAGACATGGAATATGGAGCAGGAGGCATGATGGAACCTCGTCCGGGACGATGTTGAAGCCAAAGATGAGGCTTTATCCCTTTCTCTTCAAGAGCTTTTCTAACATTCTCATCATCTCTACTTTTCTTATCCATATTTAAAAGGGTCCCCAATAAATTATCACATACATTCTTTTCTATATGCATAACATCTAGATTATGTCTCAAACGATTATGCTCCCAATATGGCAACTCAAAAAATATGCTTTTCTTAGTCTAAAGAACATCATCATTACCATCATCCTTATCCTTATCATTGTCATCTTGAACTTCATCATTAGATGTACCTACTTGTCGTCTTCCTCTCTTCTTCTTAAGAGGTTTTTTAGTTTTGCCATATGTATAATTAACCCCTTCTTGTTGCTCCAAAATGACAGGTCCCACTAGCCAAATTTGGAGCATCTTCAAACTCCATTGTACCATCAAACCGATCACTTTGAGAACGATAAGGATGATTACGAGGTAACCATCTTTGATATCCTAAATAACATATCTTACCACTAAGCTTATATGAATGAGTCGAATAGGTGCATATAGGACATGCTTTATAACCCTTAGTACTCCAACCGGATAACATAGCATACGCAGGAAAATCATTTATAGCACGACTTAGAGCTCCTCTCATCTTAAAGTACTCATTGCTATAGGAATCAAAAGCATCAACACGATCCCACAATAACTTCAGCTCATGTATTAGTGGCTATAAATAAACATCAATATTGATTCCTAGACTTGATTTTCCAGGAATAATCAATGAAAGAATAAAGGATGATGGCTTCATGCATAACCATGGTGGTAAGTTATAAGGGATCAAAATTACCGGCCATGTACTATAGGTGGTATTTGTAAGACGATATGGATTGAAGCCGTCACTAGCAAGGGCAAGTCTAACATTACGGGAATCGGATGCGAAATTTGAATACAATTCATCAAATTCCTTCCAAGCAACACCATCTCGCTGGATGTCTCAACTTTCCATCCTTCACACGATCCCTTTCATGCCATCTCATTTGTTCGATTGTTTTAGGTGACATATACATTCTCTTTAATCTAGGGATCAAAGGAAAGTATCGCATCACCTTAGCTGCCTCCCAGTCTTCACATTTGTGGCTCCCTCATTTGCTTCCCCATCTATGCCTTTTACTACTTTCCATCTTGGAACACCACAAACATGACATTTATCATTTTGTGCATATTCACCCCAATACAACATACAATCATTAGAACAAGCATCAATCTTTTCATATCCAAGGCCCAAATTATTGATCATTTTTTAGCTTCATAATAAAATGAAGGAAATTCCATGATGTGGGGAAACGCATCTATTAGAAGTTTAATCAATGTAGTGAAAGACTTTGCGGACCAATGAAACTCACATTTTAGATGAAACAAGCGTAGGAGGAAAGACAATTTTGAGAAGGAGGTACAACTCTTATAAAGCTCTTGATTAGCGGCTTCTAGTAACCTCTAATACTTGGCATTTTCTACGTCATCTAAGGGTGGATTTGGGAGTTCATGGTCTTGTTCAAAGGAATCTTGATAATCTTGCATATCAAAAGAATAGTCCTCTTCATCGGAAGGTTCACCAACCACATCATTTGCATTTCTACCATCAACATATGGAACATCAACCCCAAAGGTCGCTCTTAGTAACCCTCTTATGTCATCTCCTCCTACAAAATTTGATGGGTCATTGCTAGGTTCTTGGCTAGTGCTTCCTTTCTGTGTTATATGTTGGAGGATATCCTTAGTACCATGGAAAATAAAAGTCTTGTACTCCTTATAAAATCCCTTAAACAAAATATGCTTGCTCTACTTCTTGTATGGGCAATCATTTATCCACCTTACATTTATTACATGGACATCGACTTCTTCCTTCTACGAGATTTTCTTTAGCAAGCTCAATAAATTTGTCTATGCCATCAAGATAATCGGGGTGATTATTAGGCAATTCAATCCAACTCGAGCCACGTCTACACAAATGAAGTAATTTAGTTGAATATAGTTATATCGAATCAAATAGAAGTCTACTTTTTATAAGCACAAATTACTAAATAACTAATGTAGTCCTATAAGATCTAGAACAAAAGGATAACAAGTCCACTCAATAAAGATATAAAGATATTGTTCCAACATATATCATTTAAAATGTAGGGAATAATTACGTGTACAAGCGATACACAAATATTAATAAGCTGCAAACTTGGAGAAAATTCAAGAGACTCTTCCACTTTACAGTCACAATCAAACTATCAAAGATTAAAATACAAAATCGGTGTTAGAATGAAGGGAACAAATGAAAAGCGACAACAAAACTAGAAACACACTAAACAAAGAACAATAATCATTCTATGCCTTTTACTACAAGCAAACAAACTATTTCACAAGACATGAATAAATCATTCAAACTTAAGTCTGGAAGAGGTGTATTCAAGATATACACAGAGATAAATATGCTTACCGTCCGATTGAGAGGTTTAATGTTGCACAAACTGTAAACCAACTTCAGCCTCTATCTTCACAAGTCATAAATTTTTCTGTTCTCCGGATTTATCACATCCAAAAAATAATCATAAAAAACAATTCTTAATTGTTAGCGGAATTGCTTAAAAAAGGAAGAGAATACCATAAAAGAGGAGAAGAGAGAGTGAAAAAAAGAGACAAGTTTTATTTATTAATTCTTTAATCCCTTAATTCCTTAATCATGAAATCCCTTAATTCTTTACTTGTGTTTATGGTTATGGCTATCATATATGTATCCTACCTTTCCATATTTTCTTCACTTTCCTTACCCTCTCGTTTACGGCTAAATGAGGTATTTGGTTTATCTCTCTTTCTAGCTTGCCTATTTAGTATGGTTTAAAACATCAAAGAGACTACATATTCACTTTAATTATAAATAGCCCAGAAATTCAAATAATATATATATGTTTCTAGTGACCAAATTAGTTACATAATAGTAAGTATATAGTATACAGATCACTTTATTTTAAATAACTCGAAGCATAATTTTTCGGTGACCAAATTACTATTGAAGAAAAAACAAAAAAATCTACCTAGACAAATCAATAAGTGACATTTTGTCAAGAAAAAGATTCACACATACTTTCATGTGCAAGTCTAAAATAGACAAATTTCACAATGGGAAACCATAAAAATACACTAAATACTATGCTCAACTTAAGTTCACGAGATGGTGTGGGATGGTGTAGGCAAGCAGTTTAAGAATGTGGAGGTTTGGATATTCCAAACAATAATGGTTCTACCCCTACCCTTATTAGGGAACTCACCACAAGAGTTCATAAAAATTTAACCAAAAGCAAGAAAGATTAGAATAAACTCATAAACAAATGAAATAAGAGTAGTCATATTTGTTTGCACAAAAGGGATGAACAAAAAAAGGCGTGAAGTGTTCTTTTCCCCGCAGATTAGTTTCCTAAAACAAGATAAAGTGAGTTAAACAACATCTCTTCTCCTCCCCTCCCTTACCTTAAATGCAAACAGTGTCCTTTTTCATCCCTTCCATAAAATCCAGAGAAAGTATAAGTGAGCGGGAGGGGAGGGAGACTTTTCAACCAAGTTTACTTCCATTATCCTGATTTATATTCACCCTTGTTGAAGAGAAGACTTCTAGTGAGTTCATCCCTTCCGCCTGCCCACTTTACTAGCTTCCTTTTCAATTATTCACCACTACCGCTTCCGCTAAGCTTCCACAATTGAGTTATTTCTGCTGCTGAAATTGCATATGAGATCTTTGACATGTTACCCCTGCTAGCAAGACCTTTGTCCTCTATGTTTTCACGCTCGAATGTCATATACAAGCATGCCTGTGTCGTTTGTTTCTGATTTACATATTTTTGTTTCTCTATTATCTTTTTGCTCCAAGATTATGCGGGTCCAACATATATCTATCTATCTATATATATATATATATATATATATATATTTATATCTAATTTCTTAAAGCAAATTTTCTGTTCTCTTATGTTCTTTTGTGACCTCCTCCATATTTTAGATATGTATATACTTGCGTGTTAAAGACAAATTAAAGTGTGCTATTTGCAGTTTGCAATCAGGGGCATTTCAGTTGGAAGGATGGTTAAGTATGAAACAGATGGCTTTGCTTACTTCCTTGTTTGGCGCTTTCTCCTTCATATGTGGTGTGATTGCTGAAAACAAGAAGGTATATTTATTTTGTAGTAGATTTAGCCACTTGCCTGATATTTAAGAAACTTCGAAAGTCTCATTGAAATTTGAAGAGTCTCGTAGACATCCCCTCCATAATCTTGCACTTATATTTTTCTTAGAGGAGAACACTAAAGATGGTTACATGGCATATCAGTCTGATGTCAGCCTACTACTTTTCACCAACATATATTCCAAAGAAGCATAGTATTAGAGGGCATGACATCGATGATTTTACATTCTCACATGTGAGGATGATTTCAATTCTCAATTAAAAGTTACAGTGGCAGATGAACCTTGAGACAACAGGTGTACTGTGCACCCTGTACTCACTGAAAAATTTTGAAATTGCATATAAAAATTCATAAGATTCATAAAGGGGATGCCTATAAAAGTTAATTGATGTGTATAAAATTCTACGGAGTTCAAAAGAGGACACTGGTCCATGTTCACTTTTTGGTTCATTTTGCCGCTCTTTTATGTATGAGCTTTCTTTTCTTTACTTTGTCTCATTTTTCCTAGTTTTTCACAGCACTGATTATACCCGATCTCAACCTTCTGTCCTGTATTGTGCAGCCTGCAGCTGGAACACCTATATAGGGGAAGGGTGTCATAATTTGCAAGTATCTCTCAGATCCAACTGTGGCTTTGGGATACATATCTGCGGCATTTTTTATAGCATCTACACTTGTTGGGTACATGTCAATCTCTTACCCATACAACAGGAAGGCCATTCCATACTCTGCCCTGTTCCGTAGTAAAACCATGCTCGTGTTTTTCAACATTGCTTGGTAAGCATTTATATCTGTCTTATCTTTCATCATCTCTTCTGTTATGAATCTCTGAAGTCAATGGAGCACATGAACTCTTTCCTTAGTTTACGGACCAAGCTTGCTGTGCATTTGGTTTGTTGAAAATGCTTTTGTTACAAAACTGGTTCTCTCTCTCTCTCTCTCTCTCTTTTTCCCATGCCTGACTAATAATTATAGGAGGGAGCTTTTATGGGTGAAAATTAATGTTTATAAGTCGGATTTGTAGGAAGCTTTTTTTTTTTGGGGTTTATGTCCTGTAATTTCTTAAAAGAAACTCCTTCATGCTGACTTTCACTGCAGTGCGTTGTAAACGTGTTAAAATCATTGGTTGATTGGGAGAAATCTCATAGACAATCAGAAAAACAGAGTAAGGGTGGTAACTCCAATGATGAAGAGGTTTCAGCTAAAGAGTAAGGGTGGTAACTCCCCTGTGACTTGCACATAACAATGACTTAACCTTTAGTGGGCTACAAACATTACTCTAAAATAGCGTCTTGCAGCTATGAGCATCTCATGTATATGTATTTCGTCCAACAGGTGAGTCAGGTCTAAGAAGATATTTCTCAAAAGCCAATCCACTATACTACTTAGCTTTCAACATCAATGGATTAGGCACAATAAACAATCAATACCTCTAGAACTTGAAGAAATTATCAAACAAAAATGTCATTGATCTGAAAGTTGACTAAGATCAGCTATACCACACTAAAGTACTGCTACTATTTTTTGAGTACTTTTTAATCTACCTCTGAAAATTGATGAAAGCACTCAAATATCCATATACCAGGAAAGGAAAAATCACCCATAAAAGGAATGATGTTCCCAAAATCGACAACTCCAAAAATTAATTATTTATATCCAAAATTTTGATGGCAAGAGATTCATTAATAGACAAACTTAAAGAATTGACAAGAAAGAATAAGAAATTGGTGACTGCATGGTATGCATATGGGCATAGGAAATTCATCCATATTAGCAAAAGACAAACAAATAGAATGGAAGTACCTGAAATGAAAAATAGGGACTTGGGGGATTTCAACGTCCAAGAAGAATTCTGAGTGGTTGCCCACTCCAGAGAGAGAGGAAAAGGGAGGGGAGACATTCAAGACTTGTTGATGATGGGAATTGAACGAGGAATTGACCACAAACAGCAAATTTGTGTGACAACTTCCACAATTTTCGAATTGAACACAAGCAGCGAATTCTGCCACAATCGCTAGGAAGTGTGTGACAACTTCCACAATTGCCAGATATTGAGCGAGTGACCACAAACAACGATACTGAGCAAGAACAGCAAGTGATGGTTGCCAAGAACTTCCAGATTGATCACCAGGAATTCATGAGAGACAGTTCATGAGCGAATGCAGCGAAAGAGAGTTAGGATTTGACAGTAACGGCAGTTTTTGATCTAATTTTTAATTTTTTAGAATAAAATTCTAATACTCGCGCTCTTTTCTATTTGGGTCGCTCAGCGCTTAGAATAATAGGGTTGGACCTCGACGCTTCTAATTGATGTTATATCACTAGACGATAAAAAGCGACGGGATAAGCCTTACTTTGGGCTTCTACAAATTTTACTGTTGACGCTAAGCAAAAGCGACGAGGCCCAAGCGACGAATTTAGGCCCGTTTTCCAGTAGTGAACTTCTTCTTGAATATAATCATTGAGAAATGTACACTTAACATCCATTTGATAAAGCTTAATGTTCATGCTAGATTCAAATGCTAAGAGAATTCCGATTGCCTCAATCCTAGCAACGAGTGCAAGGTTTTCCCACAATCAATTCCGTCTTCTTGGTTATATCCCCGAGCAACTAATTTGGCCTTATTTTTTACTACCAAACCTCCCTCATCTAGTTTGTTCTTGAAAACCCATTTGGTTCCTATTATTGGGTGGTTAGAAGGTCATTTGGTCGAGTTTAGATTTGGTTTCTTTCAAATTGAGTTAATTCTTCTTGCATGGCCTCTATCCATTCGAGGTTCAAGTTGGGCTTCTAGTACATTTTTAGGTTTAATTAATGAAATGAATGCTGAAAATGCACATGGATTTTGCAATGAAGAACGAGTTCTTTCCCCAATGTTGATATCGGAAAGAATATTCTCGGTCCGTGATCTGTATCCATATTTGAAAGCTTTACTCGTCCTCTAGTTTACCAAGTTTGTTGGTTGAATGGTCCGATCTTCAGTTGGTTCTCTTTGTTGAACTTCTTCATTAGCTTGCCCTTCACAGCGATCCGAGATGGTTCCTGAACCGACTCATTCTAAGTTGGTTCATTTTTAGTTGGCTCATTTTGATTTGTCTCGGTCCCTTTATTTTGGTTCATTTTGAGCTTAGCTTTTGCTACCTCATCTTCATCTTGATTGAGTCGGAGCTCGAGAAAGTGGATTCACTTGTCCTTCCATGATCAATTTCATCAAAGACAACATGGATACTTTCTTGCGGTTGTTAGTTCTCTTATTAAAAATTCTATAAGCCTTACTATGAGATGAATAACCCGAAATATACCTTCATCCGATTGTGCATTAAACTTAGTAAGATGTTTCTTACCATTGTTATGCACATAACATTCACATAAGAATGGTTTGAAGTAAGAAATGTTGGGCTTCTTTCCCTTGTATAGCTCATAGGGTGTCTTCTTTAGAATGGGTCAAATGAGGCATCCGTTGAGTGTGTAATTTGTCTGTGTTGATTGTCTCATCCCGGAAATAGTAAGGTAGATCGGCTTCAATCATCATTGTCCTTCCTATTTCTTCAAGTGTTATGTTCTTTCTCTCCACTACTCCATTTTGTTGAGGAGTTCTTAGTGCTTGAGAAGTTATAGGATATGCCATTCTTGTCACTAAAGTCTCGCAAATTCCGTGTAATCGAACTCGCTTCCTTGATCGGTTTGAATTCTCTTGCTCCGATTCTTAGACTCCACTTGAATTTTCCTCGGGTCTTAGTGAATTCTTTGAATGCTTCATTTTTGTCTTTTTCCTTAACCCGACCTCTCCCTATAAATAGAGAGCTTAGGCTGTCATTTCGATAATGGCTCATCCCTTAGCGTCACGCTGCTTACACTTGACTAAGAGCTACCGAATACTCCCTTTTATATTCCGATCTCTTGGTCCTTTTTCAGCCTACTTCTATCGTACTCCCTATATCTTACCTGTATACTCTATGAGTCACACATCTACCTACCCATCTCCACAAAATACTTACAAAAAGCCCCTTCAATTAACCACTATCACATCACCGGATCTAGATTCGAGATCCGGATCGGCGAGTGAGACAACCTGAGGGCACAAAATCGTTCTTCAAATCACAGTTTACTTATTTATATTATTTATTGCTTTCCGTATTGTAGAGAAACGTTGTATCGCTTTTAATTTCTCCCGCCCGATGTAATATTTTGGTTTCTCGCTTTTCGTTTTCATTTCCTTTCTTTATCGCTTTCTTTACTTTTGCCTTTACCACTTTCGTAATGTTTGGTTGCTTTTAATTTCACATGTTGTGTGCTTGTGTTTAGACATTATGTAAATTCACTAATCGAGCTAGTAATGGCCATCTTTGGATCGGCGGAACGAAGGGCTTATCCCTGCGTTTCATACCCTCGCCCCGAATCCAATTCTCAATCCAAAGACCGATGAAGTCTTTTTTTTTTTTTTTTTATATTTTTTAGTCTTAGTTTTTCCCCTACTAAAATTAGAAGAGTAAATTTTTATATTTGTTTTTGTTAGTTTTTCTTTCCTAAAACCGACCAGGCTACTCCCTTCGATTTATTTCTTCTAAATCGCCTCCCGGCTATTTTTTGACTAAACAATAGTAAAAGAGGATTCTGGATCTATTAGCCGGGCTAGAAATCGAGGCTGAGCTCCTCGGCCTAGGGCCTCGCCCGCGCCGGCCACCACCGGGTGTAGGCTGCCGCTTGCACCGAGTGGTCGGCGAGCGGGACACGGGTCCAAATCGGTGTTTTTACACCAAGTTGGCTTTAAAGCCTCACGGTAGAGACAGAAACTCTAGTTTTCTTTATTCTTCGATCAAGAAATAATATCCGGGACTTCGAAAGTAACTTCTAATATAAAATAATTAATAAAACCGCCATTCAAGCTCTACCTAATTCATTTTAAATCGATTTCCAAAACCATCTTAAAAACCCTAAATCATTCTTTAAAGATTTCCAAAACCTACGCCAAGCATTCGCGGGAAGCTCGGTCTCGATGCCGGTGGACCGAAGGTCGTGGTTCCTACACATACATACATCCATACTTTTAAGAAAAATTATTTTTCTTTCGAAAGACAAGGGAACTATTTTCCTTCTTTTGTGTCTTTTCAAGCATACTACTAATCTACACATATTGTCATGCCTTTCATCTTTAATTGTATCTTCCCATCATTCTCATCCAACAAATGGACATTTTGCAAATAGGGTATAACTTGACGAAAAGTCAACATTTTACAAAATATATTTTATTATTTTAAAACTTCCTCTATCCTCCCAAATTTTAGACAAGTATCTCATACTATTTCAATTATTTTCATTAACCTATTTTCATTCTTTATCTCTTCAAGACATTTACACATAAATATTTCACCGTAGGACCATCGGGTGGTTCCATAACACTTCTTGATTAGTAAGATTGTCTCCGATAGTGAGCCCCATATCCGTAATATCCATTTTCCTTTTAAGTTCTAACTTTAGTAATATCATAGAAGACGGTGAGGACATCAATGTGCAACCTCCACCACATGCACCACCGGATCCCATGAATGAATTACGAATAATGTTGTAGATGATCTTGGATAGGCAAGACCATCTTGAGCAAACCTTGAACAACCTAGCGGCATAAAAGTAAGAAGCACTTGGGGAAAGCATGTATGCTTGAAAATGATTCCACAATCGGTGATCGGAAGTTGGAAGCCGATGTACAAAAACCGAAGGAGGTACTTAAATGGATTACCAAAGCTAAACCTTGGTTGGACATCCATAGGCTTACCTTTTTCCCCAATACTAGATTTCCGGTTGGATTTAAAATGCTATAGATAGAAATGTTCAACGAAGCCGGCCAACTTGCCAAGTTCCTCAAGTTGTATGTTGGAGCAATGAGTCCCTAGGGCATTAGGCAAAAGCCGTTGGCTCAACGTTTTCAATAATACCTACTAAGGGTAGCCTCGAATTAGTTTCTTGGATTGGAAAATTCCAAGAAGGCTACTTGGCTGACATCATTAGTGAGTTCACTGCTCAATATAAGTACAAAGAGGAAGTCAATGTCATAAGGAGGGATCTAGAAACAACCAAACAAATGTTGAACGAAAAATTTTCGGCCTACATCACTCGATGGAGAGTCAAAGCCGCTAAAATGATGGATCGTCGCAGTGAAGAGGAACAGATTACAAATGGTTGTTAATAACCTTTTACCGGAATCTAAAATACACATAAGCTTTAGGACTTCTCTTCATTTAAAGACCTCATCGCCATGGGATCTTTGATAGAAGACGCAATCGGTGGAGAGCAACTAAAGAAGAATGAGTCAACTTCATTTGCTCCACCCCGGTATAATAAGAATTTCAACGAGCAATTAGACTAACCCCACTAAGTCGGTGGAAGTGAATTCCATCACTACTAAGTCTACCTTCCAACCGAATACAAGAAAAGAGTTCCCTAAGCTAGGGATGACATCGACCCTAGCTTTGAGGAAGCTAGTGAGAGCCAACTTGGTCCAACCGTTACCTCCCGGACCACCTCCTAAAGAATCTGGTCCTTACAACAACTCCACCGAGCATTGTGAGTATCATCAAAGTCCCGACCATAACACCGACAATTGCATAGCACTAAAATATGTGATTGAAGACCAAAATCCCATCCGAGCTAGCCCCACATCACAAAAAACTCGCTGCCTAAGCATGATAACTTTGACATTAATATGATTAGCATCTCCCCAACTCATCCGGATTCACTTATTTGATTACTTCCACGCTACCTAAGTTGTGGGAAGTACCCCTCACTTTGGATTCACGGGAGTTGGTTTACGGACTATTCCACAACTTCAAGAGTTACTCTAAAACCCATCAAGACTCAATCTGTCTCCCGGTGATCCCCACAATCGGCTATGTGGTCATCTTGACTATGATGGGGGTTTCCTAATGCTTGATCATGAAGAAGAGGAAGAAGATGTATCCGTTATGGCTGCTATTAAGAGGTATAATCAACCAGGTTCTTTTACAACCCCACAAGAAACCATCAAATTCATTTGTCTCCAAGATTTAAGTTTTGAAGAAGAGAATACAATTGCTCACTTAACCAGGGCAAGAAGACATTTCAAATTTCAACACCTTCAAGATAATAATCCATTGGCTGCCTTCAAAGAAAGGAGAAGGGAAAGGAACTAATGTGTACTCAAGACCCAGCTGATGATGTTATCAAGAGAATGAAAGAAACCAATGTTAGTGTATTGATTTGGAGATTATTGATGACATCCCAATCTTATAAAGCTGCAATGTTGAACCACTTGAATGAAGTATCTCGTCAATCCCGATATTTCCCCGGATGAAATAGTAGGTTTAACCACGGCTCGTACCCCGTAGAGGAACCGAATTAGGACCGAGCTACACCACAAATGTTGGTTCTTTTGATTTTCGAAGATTCATCTAAAAGTTTATTGAGAAAATAGGGGTGTTTCTCTTATTGAGACTTTTGATTTTTGTAATTCAATGAAAACAGTTTAAACGAGCATAATGATTGGTGATTTCATTAATCTTTTATTTTAGAAATTAATTTTAGAATGTTTAGGGATATTATTTCATAATATAAGAAAATAGGAAAAACATAACTTAGATTCTCGCTGCAAGGCTTTTGGGCCAAAACATATGATAACACCGGTTTGGACCAAGAGCCTTGCCCGATGACTAGCCAACGCCGTTAAGAGTCGACATCGTCCGGTCACTAGCGCAGGCCATGGGCCGTGACTAAAGGATCGATCTTGGTCCATGGCCTTAGATGTTATAAAATGAATCTATTTTTTCCATTTTAAATTAGAAATGATGAGATGCAATTTAGGAGGAACAAAAAATAAAAAGAGAGAGTCGCCAGTTGTAGACACCTAAAGAGTGTCATGCCTTTTTCTATTTTATTTATTTATTGGCCCGATAATGAAATCTTGAGTCCTGTTGGTGGATTTGGATCGCGGTCGGTTCTCGATTGGTGTGACGGAAGCCAATAAACCACAAAGAACCCCTAGGACCAAATAAATAGCCTCTTACCTTGGGTTGGTCCAAAAATCCCTTTTGTTCCGGACAGTCTAAGCCCGGCCAAGCCTCCAGAGTTAACGGAAATCCGGTCGCTGCGTACGGGAAATTCCATGCTCGGAATTGTGTGTTTTATTTTTGTCCAATCGGACACGGAGTTGAAGACTTGAAGACAACGTTAAGCGCCGTATTTCATGATCACAAGCATCAAAGTGCTACGTTTTGCTCCAAGACAGTCCGCTCGAGACAAGTAGCATACATCCCTAAATGACGTCGTGTGTGGTCGAAGCCCCTATAGTATATTTCACTCAAAACGCTGTGTTTTGGCTAAGATTCCTATTGTAGCACGGAAATGGCATGAAACCCTAGAACGACACTACATGGCCGACGCCCCGACCATTTTTTCTCACGATGAAACGATGCGTTTTGGGCTAAGGAATCTGTTTAAGCACGTAAAACTCGAAACCTTAGAAAAACGCCTTGATGGTTGGTGCCCCTTACCCCGATTTTATCCTGTTTTTATCCGGTTCAATCTCCTCATTTTCCTCGACTGGGTTTTATACCTTGCTTTGGATGGCTAGCTGACCATAAACCATAGGTTATTTGAGACCTACTCTCCTCCCTATAAATAGAGAGCTAGGGCCCTCATTTCAAGCAATGGCTCATCCCTCAACGTCACGCTCGTTGAAACCCGATTAAGAGCTACCGAATACTCGTCTTTGTATTCTGATCTCTTGGCCTCTTTTCAGCCTATTACTACTCTACTCTCCATTCCAACCAACATCTAAACCTAAAAACACCATCATTCATACATCCTTTACCTACCTACACTCAAAAATACCAAAATCCTCTCTCTACTCACCACTGTCGCAACACCAAATCCACATCACGAGATCAAGATCAGCGAGTGGGACAACTTGAGGGCATTGTTTTGACCTTCACAATGGTTTACTTATTTATTTTATGTTTTTATCGTTTTTAGTATTATGGAGAAAATTGTATCACTTTTAATTCCTCCTCGTCCAATGTAATCTTTTAGTTTTTTCGCTTTCGTTTTTTCGCTTTCCTTTTGTTTTCTTTATCGCTTTAATTATTATGTTTTGGTTACTTCAATTATATTTTGCATGTTGTGATCTTGTGTTTGATATATTATTTTAATTCACTACTCGAACTAGTAATGGCCGTCGTTTCACGGGCGGAACGGAAAGGCTTATCCATACGTTTCGTACCCGAATCCGATTCTCGGTTCTAAGACTAATGGAGTCATTTTTAGTGTTTTTCAATCTTAGTTTCTCCCATACTAAGATTGGAAAAGTAAACGTTATTTCGTTTTTGTTAGTTTTTCTTTCCTAAAACCGACTAGCGACTCCCTTTGATTTATTTATTTTAGATCCGCTTCCGGCTATTTTGGATTGAACAATAAGAAAAAAGGTTCCGGATCTCGCCAAGTTAGAGGTCGAGGCTGACTATCTTAGACTTGGTCCTCGGCCGGTGCTCGACACCACCGGGTGAAGGCTGCCGCCGCACCGAGTGGTCGACAGGCGAGGCTTGGGTCTAAACCGGTGTTTTCACACCGGTTTGGTCCCAGGCTTCACGGTAAAACCGAAACCCTAATCTTATATATCGTTCGGTTAGGAAATAATATTCGGGGACTTTTGAAAATAATTTCTAAAATAAATGATTAATAAAACCGCCACTCAATTTGATTTAACTCGTTTTAACTTGATTTAATAAAATTCGGAAACCTTAATAAGAGGTTCGTCCCCACATTTCAAAATCATCCTCAAAAACCTTTAATCCAAAACCTACGCCAGTTCGTAGGAAAGCTCAATTCTCCGGCGGAGTCGGCCGTGGGGCCCCGATTCCTACAGAGTGGCAACTCCACTCGGAATAAATCACTTATTAAGAGGACGAAACTTGAAAATTTGAGTAGTGAGTTTTAATAATGTATTTGCATTAGGCATCCTGCATTTAGCAACCTTTGACCATGGTTTATTTTTGTTGGTGGACCATTAGGTTTTTACCCCTTGTTAAACCCTTTTGGTAAGAGGCTCCTACTACGACCCATGCGGGCCCAACTAGGCTTGATTGCCAATGGAAGTGGTACCTCTTCTCTCATAGCACGTGCTCTTGGTTCACCGAGAGGCACCGAGGATTCTTGCATTTTTCTTGCCGTGCAAGCACACTAAAGACTAAATCCTCGGACATGAGTCACCATGATTCCTACCTAGTCTTAAACCTCTTTTGACCATTAGGTGGCACCTTATCTTCATTTGCATGCTTGGATGAGTGTTATTATTTTAGATTTAATCTTCTACTTGTGAGCCTTTAGGGATAGGTGAGGAGTGTTGAATAATCCTTGGATGGGCGCAAAAACAAAAATAAAGTAATGAACCTTTTTGAGTCGGTCCAATTTGTGCATTCTAGCCAAAAGTCCGAAATTACCTTTCCTCTTAGGTTGGTCCAATAATCACATTTTTCATGTAACCAAAAATAAAGTTCATCTCAAAATAAGTGAGTCCATGTTTACATTTTCACATTTAGCCAAATTTAAATTCATCTCGGATTAAGTGAGTCCAATCTTGCATTCCATTTTGCATTAGTCAAAAATAAATTCATCCCAATTAAGGTGTTCATTTATTTTATTTTGGGGTTTTGGATTAAAATAAATAAAATAAATTGTGCTTTAGGGGTATTGGACATTTATATACTAAATTATAAACTAGACATAGCATGCACCGTACTTTTGGGGTGATTTTCTTTTCTAAACTACGGCCTATTTAGGGGTGTTAATTAGGTTGTTTTATGATGTGTCAAGCTTAGAAAAGGGAAATTAATGTGCTACACCCCACTAAATCAGTTATTCTAAGCTTGAAACATTATAAAATAACCAAATTGCTACCCCCTAAATAGGTCGTAGTTTAGAAAAGAAATCACCCCCAAAGTACGGTGCATGATCGATCAACTTTATAGTTTAGTATATAAACGTCCAATACCCCCAAAGTACAGTTTATTTTAATCCAAAAACCCTTTTATTTTTTGCATTAGCCAAAAATCAAATTCATCTCAAATTCGATGAGTCCATTTTGCAATAGTCAAAAGTAAATTTCACCTCAAATTGGTGAGTTCATTTTTGCATTAACCAAAAGCAAATTTCATCTCAAATACGTGAGTTCATTTTGCATTAGCCAAATTTCAAAATCATCTCAATATAGGTGAGTCCATTCATTTCGGTCTTTCATTAGCCAAAAATAAATTCATCCCCCAAATTAAGGTGTCCTTTCATTTTAGTCTTGCATTATGCAAAATTAAATTAATCTCAATTAGGTAAACTCTTTTGTGCATTAGCCAAATTAAAATTCATCTCAAATTAGGTGATTCTTTGTTTGCATTAAGCCAATCAAATTCATCTCAATCTAAGAAATTCCATTAGCATCATTGTATTTCACTTTGGTCAATTTCATTCTTTATGTGCATCCAAATAAAAGAGCATATCATTTTCTTTTCTCTTAGGATCGATCGTTCATTGGGTCAAGCACTTAAGCCCCATCTACATTAAAATATTTCACGAGCGAATCCCGAGCACCTACTCTTTTG